>CM059429.1:63348388-64548388 GCA_030390025.1 Squalus acanthias
GGGGGGGAGATCAAGAGTGGGGGGGAGATCAAGAGTGGGGGGGAGATCGAGAGTGGGGGGGAGATCGAGAGTGGGGGGAGATCGAGAGTGGGGGGGAGATCGAGAGTGGCGGGGGGGGGAGATCGAGAGTGGGGGGGGAGATCGAGAGTGGGGGGGAGATCGAGAGAGGGGGGGAGATCGAGAGTGGGGGGGAGATCGAGAGAGGGGGGGAGATCGAGAGTGGGGGGGAGATCGAGAGTGGGGGGGATATCGAGAGTGGGGGGGAGATCGAGAGTGGGGGAGATCGAGAGTGGGGGAGTGATCAAGAGTGGGAGAGAGATCGAGAGTGGGGGAGAGATCGAGAGTGGTGGAGATCAAGAGTGGGGGTGATCGAGAGTGGGGGAGAGACGGGGCGGGAGAGAGAGAGGAAGAGAGGGAGAGAGACTGGGAGAGAGAGAGACTGGAGAGAGAGAGACTGGGTGAGAGCGAGAGACTGGGAGAGAGAGACGTGGGGGGAAGAGAAATAGACTGGGGAGAGGGAGAGAGACTGTGGGGAGAGAGAGACTGGGGGAAGAGAGATTCCCTGCATTTCTTACAATAGTTGTAAAATAAACATCCACCGACATGGCCTCATTTAATCGTCTCTTCTAAAACCTGCATGCAGTTATTGCTCAGGATTACACTGAGCTGGGACACTCAGGGCATTTAATTAATTGCAAACAGGTTAGTGGAGCTGGTGTCTTGGTATGAGCACCTTCATTATCACAAGAGCACAAATAGGAATGCATCGTCAAGAAGCATTTCCCCTAAGAGGGAAAGAATTCTGCTCATTTTTCAACATTGACAGGATTTCAAATATTTAAAAAAATGGGAGGTAAGCTCTTCTGAATCGCCACTAATTCTCTGCTTCTTTTGCTCCGATGTTCTTTGCAGAGAGAGACAGCGAAACAAAGAGACAGAGAGAGAGAGGGACAAGGAGAGAGGGACTGGGAGACAGAGAGTGAGAGAGAGAGGGAGGGACAGAGAGAGAGAGGGACAAGGAGAGAGGGACTGGGAGACAGAGAGTGAGAGAGAGAGGGAGGGACAGAGAGAGACAGAGAGAGAGAGGGACAAGGAGAGAGGGACTGGGAGACAGAGAGTGAGAGAGAGAGGGACAGAGAGAGACAGAGAGAAGGGCGAGGGTCTAGGTGGGCACGTGTAGCCGCAATTTGGAACAACACAGATGGAGGTGCAGCACATGTACAATGGCCACTGGGAGGAGGCTAACGCAAACAATTTTTAGGCCCGTGGTGAAATTTTTTAAAAAATCAGTAAATTGTTTAAAGCTGGAAAAAAATACGGGAAAGTGATGTTGAATGTCCCACGCTAAGTTCTAGTTAAATGTTGCCAGGTGTTGTCCCCTTTTTGAAAGAGTCTATCAGGGTTATTTAAATCATGTTGCGAGAGAGGGGAAAAAGTTTGTGCCCCTGTTTGTACCTCAGTGTCTGTGAGAGACGGAGGGAACGGCACCAGAAAATGAGGAAACAACTTCTCCAAAACTGATCCCAACTCATTGCCAAGGCTGGGGATAGATAACCTCACCGCCTTCTTAGGAAGTTTAACCACTTTATTCACTTTCTTATTTGAGCTCCGTTTGGAATTAGAGTTTATTTTATTATTTTTTGTTGTATGTTTAACGACAGCGTTGAAGAGGGAAAGAGAAACTTGGAGCAACTTCTTCTGTCAAAGCTGCAATGAGACTTGAAAGAATTTAAAGATTTTTCATGAAATTTTCACTAAAAATGAGTGTTAAAAACACCTTTTTTCCCTCCGAAGTTTCGATTTTGGAAGAAACAAGCAAAAATCAATTTCCCCTCATCTAAACAAGTTTCAACCAGGTCTTGAAGTCCAAACGCTTTTAAAGAGGCTCTGAATTGCTTAAAATGTTTTAAAATTGAAATTTCTCAATATTTGATTTTGAATGATCGACGGAAGTGAGCAGCTTTACACAAACATGCAACAATGCTGTTGAGGAGGAGGAGGGCGGGGAGGATTTCTAAGAGTTACATATTAATGATATATTTTTTTAAGTCAATAAAAAGTAAGACGTTTAGGAAGAGAACCAAAAAAGGGGAAAAACACAAACCATTTTATTTTGTCTGTCGTTCTACAGTCGAACAAGTCCCAGGAATAATGTAAATATAGATTTCCTCTTAAACGTTTAGTGGAGTGTTAATAGTAACAAGAGTTATTTAATGATGTATTAAAATTGCAGGAAGCTACTTTAGAAGAAACCACTATTTATTTATTGAGAAAGACACAGATAATGTACAATTTCGATTTGGTATAAATGTTTGAAGTAGGAGATTAAAAATTGAGTGTGCAATGAAGTATGTTTCCCACTATTTAATTACGAAATATTTAAAATAATTCAACACTTTGCGTGATAAGAGTAGGGATTAATATTGGGGAGAATGTCTGAGAGAAAAACATTAGAAGCAAAATTCGTAAATTAACATCTTTACGTCACCATATTAGTAAGCATTTCCAAGTCAGTCTGATTGGTTCTCCTGTCCTGGAAGAAAGATGAATGTTTATTTCTGTTAAATCATAGCTTTTCCTGCTTTTTGTTTTTAATTCGGTGACGCAAATTGTGTATGTGTTTTTCTGCACTTGTGAATAAGCGCTGCATTTCTGACATGTTACATGGGGGGTGTTTATTAATGGCAGTGATTGAAGTTGAAAATACGGATAGCGTCCTGGATAAATTAGCGCCCCCGCGGCCGAAATTGAGTGGTAGCGCCCCAAGAGGGAAGCGGGGTGCTACTGGAAGCGCCCCGCCTCCCTCTTGGGGCGCTGTGAGGGAATATCGCGGCACGTCGCACATCAGTATTGCAGGCCTTCCTCTCCTTCTTAAAGGGGGGGGGCCTTGTGCAGCGCGACATGGGACCCAGCTGGACCACCGGGAATCGGAGTGCCGGTAAAAGAGCCCGACACTCAAGAGAAGTGCCGGGCTCATGGAGTGCAGCCGGCACTCTGCGGGTCAGGAGGCCGGGGACGGCAGCGGAGGCAGGCGGCCAGCAACAAAAATGGCCGCCCGGCCCCTCGCCTTTAAATAGCACCGCCCCGGCCGCAGGTAGGCCCCCCCTGACCCTGTCGGACATAGCGTCCGGCGGTAAGTCAGGGGGCGCGACCAAAGATTGTGGCCGGGACGCTGCACACGGTGATGACGTCATTGCCGGCGGCGCAGCGCCATGCTAACAGTTACTGCCGCTGCTAACCTCCCGCTGAATTTTGTGGGAGGCGTTGGCGGCGCCGCACCCGGGCGCTAGTTGCTTTCGGGGGCTAACAGGAGGCGCAAAGCAACCGAACTTTTCCCCCTTTATATTTGGTTGTCTGGTTGCATTGTGATAATTACTCTAATCACTTATGTGGACGTACAGCACGTCAGCGCCATAGGAAAGCCGCTGCTCCTGCTGCCACTGCTATAGTGACATGAGGGATGGGCTAACACGTTGAAAACTTTAAAATTAATACTAATTGCATGAATAGATGTGCCTCTTTCAGCTCTCCTTGGGCTTTTGGATTGTTTGTCGATGCATAACCGTGTAACTGAGTGACGCTTCTGAAGTGTTGATGCATTATTTTGCAGTTCTTTTATATCCCAGTCATTTTTGACAAGTAATTTTTTTTTAAAATAGAGTTTGTACATGACAAGCTAAAAGCTTTTCATTAATTCTACCATAAACAAACTTGCAGAATGGGCATGTAAATGACAAATGAATTTCAATATAGGCAAGTGTGAGGCGGTGCATTTTGGTAGGAGGAATAAGGAGGCGACCTGGTCCTTGGAACACAAGAGTCTAAATGGGGTAGAGGTGCAAAGAGATCGAGGGGTATAGATTCACAAATCATTAAAAGTAGCAACACAGGTTAAAAAAGCCATCAAAGTGCAAATAAAGCACTGGGGCTCATATCTAGAGGAAAAGAATTCAAAAGCAGATAAGTTATGTTGAACATGTATAGAACCTGGTCTGATGGTCTCATGATTTGAAATGGTGGGGTGGCAATATGGCATTACTGTATATATGCTTTTAAGTGGTTGCTGTTGCTGTTAAAGTTGTTGTTGTAAATGTTGTTGTTGAAACGAAAAGGCCACACTCAAAGGAGTTCATGGCCTGCTCAGCACAAAAAAAAATTAGAGGGAGCATTGCTTGCTACCTGCAAGGACAAGGAGAAAGACTGCAGGAAGGACAGCCACAATGCAGACCAAGGCACCGTGGCTCAGAAGGCTGTCCTGGGATGGCGGGGGGGGGTGGGGGGGGGGGGGGGGCGGTGGGGGGGTGGGTAAGGGAAAGAGCAGAATAGAAATGTAGTAGTAATAGGGGATTCTATAATTAGGGAGATAGATAGCACCCTCTGCAGCAATGAACGAGAGTCCTGAAGGGTGTGTTGTCTATCCGGTGCCAGGGTAAGGGATATCTCGAGGCGGCTGGAGAGGAATTTGGAAAGGGAGGGAGTAAGTCCAGTTGTTGTGGTCCATGTTGGAACAAACAACATAGGTAGGAATAGGGAGGAGGTCCTGCTGATTGAGTACCAGGAATTAGGAACTAGATTCAAAAGCAGGCCCTTGAGGGTAATAATCTCTGGATTGTTGCCCGAGCCACGTGCAAATTGGCATAGAGCGAGACAGATCAGGCAAGTTAACACGTGGCTAAAGGGCTGGTGTGGGAAAGCGGGGTTCCTTTTCATGGGACACTGGCACTAGTACTGGGACAGGAAGGAGCTGGGACGGGCTCCACCAAAACCAGAGTGAGACCAGTGTCCTAGCGGTAAGGGTAAATAGGGAGGTGGCAAAGGCTTTAAACTAGTAAGATGGGGGAGGGATCTACAAGAAATGAAACAAGCTTAAATATAAACGAAACAGGAGAGCATGGGACAGTTTAAACTAAGGGAGGACATAAATGGCCAGGTAATAAATAATCATAGAACAGGAGTGTAAAAAGATGGTTAAAAATAAAGCGAGAGGAACTGCTACTAAAAATAAGTTAAACTCGCTGTACGGCAATAAACACCGTGTATGTAATAAAACAGGGGAACTGGAGGCAATAATACATTGTGAGGAACCAGATATTGTCGGGATTACTGAGACATGGCTACAGAAAAATCAGAACATACTTTGCAGGGTATAACATATTTAGAAAAGAGAGTGGGAAAAAGGGGAGGTGAAGTAGCTGTACTTATTAGAGATAACATAATGGCAGTAGAAAAAAGTAACAGCCATCAGAAAAACAGAAATAGAATCCATGTGGATCGAGACAAGAGATAAAAAAGGATCAATCACGCTAATCGGGTTAGTCTACAGATCACCTAATAATGGAAGGGAGTTAGAGGAAGAAATATGCAAACAAATTAGGGGAATGAGTAACAAACATAGAATAATAATCATGGGGGATTTCAACTACCTCAAAATTAATTGGCTAGAAGAGGTAGATAAGGGAATGGAGTTTCTACAATGTGTACTGGACTCCTTTCTAACTCAGTATGGAAGAAGCCCAACAAGGGAGGATTCGCTACTGGATCTAGTAATGGGGAATGAACCAGAGCAGATAAAAGAAGTAAAAGTTGGAGAACACCTAGGCAATAGTGACCATAATATAATACATGATGCGGAGATGCCGGCGTTGGACTGGGGTGGACAAAAATGAGAAGTCGCACAACACCAGGTTATAGTCCAACAGATTTATTTAAAATTACAAGCTTTCGGAGCTATCGCCCCTTCTTCAGGTACAGTTACAATGAGTGAATCTACAAAAGTTCACAGAATATAAACACAGAAAATGCAGAGATACAATCTTTCCTTACATCAAAGACACACCAAGAGCACAGCCAAGACAATGAGATGTGTCCCAGGGGGTCCAACGTGTCAAATCCTGCTGTCTGTAGCAGATCTCTCTCCATATCCCTTCCTCTCTCTCCGTCTTTTTTGGGGTTTGTTTTTTTGTGTTTGTTTTTTAAAAACTGGAAAGACAGACAACGATGTCAAGTCACGTTCTGTAGCGTGACATGAACCCGATATCCCTATTGAGGCCGTCCTCATGAGTGCGGAACTTGGCTATCAGTTTCTGCTCGATGATTTTGCGTTGTCGTGTGTCTCGAAGGCCGCCTTGGAGAACGCTAACCCGCAGATCCGAGGCTGAATGCCCTTGACTGCTGAAGTGTTCCCCGACTGGGAGGCAACCATCCTGCCTGGCGATTGTTGCGCGGTGTCCGTTCATACGTTGTCTCAGTGTCTGCATGGTCTCGCCGATGTACCATGCTCTGGGGCATCCTTTCCTGCAACGTATCAGGTAGACAACGTTGGCCGAGTCACATGAGTATGTACCATGTACCTGGTGGGTAGTGTCCTCGCGTGTGATGACGGTATCTGTGTTCATGATCTGGCATGTCTTGCAGAGGTTGCCGTGGCAGGGTTGTGTGGTGTCGTGGTCACTGTTCTCCTGACAGCTGGGTAATTTGCTGTGAACGATGGTACTTTTGAGGTTAGGCGGCTGCTTGAAGGCGAGTAGTGGAGGTGTGGGGATGGCCTTGGCAAGGTGTTCGTCGTCATCGATGACATGTTGAAGGCTGCGAAGAACATGGCGTAGTTTATCCACTCCGGGGAAGTACTGGACGACGTAAGGTACTCTGTTGGTTGTGTCCCGTGTTCGCCTTCTGAGGAGGTCTATGCGGTTTTTCGCTGTGGCCCGTCGGAACTGTCGATCGACTAGTCGAGCGTCATATCCCGTTCTTACGAGGGCGTCTTTCAGTGTCCGTAGGTGTCCATCGCGTTCCTCCTCGTCTGAGCAGATCCTGTGTATTCGCAGGGCTTGTCCATAGGGGATGGCTTCTTTAACGTGGTTAGGGTGGAAGCTGGAGAAGTGGAGCATCGTGAGGTTGTCCGTGGGCTTGCGGTAGAGTGAAGTGCTGAGGCATCCGTCTTTGATGGAGATTCGTGTGTCCAAGAATGAAACCGATTCTGAGGAGTAGTCCATGGTGAGTTTGATGGTGGGATGGAACCTGTTGATGCTATCGTGTAGTCCTTTCAGTGATCCTTTGCCATGGGTCCAAAGGAAGAAGATGTTGTCGATGTATCTGGTGTACAGTGTTGGTTGGAGGTCCTGTGCAGCGAAGAAGTCTTGCTCGAACTTGTGCATGAAGATGTTGGCGTATTGGGGTGCGAATTTGGTCCCCATGGCTGTTCCGTGTGTTTGGGTAAAAAACTGATTGTCGAAGGTGAAGACATTGTGGTTAAGGATGAAGCGGATGAGTTGTACGATGGCGTCTGGAGATTGGCTGTTGTTGGTGTTGAGTACTGAGGCTGTCGCAGCGATGCCGTCATCGTGGGGGATATTGGTGTAGAGTGCCGATACGTCCATCGTGGTGAGGAGTGTTCCTGGTTCAACTGGTCCATGGGTGCTGAGTTTCTGCAAGAAGTCTGTAGTGTCGTGACAGAAGCTGGGGGTTTCCTGTACGATGGGTTTCAGGATGCCCTCAACGTACCCAGAGAGGTTCTCACACAGGGTTCCGTTGCCTGATACGATAGGACGTCCGGGTGTGTTGGCTTTGTGCATCTTTGGGAGGCAGTAAAAGTCTCCTACGCGGGGAGTACGTGGGATGAGAACGCGTAGGATGTTTTGAAGGTCTGGATCGAAGGTCTTGATCAGTCTATTGAGTTGGCGGGTGTGTTCTTTGGTCGGATCTGCGGGTAGCTGTCTGTAGTGTTCCTGGTTGTCCAGTTGTCGGTATGCTTCTTTGCAATAGTCCATTCTGTTCTGTATGACGATGGCTCGTCATACAGAACAGAATGGACTATTGCAAAATCATCGAGCAGAAACTGATGGCCAAGTTCCGCACTCATGAGGACGGCCTCAATAGGGATATCGGGTTCATGTCACGCTACAGAACGTGACTTGACATCATTGTCTGTCTTTCCAGTTTTTAAAAAACAAACACAAAAAAACCCAAAAAACAATCCCCAAAAAAGACGGAGAGAGGGGAAGGGATATGGAGAGAGATCTGCTACAGACAGCAGGATTTGACACGTTGGACCCCCTGGGACACATCTCATTGTCTTGGCTGTGCTCTTGGTGTGTCTTTGATGTAAGGAAAGATTGTATCTCTGCATTTTCTGTGTTTATATTCTGTGAACTTTTGTAGATTCACTCATTGTAACTGTACCTGAAGAAGAGGCGATAGCTCCGAAAGCTTGTAATTTTAAATAAATCTGTTGGACTATAACCTGGTGTTGTGCGACTTCTCATAATATAATACGGTTTAGGATTATAATTGAGAAGGACATAAGCATGACAAAGACCAGGGTAATAGATTGGAGAAAAGCTGATTTTATGGGGCTCAGAATAGAACTTGGGAAAATAAAATGGACAATAATATTGGCAAACAAAGATGTAGAACAGCAATGGGAAACATTTAGAACTGTGTTCAACAGAACTCTGTTGGTAAATATATTTGAACTCTACAAATTAAAAAAGCAAAATAAACCAAAATGCTGTAATTGTGAAATGAAGCACCAAATCTCCTCCCTTTGAGTAGTGTTTAAAACCTGGTGAACATGTAATATTTCAAGATTGATATTCCTGCTCAGAATACCAGTGGAGTTAAGAACATAAGAACATAAGAAATAGGAGCAGGAGTAGACCAATCGGCCCCTCGAGCCTGCTCCGCCATTCAATAAGATCATGGCTGATCTGATCCTAACCGCCAATCTACTATCTATCACAGAACCATCTCCTGCATCTAACAGAATTGCACACACGAAATAGGAGCAGAATCAGGCTACAAAGTCCCTGGGCCCGCTCCACTACCCACAGGGCCATGACCGATCCGAACCTAGACTCATGTCCAAATTCCTGCCCGCTCCCCGTAACCCTTAATGCCCTTTACTTCTAGGAAACTGTCTATTTCTGTTTTAAATTTATTTAATGATGTAGCTTCTACAGCTTTTTGTGGCAGCATATTCCATAGACCTACCACCCTCTGAGTGAAGTAGTTCCTCCTCATCTCAGTTTTGAAAGAGCAGCCCTTTATTCTAAGACTATGTCCCCTAGTTCTAGTCTCACCCGTCATCGGGAACATCCTCCCCGCATCCACCCGATCCAACCCCTTCACAATCTTATATGTTTCAATAAGATCACCTCTCATTCTTCTAAACTCCAATGAGTAGAGTCCCAATCTACCCAACCTCTCCTCATATGACCACCCCCTCATCCCCGGGATTAACCGAGTGAACCTTTTTTGCACTGCCTCGAGAGCAAGGATGTCTTTCCTTAAGTAAGGACACCAAAACTGTATGCAGTATTCCAGGTGCGGTCTCACCAATACCTTGTACAACTGAAGCAATACCTCCCTATTTTTATATTCTATCCCCCTAGCAATGAAAGCCAACATTCCATTTGCCTTCTTAATCACTTGCTGCACCTGCATACTAACCTTTTGAGTTTCGTGCACCAGGACCCCCAGATCCCTTTGCACTTCAGTACTCTCCAGTTTCTTGCCATTAAGATAATAAATTGCTCTAGGATTTTTCCTGCCAAAGTGCATCACCTCACACTTTCCAGTGTTGTATTCCATCTGCCAAATATCTGCCCACTTACTTAGCCTGTCTATGTCCCCTTGCAGGTTTTTTATGTCCTCCTCACTCACTACTTTCCCTCCCATCTTTGTATCATCTGCAAATTTTGATATGTTACACTTGGTCCCTTCCTCCAAATCGTTAATATAGATTGTAAAGAGTTGGGGACCCAGCACTGACCCCTGTGGAACACCACTAGTTACTGATTGCCAGTCTGAGAATGAACCATTTATCCCAACTCTTTGCTTTCTGTTAGATAGCCAATCCTCTATCCATGCCAGAATATTACCCCCAATCCCGTGATTTTTTACCTTAAGCAATAATCTTTTGTGTGGCACCTTGTCAAATGCCTTTTGGAAGTCTAAATACACTACGTCCACTGGTTCCCCTTTATCCACTCTATATGTTACTTCCTCAAAGAACTCCAGCAAATTTGTCAAACATGACTTCCCCTTCGTAAAACCATGCTGACTTTGTCCTATTAAATTATGATTATCCAAATGTCCTGTTACTGTTTCCTTAATAATGGACTCCAAAATTTTACCTACCACAGATGTTAGGCTAACCGGTCTATAGTTACCAGCCTTCTGTCTACTGCCCTTTTTAAATAAGGGTGTTACATTAGCAGTTTTCCAGTCTGCCGGGACCTTAGCGGAATCCAGGGAGTTTTGAAAAATTATTACCAATGCATCTACAATCCCTACCGCCACTTCCTTCAAGACTCTAGGATGTAAGCCATCAGGTCCAGGTGATTTATCCGCCTTGAGTCCCATTATTTTACCGAGTACCACTTCCTTAGTGATTTTGATCGTGTTTAGCTCCTCTCCCCCTATAGCCCCCTGTTTGTCCAGTGTTGGGATATTCTTAGTGTTGCTCAATCAATAGTTTCAAATAAAAAGTACTGATCTATAAGCACATTATCCAAGTATAAATGCCACAAAACATAGTCCAATCCAATAGTAAGACTGACCAGTTCTACTTGAGCAAGATTGCCCATCTCGGTTCCTACTTTGCCCCTCTGAATTGGGAGACTTGCCACCAGTGCAGGTCCACAAAGATGGGAGTGATCAGTGATTGGAGCTTAGTGCAGCATAGGATATGAGCAGCTGAAGGAAAAAGTTGGGGCTTATCTAAGACCATGTCAGACAGGCATTCTGAAAACACAGAAGTAGCGGGAAAGCAAAGCTGGCCATCATCAGCTTACATATAGAAGCTGACCCCTGGCCTGCGGATGATGTAATTGAGGGGTAGCATGCGGAGGAAGGAATGGAGGGGGCCAAGGAGAGATCTTTAGAAGACTCCCGAGGTGATGATGTTCACTTACCGGGTAGCTTATGATGTCTGTTTTTGACACCTAACAGCAACAGAAAATACAAACCCCCATCTGTGATATTTAAAATGTAATCAACATGTGGAATTACCCCTCATCATTCAAATTGATTAATTTACGATCATGGCTTACTGGAGCTTGGAACCAAACCCACCATCTCTAGCTGTCCCAAGGAAGTGTATGGGCATTATGCAAAGTGGACATTAATAGAGAAAAATATTTTACAACAACATCTCATGGGATAAAACCCCTAAACTCATCACAGGAAGATTTCCTGGTTACCTTACACTTTCAGAGACAGAATCTTCAATTAATAGTTTGAGAGTCTCAAGAACAGCATAGTAGGCTGCTGTTCCATAAAATGGGACATAGCTTTGAAGGAAGAAAAAAGATATTAAAAAAAAAATCAATAAATCCATTTAAATATGAAAATTGGGATAAGTATAGACTGAAATATTAAATAATCACATGAGCCTCAATAATTCCTGTGTGGCTGGGGTGAATAGTACATATGTGGGATGGGTAGATAAACTGAAGTTTTGCTTAATTGCAGTTAGAGAATTGGGGTGTAATTATGTAAACTTCCCCTCAGGAAATTAAATAGATGGGGCGATCCCACGAGGGTTAACTGTACAGGGGTCTGTGGAAGAAGCAGGATTAAAGACCGAAAAGTTCTTTTCACAGTCTATGCATTTTTAGGCTATGTTGCCAGGCATTAAGATTTCAGGTCTGTCACAGGTATCTGCTCGGGTTCAGTGGCATCAATCACTGCCTTTTTTTTTTAAATTAAAGGAGTTGACTCTCACTGCCTTGTATCCACTAGTGTGGTAGTCGGACCTGGGAGTGAAATCTGGACTGGATCTCTGTGTCTTAAACATGCATATTCGTTTAATCTCTCTGAAGGTGGACCAAGTTAACACTAGGTGAGGCGTTGTTTGGTTCTGTTCAGAAGCTGCTTCATTCCACCGTAGACAAAAAGTACAGATCACAGTCACTTGGTACAAATAGTTCAACTTGTTTGTGTACAGTTATAAAATAAAGAACACACATACACTAGCCTACCTGGAGGGGGTCTAACTTAACATATATGCATTCAATCTGCTATCTGTCCTACTAACACGGCCAAGATTAATTCTTAATAACAACAGAAAACGCTGGAAAAACTCAGCAGGCCAGGCAACATCCGTGGAGAGAGAAAGAGAGTTAACGCTTCAGGTCGAAACCCTTTAATTCTTCCTTGGAGCCTTCCTACTACTTTATTCCTTTTGCACCCTTTCTAACTTTTGATAGCTGTCGATTCTTAAAAACCCAGAGAACAAGAAAGTTTGTCTTCCTGAATGAGCAGACAAGGATAACAAATTGGCCAATCATAGAACAAGGAGGCCATTTGGCCCATCGAGTCCGCCTGCTCTTTCGAAGAGCAATCCAGTTAGTCCCACTCGCCCGCTCTTTTCCCATATCCCTGCAATTTTTCCTCCAAGTATTTATCCAATTCCCCTTTGAAGGCTACTATTGAATCTGTATCCACCACCCTATCAGGCAGTGCATTCCAAATCCTAACCACTCGTTGCGCAAAAAATGTTTTTCTTCATGTCGCCTCTGATTCTTTCGCCAATCACCTTAAATCTGCGCCCTCTCGTTATCGACCCTTCAGCCACTGAAAAGTGTTTCTATTTATTTACAAAAGCAAAATACTGCGGATGCTGGAAATCTGAAATAAAAACAGAAAATGCTGGAAATACTCAGCAGGTCAGGCAGCATCTGTGGAGAGAGAAACAGAGTTAACGTTTCAGGTCGATGACCCTTCGTCTAGTCTATTTATTTACTCTATCTAAATCCTTCATGAGTTTAAACACAGCTAGAAAATCTCCTCTTGGCCTTCTCTGCTCCAAGGAGAACCCCAGCTTCTCTAGTCTATCCACGTAACTGTAATCCCCTCATCCCTGGAACCATTCTAGTAAATCTCTTCTGTGCCCTCTCCAAAGCCTTCACATCCTTCCTAAAGTGGGGTGCCCAGAATTGGACACAATATTCCAGCTGGGGCTGAACTAGTATTTTTTGTAGGTTTAGCATAATTTCCTGGCTTTTGTACTCTCTGCCTCTAGGTATAAAGCCCAGGATCCCATATGCTTTATTAACTGCTTTGCTAACCTGTCCTGCCACCTTCAAAGATTTGTGCACCCCCTTTAAAATTGTACCATTTAGCATGTATTGGCTCTCCTCATTCTTCCGACCAAAATGTATCACTTCACACTTTTCTGCATTGAATTTCATCTGCCATGTGTCTGCCCATTCCACCAGCCTGTCGATGTCCTCTTGAAGTCTATTACTATCTTCCTAACTTCCCAATTTTGTGTCATCTGCAAATTTCAAAATTGTGCCCTATACCCCCAAATCCAAGTCATTAACGTATTTCAAAAATAGCAGTGGTCCTAGTACTGAACTCTGGAGAACACCACTGTGTACCTCCTTCCAGTCCAAAAAACAGCCATTCACTACAACTCTGTGTTTTCTATCCCATAGCCAATTTTGTATCCATGCTGCTACTGCTCCTTTTATCCCATGGGCTTCAATTTTGCTAACAAGCCTAATATGTGGTACTTTATCAAACGTCTTTGAAAGTCCATAAACACAAACTGCACTGCCCTCATCCATCCTCATCAAAAAACTCAATCAAGTTAGTCAAACACGATTTGCCTTTAACAAATCCAGACTGGCTCTGCTTTATTAGTCCATGCTTGTCCAAGTGGCTGTTAATTTTCTCCCAGATTATTGTTTCTAAAAGCTTCCCCATCACCGACATTAAACTGACTGGCCTGTAATTGCCAGGTTTATCCCTCTCCTCGTTTTTGAACAAGGGTGTAACATTTGTAATCCTCCAGTTCTCTGGCACCACCCCAATATCTAAGAAGGATTGGAAGATTGTGGCTAGTACCTTCACAATTTCTACCTTTACTTCCCTCAGCAACCTAGGATGCATCCCATCCAGACAGGGTGACTTATCCACTTTAATACTGCCAGCCTTTCTAGTACCACCTCTACTTTTATCTCATCCTGTATCCCGGCAACCTCCTTGTTTCCCATAGCTTTGGCAAAGCCCTCTTCCTTGATAAACACCGATGCAAAGTAATCATTTAGTACCTCAGCTATGCCTTCTGCCTCCAACAGATCTCCAATTTGGTCCCTAATCAACCCCACCGCTCCTCTGACAACCCTTTTACTGATAATATGCCTATAGAACATAAGAAATAGGAGCAGGAATAGGCCACTTGGCCCCTCGAGCCTGCTCCGCCATTCAATAAGATCACGGCTGATCTTGGGCTCAAAGCCACTTTCCCAGCCCGCTCCCCATAACCCTTCACTCCATTTTGCAAAAAAATTTCTATCTCCACCTTAAATGTATTTAATGACCCAGCCTCCACAGCTATCTGGGGCAGAGAATTCCACAGATTTACGACCCTCAGATGAAATTCCTCCTCATCTCAGTTCTAAAAGGGCGACCCTTTATTCTGAAACTGTGCCCCCGAGTTCTAGATTTCCCCACGAGGGGAAACATCCTCTCTGCATCTACCTTGTCGAGCCCCCTCAGTATCTTATATGTTTCAATAAGATCACCTCTCATTCTTCTAAATTCCAATGAGTATAGGCCCAGCCTGCTCAACCTTTCCTCATAAGTCAACCCCCTCATCTCTGGAATTAACCTAGTGAATAGTCTCTGAACTGCCTCCAATGCAAGTATATCCTTCCTTAAATAAGGAGACCAAAACTGTACGCAGTACTCAAGGCGTGGTCTCACCAATACCCTGTACAGTTGTAGCAGGACTTCCCTGCTTTTATACTCCAACCCCCTTGAAATAAAGGCCAACATTCCATTTGTCTTTTTGATTACTTGCTGTACTTGCATGCTAACTTTTTGTGTTTCATGCACAAGGACCCCCAGGTCACTCTGAACTGTAGCATTTTGTAATCTCTCTCCATTTAAATAATAGTTTGCTTTTTTATTTTTCCTGCCAAAGTGGATAACCTTGCACTTTCCCACATTATACTCCATCTGCCAAATGTTTGCCCACTCACTTAGCCTGTCTATATCCCTTTGCAGATTCTTTGAGTCCTCTGCACAACTTGCTTTCCCACCCATCTTTGTATCATCCGCAAACTTGGCTACATTACACTCGATCCCTTCATGAAAGTCATTAACGTAGATTGTAAATAGTTGAGGCCCCAGCACCGATCCCTGTGGCACCCCACTAGTTACTGTTTGCCAACTGGAAAGTGACCCATTTATCCCGACTCTCTGCTTTCTGTTAGTTAGCCAATTCTCTATCCACGCTAATATATTACCCCCAATTCCGTGAGCTCTTATCTTATGCAGTAACCTTTTATGTGGCACCTTATCGAATGCCTTCTGGAAATCCAAATACACCACCAAATCCACTGGTTCACCTTTGTCCACCCTGCTCGTTACCTCCTCAAAGAACTCCAGCAAATTTGTTAAACATGATTTCCCTTTCATAAAACCACGCTGACTCTGCTTGACTGCATTATAATTTTCCAAATGCCCTGCTACTGCTTCCTTAATGAAGGACTCCAGCATTTTCCCAATGACAGATGTTAGGCTAACTGGTCTATAGTTTCCTGCTTTCTGTCTCCCTCCTTTCTTAAATAGGGGTGTTACATTTTTGGTTTTCCAATCTGCTGAGACGTCTCCAGAGTCCAGGGAATTTTGGTATATTGCAACCAATGCATCCACTATCTCTGCAGCCACTTCTTTTAAGACCCTGGGATGCAGACCATCTGGTCCAGGGGACTTGTCGTCTTTTAGTCCCATTATTTTACCAAGTACTATTTCCCTAGTCATGATGCGGAGATGCCGGTGTTGGACTGGGGTGGACAAAAATGAGAAGTCGCACAACACCAGGTTATAGTCCAACAGTTTTATTTGAAATCACAAGCTTTCGGAGCTTTCGTGGCCCCTTCGTCAGGTGAAGTGAAGAAATACAGAATCGACAAAGCATATATAGATAGAGAACAATGCATGTGTAACTTACAATGGCAGACGACTACATTTAATCATCCTGACTGTTTATCTGCCGAGGTGTGACAAAAGGCAATCAGGTCAGCCAGGAAGGCACCACATCAAAGACATAGCAAGATACAACTGAGACAATGAGGTGGAGTTACAGGGGGTCTAATGTGTCAAAAGCTGCAGTCGGTATGGAAAACGATAAACTTTAACATTTTTACTTTTTTACTGGGAATCACATCTGTGAACAAGCCAACGACGACTCGAGTCTGGATCATCGTCACGATACATGACGTGATCCAGACTCGAGTCGTCGTTGGCTTGTTCACAGATGTGATTCCCAGTAAAAAAGTAAAAATGTTAAAGTTTATCGTTTTCCATACCGACTGCAGCTTTTGACACATTAGACCCCCTGTAACTCCACCTCATTGTCTCAGTTGTATCTTGCTATGTCTTTGATGTGGTGCCTTCCTGGCTGACCTGATTGCCTTTTGTCACACCTCGGCAGATAAACAGTCAGGATGATTAAATGTAGTCGTCTGCCATTGTTAGTTACACATGCATTGTTCTCTATCTATATATGCTTTGTCGATTCTGTATTTCTTCACTTCACCTGACGAAGGGGCCACGAAAGCTCCGAAAGCTTGTGATTTCAAATAAAACTGTTGGACTATAACCTGGTGTTGTGCGACTTCTCATTTATTTCCCTAGTGATAGTGATTGTCTTTAGTTCCCCCCTTCCTGTGGCCCCTTGATTATCCATTATTGGAAGACCTTTGCATTCCCTTTTATGTCAGCCGCCAATCTATTCTCCTACTGTCTCTTTGCCCCTCTTATTTCCTTTTTCACTTCTCCTCTGTACTTTTTAATGTTTGGTATCTGTGTAAAACAACCGTCCATCCTACATTTGAATCAGCTCTCACCTGTCTCTGGATGGCCAACTTGTCTCCTGCGATCGACTGTTAGGCAAATTTCTGCTCAAAATGCATTTGAAGGCAAATCATGTCTGAGTCCGATTTGTGCTAAGAATGGACTCAGAATCCTGAACTGTGACACCAGGTTACAAAAAGAAAGTCATCTGTCTTTGTTTTTCATTAGAGGAAAATTAGCATTACACTGAAACCTCAAGATTGTCATTTCGCACGTTCTCAATTTTGGTTTTTAGATCAATTGGAATCGGCCAAACTATACTTTCCCTCAGAATTCTGTAGATCGTGGTGGCAACTTTGGGCTGTGTCCTTTTGTCCTGCAATAATATGGTATTAAAACTAACACATCTTATTTAAATTCAGGAAAATAAGTTTCTCAGAGAAACAATAAAATAAAATTAGGAGATGATTTACAAACTTTATTGGGTTTTGCAATAATTAAACACAACCATACTTGGAAATTATAAGTTTCTAAAAGCATGTAGGGCATTTGCTGCACTAAAAACAGCAAAAAATAATTTGACTTCACAGTATTTTATACTTAACAGTTATTTTTGACATTTGAAAAAGGGATATACACAATGGTAAAGCAATTTCAATAACGAAAAAGTGGATTAGAAACAATATGTGAATGGCGTTGAGTATAGCTTCCCAAACACCACTTTATACTCAGCAACTTTCTCTACAGGTTTACAACAATATTAAACATCAAAAGACCAGGGTTCAGAAACCCTTTGGTTGTCTAAAATTCAATATATAAAAATATGCTCCAACAACTCTCATTAAGCATCGGTCATTACAGATCCCTTCGCATTGCCTATATCAGACAACCACAGAACAGGATAGGAAATTAGTGTCAGCACATGTGCTGCTATATAGGTTCTTTTTATCTGTGCTTCCAACAGGATTCTGACCTCTGGTCTTTCAGTTACACAAGACAAAGTACAACATTGTTTTCCTTGACCCTCTGGTATAATTCCTGGTATAACTGATATCTTAAAACAGTAAAAATACACACCATCTCTTTGAATGAATCCGATAACCATGGGATGGGCTTTAAGTATAAATTAAAGATAAATAATATCATTCAAAATTCTGATAACTCAGACACAGCTTTTCTAGTGATACTATAAAGTGATCTGTGTAGTACACAAACTATGTGTCGTCACATTCACGTCTGAGTAACTGACTACCTTTGTGTTTGTTTTTCTCGCCCCCCCCCGCCCCTCCCTACAATAAAACAGAAGTTTCCCTGCATTGCCCAGGGTGTACAATATAGTGAGTCAGCGGCCTATACAGTATTATAGGTGCACAGGTGCATTGTGGATGTCAGGTCAACAGCTATGCAGCCAAAAGTTCTGGACATATAATCTGAGCTTCATGAAAAACAGAAAAAAATACTTCTGATATAATCAGTGACTGTAGAATATCTGTTAAATGGAGATATTCTTTACAACTGTATTACAAGATAAACAGCACAATACATGGTGTATCCCGAATATGAACCATTATCATAGCTAGCTTTAAGTGGAGCCTGTGATCAACCATGGCAGAACAACGCAAAGCAGTTCTGTTACAATTAACCTAGGAGTTAAATACAGCCAAAAAAACATTTTAAAGATATTACTGAAGTCACACCCCAATGCAGGACCTACCAAAAAGTGTGATTAAACTGTAACTTTATATATAAACATTACAGTCATTATACACAGCCTTTGGTCTGAAAGATTTTAAGGCAAAATCTGGTATGTCCACATGTTATGTCATACTAGAGCACTTATCCTGATGCAATTTGCACCCCTTTCCCAAAAGAATTCAAACCCAATTAAACCACAGTTGATTGATATTACTTGTGAATAACTGAACAAAAATCGAGAAAAGGCAAATGAATATTCCAAACGCACAATACATAAAACCTCACATCTCGCACATTACCAGCTAGTCAACAAGGTTCCAAAGCACAGAGATAATCAAAGATCTGTAGTAAGACTTATTAAGTGGGCTACTGCCATAATATATATATATTATATATATATATATAAAATGTAAGTGAAATATAAAAAGATTCAAGATTATTGGAGAAAGTGAAAGAAAGGAATTGGTGATGAAAGGTAACTGTAGGCAGTGTGTTCACAATGAGCATCTCAACAGAAGCAAGGCACAAAATCTTTACGTACAAGAGCTATTCAAAATTAAACAACAGTACAATGCAAATGGGACACAAGTGTAGTTAAAATTGAAAAATTAAAAGTGGATCTGTTGTTTCAGGTCATTATTGCCAGTAAGTCTGTTAAAAATCATGATGATTTTCCTCGCCTCCATTGCTTTTTTTTCCTGCAAGAACAATCCATTTTCAGTGGATCTTTTCCCTTCTCCATTAAGATAAAGGCTTAACCAAAAACAATTTCTCTCCCTGTTCACTTGTGAAAATTGGCGCCTTTTTGTAATGTTCCACTAAATCTTCCATGCTGTCAAACTTGCGCTGTCCAATGCAGTAGAGGCCTTGTTTCAACTGTACCTTGAAGTGTTTGTTTTTATTTTGGGCCTTCAAGGACACCGAGAAGTCATTGGGCTGTGAAAGAAGAAGTGAAAATCAAGCTTGATTAGGTTTCTTTTTTAAAAATGCACACTGAATGCTGACTCCAATCTTGTTTTACACAATGCGCACACACTCTCACCACTGAGTATCACTGGGCAATAACCAGGAGCAGAAGAAGAATTTCTCAATATTACAGTAACTTTCTGTATTTTTATCCCACTGGTAGTCACCTACTTTATAAATAGGCTACATTTCTCTACCTAGATTGTCAAAATTATGATCTGCAACTGTTTTTGATGCCATGGTTCAATCCACAGAGAGGACAGCAAGGCGATGACAGAGAATCCACGAATACAAGAACTATTATATGTATAATCCAAGTTGGGAAGAGGGAAAAAGAGGGATGTAGCATCCTTTTAATAGCACCTTTTCAAATTGGATTTATATACTAGCGTTCTAGTGACTTCTGGTAAAATGCCAATAAATCCAGTTACAGCAGACAAGGATATGCCGAAACTGATGCTTTTCCACATGTATTAAAGAAAGTTAAGTGTAGCTAAATGTATCATTGCCATGTCTCCTATTAGGATTATTGAATACTGTGAGAAGTTACTTGGAAACAGAAAATCAGAATTCTAAGATAGGTAATCCATTACTTACTGATGACTCGCTGTCTCGAATTATGAAATCCCCATCAACTCCCCTTTCATTCAGAGCCATTTCTCCTTGGTGCCTTGTAATCTTTCCATAATACCATGGACTACCTGCAAACCTGCCAGTGGTTGCTGCTCCTATGTAGTCACATCGAGGTGGTGTTGGACCAACGCTAATGACTGGTGGAGACGGCTGCACAATATTCACATAGTTCTTCGGTACCAGACCCACTTGCCCATCAGCTTTCCTACATTTCCACCATTCTGGATCATTTTCTGGTTTCTCAACAACATCCATCACTTCACCCTTCTCGAAATTAAGCTCCTCTTCATTTGAAGAACTGAATGGGTAGAGAGCCTGCACAACATGCAGTACTTTGACATTGTGTGCATTGATCACAACCGCTAGTCTCTCTGTTAATGAGCCCACAGGTTCCACTGTAGTGCCCTCGGGTTCCTCCATAACGTAATTTGAAGGGAACCAACCAGTTTGTCCATTATAACTACCCCGCCACCATCCATCGCTGCACTTTTCCATGACGGTAACTTTTGTCCCTTTAACCAATGAAAGCTCATCATCTCTCTCCGCTGTGTAGTTGAATTTGACATAAGCAGGAGCATTCAAGTCATACAGACGTTCGCCATTGTCGGCATATCCATCGGCATCTGCATTGGATGCAGTGTCTCGAATACTTGGTTTCCGTTTCACTTTTCCAATTCCTTAAAAAAGAGATAAAATATTATTGCACTAGGTAAGATAACAAAACCTACAAAGCATAAAACCATGCAAAGTACTTCAAGTAACATATCATCCATGGCTGCAAAGCTATTTTGTGCACACACAGAAGGAAGAAAGATACTAAATTGTATTTCATAGAGATAAATCAGCTGCATTCAACTGTGGTTATAACCATTTCCTTGCAAATAGAGCTCATTGCTTCAAAAATATTATCTCTGCTGGAGGATCGAAGTGTTCACATTTATAACCATTTAACATTCAAGGAACTGTTCTGTTGCACAATGCCAGTTTCCACATCATAAATTCTTTTCAAATAAGCCATCGCTTTACCAGCTGTGCCAATTGCATAGCTGCCCTAAGCCATGCAGGCCAGCAAGGACCCTGGTTTGAGCTGAACTACCTCACCTTGCTTGGGAAGCAGTTGGTTACTATAATTGATCTCCATGGTCCCGAGCTTGGGAGAGGAGAAAAAGAAAAAGGGTGGGGGGGGGGGGGGGGGGGGAGATTTAAAAAAAAAAAAGCCAGTGTTGCTGCTCGTTATTCGCCGAGACCCCTGAATACTGGGGGCATAGGGACATCAGGCTTGGGCTTGGTTCTGCTGCCATCCACAGTCAAATAGATTGAGATATTCAAAACTCACATGAAGAATGGCCACCTAGGTGAGGAATCATAGCACTGCTGACACTCATGAAACAACTTCATCAAAAGTCAGTGCCCTCAGCAGGAAGATAGTGTGTCGGATTTTGCTCTCAGCGCCAGCCGTTCATTACACTTACCCACAGACTTTCTATGCGATTTTACACTGGAACTTATTGTAATTAGAAATCCATTTCAGCGTGGCGCCCTCAACAAGGGATCTGGGACCTGTGTGAGCAGGGCAAGCAACTGTATATCTCCTTAACCAATCACATTGAAGAATGGTTAATGAGCAACACAGAGTCTGAACCAGGAAGTGCAAGTTAGAATATTTAATTCAATGCCAAATCATGTACAGAAAGCAAAATAAAGAGAGGCAAAGGTGGGGTTGAGAGAGAAATAAAAGACACAAAGTAATAAAAAAGTTTTATTTAAATTTAATATCTCCAACAATATTTAAAATCTGAAGGAATGAGACCCCACACTTGTAAAAGTTAATTTTTAGTGCTAGAGGGGTTATTTGGCAGTAATTAAGATGTTAAAAATTCATTTACACTTGAATGGACAAGCCCCAAGTTCTTCTGGCGTGTTTAGTGGCCAGCTAGAGGGAAAGTATCGCAACTTCACGCCCTTCATATATTTGAATGCAGAATTTTTCAGCAAGATACCGGTATAGTGAAGCTTGTGGAGGAGCAAGGCAAATTGGACAGCAACCTCCCGATTGCCACGTTTAACTGCGCATGTGCGGTCATCGGAAGTTGTTGTCCGATTAACAGTGAGCGCTGTTAGCCTCACTGTTCCTCTTACCGCAAAATCCAGGCCATTGTACCTTCTTATTTCATGATGTTTATTGGGCGTGAGGGTTTGGGGTAGGATTGCTGGGTGGAGGATATTGCTGCATCAAGGTTTCTTGGCACGGTTGTGCCTGTGTTGTGTGCAATACAGGTTTCAGGACTGCTGTTTTTCTCTGTGCTGTAGTTTTGTCAGGACACAATGCTCAATGCTAGAGAGATTGTTTGGCAGTAATTAAGACTCATCATGCCATTAAAAATTTACTTGCACTGAAATGGACAAGCCTTAATCTTTTCTGGTGCGCTTATTGGGTACCTATCACAAGTACAGCAACTTAGTGTTAAACACATCAATTACATTGGTGTCCAAATAAATTGGGATAAATTGAATCTCAACAATTCCTACCAGACTATGCAGTTGGACAATAATTGCCTGGTAGTCAATAAATAATCTTTTCTCAAGTCACAAATCTACAAAAAATAAATTAGCTTGCTATGATGGTTAATGAACTAAGATGGGTGCAATTTGAAAAGCCCAAACGCTATCTTGTATAGTAAGCTCTATGGTAGAACTCTTGCCTTTGAGACAGAAGGTGATGGGTCCAAGCTCTACTCCAAGACTTAAGCATTTAATCTTGGCTGACACTTCAATGCAGAGGTACTGGCTTTTGGACGAAGTGTTGAACTGAGGTCCCGTCCACCTGCTCAGGTGGATGTAAAAGATCCCATGGCACTATTCAAAAAAAAAGCAGGGTAGTTCTGCCAGTGTCCTGGCCAACTTTTACCTTCAACCACCACCAAAACAGATTCACTAGCCGTTTATCTCATTGCGGTTTGTGGGACCTTGTGTACAAAGTGGCTGACGTGTATCTACAAAATAACAGTGACTACACTTCAAAAGTAATTCATTGGCATAAAGCCCTTTGGGATGTCCTGCGGTCATGAAAGATGCTATATAAATGTAACTTCTTTCTTGAGTAGCTATGCAAGGGGACATCTGCAGAAATACTGGACTAGTGCCAATCAGATGGAGGCCTGTTGCTAAACTCATGCTGTGGAGGTCCTTTGTTTCTGTTTGTCATCACCGATTAAGGAATCATAAAGATCAAATACTCCATTTACATAACTTTAAATTCTAACTCTTCCGAAAATCAGAATCCTCAAGATTGAAAATGCAGTTCATCTTATACACTGAAATTTGGCCGTTTGGGCTGGACATCATTGGGCAGATTTTCCTCTTCAGCGCTGGGGTGGAAGCCCTTATCGCAAAATCAGACACAAGCTGCTCAAATTTTTCTACCATTCATTTTAAGTCCACTGCTCTGTTCTGGCAACGAGTGGAAAATCTACCCTACTGTGTCTTACTGGTTTCAAATATCCAGCTAGTAGCACAGGAAGCTCTTTTTCATTTGTTTAAAAATACATCCACTGCGATAGTCCTTGGTTAACAGTTTTATTTTTTGCCTCACATTTATTGACGCTTTGGGTATGTAAGGATCGATTCAGGGGTTGTAGCAACAAACCAGCAACTAGTGCAGTTTAAAGTAAAATTAAACTATCAAGACTCTTTCACAGTATCTACATTGAACATTACAGGAAACAGATATACGCCATCTATGCTAATCTAAACCTCAATTTTGACACCACTGCATTTGCCAATGTACTGATATTTGAGCTAACTTAAAATGTTAGTTGCTGGGGGCTCCATCTCCTAGCAACCAGCTACACTCCTCCTAGCTTGCCTCTTTAAAAAAAAAACCTTTATATTTGTAAGAAATCCTATTCCCACATAACAAGTAACTCTGTTCCCAATTTCCTTCCATATCACGGCTGCTCCCCTCAGTGGAACTTAGTACAATTCCAAAGGTCAGGAAAATTATCCCACATTTCTAAATATTTGGGCAGTTACTTCATGAAAAAAGCTACCATGGAGTGCAGAAAAATGTCCAGATTCCAAAAAGGAGACAGATGGCATTGCCAAGACAAAAGCTAAAAATATAAATATGATGATCACAAAGGTTGAAATTTGGGGAAAATTAAAAAAAAAATCCATGGATAATAAATCATTTGGACTGGAGGGGTGGGAGAAGGGGCCTGAATGCAAGTAATCCACCAGATAGAATGAGTTTGATGGGCTGAGATTGGCTTTTGCGCCAACACCTTGGCTCACACACACGTACCTAATTACTGGCTATAAAATGGAACTGAAGGCCTTGGAAGAGAAGGTCAACAGTCAACTCAATTATCCACTCAGGATAGTAACCACATTAACACAAGAATGGAATCAGAGGAGCAAAATTACTGGGGTTGAGGGGACACGTTCATTTACTATTACTCTGCATCTTTCCTACCGAGTGGTTTACACCCCCCTTTGTGGACTGTGTATCTTTTTTTCCCCCCTATCTGTTCACCCTCTTCCTTCCCCCAGTTTTCTTTATTAGGGAGCAAGGAAGCAATGCTATCTCAGGTTCCACAGTACAGATGTGTGGGACAGGTGCAAAGGACCAGAAGTCTCTTCCTGTCAGTCTTTGGTCATATGCTGGTGCAGCCCCATCTCCTGACAGCTGGAGAGAGTGAACAGCACTGAGTCTCCACTTCAATTAAATTCTCAACTTGGTGGGCCATGAAGGGAGGTGTGGAGACATGTGGAGCACAGTCCTGCTGTGGACCATGGATGAGGAGATAAGCTGCATTCCCAGGCTGCATAATGAGTACCAATGCTTTCTATTTCAAGGAAATACTGTACAGAAAACTCTCTAATACTGCAATGTCAACCTGGCTCAGTGGGTAGCACTCTTGCCCGAGTCAGAAGGTATTCGTTCAAGCCCACTCGAGAGAGCCTGGAGCACAAAAATCTAGGCTGACACTCCAGTGCTGTGCTGAGGGAGTGCTGCACTGTCGGAGGTGCCGTCTTTTGGATGAGACATTACACCGAGGCCCCGTCTGCTCTCTCAGGTGGACGTTAAAGATCCCATGGCACTATTTCGAAGAAGAGCAAGGGAGTTATCCCCGGTGTCCTGGCCAATATTTATCTCGCAATCAACATAACAAAAACAAATTATCTGGTCATTATCACATTGCTGTTTGTGGGACTTTGCTGTGTGCAAATTGGCTGCCGCGTTTCCTATGTTACAACAGTGACTACACTTCAAAAGTACTTCATTGGCTGCGAAGCGCTTTGGGACGTCCTGAGGTAGTGAAAGGCGCTATATAAATGCAAGTCTTTCTTTTTTAAAAACAGATCTTCAATGCCATTCACACCATTTTTAAATTAAGTCCTGTACAGAGTCAGTGGTGCACACGAGCAGTAGTCTTAATCCTATGTGCCTGCCCTGTTCACATATCCCTCAATTCCCCTTTCCTTCAAACATCTATCTTGCCTATTCTTGTTAGCTCTCATCTGTGCCAGCTGTCTCTTCGACAGTTTGCTTGTTTTCAAAGGGAAACTAGGCCTGAGTGATTAGTTTGATGATCAAACAGCTGCAGTTCACCCCATCTGCCTGGAATATATAATTGATGAAAAACTTGTTTACCTCCCTATTGAGAAAAGATCGGGGACCTCTTCAAAAGAAACTTACTTATTAAAGAAAAGATTTTTGTTCTGAGATTTAAAAAGCTACCTGGACCAGGTATACGCAAGCAGCAGTTCTGGCTTCTTTAGATTACTTGATTGAACCAAATCTCCAAGTCACTGTGGAATACTGGCCCAAGGCACAGAACATTCCATTCACAGCACATACAAGGTTACATTTCGGTTCAGGGGATGAGCGGGCCTGTATTTTGTGATGAACACAAGTAAAAAGTTTTGGAAAATGCCCTATTTGTAATAGTTCACAAAATAGAAACATTTGGAAACCACTGTGCTAGCTGTCGGGCTGCTCCAGATTCAGCAAGTATTATACACATACACTGCTAGTCAGTCATTGTATATGAAAAGATTATCTGCAATTTGGTGCACAAGCTATAGCTAAAGTAGGAGATGGTGCCAGAGTCATAGTGCTCGCGATATAGTATGATCCAGGACCAATTTAAGTTTTTTAAGGCACAAAACCAAAAGAACCTACAATTGCAGGTAAAACTTTGGTTGACGCAAAATTCAAGAGACTGAACAAAAATTGGTCCCTTCCTGCCCCCTCCCCTTATTTGTACAGTCTCTAATTATATTTACTGAACTAACCCATTTCCTTGGTTTAATAAGTGTTTTGCTGGCAGGTAGCCTTGCATTACACCGAATGAACTATTTCCAAAGCTACACTGCTCATGGATTATATGCTGTAACTAATTAAACAGCATGGATAGATGCTCAGCACATCCAATCCCTTGTGAGAGTGGTCTCAATTTGTACTCGAGCAATAAAGTGTTTGCAAGCAAAACTTCCTATAGATCAGTAATCCCTGCAATGCACCTTACACTACATAACCAAAAATCCTTACTATTGTGCACCAATTGCGAACCACTGCACTTAGTGATACTTTTGTCATTCATAATTTTGTTTGAAAAATTTATGATTAACCTTCACTCCCAATTGGTCTATTTTACAATGGCCCGTATTTTCCGATGTCTACGGGTGTTTTTTTTTTTAAATTCGTTTATGGGATCAGGGCATCGCTGGCAATGCCAGCATTTATTGCCCATCCCTAGTTGCCCTCGAGAAGGTGGTGGTGAGCCGCCTTCTTGAACCGCTGCAGTCCGTGTGGTGATGGTACTCCCACAGTGCTGCTAGGTAGGGAGTTCCAGGATTTTGACCCAATGACGATGAAAGATCGGCGATATACTTCCAAGTCAGGATGGTGTGTGACTTGGAGGGGAACTTAGAGGTGCCTGCTTTTACCAGCATAAGAGTTGAAAAAATATTTTTTTCCACTCATTTATAATTAAAATACTTTTTTTTTTAAAGTTTATTTTTAGCCCCGTAAAAAACTTTATTTTTTTCAAAAAATTAAATTTGTTTAAAATATTTAATTTAATGTAATTTTAACTCATTTTAAAAACTTGGTTTTAAAAAAAATTTATTTAATGTTTTACTGTGTTTTTGGGGTGATCTCCATCCATATATTTGACAGGTCTATCTGTCAAAAGTATGCAGGGAGATTCCCTTCTCCTATTGGCTGGCCTGGCCCACGTGATCCCAGGGACGCTCTGGGATACATGAGCCCTGCGCATCTCGACTTTGGAGAGGCCCAGGAGCGGAAGTGTCTGGACCTCAGGTAAGTTCGTTAAATTTTTTCCGATAGGAGGCATCCGCACGCAGGAAGCCTCCTATCGGAAATTACGGGCCAATATAAAAGAACTGATGAATGTTTACAAAGTGGTGTTTGTACAATAGTTCTTCCAGGTTGAAAACTGTCCTGCTAGAACTTCTCCGCTCTTTCCACTTCTGGATACACTGAGGGTGCCTAGACTGCAATCATTTCATTAATGTCCAAATCTCAACAATTTTGAAATTTCCAAAAATTCAGGTGTTTAAAACTTTATTCGTTAACACTCGAAGCTCTGAAAATATTTTTCTGCCAACTCCTTACATCTTTAGTGTTCCAATCAAGACTCTGTGCATAGCCTCCTGCTGTAACGCATTACTTTCCCAGAGTTCCTTCAACATTCTACAATTTACAAGCTTTTAAAATAAGCTTGGTATCACTGACAATTGCTTCTCGATTTACCTTATCTTTTCTCCAACTATTTTAAACCTTGATGGTATCCTGCGCTATGGGCTTTGGCCTTTCACCCAAGCTCTTTTGCAATTATAATTTTTTTTTTACTAACATGTACATACGCATTTTAAGTTGCCCTCGGCATCTGCACCATTCGCCTCAGTCTGGAAGACAGGCTACAAGTCCTTGCACATATTCTAGAAGCAGAACCAAATTCTCCAATGGTTCAACAAGTTCATCCAGCGAGTACCTGAGCCATACAGATCATGAGCGTTTAATTATTGGTCTTGGTCTGTGCTCAGCCAGTCATAGAAGGTGTAGCACAATCGGCAGGTATTCCTCGGATAAGGGGACTAAAAACCTAAAAGTGGCCACAGTTCCCTCCCCCCACTCCTGCTAACTATACACGGGCTCCTGCTGGAAGAGTGCATCATATTGCCCTCAGGTGAGGATGGGATCAGCTTCACCAACAAGACTCACATATAAATAATGGCCATTTGAGAAAGTACAGGAGAGCAAATAGCACCTAGGGAACCACAAGAAGCCAATACCTTGAGGAGAAAATTGGCAGGAAAATTTAAAAAAAAGACCAACCAATTGCCGATCTGAGTTAACCCATTAGAAATAATACAAGAAAGAGTCTCCCTTCTTTTACACTCCCCTACCCACTTCCCTCAATCTAGGTGAGAATGCCAAAACACACCTTTTAGGGAAAGTCCATGTTAGTAGAGATTGCTATTAATATTCAGACCTCTAGTTAGGATTCCAACACTCCAGTATATCTACTAGGCTACCTGTAAATGATTTTATGTAATCAACCACATTATAATACCACTTTCAGTAAGAGTAATGCGGAAGCCAGCAGTATAACTCTGATCTGCTGGCTCCACCATTGCAGCCAACAGGTACCAGTCTTAGGACTGATAGCTGGTGTACCACTGGCCCCTTAATTAGTTCAGGAAAAAAGAAAGTTTTCCATTAATTGCACAAAAGCTTTCCACAGAAACAGCTGACTCAACATCTAACCGGCTCACCAGTTTGCTGCTATGGTAACAAAAAATAAAAGTAATCTCAGTAAAGCAATTTGATTTCTTACAAAATTCCCTTTGTCAGATTATTGAGAATGATGCAAACCTTTCCTCTTACTCATCACTATAAGAGCTCTTCAGTAACTACAACAGAACAGAATTTGAAATGCCTAACCTTGTCCCTCTCTTGTTGCTGAAACAGCTTCATAAAATATTTGCATGTCCATACTAGCAGAGCTTACCCGTCTGCTGTAGCTCTCGATTTATATACTTGAACTGCATTTAAAGAAATGTTTTTACCATCTTTCTCTAGTTTATCACTTTTTCTGTACTTTCATCATTTGGTCAAAACTGTTGCTTGCGAAATAACATTGGAACCACATTTCAGATTTAAACCAAACCCAATTCTTCCAGTACGAGTTGTATTTGAAACCCTTATTCTGCATATTTGCACAAATAACTTGTTCAAACCAACGACTTTCTTCTACAGTATCTATAATGGAAAATTCGAGATTTGGATGGGCTGCAAAAATGCTACAGCAATTGAGGATACACCCTTAGTCACACTGGATTGAATGACTCAGAACTGCTAGAGGCATGCATGAGTTGAAGGTTCCACATCAAATGCTCAGCTTTCTCAGGCGATAGTTTCAAGTTCCATATTCTGTTTGTACAATTTTTTTTTAAGCAAACAGATGTTCAGCTTGGAATGCTGGCCTCTATTTAGGGATCTGCTCAAAACCAAGCCAGAAATCTCAACACATTAAAATCCATTCTTTTGTCAAATTGGCATGTACCAAACAGTTAGTGTGCACAAGCTTGTTATTTAGAATGTGGGTAATGGGCAGTGCACTGCAAGATATTTAAGTCGTAAAATTTCAGTTACAATTTTCTTCTTTCCGGGTGTACACACACTACGACCTTTTGAGAATCTTAACTGAACAGCTCAACCAAATGGGTATCATAATCCAAACAGAACCTCTACACAGGAAATGGTTCACTTATCCCTACTCACTAATACGCATTCCACTCATGGTATAAACACATCTGTACCCTGTATAGAAATAGCACTCTATATATGGTTTATAAAATCATCACACTACTCTCCTGGTGGCAGAGTTACTTTTTCTAGTGAATAGCTGAGCCATGCAATACAGGAAACAGATTTGTACAGTTAGCTCTAACTCAAGGCAGCAGTAATGCACTACAATTGCCCTCAACAGGTTAGGAGTGGGAAAAGGGGAATTCAAATTGGGCTCCTGCTTCTGCGGAGCACATCCCAGGTTGCAATGCTCCCAGCAGTCAAATAGCTTGCCAACACTTACCATCAAAATTCCTATGTATAGTTGGTCAATTAGGCAAGAGCCCAGAAGGCACTGATGCCTATGGAACCTTACTCAAGCAAGGAATTAAAGCTTTCATCAAAAGAAACTCTCAACCACTACCTCTTACAATGAAGAAATCCTACGAACAACTCAGAGGGGCATTGTCCAGTGGGTAAAACTATATGCCCCTAAACCTCACCTACACTCTACACCCAGTGAGCCTGCAGATCCAAGAACTACTCCAGCTCTGAATCCTGGTTACATAATGCTACTGAAATGTACAGGACTATGCAAGACCATCAATGCGCATGCCTGTAAATACTATGTAACATGGCAAAAAAAACACACGTAAACTTTGCTCAAACTCAATAATAAAACTTCCAGTGAAGTTACACTCAGGATTCTGACCGGAATATCTGCCAGCTCCTTATGAGGAGCACAGCCATTAGCTCATTCCCATGCTCCTTTTCAGAACAGTGCAGCAATTTGATGTGGGATATTGTGGGAGTATTGAATGTTCTCACAGTGAACATTTCTGTTCTACTTCATCTCCTGGGAATCTCACCACCCTGTGACAAGTGTTAAAGGACTACCTGCAGAGAGGACAATGCACGGTAATAATTACATTTTATTCCTGTCATGCACTCAACTCAACACCGAGATTAGGAAAGTACACGGGACTTGGTGCCCAGCACTCAAACACAAAACACTGCAGGTGCTTCAAACATGACTGTGGGAATGGGTGAATTGCAACATTACTACCACTGGGCAGGGCAGTTTTGGACTACAAATCACGCATCTAAAAGCAAGCAAGATGAAATTTTATTTTCTCAGTGAATTGGCAATCAGATGAAGCTTAAATAACTTTTCTGAACCTTCCTTTTGACTAGAAAAATATCAAGCATGAATACATAATTTTTAACCACAGTTTGCTAATATTTTACAATTCACAAATGAAATCTCTGACTGAGACAACTTCCAAAGGTAATTTGGAAAGGCTTCCGGATCTCATTGCTGACAGGCTAAAATAATGGAATTCCTATGCCAGCCATTTCTATTATAATGTAAAGCAGTTTAACTGCACAGAAGCCGACAGAAGTCACTATTCAGGTTACAAACAGCAATTAAGTGTACGGATTATATATGTATGCGCATTAGTTGAAAACTTTCTTGGAAGTGGTACCTACTTGTTTTTAAAGATTTCAACAGACTCCAACATGTAATCAGTGTAAATGTTTCACATTAATCGAAAGTTAAAAGATTACTTTAACTACTGGACTCCAGTAAAGTTATTTTGAAACTTCCAGAAATCCCTTTCAAACAAATACAGGTACTATTTCAGTAAAGTTTAGATTGTTTTAGTTTCAAAACCTACCACTTAAGAAATATTTCAAGCAAGTATTCCTAGCACACTGAATTAAAAAAAAACGCTAATTGAGGATCAAGGCTACAACATTTTTTAAGTAGTTTTGACCATGTCATCAAAAGCAAGTGGAAAGAATCAACTGTGCTGGATTCAGAGGCATCGGGAACTTGCCTCGTTCTCCATTGGGAATTTACAGTTGCTTTTGGTTGCTTTGGTTACAAAATAGTCAATTACTTGCAACAGGAAAACAAACATATTGTGCATTTTGGTTTCTGAATATTAATCCTCTTCCAACCAATAAATTGAGAATATTGCCTCCACAATTCCCAGAGTAAACAATGAACTCTAACCCCATAACACATTTATTTAGAAATAACTCTGATAGTTTGACAGTTTGAAATCCCATGACAGAGTTAATATGAACACCCAATCGATGTGTGACTATCTGGGGGAGGAAGATGACGGAAACTACAAATGGGAAAGGCCTTTGTGCAAAGGAAGAAAAAAATTACTGCAAACAGGGAGGCCAGATTAACACGTTGGGAGTAGGGTGGAGGACATCTTTGAAATGGTCACCACTGCAAACTAAAAACCTTCCAAAATAATCACATTTTGTCAACAATATGCTTCACAATCAATTCAAGTTAAACAATAGCAAACATATGTGCTATAAGCTAACCTACAGAACAGACATATTTGGGAAATATAGTTATGGGAGATCTGAACGACAGGTTTAAGAAACTAGAAAAAGAATCTGTAAAATAAATCTAAATGCACTTGTATATAATAATGGATTATTTGATATTTGAACTTTTGCAGGAATAACAGCAAGCTCCAGAGGCCAAAATTAACTTCTAGACATCAACATTTCTGTGGTGCATTATTTGTATGACTACATCATTCATCCCAAATAGATTCAAGAATGAAATCATTATCAGTGACCTGTGATAAACCCTGTAGTTCCTGACTGGTAAAAACAATTAATTAATTGGTCATCCCTTTAAGTATCGATTTAGTGATGAATAACTTCAGAGTGGACTAAACGTCCCCATTTCAGTTGTTATGGATACAGCTCTTCAAAACTTTCAATTTATGGTGGAAATGCAATGGATATGGTGTACATGGACTTTCAGAAAGAGAACACTGGAGAAGATCAAGGGGGATGGAATTAGGGCAAGGGTAATAAATTGGATTGAAAACTGGTTGGAAGAGAGGAAACAGAGAGTAAGAATTAAGGGCAGCTTCTCAGAGTGGTTGGAAGTGGGTTAAGGTGTCTCACAGGGTTCTTGCTCTGGGACTGCTCCTCTTCACTGTGTACAATGATTAGGACACAGGGCTAGAATGTCAAAATTCGCAGATGATACTAAAATAGGAGGTGTAGTAAATAAATTAGAGAACCAAAAGAAGCTGGAAGGAGATAATGTCAAGATGGCACAATGGGCAAAAAAAGTGGCAGATGGAATTCAATGTCATTAAATGTGAGATGGTACATTGTGGTTAAAAAAATCTATACTTTGAATAAAGGAAGGGTGGGTGATGTGGAAGAACTAAGGGATCTGGGGGTTCAGATTCACAAGATATTATGGCTTTATTCACTTGAAGTGCTGCTTTTAAAGCAAAGCTAATGGAATACTGGATTTTACAGCAAGAGCATAGAATATAAAGTCAAGATGTAATGGTGAATCTATGTAAACCTTTAGTAAGAAGTAATGTGCAAAGTTTTGAGACACCACACTATTGGAAAGATGCCGATGGACTAGAAAGGGTACAGCGCATATTCACTAGGGTGCTACTTGGTACGAAAAAATATTGAGACTTAAAAAATTGTGGCTGTCTTTGTTAGAAGAGGATATTCAAGGTGATTTGATTGAGGCGTTTGAAGTTACAAAAGGGATGGGACACAGTAAGTAAAAACAAACTGTTTCCAATGGTTGAGGGGTCTAGAACAAAGGGGCTATAAATACAAGAGATTTGGGACAGAGAGCTAGAGAAACATTTTACACAAAAGGTTGTGAGGTTGTGAAATGCACATCAGAGCTAGTGGTTGAAGCAGAGACCATATTAACATTTAAGAATAGGTTAGATAGATGGGATATGGGAACAGGGCGGGCACATGGGATTAGGAGTACCGCTCATGTGGCGGATAAACACCAACACAAACTGTCTAATGGTTTAACTGCCTGTTTCAGGGTAGCTATTTCGATGTAATTCTTACATTTCTTATTTTATGTACAGGGAGTGCATTGAAAATGAATGTTCTCACTTGATTGCTGCATTTCAAATGCCACCAGTTTCGACATCAAACACTATTTTAAAATGCTGACTCTTTCAGTTTGTATGGAAAGGGTAAGTTCCCCCTCTATTTTACTAAGACATCTCCAGTTTTTGAGACGCTCAGGTGTGTGTGTGTGTGTGTGGGGGAGGAGGAAGAAAGAGAGTATAGATTATAAAATAGTTATCACAAAAAAAACCTGAAGTCTGGTTAAATTAATTAAGTCTGTCATGGTAACATTACTAATAAGAATGACCACAACAAGCTCTAAGCATCGAGGTGCAATCATCCTGTAGGTGAGCTCATTGTTGCTGAAACCTGCTTGGGTTGACAAATTGTATACCAACCCAAAACAGCTGGACAACAAACAGCCTTGACAAGGAATGAACGTAACAGAGTCCACACCTGCCTCCTGACTACAATGCTTCCATTGTGCCTGCTAGAAAACATTCCTTAGTCTTCAAGTTTAAGACTGTGATTGCATTTATCAGACTGTGCAATATCCAATGTGCTTTTAAAAAAACACAAGTGTGCAATGCTGAACTACACTGTCCCATGGCCACACGAATACCACAATCACATGGCTCAGAATGCAGCCTGGAACTCACTTGAATGGTTCAATGACACTGCCTCAGGTGGAGCTATGCTGTTAACCAGCAGTAAAGTGCAATGTTCAAATAATCTTGCCATCTGCTGCATTTATATGGCGACGAGAATAAATGCTCACATGAATTAGTTTGCAACCTTAATTTTAAAATTATGCAATGAAGCAGCTATCTCTATTCCTTTGACGATGTGACATCACTAGTTTCTGACTTGAAGCTGCTGTTCATGCAAGCACAACACAGAAAGGCAGACTATAAGTGGATCTCCAAAGCCCAACTAGATCTTAAATATTCCAACCATTCACAACTAATGAAACAAAACCTCCATTTCAAAATTATTAGTGTCAACGCCTTCACCGGTTCAAAGCACAGCCACTTAGTTAATATGAATAAAAGGAATTATTTTTCAGAATTTTCAACACTCAATTTGTAAGATCCACGGAAAAGCTTAGTGATTATTTTTCTTGGTTTTAAAATGGTATGGACAATGGGCCTACTTTGGTCAAGGAGAAGCATGGATTGTGTTTGGATCAAGTATTTTTCTAGATACCACTCTGCTGACAGTTATTAACTTGTATGGGAGATATCTGTCATTGTGTGAGGGTGATCACTTTTAGTTTTTCTTTTGCATGATGAGTTTCTGCAGATCAGGAATGTAATAGCAACTAATTCACATTACTATTCAGAATGGTCATATTCCAATACTTACAGCTCAGGCTGATCTAATCATATTTCACTTCAGAAGCATTCAATATATTGAACATTAACTTGAATCAACCCTTCAGTCTTTTGTTTATTTCCCAATGCAATAAACAAAACGGTAATGTCTAGGTTTAATCCTCCAAGAACACTGCAGAAAAATGTTTACATTACAATTCTCTATTTCTGTAGAACATTCGGTGCAAGGTTCTTTTTTCAAGTATCTATGTGAAAACATGCTAATCTCAAAAGATTACAAGGAGGGAAAAAGACAGCACATTGGCATGCAGGGCAGTAGCACAATGCATGACGTGCTTATGGCCGTGAGCAATTATGAGTGTAAACCAAGAACCAGTTTTTCCAAACTGAATTTGGGTCAATATGTTGCTTCCCTCCAAGTTGGAGGGAGGGCTACCACAGCCTATTCATTTGCACTTGTCAGTAGCTAGTTATGCAACAAGAAATAGAATGTCTTTTTGGAGCAAACTCCTTGTCAATACAGACTAAGAAGAGAGACAATTAACAATTGAGTACGGTAAATTTAGTTCAATCATAACTGTAAAACTGACTGGGAAGGGGGAAATATAATGCTTAGTATCGCTCTGCCCACCCTAGTCCAATTATCCATTCTCATTGGTGGTTAATGGGCTGCAAAAACGTTTCAAAGATTGGCTTACCAGCTGATCAAGGCACAAGTCTGCAAACATGAACTTGGTCAAGTCATTGAGGCAGCAAGGTGAACTTTTCACATGTTTTGGCAGCACCAAGTCGTGCACGCTACTACTCTGAATTACCTTGTTAGTGGCTCCAGCAATTTAACAGGGGAAGCACATTTCTGGTCTGGAAGACTGAGAGATAAGCTACCAATCGGACCTATTTAACCTTTGCAGCCGCATGTACTTTTGGCTGGAGGCAAGGAGCTCCTAAAATAGTTTGATAATCTCATGGCAAGATAGTCAGGTTGTTTACACTACAAGATAGCCTTTGACAGCATTTTGCCAACAGCAGCAACCCTTATCGGAGCATTAGATTACCGATATTATCTACATAAGAAATGTACTGGAACTTGATGACCGTGTCAGTTTGGGACTTAAGTCAATTCATTTTTATCAGGTCTTCAGTTAAGTGGAGTTGACTGTATAAAACTACACTTGGGTGTCCATGCCTTCAGCCATCTAGGTCCGCAGTTCCATTTCATCCTTCGCTTTAACAAAAATCTTTTTTTCTTCTTTTCAGATGTCAAGGACTGCAAGCTTCAACAACTCTTAAATACCAACACCCCTCCGGATCCTTCTTCCCCTTCATTTTCTTCCGACCCCCACCTCCTCTTCTAATCTCACCCTTTGCTGTGCTTTCACAATCTCCTTGGACCTTCCTCTCTCTGACCCCAAACCGTCAGTCCTCAGCTTCATCCCCTTATGTCCCCACCTCAATGAATTTCAAGCTTGGCTGAGCTCTTCTTCCGTCGTCTTCGCCTCTGCGCCCACTTCTTTGGCCAGGAGATTTCCCCCCCCGCCCCGCACAGTGGACCCTTTCTCCAGTCTTTAGAATTTTCGTTCCACCTGGACCCTTCCCTCTGGCCTCTTACCCTCTCTAGATCTTTTCAGTGGGAACTGCTGGCGTGATATCGGCCATCTCAAATTTTCTACTCCGCTCACTCCCTCTAAACTTGCAGCACACCGTTCTCTCAGGTCCAACCATCTTGTCATTAAACCTGCTGACAAGGGTGGTGCTGTTGTTGTTGGGCAAACCGACCTCTACCTGGAGAGGCTGAAGGCCAACTCTCTGACACCTCCTCCTACCTTCCCCTGAACCATGACCCCACCACTAAACATGAAGCCATCGTTTCACAGACTGTCACTGACCTCATCTCCTCTGGAGATCTTCCTCCACAGCCTCGCACCTCATCATCCCCCGCACTGCCCACTTCTACCTCCTTCCCAAAATCCACAAACAGAACTGCCTGTTTCCATTTCAGGCTGTTCTCACCCCACGGAACAGATTTCTTCCTATCTCGACTCTCTTTTCTCCTTGTCCAGTATCTTCTGAACTAAATCCGCAACTCTTCCGGTGCCCTCCGCCACTAACAGTTTCCACTTTCCTGGCCTTAACCGTCTCCTTTTCACCATGGACGTCCAATCCCTCTACATCTCCATCCCCCACCAGGACAGCCTGAGGGCGCTCCGCTGCATCCCTGAACAGAGGCCCAACTAGTTCCCATCCACCACCACCCTCCTCCGCCTGGCTGAACTTGTCCTCACATTGAACATCATCTACTTTGACTCCACTCACTTCCTCCTAATAAAAGGTGTTGCTATGGGAACCCGTATGGGTCCTAGCCAATGTTCCCGCTAATTTTTATTGTAGATACATGGTCCCTTTAATTGGCTGCGTGGTCCCGTTCAAACTTTCGCTCATGTGCGGTTTCTTCTATGTAAAACCCGGTGAGTGGCCTCCAGACCGCTGTGCAGCTTAGCAGGAAAGCTGGTCCTAGCTCTGCCTGCCTTTTTGTGGGATATGTATTCTTTGTTCCAGTCCTACTCAGGTCCCCTCCCTCACCTCTTTTTCCAATACATTGATGACTATCGGTGCAGTTTCATGCTCTCGCCCAGAACTGGAAAATTTCATCAACTTTGCTTCCAATTTCCACCCTTCCCTTGCCTTTACATGGTCCATCTCCAACTCTTCCCTTCCCTACATTTCTGGGGACAGGCTGTCAACCAATATCTACTATAAGCTCACTGACTCCCACAGCTAACTTGATTACACTTCCACATGCCCAACTTCCTGTAAGGACTCTATTCCATTCTCCCAGTTTCTCCGTCTCCATTGTATCTGTTCTTATGATGCTACCTTCCATGCCAGTGCTTCCGCTTTGTCTTCCTTTTTCCTCAACTGGGGATTTCCCCATCACAATCCACAGAGGCGGCGGACCTGGGTGGAGCGGCAGCGGCGAGGCGGCGGCCGTAAAAGAGGCGGCGGCGACCAGGTAGGCCCACAGAGGCGGCGGACCTGGGTGGAGCAGCAGCGGCGAGGCGGCGGCCGTAAAAGAGGCGGCGGCGACCAGGTAGGCTTACCAATCTGAGCCCCGAGAGCGGGAGAGAGAGAAGTAGAAAATAATCCAAGTGTGACGTCACCAGAAAGCAGGTAAGTGATTGGTTGGTGAGTATTTCTCTTTTTCTCCTTTTTTCCATACTTAAATTCTGTGGTTTATAGTTTCTAGGGTCTCTGTGGTGTAGCGGGGACTGCTGTTAAGCAAGGGCCCTTGAGTATATCATTTAATTGAAGTGAAATTGGTGGGATTCAATTAGTTTAATTTTAATTAATTAATTAAAGGGTAAGTCATGGCAGCAGAGCTCGGCGCCGTGATATGCTCCTCCTGCAATATGTGGGAAATCAGGGACACTTCCTGTGTCCCTGACGACCATGTGTGTGGGAAATGTATCCAGCTGCAGCTACTGACGGACCGCATTACGGCGCTGGAGCTGCGGATGGATGCATATTGGAGCATTCGCGACGCTGAGAACGTCGTGAATAACACGTTTAGTGAGTTGGTCACACCGCAGGTAAAGGGTGTACAGGCAGGAAGTGAATGGGTGACCACCAGGCAGAGTAAGAGGTGCAGGCAGGTAGTGCAGGGGTCCCCTGTGGCCATCCCCCTCTCAAACAGATATACCACTTTGGATGCTGTTGGGGGGGGGGTGACTTATCAGGGGAAGGCGGCAGCAGCCAACTTCCTGGCACCATGGGTGGGTCTGCTGCACAGGCTGGGAGGAAAAAGTGTGGAAGAGCTATAGTGATAGGGGATTCAATTGTAAGGGGAATAGATAGGCGTTTCTGCGACCGCAATCGAGACTCCAGGATGGTGTGTTGCCTCCCTGGTGCAAGGGTCAAGGACGTCTCGGAGCGGCTACAGAACACTTTGGAGGGGGAGGGCGAACTGCCAGTTGTCGTGGTGCACATAGGCATCAACGATATAGGTAAAAAACGGGATGAGGTCCTAAAAGCAGAATATAGGGAGTTAGGAGGTAAATTAAAAAAGAGGACCTCAAAGGTAGTAATCTCAGGATTGCTACCAGTGCCACGTGCTAGTCAGAGTAGAAATAGGAGGATATTTCAAATGAATACGTGGCTAGAGGAATGGTGCAAGGGGGAGGGATTCAAATTCCTTGGACATTGGAACCGGTTCTGGGGGAGGTGGGACCAGTACAAACGGGACGGTCTGCACCTGGGCAGGGCCGGGACCGATGTCCAAGGGGGAGTGTTTGCTAGTGCTGTTGGGGAGGGTTTAAACTAAAGTGGCAGGGTGTTGGGAACCTGAGCAGGGAGACAGAGGAAAGGGAAATAAGGATAAAAGCTAAAGACAGGAAGGAGAAAAACAAAAGTAGAAGGCAAAGAACTCAACGGTTTAAATCAAACACGGTCACAGTAAATAATAATTCATATAGGTCGGAGAGCGTTAAAAAAACAAGCCTGAAGGCTTTGTGTCTTAATGCAAGGAGCATTCGGAACAAGGTGGATGAATTAGCTGCGCAAATAGAGGTAAATGAATACGATTTGATTGGGATTACAGAAACATGGCTCCAGGGTGGCCAAGGCTGGGAACTCAACATCCAGGGTTATTCAATATTTAGGAAAGATAGGCAAAAAAGAAAGGCAGGTGGGGTAGCATTGCTGGTTAAAGAGGGGATTAACACAATTGAAAGGAAGGATATTAGCTCTGATGATGCGGAATCTGTATGGGTAGAACTGAGAAATAACAAGGGGCAGAAAACGTTAGTGGGAGTGGTATATAGACCTCCAAACAGTAATACGGAGGTTGGGGATGGCATTAAAAGGGAAATTAGAGAAGCATGCAGTAAGGCACAGCAGTCATCATGGGTGACTTTAATTTACATATAGATTGGGCTAACCAAATTAGTAAAAATACTGTGGAGGAGGAATTCCTAGAATGTTTACGAGATGGTTTTCTGGAACAATATGTCGAGGAACCAACCAGAGATCAGGCCATCTTAGACTGGGTATTATGCAACGAGAAAGGATTAATTAGCAATCTTGTTGTACGAGGCCCCTTGGGTCAGAGTGATCATAATATGATAGAATTCTTCATTAGGATGGAGAGTGAAGTAGTTGAATCAGAGACTAGGGTCCTGAATTTAAATAAAGGAAACTACGATGGTATGAGGCGCGAATTGGGTAGGATTGATTGGGGAATGTCACTCAAGGGGTTGACGGTGGATAGGCAATGGCAAACATTCAAAGACTGCATGGATGAACTACAGAATTTGTACATCCCAGTGTGGCATAAGAATAAAACAAAAAGGGTGACTCAACCGTGGCTAACAAGGGAAATTAGTGATAGCATAAGATCCAAGGAGAGGGCATATAAATTGGCCAGAAAAAGCGGTAACCCTGAGGATTGGGAGCAGTTTAGGATTCAACAAAGGAGGACAAAGGGATTAATTAAGAAGGGGAAAATAGAATATGAAAGTAAGCTTGCTGGGAACATAAAAACTGACTGTAAGAGCTTTTATAGATATGTGAAGAGAAAAAGATTAGTGAAATCAAGTGTAGGTCCCTTGCAGTCAGAAGCGGGGGAAGTTATAATGGGGAACAAAGAAATGGCAGACCAATTAAATGCATATTTTGGTTCTGTCTTCACAAAGGAGGACACAAATAACCTCCCAGAGATGTTGGAGAACATACGGTCTGATGAAAGGGAGGAACTGAAAGAAATCAGTATTTGCAGGGAAATGGTGTTAGGGAAATTGACGGTATTGAAGGCCGATAAATCCCCAGGGCCTGATAATCTACATCCTAGGGTACTTAAGGAAGTGGCCCTAGAAATAGTAGATGCATTGCTGATCATCTTCCAACATTCGATGGAATCTGGAACTGTACCCATGGATTGGAGGGTAGCTAATGTTACCCCACTATTCAAAAAGGGTGGTAGAGAGAAAGCGGGGAATTACAGACCGGTAAGCCTGACATCGGTAGTGGGGAAAATGCTAGAGTCCATTATAAAGGATGTAATAGCTGAGCATTTGAAAAACAGTGACAGGATCGGACAAAGTCAACATGGATTTACAAAAGGTAAATCGTGCTTGACTAATCTACTGGAATTTTTTGAGGATGTAACTGGGAAAATAGATAAGGGAGAACCAGTAGATGTGGTGTATTTGGACTTTCAAAAGGCTTTCGATAAGGTCCCGCATAAGAGATTAGCGGGTAAAGTTAAGGCACATGGGATTGGGGGCAAGGTATTGACTTGGATAGAGAACTGGTTGGCGGACAGAAAGCAGAGAGTAGGAATAAATGGGTCTTTTTCCGAGTGGCAAGCAGTGACTAGTGGGGTACCGCAGGGATCGGTCCTTGGATCCCAGCTATTCACAATATACATTAATGATCTAGATAAGGGAATTAAATGTAATATCTCCAAGTTTGCAGATGACACAAAGCTGGGTGGGAGTGTGTGCAGCGAGGAGAATAGCGAGAAACTCCAGGATGATCTGGACAGGTTGGGTGAGTGGGCAGAAGCGTGGCAGATGCAATATAACGTGGATAAGTGCGAGGTTATCCACTTTGGTGTCAAAAACAGAAAGGCAGACTATTATCTGAATGGCAATAGATTGGGAGAAGGGGAAGTGCAACGAGACCTGGGTGTCCTTGTGCACCAGTCGCTGAAAGTAAGCATGCAGGTGCAGCAGGCGGTGAAGAAGGCAAATGGTATGTTGGCCTTCATAGCGAAAGGGTTTGAGTATAGGAACAGGGATGTCCTGCTGCAGTTGTACAGGGCCTTGGTGAGACCACACCTTGAGTACTGTGTGCAGTTTTGGTCGCCTTATCTGAGGAAGGATGTTCTTGCCATGGAAGGAGTTCAGCGAAGATTCACAAGGCTGATACCTGGGATGGCAGGAATGACATATGAGGAGAGATTGGGTCGATTGGGCTTATACTCACTGGAGTATAGAAGATTGAGAGGGGATCTCATCGAAACATATAAAATTCTGACAGGTCTGGACAAACTAGATGCAGGAAGAATGTTCCCGATGGTCGGAGAGTCCAGAACCAGGGGTCATAATCTACGGATAACGGGTAAACCATTTAGGACAGAAATGAGGAAGAATTTCTTCACCCAGAGAGTGGTGAACCTGTGGAATTCTCTACCACAGAAGGTAGTTGAGGCGAAGTCATTAAATATATTCAAGGATGAGTTAGATATATTTCTTAAAGCTAAAGGTATCAAGGGATATGGGGAGAAGGCAGGTACAGGGTACTGAGTTTAGATGATCAGCCATGATCTCATCGAATGGCGGAGCAGGCTCGAGGGGCCGAATGGCCTACTCCTGCTCCTATCTTCGATGTTTCTATGTACAATCGTTGGCAGGGCCCTCGACTGTCTCAGTCCCATTTCCTGCACTTCTGCTCTCACCCCTTCCCCTCCTTCCCAGAATCACAATAAGGTTCCCCTTGTCCTCACCTTCCACCCCACCAGCCTCCACATTCAACGGATTATCATCAGTCACCTCCAGCGTATTGTCACCACCAAACACATCTTCCTCTCCCCGTTCAGCGTTCAGAGGGGACAGTTCCCTCCATGACACCCTGGTCCACTCTTCAATCACCCCCTTAACACCCCCTCCACTTTCCTGTGCAAGCCCAGGAGATGCAACACCTGCCCTTTTACCTCCTCCCTTCCCACCGTCCAGGGTCCCAAACACTCCTTCCCGGTGAAACAGCAATTTACTTGTACTTCTTTCAATTTTGTATACAGTATTCGCTGCTCACGGTGTGGTCTCCTCTACATTGGGGGGACCAAACACAGATTGGGCGATGGCTTTTGGTCACCTGTCCTAATGTCTTCTTCGATGGCTTGGTGTCAACTTTTAGCCGATTACGTTCCTGTGAAGCGCCTTGGGACTTTTTACTATATTAAAAGACTCTATATAAATGCAACTTGTTGTTGTACTACGACAAGCACGATATGTTGACCTAAATCTGCTAGGAGCTGCCCAGTTCTAAATGCTCAAGTATATCATCAGTGTTTATATTAGAATACCTGGCTCAAGCAGCATCAACCAAAACAAGATCAAATCCACTTGCAAATACCCATGCTCCAACCAAGTTTATTCATGAACATTTCTTTCCAGATCCAATATTAAATACCACAGCATTAAATCAAAATTATTTGGGTGGCACTAATAAACGCCGAAGGAACTTGAAGTGGTAAAAAAAAAAAAATGGCTCCACCAGCTTGTGCACTGGACCTCAGGAAGGATATATTGGCCATGGAGCGGATAGAGCGCAGATTCACCAGAATGATATTGGGGCACAGAGGGTTAAACGATGAGGACAGGTTCCATAAACTTGGGTTGTATTGCCTCAAGTTTAGATGGTTGAGGGAATGATCTAATTGAGGTGTTTAAAATGATTCGATAGAGTAGATACAGAAAAATTATTTCCTCTGGTGAAAAATTCCAGAACAAGAAGGCACAATCTTAAAATTAGAGCTCGGCCATTTTGGAGTGAAATCAGGAAGCACTTTTTCCCACACGTAGAGTCATGGAAATGTGGAATTGTCTCCCCCAAAAGGCTATGAATGTTGTGTCAATTAAAATTTTCAAGACTGAGATCGATAGATTTTTATTAGGTAAGGGTATCAAGGGATGTGGCTCAAAGGCAGGTAAATGAAGTTGAGGTACAGATCAACCACGCTCTAACTGAACGGTGGAACAGGCTTAAGGAGCTGAATGGCCTACTCCTGTTCCTTTGTTCATTTACTTCTTGACAACTGAAGCAGTTTCATGGCATCATCTTACAACGTTACTCCTTTTTTAAAAATGGGTGAAAAATCACTTTAAAAAGTTTCAAAAGCTCGACATGCAGCTTCAAGTCTATCAGCAACAGACTCCCGCAGTGGAGGGAAAACGCCAAATGTTCAGGTGGCATTTGAATAAGTGCATCAATGGCTTAAATTTGAACTTAGATGGGAGTTATGTCATCATGGTGGTGGCCAGGTTTTACTAGGTTAAGAAACAGCTCTTTGTTCGGTGCAGTGTAGATTTATGACCCATTACATAATTCCCACAGTGGGGCCTCATTACATCATTTTCAGCCATGAAATGTGTAAAGCTAACAGAACAGGTAGTATGAAAAACCATTAGACATGAGCAGCTACTTGGTAAACAAATCTGAAACAATGCTGTTGTCGCACAGAGTAGCTTATTAACAGAAGGGCTCTGACAAATGTCAGTATAAAGGCATTAGAAAAGAAAGCGGTTGCTTGAACAGGTAGGAATAACCCCAACTCCCAATGAGGCCCATCTCTCCAGGCCTCATTATCTACTGCTCTTTCTGTCCTTCTAAAATTCCAAACTTTAACTAAGGATCATAACCGTTGTCTCAAATAATTAAATGTCACAATTACAACTCCTTTCTGTTTAAGTAAATTCTGTAATTAATATGCAAGCTGTTGCAAGTCGATCCTTTCAAGCCTCCTCAAAATTAAACGTGCAACAAAACTCTGCTTATGCTGTGGAGAAGCCCAAAGATTCTGGAAAAAGAGAATGGTTAGTAATGCTCCAGTACTCTGTGACACAGAGTGACAGAATACTATGCAATTTATATGAATTCTGGACATCACAAACTCCATCAGGGTGGGTGGCAGGAAGGAAGGAAGGAAGTATGGTGGATGAATCACTGCTATCCACTCTTGCGAGCTGCTGGATCAAGATTAACCACGGTTGCTAGCAAACCACCTTCTCAGCCCCATAAATGAACACGTGTCAAATTTAGGATGACGGAGAAGATTTTTTCCCCCACCAGAGCTGTAGGTGGGGGTCAAAAGGGGGGGGGGGGGGGGCAGAAGGAGAAGAAAAGGAGAAAATATAACTTGCATTTATATAGCACCTTACACATCCCCATGCATCGCAGCTAACTAATTACAATTTTTTTTATTGCCGTCACCATTATTGCGGGCAAACTTGGCGGCCTACTTGTGCACAGCAAGGTCCCACAAGCAGCAATGAGATAAATGCCCAGTTAATTTGTTTTGAGGTATAAAAATTGGCCAGAACAACAGGACAATATCCTTGCTCCTTTTCAAATAGTGCCTTGGGATCTTTTACATCCACCTAAATGGTTTAATGTCTCATCCAAAAGACACCTCCAACAATGCAGCACTCCCTTAATACTGCACTGAAGCAACTGTGAGCCAAGATTACGCAGTGCTTGAACCATGAACTTTTAAATGTGAGAAGTCGCACAACACCAGGTTATAGTCCAACAGCTTTATTTGAAATCACAAGCTTTCGGAGCGCTGCTCCTTCCGTCAGGTGAAGTGAAGAGATGCATATAGTCACAGCATATATAGTCAGAGAACACTGCCAGATGATTACAGTTAATCTTTCTAACTGCCCTTTATCACACCTCGGCAGAGAGATAATCATGGCAATCAAAGGTGTGGATGGTGTCCAAACAGGTCAGTCAGGAAAACATTACATCAAAGACAATGTGGCAGATGCTGGGGTCTGTATGGAAAACAAAAAACTTTTTTTGCTGGAAATCACAGCAGGTCCGGCCGCATCTGTGTAGCGAGAACAAGCCAACGACGATTCGAGTTTGTGTTGATACGCACTGTGTACTCTCGCGTATTCTGTCTCCAATTGCCGGTTTTCTGCATGCACTGCGCATGCGCTGAAAACCGGCACTTGGTGAATGGAAAAGGGGGCGGTTCCTCGGTGAACCGCGTGCGCGCTACAGGCTGCGCGCATGCAGTGCACCTAGTGGTTTCAACGCGCAGGTAAGTATGGAAGATTTTACACATAAAAAAAGGAGTAAGACCCACTTTTAACAAGGTAAGTAGTGAATTAAGTATTATTTTGAATTTTTTTTAACAGGTATATCTTTTTTAGAGACTTTAAAGACAGGTAAGTTTATTTTTATAACTTTTTAAAAGATTTTAAATTTTTTCAAAAATTTAATTTTTTATTTAAAATGGTTAATTTATTTAACTATACTTATTTTATTAATGTGATGGTTTTTTTAAAAAATTTAATTGAGGTTTAGCTGGTCTTTTGGGGGGCTATAGTATTCATAGCTTTCACAGCACTTATGTGAAAGTTATGAATGGAAGATGGTGTGCTGCCATTGGCTCTAACTGAGTCACGTGATCCCACAGCTCGCACGAATTAACTACGCCTGTGGGATACGCAAGCCCAGTACAGCAGCTGTCCAGAACATCAAGTTCGTGCGAGCTGGAACTGAAAAAGCCAACGCGCAGTGAGAGATCGCGGGATGCCTTACCCTCGCACGAAGGCTTCCTCACGAATTTTTGGGCCATTAACTTTTAAGTCAGAGGAGAAAGTGCGATCACAGAGTCAAACTTACACTCAAGAACAAACAGGAATATTTAATTTGTGGTGTACTGGGTACAGAACCACGAAACAAAGTTTCTGGTGTAGAAAGAAACTTCTAATTCAGATTGCCCAAAATACCAGATATAACTATAATATTTATACCACCAAGAAAATTAATCCTGTGGGTTAGAAACACAAATAAAAATTAAAATTAATCTACCTAAAGAAATAAAGAAAGACTTCATTTATATAGCATCTTTCATGACCTCAGGGTGTCCCAAAGCGCTTTACAGCCAGTTTAGTACTTTTAAAGTGTAGTCACTCAATGTAGGAGACGCAACTGCCAATTTGCACACAGCAAGCTCCCACAAACAGCAATGTGATAATGACCAGATAATCGGGTTTGGTGACGTTGGCTGAGGGATAAATATTAGCCAGGACACCAGGGATAACTGTTCAACAAAATAGTGCCATGGGATCTTTTACATCTAGCCGAGAGGGCAGACTGTTTAACGTGTCATCCAAAAGACGGCACCTCTCGACAGTGCAGCACTCCCTCAGTAATGCACTGGAGTGTTAGCCTACAGCACGGTATTCCCCATTAAAGGGCCCCACATATAGATTGTTTGGCATTCAGGGGCAGTTGACTTACCTCCTACTGTAATGTAGAGATTGTAAAAGGATATTGTCTACTTTCGGTATAATCTCCCTCACTGACTGAAAACAGTACACCACACACAATTGCACATAGGTTAGGTTATCTGGTCTCCAGGTCTTATTCAACCTATTGTATATGGAGATACAAATGCAGAATAATGACCAATAACCATGCGGATGAACACGACTGTTCAGTGCTGGGGAAACAGCAACCTTTTATAGTGTGCTAAGCCACTGCACTTTATTTTGTTAGCTATTAAAAAGACAATATAGTATTCCTAGGTTGTTCATCTGGCAAGAACAGGTCACTAATGAAACAAACTGTTAAGCAATAATGTAACTTGGAGACGAAAACACTGCATGTTTGACTGCTTTGTTTTCTTGCAAGCTAGAAGTCAAGGTTTGTAAAAAACTTCCACATGACAGATACATTGCCTTGAGCACAGGTAAAAGTGAATTAGGATTGAAGGACTGATTGCTGTTTCATCATACCTGCAGGGAACACCCTTAAGATACCACAACTATGGAAACAGGCTCAGAAGGTGACTATGTGAAGACCAAAGAACAGCATTCTTCATCCCCACTGCACCCTTTTCATCAACATCGGTCTCTGTGATCTATTTGAGCAAGACTTGCCAATTAAAATGAGGTATGTGGGTACTGATCATGAGTTCACTGCTAACTGCCTTGAGATTGCACAAACTAATATTACACAAGACTCCCACACATTTGAACTCATTTGGAAATAAGGTCCCAGTGGAGAAAAGATGGCGCTAATTCATGGTACTAGCTTTACCGATGTTTCTTTGAGTTCCCAGAAGTGTCAAGCCAGCAGTCTCAAACACACCAGGCACTCAGTTTTTGAAAGGAACTGAGTCATCATAACATACTTGGAGCACCAGCCCAATGGTGTCATTTTTTTTTTTTAACCATTACATACCCTAGGATTTGTGCTTACTGATTAACCACAATTTGTCAATGGCATCGCCAGGCTGCGATACACATCCGGCCTGAAGCCTGGGTTGGGAGAATAAAAAAGACAGAACAATAGTCTCAAACTAACATTTTGCAACAGGGATGTGACTACATTATACCACTAAATCCTTGCCAATTGATGACCTCAGAAACTTATTACCGACATGTAAGAAGTGGATTTTAAAAGAAATAATTTCTCCTCTTTTCCCCAACACATAAACATGGTATTGCTTCTTGGGGGAAAAGAGTGAACAGAGGGGTGCTATATACTCCTCATCAATAGCTAGAACAGTAATCAATTACAGCTGACCGGGAGGGGTGAGGGAGAGATTTAACAGATCTACATTTATATACTTAGAATGCAGAAACCCCAAAAATGGTTATTCAAGAGGTGGTTTTGAACAGCACCACAAGCTGCACACAAGACTGAGCATGCATTTAATATTCAGGCTGTTCCAGTGCTATGGATTTTGACTCGCTACATATATAGGATAGATTCCACCGCACTGGACACTTTGAATAAAACTGCGGAACCATTTCTTATAGTTGCTCTATAAATTATATGTAGACCATGATGAACCTGAGGACACTGGTACTGAGTAGCTTTTAGTATAAAAGGTGATAACTACTGCAGTTTTGACAAATCAGACATACCGCAGTATGGCTTTCACATAAATCTTACATCTTTACTGCTAATCTGGACAATACTTAATCTAAAAGCTGTGGCACATTTGATCAGTTGACCTCAATCTTTGATGGTGTTTAAACAGCTGACCTAGTCATACTTGAATACTCAAACAAGAATTTATCTCTACAAACAATTTGTTGACAGAAAGCTCTAATTGATACACAAACACCTCTAGATGTCAGGGAACTAATCTCTGTTAGTTATAGCTGGCCCTCATTTCTTTTCCAATCAATGTTTTTCACCTGACACACTGAACTGTTCCATTAATCAGTCTCTTGCACGGACTTAAAAAAAAGTAAATCTAAGAGAGTAAATCTAAATCTAGGATCCTTGGCTGATGATCTAACAGTTCGTGTTTAGTAATGATAAAAATCGTAGCAAGGAATCCATGCAGGATGTAATTTCCCTTTGCTCTGCTATATCAGTGTGCCTCATCACCAGCCTCTGTCACCTCCTGGTGCACTAGTGTGATCCTTCCATTTCGCACATCAGTCATCCTTGTGGAGCCAAAATTAGGGTATACCATGCAGACATGCCCAATGGAACGGAGTTGAGACAATCTAAAGTTGTTTCACATAGGAGTTTAAAGTCAAAAAAAGGAGACACTCATTTCATTAATTTAGGCTGCATTTGAACATAGGTCTCAGATGGAACAGTGTGTTAACCTACTGTGCCATTTAGTCCTCGACTATATTACTGGCTTCTGAAAACAAATTAACAGAAACATATCACAAGGATCACCTGGTCTACTGAAGGTGTCAAAGTTGATGCTAATGATTGTTGAAGAGAGGTTGGATTGCAGGGAAAGTCCTAATACTGCTCTTTCTCCTTAATTCCTGTGTCCCTGGTTACACTTTTCACCTCTCTACCATGTTGCATTAAATCTATTGATAGAAATAAGCTTAATGGTTCAGACGGTCTTTGTTTCAATCTCTGCTTTCTTATGGTCACAAGATCATAGCTAAGGAAGGCCATTTAGTCCATCTTAACATGTCCATCCAGAAAGATCCTATAATTACCCCAGTTCAGCACCTAACTGTTCCTTAACTGGTACCAGGGCATTTGCCTCCACTACTCTATCTGGAAGTCCATTCCAAGTGATCACTCTTCATGTGAAAAAGTACTTCCTAGTATCAGACTTAAATTTACCTTTTATCAGTCTGAACCTCCTTGCCCAATTACCGTAATTTAATTTAAAGTAATATTCTGGATTTACCTTTTCCAATCCCCTGGACATACCTTCCTTTTGACGCTGAAAAGTCCAAGTTTTTCCAGTCTTTCCTCAGAACACAGTCCTCTGACACGGGAACCAGCCTTGTGGTTCTTCTCTGCCCTGCCTCTGGTGCATGAATGTCTTTGTTTCTCAGTGACCAGAACTGAATACAATTGTGATCATGACTTCCTCTGAATTGTACTCTACGGTTTTGTCTAGGTAATTCAGAATTTTGTTGGTTTTGTTTAAGATTTCACAAAAGCCATTAAAAAAATGTATTTACTGTAAAACTGTGGCAAACTGCCACAGCCAGCCTTTACGATCATACATTCTGCCACATCAACAATCTTGTATGTAGCAATTCTGGTCAACAGATTCCCACTTCAACCAAGTGGTTCCCAGCAATTCTGGTCAGCAGATCAGTGGGTAGCACACTCGCCTCTGAATCAGAAAGTTATGAGTTCAAATCCCACTCCAGGAACTTGAATACATAAATCTAGGCCGACACTCCAGTGCAGTACAAAGGGAGTGCTGCACTGTCGGAGGTGTCGTCTTTCAGGTGAGACGTTAAACAGAGGCCCCGTCTAGTCTCTCAGGTGGACGTAAAAGATCCTATGGCACTATTTCGAAGAAGAGCAGGAGTTATCCCCGGTGTCCTGGCCAATATTTAGCCCTCAATTAACCTAACAAAAATAGATTATCTGGTCATTATCACATTGCTGTTTGTGGGAGCTTGCTGTGAGCAAATTGGCTGCCGCATTTCCACATTACAACAGTGACTACACTCCAAAATACTTCATTGGCTGTAAAGTGCTTTGAGTCGTCCAGTGATCGTGTAAGGCGCTATATAAATGCAAGTCTTTCTTTCTATAAAAAATCTCGAGTAAGAAAAAAAAGAGGATCTCTGTGGACTGTAAACTGCTTATTACAGAACTGAAACGTCTATGGTTATCTATCTCAAGGATGTAAATCTATCTGTTTGCAGATGGTTTATTATTTCTGGTTCATTACACAATCCTTTGATTCATGCACTGGAGACTTTAAAAAAATAAAGTCTTCCTGCTCTTAAAAAACAAGCACTAATAGATTACGACACTTTTAATCCCCTCTCCCAAACCAAACTTTAAAAATCCTTCAGGTAGACAAGATTAACACCTGTCTTCAATAACCTTTGATGTACGAGAACTTAGTCACTTTGGAATTTAGTTCAAACAGCTCTTTTGTTTGTGGGTAAATACAAAAGGCACTTTAACAAGACTCAACCATCACTATCTGTAGTAAATCATCTGTTCACGTACGTACAAAAAATATAAACATTCTTATGGGATTATAATTAGAGCTCCAAACAACCAACACTTTGAAACACTGTGTGCTTGCAGATATTGCTTTGGTTAATTCATATATTGCCAATATACACATGAGATTGTCAGTTTGTAGCCAACCTTGAACTTCTGTGGAATTGTTGGCACTAGTCCAGGTTCCAGTCCTTTATCAAGAAAAGGTTAATTTTACGAATTTCATTGCAAACCTGGACATATTTCCTTTCAAATCAAATAACTTACTCATTTTGATACAAGATCACAACACTATTCCTGAATTTAGAACAAAGTAATTTTATTTGAAGTTATTATATTTATATATTCCTTTGACAAACTTTAAGTTTATTTTAAAGAATGAAATAACTTCCATACAGTTACAGAAGCAGGTCCCAAAGAGATCAGCTCTATAAAATTATAATCACTGTAGCCAACTGTGTCTATACATATGGCCTAAATCCAAAGTTATCAAAGTGGAACAGCATTAAAATCACAAACCTCTTGATAAAACTAGGTCCATTTAATCACAAGTTTCTGTTGCTAACAGGAAGGATGATAGTAACACTGGGAACAAGAGTGAATATCTAAATCATAGAAATTTATGGCGAGGAGGCCATTCGGCCCATTGTGCCTGTGCCAGCCGAAAAAGAGCTATCCAGCCTAATCCCACTTTCCAGCTCTTGGTCCGTAGTCCTGTAGGTTACTGCACTTCAAGGGCATATCCAAATACTTTTTAAATGCGATGAGGGTTTCTGCTTCTACCACCCTTTCAGGCAGTGAGTTCCAGACCCCACCACCCACTGGGTGAAAAAGGTTCTCCTCAAATCCCCTCTAAATTTCTGACCAATTACTTTAAGTCTATGCTCCCTAGTTATTGAACTCTCTAAGGGAAATAGGTCCTTCCTATCTACTCTATCTGGGCCCCTCATAATTTTATACACCTCAATTAAGTTTCCTCTCAGCCTCCTCTGTTCCAAAGAAAACCACCTCAGCCTGTCCAACCTTTCCTCATAGCTAAAATTCTCCAATCCTGGCAACATCCTCATACATCTCCTCTGTATCCTCTAGTGCAATCACCTTTCCTGTAATGTGGTGACCAGAACTATACGCAGTATTCTAACTGCGGCCTAACTAGCGTTTTATACAGTTCAAGCATAACCTCCCTGCTCTTATATTCTATGCCTCAGCTAATAAAGGAAAGTATCCCATATACCTTCCTAATCACCTTATCTACCTGTCCTGCTACCTTCAGGGATCTGTGGACATGCACTCTAAGGCCCCTCTGTTCCTCTACGCTTCTCAGCATCCTACCATTTATTGTGCATTCTCTTGCCTTGTTAGCCCTCCCCAAATGCATTACCTCACACTTCTCCAGATTGAAATCCATTTGCCACTTTTCTGTCCACTGATATCTTCCTGCAGTCTACAGCTTTCTTCCTCACTATCAACCGCACTGTTGATATGTTCTCAGTATGAAAATAAACTTGGGTGCATTGATCATACATTTCAATCAGGTTTAGACAGCTACATTATTGGGTCTTTGGGCACATTGAGAACTTCCAGTTATTTGTAAGGTGACAGCTTGATTTACAAGAATTCCAAATTGCATGGGTATTTCAGAACGCAAAACAAAAAGGAGTATTGTCACAGTGTTAACACAGGGCTGAAAATAAAGGCAGAAGGTCCAGTATTGGAATTCACTGGCTGGCCAGCACACTGGAAACCATAAAACTGTACTTAACATACAAGACACTGGTGCCCAAGAGTTCACAAACAACAGGCAAAAGAAGCTTCCTGCATGCAGTAAACAATGCAACGAGCATTCGTTAGTCATTGGAATGAATCCACTGCCACTGGATCAGCTAGTTTCCCCATAGTGAGGGGTCTGCTGCTAAATAGTGTTGGTAAGTCATACACTTTCATCAATCTTGGCATCATTATCCCAGAGCATTTTATCTTACCTGGCTCTCTTCAGCCCCCAAGTATAATATCAAGATTTAAAAAAAGTTAATACTGCTTCACCACCGTTCCGATTAGAAGATTCAATTATTCTTGCATACAAAAAGGTAATGGAGATTATGCTCTCAGTGGCGACAGAACGGCGCTCACCGTTCACCTCTGACAGCTGCCCACAGAGTTTCCATGGGCTTCTCAGCATAGATTTCCTCTAGGCGATCTTATTGAAACATATAAGATTGTGAAGGGGCTTGATCGGGTGGATGCGGTAAGGATGTTCTCAAGGATGGGTGAAACTAGAACTAGGGGGCATAATCTTAGAATAAGGGGCTGCTCTTTCAAAACTGAGATGAGGAGAAACTTCTTCACCCAGAGGGTAGTAGGTCTGTGGAATTTGCTGCCCCAGGAAGCTACATCATTAAATAAATTTAAAACAGAAATAGACAGTTTCCTAGAGGTAAAGGGAATTAGGGGTTACGGTGAGCGGGCAGGAAATTGGACATGAGGCTGAGTTCGGATCGGTCAGGGCCCTGTGGGTGGCGAAGCGGGCCCAGGGGCTGAGTGGCCGGGTCCTGCTCCTACTTCTTGTGTTCTTTAGATTTGAGGTTAGGATCAGTTCACCTGACGAAGGAGCAGCCGCTCCGAAAGCTTGTGATTTCAAATAAAACTGTTGGACTATAACCTGGTGTTGTGCGACTTCTCACTTATGATCTTATTGAATGGCGGAGCAGGCTCGAGGGGCCGATTGGCCTACTCCTGCTCCTATTTCTTATGTTCTTATGTAATCCGGTGTTTTTTCCAGCGGGGCACCATCTACAGGTGATCTGTGGCGCGTGTGAGCAGAAAAAGAAACAGTGAGGCTCTTCAAACAAATCAGATTGAAGAATCCTCAGACACGCAGAGTCCATACCAGGAAGTATGAATTAGATTTAAATGATGTACAAAAAGTGAAACAAAGATTGGGAATTACAGATGGGACACACACAAAAATGTAATTAAAAAAAAAATTGCCAACACTAATTTTCTTCTGAAGGAATGAGACTCCACACTTGTAAAGTTAATATTTCAGGGCCAGAGAGGAGTAATTATCACACATCACAAAGTTAAGAACTCACTCACTCCTGAATGCACCAGCCCTAACTTTTTCAGCCGTTTTTAGTGTGGAACTAGTGGGCAAGTACCCCAAGTTCATGCTATTGCAGTTATTTCAATGCCGAGTCTATTGGCGAGGACTGCAACAGCGCACCCTGTGGAGGAGCAGGGTACCTCTGACAGCAACTTCCGGGTTTCCACGTTTAACTGCGCATGCATGTACGGACGCCGGAAGTTGCTGTCCGATTTACCCTGTAATAACCGTGAGTGCTGATAGCTTTACCGTTATTATTACCGCAAAAGCCAGCACGGGTTCGACAGGCCGAATGGCCTCCTTCTGTGCTGTAACCATTCTATGAAAATCTAGGCCTATGAAATGTATCAGCATTAAGAGAGCTATGAACTTAAGGGGATTTCTGATCAGTTCATAGAGACCAACCACATAAACACTGATCCTCATGGCAGACCCAGGCGCTGTAGTCACTAGGCTTACCTGGTTTCCAGCAGCCATATTTCCTCCCATATTTCTGTGCTCACGAAAGCAGGTAAAATACAGGACATCCCTGAGCTTCCTAAATGGCCAATTATTAACATATCCTGTACAAGCATTGATAGAATCTGTCAGTATTGAACTTTAAAGCAGAGTGGATGAGAAACTTGTGATTTTCAGCAAGTCAATCCAAGGCATGCTTTTTTATTTATTTTTTGGGGGGGTGGGGGGGTTGAAATTAAACTATAAGCTACTGTATGGGCCAGCCCAAATTGTACAATACATTGCAATTCTGCAGTCTGGTAGTTGCTTTCTGAAGCTGCATTGGACATAACCTGCCAGAAGCACACAGTTCAGGTCTATACCTGAAGCATGCACTTTTAAAAGACTCAGCCATTCAACACTTCTTTCCTTCCATAAACAGAAGGGAATTTAATGCTTCAAACTTCAGGCAGAAATTAAGTTAAGTATTAAGGATATTTAAGTATATTCAGGCCAAGTCACTGAATATATTTAAGAAGGAGATGGATAGATTTCTAGATGCAAAAGGCATTAAGGGGTATGGGGAGAGACCAGGAATATGGTATTGAGAGAGGATCAGCCATGATCATATTGAATGGCGGAGCAGGCTCGAAGGGCCGAATGGCCTACTCCTGCTCCTATTTTTATTTTCTATTTATAGAACAAGTCACGGAAATGCTCAACTACTATTAACGGAAGGTTTGATGCAAGCGTAGAATTCCAGTGGATAACTTTTAAACATCAGGGAAACCATGGCAGCAACGTCCACTTCATCCCAAGAGTTAATACAAAGTTTAAGAAGCTGCAAAGCAGTCCTATTAATTAATTGGGCACTTTTAAAATGGAGATTTCCAACAGAATATTGCTACCAATGTTAACTCAAAGCAGTTTGAGACATCCCCTTAAAGGCAGGCTTACCTACTTGCACCTCAATGTTTCAGTCGCATTGTAACTATAGGCCTTGAATACAGGGTAGAGTATTTGCCACTGTACCTGCAGGTTCTAATTTCCAGTGTTTCCAGTTTTGGAATAGCGCTTAATGAGCCTTTTTCCAGCATGTACTACATTAAAGATAAGCTTAACAGCAAGATAAACTGAATGCTTCACGGGACTGTAATCAAGACAAAACCTGACACCGAGTGATCAAAGGAGGAGAGAACGGCGAAGGTTTAGGGAGGGAACTCCAGAGCTTAGGGCCTAAATGGCTGAAGGCACAGCAGACAATGGTAGGGTGAGGGAAGTAGGGATGCACAAGAGGCCAGAGGAATGCAGAGTTCTCGGGGATAGGGAGGAGTGAGGGTTATGAACACAAGAATGAGAATTTTAAAATCTAGGTATTTGTAGACCGGGAGCCAATGTAGGTCAGCGAGCACAGGGTTGATGGGTGAGAGGGGACTTGATGCACGTTAGGATACGGGCAGCAGTGTGCTGGATGAGCTCAAGTTTAGGAAAGGTGGAAGATGGGAGGCTGGCCAAGAGAGCATTGGAGTAGTCGAGTCTGGAGATAACAAATGCATAGATGAGGGTTTCAGCAGCAGCTGGACTGAGGCAGGGGCGATGTTATGGAGATGGAAGTAGGCAATCTTTGTGGTGGAGAGGATATAGGGTCAAATAGGATGCCGAGATTGCGACAGTCTGGTTCAGCCCAAGACAGTGGCCAGGGAAGGGGATGGAATCTGTGGCGATGGAACGGAGTTTGTGGTGAGGGCCGAAGACAATAGCTTTGGTCTTCCCAATATTTAATTGGAGCAAATTACGGCTCATCCAGGGCTGGAGCAGTCCATCAACACAAAAGCAGTGGAAGAGTCGAGCGAGGTGGTGGTGAGGTAGAGTTGGGCATCGTCAGCGTACACGTGGAAACTGATGTCATGTCTGCGGATTATGTCGCTGAGCGGCAGCATGTAGAATCCTATAGCCCAGCCCAGAAATGGGTCTGACTGTATCATCCACCAGCAGGAAAGGCATGGCAATACAACGGAAGCATACCAGTTGAATGACATGTTTAAGATATTTCATGTATTTATCAATAACCAACGACAATAATGTGACATAAAGCAGTGCAAAGGAGGCATGTGCACATAATTAGATGGCTTTAGGCGAGAGAAATTGAAAACTAAAAAATTAGAAAAATCACAAAATATACAAAGCTGCACCTGCCTCACAAAACCAAAGCAATACATATAAACTCTGATTTAAGCACATAGCAATCCCCCCATTTGCACAGCAGTGATCCACAGACTCAGTCACACAACACAGTCTTAACAATAAAGTGACAGCCAAGTGCTTCCTTCCATAAACAAATGGTAACTGTGCTTCCCACTCCAGGCAGAAATCCCCAATGGACTCATTCACTAAAAGTCAATCAATCAGACTACAACCCTACCTCTAGTTTCCAGAACTAACATGGAACATTCAAGCTGGCCAAAACTTACATAAATAAGTAACAATTCAGCCATTGGTCAGAGGTGCCAGCGACTACAGGAAGCTTCGAGAATACTACACGATTAATGTGATAAACAGAAGGAGGACGACAAATTACTTGCTTTTCCTCTGGACTATACAGCCACTTGTGACGTTAGTGGTGTACTTCTGTTGATCTACACTGCTCCCACTTTTCCTGTGCCTCTTCTGTCCCTTCGCTGAGCCCTTTCAATTGTGTTTTATTAAGAGGTTGGAGAAAGTGCAAGGCAGAAACACACAGGACTCTTTATACATTAAAAGATTGAGCACAGGATCTCAAAGCAGATTTTCTTATAATGTCCAAGTAGAAATGGGATGATTCAAATCCTAGTGTACTCCCAATTTCTCACTAGAGCAACCGCCTCACTGTCCTCACTTTATTGGAGAATTGAGGTGAAGCACAAAATTGTTTGCAGACTTCAGTTCTGAAATATTTTCTTGCATGAGAAACAAGAAATTTGCAAAAAGTAGATTTGATTAGCTGGACAGAAGTAGTTGATATCTCTTTTCACAATATATTAACATCTGAAATGAACCCTTGCAGACTATCAAAGTGCTGATGGATTTCTGTTCTGTAACATTACAATAATTTGCTCGTGCTTTAGCACACCAGAATTCTGGTCAGATTTACAAATGTTGTTCCAGAAAAATTTACACAAATTCCAATCATTCAGCCAACTTGGATCAGAACATTTTTGTTACCTTGATAGATCACTGGAGACAGATGGACACAGCCTCTGATTTTCCCTCCCTCTCTGAGCATGCAAGCTCGGACTGTGTAAACACCATGTGGGTAATCAATGGACATGAACCTGCATTCTTCCACTCTGAGGCACAGCATACGAATGCACGAACATGCTGATCCACTGACTCATCACAAACTCTGCAATGTGCAAGTATATGCATCCTTATCAATGATTGATGGGTCAAGGAAAGGCGACACCAAACACCACCAGCTCAACTGTAAATTGTGGCAGCCCAACAGGAGTAATTTCTGGGAGATCACTGGTCCTCCAACCAATGTTCCCTCTAATTTTTTTTGCACTGAGCGGGCCACGATCTCCTTTGAGCGCGACCTTTTTGTCCGTGGGCAAATTTTACAACCGCTTAAAAGCATATATACAGTAATGCCATATTGCCACCCCACCGTCTCAAATCAGACAAGGTTCTGTACAACACAATAGCAAAATACTGCGGATGCTGGAAATCTGAAATAACAGAAAATGCTGGAAACACTCAGCAGGCTAGGCAGCATCCATGCGAGAGAAACAGAGTTAACGTTTCAGGTCTGGGACCCTTCATCAGAACCTTCTTCTTCTTAGGCAGTCCCTCGGAATCGAGGATGACTTGCTTCCACATTAAAAATGAGTTCTCAGGTGACTGATGAGTCCAATGCGGGACCTACAGTCTCTGTCACAGGTGGGGCAGACGGTGGTTGAAGGGGCGGGGTGCTTGGGTTGACGTGTGCTCCTTGCGCTTGGCTTCCATTTGCTCCCGGCGAAGAGACTCGAGGTGTTCGGCGCCTTCCCGGATGCTTCTCCTCCACTTTGTGCGGTCTTGGGCCAGGGATTCCCAGGTGTCAGTGGGGATGTTGCACTTTTTCAAGGAGGCTTTGAGGGTGTCCTTGAAGCGTTTCCTCTGCCCACCTGGGGCTCTCTTGCCGTGTCGGAGCTCCGAGTAGAGCGCTTGTTTTGGGAGTCTCGTATCGGGCATGCGGACAATGTGACCTGTCCATCGGAGCTGATCGATCGTGGTCAAAGCTTCGATGCTGGGGATGTTGGCCTGAGCGAGAACACAGACGTTGGTGCGCCTATCCTGCCAATGGATTTGCCAATGAACACTGTTCTGATGAAGGGTCACAGACCTGAAACGTTAACTCTGTTTCTCTCTCCATGGATGTTGCCTGGCCTGCTGAGTGTTTCCAGCATTTTCTGTTGTTATTTAAGGTTCTATACAAGTTTAACATAACTTCTCAGCTTTTGAATTCTATTCCTCTAGAAATGAGCCCCAGTGCTTTATTTGCACTTTTATGGCTTTTTTTAACCTGCGTTGCTACTTTTAATGATTTGTGAATCTATACCCCTCGATCCCTTTGCACCTCTACCCCATTTAGACTCTTGTGTTCCAAGGACCAGGTCGCCTCCTTATTCCTCCTACCAAAATGCACCGCCTCACACTTACCTATATTGAAATTCATTTGTCATTTACATGCCCATTCTGCAAGTTTGTTTACGGTAGAATTAATGAAAAGCTTTTAGTTCGTCATGTACAAACTATTCAAAAAAAATTACTTGTCAGAAATTACTGGGATGTAAAAGAACTGCAGAATAACACTGCAGAAGCGTCACTCAGTTACACGGTTATGCATCGACAAACAATCCAAAAGCCCAAGGTGAGCTGAAAGAGGCACATCTATTCATGCAATTTGTATTAATTTTAAAGTTTTCAACATGTTAGCCCATCCCTCATGTCACTATAGCAGTGGCTGCACAAGCAGCAGGAGCAGCGGCTTTCCTATGGCACGGACATGCTGTACGTCCAGATACGTAATTAGAATATTAATCACAATGCAACCAGACAACCAACCAGTATAAAAAGTGCTGCAGTTCTTTAGTTCACAGTATTAAAAAGAATTGAACAAAAACGGGTATCCATATTTCCACTTCCATTAATAAACGTTGTCTTCTTGAACCAGCACACCCCTCATGTAACATGTCAGAAATGCAGCACTTATTCACAAGTGCAGAAAAACACATACACAATTTGCGTCATGGAATTAAAAAGAAAAAGCAGGAAAAGCTATGATTTAACAGAAATAAACATTTATCTTTCTTCCTGGACAGGAGAACCAATCAGACTGACTTGGAAACTAAGATGGTGACATAAAGATGTTCATTTCCGAATTTTGCTTCTAATGTTTTTCTCGCAAACATTCTCCACAGTATTAATCCCTGCTCTTATCACGAAAAGAGTTGAATTATTTTAGGTATTTCACAATTAAGTAGTGGGAAACAAACTTCATTGTACTCTCAATTTTTAATCTCCTATTTCAAACATTTATACCAAATTGAAATTGTACAAGTCAGTTTAATCATAGTATTTTCTGTCTCTTTCTCAATAAACAACTAGTAGTTGCTTCTAAAGTAGCTTCCTGCAATTTTTATACATCATTACATAACTCGTGTTCCTATTAACACTCCACTAAACGTTTACGAGGAAATCTATATTTACATTATTCCTGGGACTTGTTCGGACTATAGAACGACAGACAAAATAAAATGGTTTGTGTTTTTCCCCTTTTTTGGTTCTCTTCCTAAATGTCTTAATGATTTATTTTTTAAAGTCAATAAAAAGTAATATGTAACTCCGACAAATCCTCCCCTGCCTTCCCCCTCCTCAACAGTATGGTTGCATGCTTGTATCAAGCTACTCACTTCCATTGATAATTCAAAATCAAATATTGAGAAATTTTAAAACATTTTAAGCAATTCAGAGCCACTTTAAAAGCGTTTGGACTTCAAGACCTGGTTGAAACTTGTTTAGATGAGGGGAAATTGATGTTTGCTTGTTTCTTTCAAAATCATATTCAAAACTTAGGGGGAGAAAAAGTGTTTTTAACACTCATTTTTTGTTAAAAGTTCATTAAAAATCTTTGGGGGAGAAATTCGGTGTCGCCCCCGTTTGGGGCGCTAACTTTTACAAGTTGAAAAAGTTAGCACCAGGCGCTAATGCTTTGCAACTTTAAAAAAAATTCGGTTTTGCGCTCCAGGAAGGAAGTGGAACACTGGAGCAAGCACTCCACTTCCTTCCTGGAGCGCAACAGGCAGGGCGGTAGGTGAGCAGTGCTGCACACTGGGCCGTGCAGCGCTGCCACGTTGGAAGGCTCCTTCCCTCCTTAAAGGGAAGGGCCATTGCTGCAGGCTCTGCAAGAAAACAAATCCCGATCGCCGACGGCACCTCCAATTGGCACCAATCAGCCCCAAGCTCTCTAACAGAGTACAGGGCTATTCAAGCGCGGCGCCTCGAAAATAGGGGGGGAAAAGTACAGAGTCTTGATGAAACATTTTTCGCCTACCTCATCGGCAATCCCTTTAACTACCACTCCCCAAGTGGCCATCTGCGGTGACAACGCCTCTTGCAGCTGCCGGTGTTGATGCTGGCGATGCTGCAGGGGGTGGAAGCCAAGTTCGCATCCGGGGCAATACTGGGGCACTGTGCACTGGATGACGTCACGATCTCCAGGGCGCAGGAGATCGTGGCATTAGGGTTTATCACCGCCGCTAACCGCAGGGGAAGTACACGGGCATCGGTACTCTTGCAGCGCCCGGCCGCAAAGCAGGTAGCACCCCGTTAACGCCCCCTGGAGGTGCTAACGGGAGGCGCAAAGGAGACCAATTTCTCCCCCTTTAAATTCTTTCAAGTCTCGTTGCAGCTTTGACAGAAGAAGTTGCTCCAAGTTTTTCTTTCCCTCTTAAATGCTGTCGTTAAACATACAAAAAATAATAAAATAAACTCTGAACAAAGCTCAAATAAGAAAGTGAATAAAGTGGTTAAACTTCCTAAGAAGGCGGTGAGGTTATCTATCCTCAGCCTTGGCGATGAGTTGGGATCAGTTTTGGAGAAGCTGTTTCCTCTTTTTCTGCTCCCGTTCCCTTCTGTCTCTCACAGACACGGAGGTACTAACAGGGGCACAAACTTTTTCCCTGATAAACTCTTTCAAAAAGGGGACAACACCTGGCAAAATTTAACTGGAACTTACTGCGGGATATTCAACATCACTTACCCGTATTATTTTCTGGCTTTAAACAATTTTCCGAATTAAAAAAATTTTTTTTTAGGCCCGCAGTGAAATTGTTTGCTTTAGCCTCCTTCCAGCGGTCATTGTACATGTGCTGCTTCTCCACCTGTGTTGTTCCAAAGTGCGGCTGCCGCTCAGTCCCAGAGAACGGACTACACGCGCCTGGACCCCCTCCCCTCCCTCTATCGCTGTCTCGCTCGCTGTCCCTCCCTCCCAGTTTCGCTCTCTATTGCCCTCTGTCCCTTTCTTTCTCTATCTCCCTCTGTCCATCTCACGCTCTCTCTTTATCGCCCTCTGTCCCTGTATCGTGCTCTCTCTCTCGCTCTGTCTGTGTTTCTCTGTCGCTCTCTCTCTCTCCCTCTGTCCCCATGTCTCTCTCTCTCTCCCTCTATGGCTCTCTGTATCTCTCTGCAAAGGACATCAAAGCAAAAGGAGAAGCAGCGAATCAGTGTCAGTTCAGAAGAGAGCTTTAGTCCCAGTTTTTTAAACATTTGAAATCCAGTCAATGTTGAAAAATGAGCAGAATTTTTTCCCTCTTAGGGGAAACGCTTCTTGACAATGCATTCCTATGTATGCTCGTGATAATGAAGGTGCTTGTATCAGACATCAACTCCACTAACCTGTTCGCAATTAATTGCATGTCCTTAGTGTCCCAGCTCAGTGTAATCCTGAGATAACTGGCTGCAAGTTTTAGAAGAGACGATTAAATGAGGCCCTGTCGGTGGTTGTTAAACATTCTTTTACCGCTATTCTAAGAAGCGCAGGGAATCTCTCTCCCCCAGTCTCAGTCCCTCTACCCCACCCCCCCCGTCTCTCTCTCCCCCCCGCCCCTCTCCTCCTCTTCCTTCCTCCCCCCCTCTGAGCAGGATTTGATCTCGAGCTGAGTGGGGGCTATGCATCTGAGACAGAGGGGCACCAGCTCAATTTGGGTGGAAAAAAAATAAAAACAAGAAAAAATAAAATTCTGCTGAGGGTTTGCTGGGGGGGGGGGGGGGGGGGGGCGGTTGGCATTTAAAGTTGAATTTATTCTGGGGTTCTACTATTTTCAACCCTCAAACAGACACTGCATAACCTCCGACACCAGCCTCGAATCCTTGACGCTGGCTCATAATCTTTAATACTGGCAAATTGCACATGTTCCCAATATTGCAGTGTTGACAGTATAATGAAAGGATTTTATACAAGTACTTGGTCATATCCAAATGATCAAAAAATGAAATATTTGCATGTTGTAGTCCTGATGTTACTACAGAACAATAGGATCAAAGGAAACAGCTGGTACTCCAATGCACCCGATAATTATAGTGTTACCAACAATACACAAAATAGTTTTTAAAAAGTATGCGTTACTATCTGAATACTGAGAAAAGAAATGAGGAAATGCATGTGTTTTGGAAAGGATGATTACGGCATTGCAAAGGAAGACCCATTAATTTAAAACAATTATTTTGAACATGCAAAAATCATACAATGCTTCTACTCTATAGCTAATACTACGTCAATAGGTTTCCTTTCTCTACATCTGGAATCTATTTCTGATATTGCTCATTTCTTGTTCATTGAAGCTGGTTTGTTATATTTACACTGATGTTTAATTATTATACTCGGGAATACATTATAATAAAAGTTGGTTTATTGCAATCTGCTGTTTGTGCACTGGGTACCTGAATTTCAGATACTGTGATTTCATTATTGTTTTGTGACTGCATAATGCTATATCCCAATAATATAATTAATTTATTTTTGTTAATGCTGTGCTACATTAGTACTGTGTGTGGGTTTAAATCCTTCCAACAGTTTAGGTACATGTCACCCACGAATAAACAGTACGGCAATGCATTGCACTGTTCATCAATAAAACAGCATTGTACAAGTGGGGGAATTATACAATGACCTTTACTGAAATTCAGCATTAAGTACTTTTGGTTCTGAACACAAACGTTAAATGGACGGGTTAATTAATACTTATAAGTGTCAGTACTCGGTACTTCAAAACAAACTGCAGTAGCTGTTATCCAAACCTTACTGTTTGTTGACATTGAGAAATGCAGCAAGAACGGAGTTTGGTGGGATTGACCCTCCCCTCGTTCCCCACGGAAAACTGCTATATCCACCCGTGTGATCGGTTAAATCCTGAATGGTGGAAAGGTTGAGGTTTGAAATAGAAAACTTTAGCGGGGCCAATATGCAACTATTTAAAGTCTCTGGACACATTTATACCACAATGTGGTGTCCTGATCTCCACTGAACTGGCGAGAAAAAAATGTTAACCCGGAACAAAAATCACACAACCGGTGACAGAACTATTAAGGTGCAAATTGCCCTGCAGTATTATGAGGCAGTTAGAAGGAATTGATGGAATCCAGGTCTATACATCGAAGGAATTGATGGAATCCAGGTCTATACAGCGGGACAAGAAATTATATGACGGTATATCCTGCACAGCAAGAATCGCAACCATTCCAGCATACTAACTGCTGCTGCCAGTGACAGATGAAGCCCTGGGCACTAGCTTGACGGCAAAAGTGATTACAGTTTGAGACTCTAACAGCCTCCACTGCATCTGGTAACTGGTGTCATTAGTTTAATTAAAAGGGGGTTGTCTTGTTTTAATTTCTGTTGAATGTAAAGAACAGCCCTTTCCCAAACTGAGTCCTTGTCACTGTGCCTCATGATTTCAGCAACTCGAAAATATACAGCCATACAACTGAAGACCATCAATCTCACTGCAACAATGGCTAGACTTTCATTACAAGGTGAACAAAAATCATGCGGTTCTCGATCCTAAAACTGCCAGGCCAGTCATTTAGATCAAGTCAGCACAGGAGTAAAAGCTGACACAACATCATTCCCTGTACATTGCGGTCAGTCTGTGGATGGTGCATTTGCATCAAGAATGGGAAATTAATTTTTGAATGATTCATGAATTTGGTGTGCACTAAACAAATACATTTACAAAATATGGTATTAAAATGAAGTTCATCTCTTCACTCGAATGCACTCTCAGCATTTTGTTCGTAGTGAATATCACGCAGTATTCATTTAATTTTTACATCGTGTTTTCAGCAAAGCCCTACTTTAAACTTAAATTATTAAACCTGAAGTACCAAAAATGCTCTGTGGGATTTGAAATACATTCTATATGAGTAATATTGACCGTCATTTTGTGTTTCTCATGTAGATATTTTAAAGCTGCACTTCCTGCACCTTCCTCTATTTTTTTCCCCTTTCTCTGAAGACACTGATTGATGCTCAAGTATAGGATCGTGGGCACCAGCTTCCCTCTGGTACTTTGCCTAATTAGCCAGTCTTCCTGTGTAAGCTTAGTCAGCGAGTACCTTGAGGTTATTGAACTATGGGGGCATCACAGCCACAACCAATCCTGTCCTCATCCAATGTTCACTAATGCACACTTTTCAGGAGGGGTCAGTCAGATAAGACTTGGGCAATACTGGCTCTCCCTAATCCTGGAGCAAGGTGGTCAATGGTAGCACTCAGATAATCAACATAAACTGAAAGGTGGGAATGCAAGTGCAGCAGGCAGTCAAGAAAGCAAACGGAATGATGGCCTTCATAGTAAGGGGATTTGAGTACAGGAGTAGGGAGGTGATGCTGCAGTTGTACAGGGCCTTGGTGAGGCCACACCTGGAGTATTGTGCGCAGTTTTGGTCTCCTAACTTAAGGAAGGACATTCTTGCTATTGAGGGAGTGCAGCGAAGGTTCACTAGATTGATTCCTGGGATGGCCGGACTGACATATCAAGAAAGATTGGGTCAACTGAACTTGTATCCTCTGGAGTTCAGAAGAATGAGGGGGGATCTTATAGAGACATTTAAAATCCTGACTGGTTTAGACAAATTAGATGTGGGCAGAATGTTCCCAATGGTAGGGAAAACTAGAACCAGGGGTCACAGTCTAAGGATTAAGGGGAAGCCATTTAGGACTGAGCTGAGGAGGAACTTCTTCACCCAGAGAGTGGTGAATCTATGGAATTCTCTTCCACAGAAGGTTGTTGAGGCCAGTTCGCTAAATATATTCAAAAGGGAGTTAGATATAACACTCACAACTAAGGGGATCAAGGGGTATGGCGAGAAAGCAGGAATGGGGTACTGACGTAGCATGTTCAGCCATGAACGCATTGAATGGCGGTGCAGGCTCGAAGGACCGAATGGTCTACTCCTGTACCTATTTTCTATGTTTCTATGTTTCTAAGATTAAACCCGATACCTTCCTGGTCTAATGGTTCAGTTCCACATTTACTATCAGAAGAGCCCCTCTAATATATTTATGATTTGAATGCAATCTTAATATTTTTTCTCTTCAGTTTTCCTCCCCCCACCCTCTTCATCTCTCCTGAAGGTATTGATCACTTACTGAATTTATGAGGGGAACTTTAACCCCCAAAAACGGGTGCATTTGGGTCAGGTAGGATGTAAAAATGTTAAAAATCTCAAACCCGCACCCAATCCCCTTCGAACCCACCCACTACTAATCTCACCTCTCCCCCGACACCGGCCTCCAATCCCACTCCCCACATCGACACTGGCCTCTGATGCCCCCACCCCCGGCTTCCGATCCCCCACCAAACCCCGATACTCCACCCCCACCCGGCCTCTCCGATCCCTCACTCCCCGCTCTCTGCCCCCCGGCTGTGAAGGCCCACCCACCAGACAGCAGCCAGGAAACAAGACAAAATATGTTTCAGGTCCAGCCGTTAAACATGGCAGGACTAGAATGCAAAACTGTCCCATCCCCACTGGCTCGAGGTCTGCTCCCGCTCCCTGGTACATGACCTAAATTATTTGTGCACGCGACGTGGCAGCGAATGTCAGCAGGATGTTCAACTATGAGGACATTGCAGCTGAGCCTACTCATACACACAGCCATCTCCAGCAAGGTGCCAACTTCCCCCACACTAATATAGGGGTAAGGAAGTCAACTGAAACCAGCTAACTCAACACAGACAACAACTTGCATTTATATAGCGCTTTTAACATAGTAAAATGACCCAAGTCGCTTCACAGGAGCATTATCAAACAAAATTTGACACCGAGCCACATAAGATGATATTAGGACAGGTGACCAAAAACCTGGTCAATGAGGTAGTGTTAATAAGCATCTTAATGAGGAGAGAGGTGGAGGGGTTTAGGGAGGGAATTCCTGAGCTTAGGGCCTAGACAAGGATCAAATATGGTTAGTGCGGCTCAGCTAATCACCAGATTAACTCAGAGTCGTCAGGATAGCTAATTGGGTGCTTTCACCCGGCCCCAAAACTTAATCTTGCCTCAATTCCAAGATATCTAATGTAAATCAATTAAATACTGCAGCTCTCCGACATTATTTGCCATCAAGGTCAGTATGAAGAGCACACAAATGCAAGGAGGCAAACCACCAAAATGTTTCCATTACATGCTCACCAGATGTCATTATGACCAGCAGTAAAGTCAGTTTTCCAAGAAGATTTTTCCAAAAATCCCACCAATACAAGTAGGCAGCTTGAAATGGGGAAGGAAAAGTTATTTTAAATCAAAATTCTCTAATTTGGTATCAACAATTTGTAGAAGTTTTTGGGAACCATGAAACTAATTTTAATTCAGGGCTCAAACTAAAAGTTGTACAAAACATTCGAGTGTTGGAATGCTATAGTACTACAGCTCTCAATGTTAAGTAATAAGTTTAAGAGTTGAAAAATAAGCTTAAAAAAAAATAGCAACTGGCCATTTCCTACCAAAGGATACCAATCATTTCACAACTAACAACTTAAGACAAAATAATTCCAGTAAAACACTGCTGCCATTAAAAACTAAATGTAAAATTAGATCAAACACGTGCACCTAGATTAACTTAGCAAAATGTAAAGCTTGCAGTGACCAGCTGCTTTTCATTAAACTGACTAGACAATGGACAAGAGATTACGAATTTATGAGAAACTAGTAACTTACTGAAGAACTGCTTGATAATATTAACTGGTTCCATTCTGTCCGTTTCCCTTTGCCTCTGTGTTCAGCTCAGGTAAGTGAAGTCTGATAGAAACTTCCTGCAGTCACGCAGCAATTATCAGCGTAGAAACTCCCCGCCCCAAGAGCATGTGACTTGACAGCAAATCAACCCAAAGGATAACTCCCAACCACTCATTGCAAAAGGTTTGGTTTGAACGCTTACAAAACCTGTCTGACAAGTGAATCATGTTGTCACGGCAACAGTGGTTACATCATTTCAGAATACTTTACTCGTTACAAAAATCAGTGAACTGGGCAAACACAGCAACTGCAATATTTCGACTCCCACTCTCCCTTTACTCTCCAGCCCCTTCCCCTCTGATATAAATTGTTCCATTACTTAATTCAGCATTGATTTTATTCCAGTTGATAACATCCAAACTCAGTAACAGTTTCCCACCTACCGAGTTCAACTTAGTTTCTTTGTGGATAAGCAGCTGGCTTGATAGTACTATTTGCTCAAGTGATTTTACCAGGGATTTACTCATGGCTAGGAAACAGTGTGGTGGCGGGTAATCACATTAATATATTAACAGCTTTACTTTGTTATCTTACGTGACATTCCAGTTCCTATTCAGTTTAAATGAACTGTCAAAACGCCAAAACTACAAAGAATGAAAATGTTCCAAAATGTATTCACATATTGGACATGTCTAGAATTACAGGAAACTTTTGTTTATCCGGCACCCAAATATCCGGAATTCTCGCTTAACCGGCAAAAATCAGGAGTAGGTTCAGGTAAGTTTTACTGTACAGACAAGACCCCAATTCTGACCTTTCGCCCCCACGAAAGGGGGGTCAACGTTCTTCCGACTCGGACCGGTCGCCGCCACGGAGGAAGAAGCCGGAGTCTCGTGATTCGGAACACAGGCCCGGCTCGGGGAGCTCAGACCCATCGCCCCCTCGGCAGAGGCTGCCCTCCCGTAAGCCGGCTCCCTCAGGATATAAAGGGTGCGATGATGGTTGCGCTTGCCCCAAGCACTCTCTGCTCGGTTTCCACAAACTCTAAAAAATTGTTAAAACAATTGGAATACTGTAAAGGTTTCCTCCCATCGTGTTAGTTTACTTTCCCTCTCCGGGTCCCAATTTTTAAGCCTGTGGCCGTGTACGGGGCTCTCGTACCTTGATAAGTATACCTCTCTGTAATCCGGAACTTTCGATCAACCGGCACCACGCCAGGTCCCGTCGGTGCCGGATAATAAAGAGTTTCCTGTACTGCACTTTTTCACCCAATTATTCTGCAATTGTACTTGCATTGTCAGCACTTCTATAGACCACATCCACTCCATTGCCAGCTGCAACTGACTAAACTCAAACATCAAATCTGATTCCAGGCAGGTAGTGGCAAGGGGTGCCAGAATTGACGCAGCATCCGTGGGACTACACTCCACCAAGCAGTCGATACTTTCAGGAGCAGAGGGGAAGTGAGAAAAGATAATTTTGCAAAATCTACATTAATAGCTGTGCAGAAATATGCACAATTCACTCTGGTTACAACTGCAGAATATTTCAGTGGAAAATGTTGCAATAACCTCACATTATAGAAAAAAATACAACTTATGTTGATGCACGTTATTCTTAACAATATAAACACAGCTCGGTATCTGTAAACGGATTTACAATCTGGCTCACCAATTTTAAAAGCTTAGTATTTCTGTGTTGTTGACAACTCTTGACAGCATAAATGCATGATGAGAAGGATCTTGCATTTATAATGGCACCTGATCACTTCCTCGGGATAGTGCTATACAACCAATGGATTACTCTTGAAGTGCATTCATTGTTATGTAGACAAAGATAGCTGCCAATTTGTGCACAGCAAAGCCCCGTAAACAACAAATGAATGATTCGATAATCTTTTTAGGGATGCTGATTGAAGGAGAAATTTTGGCCAGGACACCAGGAGAACTCCCCGCTCGTCTACGAGTAGATGGGATCTTTTACGACCTCCTAAACAGGCAGACAGGACCTCGGTTTAACATCTCAAACAAAAAGATGGCACCTCTGACAATGCAGCACTCCCCTATTACTGTACTGAACTTTCAGCCTAAATTATGTGCTCAAGTGAGACTTGAACCAACAACCTGCAGTTCAAGACACTGGAATACTACCAACTAATCAAGTGAATTTCGGGGCCCACCTTGGAAAAAGAGGTTAGCGTAAAACAAAAAAAAACACTTCCCATTCTGGGTACACCAGCAATTACGGAGAGGTGAGGTATATAGTACTAGTCAGATGGAGAAAAACGCCTGGCAATGTATTGGAATGCAAACTCATTAGAGCACTCACTGCACAAGTTTGACAATTGCTTTTCCTACACGTCTTTGAGCATGCAATTTTATTTTGCAAGATTAGTGCCAGTGTATGAGCAGTTTTGGGCTGTGGACCTATGCTTACAAGGAACTGTCCAAGACTGCCCAAACTCATTTTACAGCTCTAATTCGATCAGGGTTAATTCACCTTGTGAAAAGATCATGTTGTAACCCATGCTTCAAAACAACTCTCAGAAATATACCACCGAGGGCACCTGTGGCAAGTAAAGCTCCCTTTGTTCGATTATTGCTATCAAACGATCAGGAGTGTCTCTACTGGTCCCAACAACCTTTTCAATGACCCAAGAAATAACGGTGCTTTAAACTTACTGCACACAATGAACAGAAATCCTCAAAGTAAACAATCCAATCTCCATAGACACTACAGCAACGTAGACCTACAAGTTTCATGGATCTTGCATTCTGCTGTTGGATCAACTAGCTCCTTCTGCGGCCTACATATCATACGCTGGTTCAGTAAGTCAGCATGCTTGTGCTGTGAGACAAAACAGTGTATGTGCATGCTTCAGTGTCAACATCTGCAATGTAACTATACTTAACTCACATCAGTTGGGCATTTAGAAGAGTTTGCACTGCACGCCATGCACACCAGCTGCAATTATTTAGAGGGACAGTTATCTTTTTATCTCATCAGTTCTTGGATTCTTCTGCACAGATGTAAAATGTCCCTTTTCCATGTATCCAACAGGCTGACAGAAGGCTTGTGGTGGATAAATAGGGGAGTGATGCAGATAGTGTGCTTTGGTGTCACTCTGCTAGGACCTGAACGTGAAAGTGTATTCACATTAACCTTGTGCAGCAAAATTACAGGGAGCAATTATACTGGTTAATGTGACTATTATGCAGAAATAGAAGTTTATATCACACCAACTATACATTATTTAAAAAAAACTTAATTCAACACTAATCTCAGTGAGTCAAAGTTCTGCATTATTTGCATATAGTGCACATTAGTTAGACTCCTGGGTATGAACTCTTGGCTATAAGACACAATCTTAGTCTAAATTCTCCCCATAAAACAAGTATATTTTCTATTTGAATATATACAGAATGAACCTATAACTGAGCAAAATGTTTTCTTTAACTGGATGTTCCCAATGAAAGAATTATTCCAAGATAAGGTCTGAAAATCGTGTTATCCCCATATTTTCCCCAATTATATACTGCTGTTACCAATAGTCAAATAGTGGCCCTTTAAATTTAAAACACAAACTCATCATGAGGTGTGCAGCCAGCACAACACCCACTGTTCTCTCTCTGTCACCTGCACTTCCAGGTGTACACGCGCTGAGCTTCTGGGATGTTGATGGTATTATAGACACAAGAAAATGTGAATTTACAAATCCACCAAATGAAGGCGATTTATTCTCACAAAGTAAACACAGAGAGGCACAATGTCAGATCATGAGGATATGCCTGAAACTACTTCCTAAACCTTCTGCTGTGCTAGAATACAAAGTCCAATCAATCATACAACATTGCTAAATAGAGAACGGAGCAATTCTACAAAAATATTTAATGCATGTCATCTGATCCACAGGATATTTGCCAGGAAGTGCAGGAATATCCCAAAGTGACTATGTCTAAATTTTCTCTCCCTGTGGGGAAGCAAGGGGCAACTCATGACAATTCCCAACACAACGGTAACATTTATATTGCACAACCACAAAATCTGGCACTAATTTTAAGAGAGCCCATGGAGGTCCAAGGGGCCCCCTTGTACATTTAAAATACAAGTTAAATAGGCATATTAATACTGAAACACACTAGCACAAATGTTGCCTGTGTAGTGTCAAACCCAAGCTGTACGAGCCCACCTCCATTTTTTTTTGGGGGGGGGCGGGGGTAGTGGGTAGTTCGCTCCTCTTGCCTCCAGAGGCACTTGGGCCCTAACCTCTGGACTTGTAGAGCAACTTTTGCATTGCTGTGAAGTGGAAACCACTTGGCAGCAACACGAACGTTGTAAACGCAATCTTAACTTCATTTGTGGTTGCAGCTAAGAGTTCTGGACTGTCTACCTACACCAGTCCTAACTTGGAATCATAGCCAAATACATCATAACTTTACCAACTTGATGTTTGGTGAAACTGTGACCCATAGTAAACTAATGAAAATAGCAGTGCTCGACTAAAGCTCAAATGAGAAACATAAAGTGACACTTTTAAGTGCAACTTAATCGCTCACTTATTATTGCAAAGGTTTAAAACAAAATTAGGTTGGAAAAAAGGGTCAAATTTAGGTATTCATTTGGGCTTATTTGGCCTTTATCTTTATTGACCTTGCAGGATAATTTTTTTTTTTTATAAAGAGGTTACTAATAAAACAAACCACAACCAACCTCATTGTTGTTCAAGAAATCCATTCACAAACTGGGTTCAACCATAAGAGAAAAGAAGACTACAACAACAAGTTGTATTTATATGGGGATGTGCAAGAGGCCAGAATTGGAGGAGCGTAGATATCTCGGAGGGTTGTAGCAGGTTACAAAGATAGGGGGGAGGCCATGGAAGGATAGGATGAGAATTATAAATTCAAGACATGGCCGGACCAGGAGCCAATGTAGGTCAGAGATCACAGGGGTGATGGGTGAACGGGATTTGGTGCGAGTTAGGATACGAGCAGCAAAGTTTTTGATGAGCTGAAGTTTATGGAGGGTGGGAGGCCGGCCAATAGAGCATTGGAATGCCACAAAGATAATAAGGAATGAGAAATTAGAACTCTGAATTCAGCTCATAAATATTTCCATTCAAGCTCAAAAACCCAAATATTACAACTGGCTAATTCCAAAATCCCAATTCTCCTTGATGTAACTTAGGTTTATTCCCATCCCTGGAAAGTGGCTTACCAATACCATGACACTGGTTATTTCTTTCTGTCCTTCACTCCCAAACAGACCAAAATCATAAACACTTTAACACAAGCTTGAATACTTTTATTCCCCCCCACCCACTGCATACAGACATTTTAGAACATAAGAGCGAGCAGGAGTAGGCCATACTCCCCTTCCATCCTGCTCCTTGTGTATTTTGGTGATGCACAAGTTATAATTTGGGACCTTCCCATATGGTTGACTAAATTACATATTGCTCATCAATGCAGGAAAAAAAAAACTGAAGTTGATGAATAGCAGAAACAAACGAATTCAGGAAGAAATAGATTAATTTGCAATATTGCTCAGAAAAAAAGTTCAGGGGTAGCAGCGATAAGATATGTGGATGTTATTAACAAAGAAAGTGTCAAGACTACAGTATGTTGCATTTGACCCCGAGGGGAAATAATTGGTGACAGATTTTAATGTAACTAATAGTCTTGCACAACTGTAGAACAATGTTATTTACACAACCTCCTCTCTTCCAAACCGCACCCCCCCCCCCACCCCCTAAGCAATTACTGCTGTAGCCTAGTTACTGATCAAACTCCATATTGTGCACAAGGCTGGACCCCATTTCACTAATGTCATGTTGACATATCTGAATCTATCAAGTTGACTCACACACTAGCTTTTAATTATAAAACACCACACGGTTTCTCTCCCTCCTTCATAAATGGGCTGCTCAAATCACATCACAATCACTACTCAAATCATCTCAAAGCATTTGAAGCAAAACTTTGCTGTGTTATGATCAGCTAGATTGCAAACTGATCATGACAACCACATTATTTAGAACAAAGTGGAAAAGGACACTGCTCTCCTTCACAACTCTAGGTCAGCTGCACTATTGTCACTGTGTCAAGTATGGAGAATACAGAGGATTTTGTTTTAATCACCAAAAGAGAAATTTGTATTGATTATCATTGAGAATGACTGACAAAATCCGGGATCTGCCATACTAAACCTGAGGAAGGGGCGATCGATAGCTCCGAAAGTTTGTGATTTCAAATAAAACTGTTGGACTATAACCTGGTGTTGTGCGACCTCTCAATACTAAAATAAGGCCATGGAGATAGTTGAAATTAGACTTCCTCGGGCCGGGAGGCTAAAACAAAGATTTTAAATGAGAGAGGGATGGAGGAGGGTGAAGTGCCCAAAAGGAGAAGGTGCCAGGGGAGTGTATGTGTGGGGCAAAAGGGGAGAGAAAAAAAGCCAAATTGTGATTTGAAGATAAAAAGAATCAAAGCACTGTAATATGGGCAGAGTGGGGGGGAATAAATAACCATCCATAAGCCAGGTTTCTATCAGCGTCACAATCACCACAAATAGGTTGTGGATAACCAGGGCCTTATTCGCTTGAAAGCAGGCATTCTGGAAGGACGTGTGAAGTAGTGCAAGTGGGGCTGAGCAGGATGGGCAGCAGGAGATTACACTCCCCGAGGAGTATGCTTGGCCAGATGATTGGTAAGAGTGGAAGATGGGGTAGCTGCTCTTAGAGAGGTAGCAATGAGTTGTTAAGAACAACCCACAGCGTGTGGGATGTTTAAAATACCAAATTTTCATTTAAGGTCCTGACAAAAATGCTACGCTTTAAATTGTGTACATTTTAAAACAGGCTAAGTAAAATTTGCTCTTTTCTAGGCACGGCAAACTAAAGCGCACATTAAAGTACCTTATTTGTCCAAGTCGATTTTATTATATATATTTTTTTTGAAGTACCATGTAGTCAATACTGAAAAAATAATGGGATCAGTTCCGGTCAGTGAGCATTTATTGAAAAATGCATCACGCTGCTCAGTGAAATGGTAAGACAGTCATTGAGCAAGTCAGCCACACGTGAAACGCAAGAGTTTATTGACCCTCCTTTTGTAAAGGTCATCCAGTATGAAGGGAATAATAGCATGGACGGACCCTCATTAAGGACTTGGATTATACCCTGATCTTATTCCATTGTAAAACTGGATTTTGTCTTGGCTTAAGCGAAGTACATCCTGCATAGTATTCTTGGTCAGCAGACAGGAGAAAATTCCTGTAACACTTTTTACTTTCTGGAGCAAAATGAAGTTTCTGAGCGAGGGTAGGGCTAGGACCAAGTAAAGGTTAAAAAAAAAGACAAGAGTTCCATGACTTGTTTGTTATTCAATATATCACTTGTATGGTGATGGTTGGGAGCACTAAATCAACCAACCATGCACAGCACAGAAAGTCCAGGCTGGTATCACAACATTGTGAGCACATATTTTGTTTTTCCAGTTTTCGCTCCTGCTGACAAAGCTTCCTGAACACAAGTCGCCATTTGGTACCTCACCCCAATAGAAAAGAAAGAAATACTTGCAGTTATATAGCAACTTTCATGACCTCTGGACGTCAGGATGTCCCAAAGCGCTTTACAGCCAATGAAGTACTTTCGAAGTGTAGACACTGTTGTAATGTAGGAAACACGGCAGCCAATTTACACACTGCAAGGTCCCACAAACAGCAATGTAATAATGACCAGATAATCTGTTTTTAAGTGAGGGATACATATTGACCAGGACACTGGCAGAACTCCTCCGCTCTTCTTCGAAATAGTGCTATCCGGTCTTTTACATCCACCTGAGGGGGCAGACGGGGCGCCTCAGTTTAATATCTCATCCGAAAGACGACACCCCAGACAGTGCAGCACTCCACTTGAGTGTCAGCCTGGATTATGTGCTCAAGTCTCTGGAGTGAGACTTAAACCCACAACCGTCTAGCCATTCTTAGTGTAGAAGGCTGGACAATAAGTGCTGTCATATAACACATGCTAGCCTAGTTTGGTGGGGGAAACAGCAGAAGAGGACTGGCATGATAACCAGCCCTGATCCTGTGCACAGACGCAGAGGGCCCGATATTTACTGGAGCGGGAATTCCAAGTGGTGGGGGAGGAGCCCTGGTCAGAAACGCTGTGGAATTTTAACTCCATGGCGTGCATGTGTGTTTTTTTTCAAAACAGGTTCCGTGGTGTGGAGGGTTGGGATTGTGAGGTGGGGTGGTGGGTACAGTGTGGTGTGGAGGGTTGGGATTGATCATGTAGGGGTGGGGGAGGTTGGAGAGAGATCAGGGGCTCAGGAGAGGTCAGAGGAAGAGATGGGGGGGGGGGGGGGGGGGCTGGGGAAATTAACAGATTTGCTTGGTGGGCCGGGGTGGGGGAGAAGCACATACCTGGAACATCCAGCTGTCCTCTCCTCCCTTTAGCTACTGGGTTTCCTGAGGCCTGGAAAACCCGGCTAGCCAGCATTAAGCCTAAACCACAGATAAAATCTTCGGTATGCAGCCTCATTAAAATATTTAAATGAGCGGCCCGCCTCCTGGGAGTGGGTTGGTTGCCCGCATCCCATCCCATCTCTGTTAAAACCGGAAGTGGGCGGGTTAGGTTTGGGTTGGAGATTTTTAAAATATTTTTACTTCCCATCTGACCCAAACCCACCCGTTTTTGGGGGGTTAAAATTACCCCCAGTGGTTTTTCCACTCGCGGTTGCTAGACAGCAGTCAAGGAAACTTTTTCCTCTTTCTAGGCTGGGGGCATTGCAATCAATTGTTGTGCACCTCACCTGCAAGCCGAGACCAGCTAGCTCAGCACAGAATGGGATCAAGCAGGGACTCTCCTGGTCTGTATAATTCAGTAGCACAATGAATGAATAGTGAGCAGATTAACCCACTAAGCTATCAAAGGAAGTCGATTAAAAAAATATAAAAGAATTTCAGTTCTAAATTGATTTTACCCAATAACCAAAAATGTAAAACTCACTATTTTATGGAATACAGATTATGTAATACAAAAAAAATTCCATGATTTTGGAGCACCCAACAGGGTCAGAAATTCAGGAAGAAAGGCAGCAGAGGAATGCCCATCAACTCATTGCTCAGATGCATCTTCTCCTGGCCAGTTACTTGCCAGTGGGGCTTAGAATCCGATCTTTGTCTTATTTTAAGATGCGACACTGCGACAGGTAACATGCAGGAAGAAATAGAAGATGGAGAAAAAGAAAATAGTACATTTATATTCTGGTCATTTGGCAATGTAAATATGTGCCATGTATAAAAACAGCAACGACTTTAAAAAAAAAACGGAACTAGAAAGTATTTAATCTTGAATTAATCATGTAATTTATAATTAAACTCATCCATTACAATGACCTTTATGGACGGCTTCAGAAAGGTTCTTGAACGCAATTCTGAAAAACCAAAAATATATTGATAGAATTACCAGTGAATGGTCATTTATAGATGTGTAGCCTTTAAGATGAATGTCTCTATATTCAAACTTGTACTTGCTGCAATGAAAGTGACATTTTGTGTCCGGTTTGGTATGTAGACCGTAAAAATGTCTTTTATGGTAACCTAGTTCCAAGATAGATAGAGCACTTAGTTGAAAATCTAAATGGTTGCTCAGACTATCTGAATCACAGCCCACTTAACCTCTTGAGTATCTTTTGTTCCAAGTGTGAATTTGATTGTGCATATCTAATTAGTGAATGAGGATGTTTACCAGCAGCATGACGTTTGGATTCCATGCAGTATGTCTTTATATATTCATTAACATTCCATGCAGTGATACTTTGTCAATTCATCCGGATGTGATGAGGCAGACGAGTATGTAATTTCTGATTGTTGTTGTGTATTAAGATAATCAAGTGGAGACCTGGATAAGTCTCAAGGATGAAAGACATCTCAAGCCACTATCTCATGGTCTATCAAAATAAGATTGCTAAGATTCTATTTGCTTTACTGTCTTCAAAAAAATTGCTTATAACCTTAAAGGGGAAAGTATTCCTAAAAAATATATCTAGCAAGAGACCAGCATCTCAAGAGCTTGCCCAATGAAGCTGGAAGAACAAAAGTCTCTTTTAAATAGTCACCCCAGTTGTATCATATATATCGATATATCTCTATCTATACATGGATATAAATATATATCTATATATAACTACTTGCGCTGGGTAATGTTTTGTTTCTGTGGATCATTGTAAATAATTCTGATCAATTGTTTTAGCCAATACAAAGCAATCTAGCATTGATATTTTCCACCTTCTGGATTCACGAGAGATATAGTGGGCAACCTATGTGTTCTTCGTAAGTAATTTATCATGATGGGGGTTCATTTTACGACTTAGACAATATTCCGTGCAGCAGAGTAGAAGAAATAGAGGTTTCAAGGCATAAGGCACAGTCGGATTCCAAAAACTGCTAAACCATTTGGTGTCTTTACCAACAAACTGTTCTGGGGCCCTGCAAGTACGCTTAAAATGTAAAGTGAATAATCCATGGAATACATTGAATACAGGACCACTTTCCAATGTCTCACGTGATTAACACAGCGAGTAGTTGAGCCATGTAGACCAGGAAAGCCCCAGTGTCCCTAGGTTAGGGAAGGGAAAATAAGCTATGGTCTCCACCTTAATCAGTATCCAGCAAACCCTGTTGTAAATTGTACATGTGAGGAGAGGATCAGGCAAGCTGTGACATGCACCATGAAAGGAATAGTTGGTCAACTCATCACTTAGCTCACATTAAGAATGGCCACAAGACTGAGTTACTGGAGGGCCCAAACCCCATGGAATGATACCCCAAAGAGTCAACCCCTTGACAGAAGGAAGGAAGAGAAAAAACTGGCAGGAAAAATGTTCACACTTGTGTGAAACCTGATAGGCAGTCCTACCTTATTTGCATCAACATTTATGGATCTCTCATATTCACAAGATTTGCATTTTACTGAACTCTACAGATTTGAAGCCGACAAATGAAAGTCCCTTTGCATAATACACAAAATCACTACCTGGTTTCACCAATGGGTGTCATCATTCCAAAATCAACCAGCCAAGACAAGATACTGTATGTCTGAATGGGTAGTTGCATTTTCTTTTGCAAAGACAAGTAAAGGCCAGTTAGAAAGGGATACTCAGCAGTTTCCACTAAAATTAAATTAATTATATGAAAAATTATTCAAGTATAATTTAATGTTTAAGAACATAACAATACCATATTACTTCAACAGACACGTAAGGTATTACATGGAGGAAACGGTTGATTTTGGCAACCAAATAAAATAATTCAAATATTTTAGGTGGACTTTTCAACTCAAAATGAGTGAAGTGACTGACAACCAGGGAAATTTCTCTGTATTTCACAGTGTTTAAAACTATGTTAAACTCTCACCACAATTCAAAACGTTGGATCTTGGGTAGATCTTTGGACTAGCCGAGTCAACAAGTTGCTTTTTCAGACTTGAACAGCTTAAATCCAAAATCTTAATATAGTCAGATCGGCAGACGGTGACAAAGGATTCTATTCTCTGAATACTGAGGCATCAGGTGAATGTATTGTGGGGGAAAACTTAGAGGGGAATTGTACGCTCCTTCCTTCCCAGCGTGCTACCGATCACCACTGGATCAACAGCACGGAGGCACATATATTTCACTGCCTTCAATAGCAGTTGTCAAGACCCACAAAAAGTCACGTCCTGGATGCCAGAGTTGTGGACATTATCGCCTTTAAATTGATTCTGTGCCGGGGCTGATCGGAACATTGCACACCAATATAAAAGTCTTAGATTTTGAATTAAAGAAAATATGGAAACATTTACACATCCATTTCATCCTCTCAGCTGTTCTCTTCTTCACTTGCCACCAAGATAACTGAGCCAGATTTATGACTGTGAATGCCAGGAGCCAGCTCTTGGACTGCAGTCTCCCAGATTCTAAATTAAAACATCAATATAAAAGCAGCTTTAAATAAGGTTGGAAGGAGGACAGAAATTTCTATTTGAATATACAGCTGTGGCTTCTCTACTTCTTGCTCAACATCAGGAGCAGTCGCTTGATCATTGTAGTATGGGGAATATTTCAAGCCCAGCTAGTCCAGAGGCCCAACCATAATGTTTACAGATACTATCCTCAACTTTGAGGATATGATGGGAGCGTCTGAGGTTATAGCTGGAATGCAAAATATTTGAGCACGAAATGTATATAGACACTATTTCCAAGCACTTGGTGACAAGGAGGGAATCATTTCAGTGACACAGATATTGGATCCCTGTGACCTCATGTCACTGGTAAAGAAAGTTAGCATTGATAAGTCACCATGTCTGAGGCCCTCTTTACTAATCCATTGACATGTGACTGAGTGAGAGTTAGACAACTGGAATGAGTGGCTGCTTCTACTCAAAGCCCAGAGGACTGTCAACATTAGGTAGAACTTTAGTCTTTTCAGAGGTTACCAAAGGGGTAAATGTCTTTGTTTTGGGCACTTTAGAGATGGTGGTCTTTTAATCAACGTTAAGGACAAATCTTGACCAGGAATTCCAGTGCTGTGAAGATTAACCTCTCTGGAATTCTTGAGTGCATAATGCAGTTGAAATTATGGAAGCATCCCAAGGACCTTTAATCCAACTCTGGTACTTGTGTTAAAGGTCGCAAAAGTGACACGTGAGTGTCATTTAGCTGATGAGACAAATTCATCAAAAGGGCACAATGGTTGGTGCTTGCTATCTTGCAGAGTCACATTAGGAGGGGGGTGGGGTGATTTTGAATCTGCCAATTAGTTGCTCGACATAAATTAAATCCATGTGAATGTAGAAGTCCTGCATCACTGACATGAATGGAACTCTGATCCCTCTCTGCAGGACTAGAGGAAGATGTCATAACCATGGTGAAAGAAGAAAAAATATTTTAAAAAACACTGATCTACTGCATTAGATGGGAATTTCAAATTGGAGTTATCGGAATGACATGCTGTAGTGAGGCAGAAGAAAAATGACCTGCAGACTTAGTCTGTGGAGGATCAATTGCCACATGGCAAATGGTAATAGTGAGTGATACTTCCAATCTTTAACAGAAATGTCAGCAATGCAGAAATGTTAGGAATGAGATTTGATTCTAAACTCATTTAAACAAATGAAGCTGTGTTTAGTTTTAAGAGATACATTAAAAAATAAGCTCCATTTTTAAGCAAGCACAAGTAAGCCACAGTCCAAATCAGAGACTTTCTGGGTCCATCTAGCATGAATCTCAATCTTTGTGGCAGGTCACAAACTGTTTTAATTAAAGGTTAGGTGTAGGCTGAATGGCTCACAATTCATACCCAAAAATCAAACTAGTTTGACTGACAGTTCAGCTTATAACGAGTCACACCTTCTATTTGCTTAAGCAAAAATATTTTGACACTTAGTGGGGAACGCAACAGGCCGGCACCCAGAAAGTGACATTAAAATTTTGTCAACAAGGTTATCCTTATTTCAACTTCTCTCTCTGTCAGACCAAATGAAAAGGTCTTGAACAATTCAAAACATTTTCAGGGAAAGTATATGGTTTCATGAATAAAACATGAAAATTACACTGCATTCTTATTAAAAGTTTATACCATGGTTTTGATGACAGAAGAAAGAGATTAATGTTGCATTACACAGAGGTGATTGTTCTTAACCCAACTTTTTCCATCTTGGATTTAGACATTAATTGGAGTAAAACTTCATGACCAGTTTTTTTTTAAATGCCAGAGGATTCAAACTATAATTATTTGTTACCAAATTGTTAATAAACTTGTCCCCAGTAAAACCTTTATTCTCTCCTGTCCTGGTTGTTCCCCTTGGCATGGCCCCCATCTTCACTCCCTCAAATCCAAGGGGTGCTGATTTCAGCATATCTGGCGCAGAACTAGTTTGGCCATCCATTACCAGATATGGCTGGTCCACATCAAGCACAATTGAGCCTCACTCTCCACTGTCTCTGTGCTGTCAGACTGCTTGTCCGACATCCAGTCTTAAATGAGCTACAATTTCCTTCAACTAAGCATTGGGAAGACAGAAGCCATCGTCTTGTCTTCATCCCCCGCCATAAACTTTGCACGCTTGCCACCAATTCCATCTCCCTCCCTGGCCATGGTCTCCGGTTGAACCAGATCTTGGCATCCAAAGCTGAGTTTCCATATCCCCTTCATCACAACGACCACCTGCATCCAACATAAAAATCGCCTTTTTCTGTTCCAGCCTCAGCCTACCTGATGGCAATACTCTCATCCATGTCTCGATCACCTCCAGACTCAACTATTCCAATGCTCTCCTGGTTGCCTCCAATCCTCCACACGCTGTATACTTCAGCTTATCTAAACATCTGCTGCCAGTGCTACAGTCCCCACTGACCTACATTGGCTAACAGTCCCCCAATTAAAAAAATCTCATCCGCGTGTTCAAACTCATTCATGGTCTCACAAATCCCCATCTCATACCTTCTCCAACCCTACAGCCCTCCCAAGAACTTTCGATCCCTCGGATTCTCGTTGCTTCTGCATCGTCCCCTCCATTTGCCCCACTGGCAGCCGTTCAGACCCCACATTCTGGAATTCCATCCATAAGCCCATCCGCCGCGCCACCTCTCACTTCTCTTTTGAGCCCTTTAAAAAACAAACTACTTTGACCAAACTTTTGGTCACTCCTCCCAAGAGCACTATAGGTCGTCCATTTTTTTTTCTGATTATGCCTCGGTGAAGTACCTTGGGAAGTTTTTTACATTAAGTGCACGATAAAAATGAAAGTAGTAGTTGTTGCAAACTGAGGGAAAACCCTATAGACTATGAAATCATACATTGCACCAAAGCTAAGTATAGGCAGAAAGGAAGGTTGCAAAATAATGTAGCGCAGTACAGCAATCGGGCTTTTAATAAGAACGTATCAGTAGCCAGGGTATGGTAGTTAGTGGTTATGTTGCTGGACTAGTATTCCAGAGGCCTGGACTAATAATCCAGAGAACAGGAGTGCAAATCTCTCCCTGCAGAATTTGAATTCAGTTTTTAAAAATCTGGAAATTAAAACAAAAAGGTGGTATTAAAAGTGACTATGAAGCGTTTTTAAAAATTCATTCATGGGATGTGGCCAACGCCAGCATTTATTGCCCAACCTTAATTGCCCTCGAGGTGGTGGTCCATACAACTGAGTGGCTTGCTAGATCATTTCAGGGGGCAGTTAAGAGTCAACCACATTGCTGTGGATCTGGAGTCATATATAGGCCAGACTGGGTAAGGACGGTAGATTTCCTTCCTAAAAGGATATTAGTGAACCAAATAGGTGTTTATGACAATCTGGTAGTTTCATGTTGCACCATGACTGATGCTAGTTTTTTATTCCAGATTTATTTAATTGAATTTAAATTCCCCAGCTGCCGTGGTGGGATTTGAACTCACGTCTCTGGGTTACTAGTCCAGGCCTCTGGATTTCTAGGCCAGCAACATAACCATTATGCTACTGTACCCGTAAAAACCCAACTGATTTCCCTTTAGGGAAGGAAACCTGCTGTTCTTACCTGGTCTGGCCTATACGTGACTCCAAAGAATTGACCCACCACCAGCTTCTCAAAGCAACTCGGGGAATAATGCCAGTCTCGCCATGATGCCCACATCGCAAGAATGATTAGGAAATAAGAATGTCTGGTGCCAGATTGAGAATCCTGAACTAGCAAAGTCCCATATAATTTTTAAATCAGCTTTCAGGTTTTTGTGTTCGACGGTGGGTAGAAAAGTGAGAATAATGGGAGCGAATGAGTTTCTCATGCACATGTCTGGAAGCAATTCCTCAAAAGACTGTGGACCCATAGGTAAATGAAAATCAAAATACGCACAACCCACAATTTTCTCCTTGTTCTCTGGGGGGGGCGGGGGGAATATTTGTGGAGTCACTCTTGATTAACATTATTTTGCTTGTGCCATTTCTTCACAGAACAAGCAGCAAGAACATGATAGACTTAACAGCACAACTCAATTGTCTTCACATGGAGGAACAACAGAGTTGAGTCTGTGTAGTCATCCCTCATTCAACCACTTCTCCACAGATTCTTAAACTGCCCATACCATTTTCTTATGCAATTTGTCAGCCAAGATCGACAGGGATACACATCAAGGTACAAATATACAGAGAAGAGAGAAGAATAGTTTAAGGATTCATTTCACATAGATTACAGATGATTCAGATTATAATACAATCTAGAAGTTTAGGTGATGAACTTTGAGGTTTACAAATAGCTAATAAGATAGTGTTGAAACCATATTACTGTTCTTCCAAAATCCATTATTTTATATTGCGCAATTTAATATTTTTTTTAAAATTTGGAAACAAAATCCATGATTACCTGTGCTTGTGCAGAATTACCCATTTGTCTTACATTTAGAAATAAAGGCAGTTATGTATTCTATTAAATTCATCTATTTATAATCAAACAAAGCATATAACGTTCAATCTGCTTTGAGTATTCTGAAAAGAAGTGGCTGCAGAAAAGTAAAGGAGATTGCATAGCTATACATCTCCAAATAGTTAATAAATGCTTATCTTACAGCTCGTTTAAATAATGCGCATAAACAATGTTAGTATATATATCTCAGAAGAATTGATTACTTTGCAGCATGTCTACCGAAATCTTTCCTTAAAAAAGTACTTATTGGATGTCATGTGTCTTAGAATAAGAGGATTTCGATTTCATCTGCATTCTGTTTTGTCGGACCTCGTAATACGTGCTAAGTTTTATTAGAACGATTTAAAAAGACAGAACAGATGGTTACAAGAGCATTGCATTCAGCAGCATAATATTTTCATTGTATATATTTTCTCCATTACCATCCACCCATCTGCCCAATTTTAATCATTTAAATACCCACTGGCGTTTCTATCTTTCAGTGCTACAATATTCCCTCATGATTACAGCTGCTGATATTCACAATTTGGCTTCACAGTCTATGACAGGAAGAGTTTTCAATAAAGACATCATTTGTATTTTGGGCTAGAAGTTTTTTTTAAACTATAATCAAGTAGTTTTACTGCGTTACAATACTCCAGCATCCATCGTCGATGACAACCTTACCCAAGGTATCCTTCAGGTTCTTCACAATAGAAGCTTTCCTGGCACTGTTCTTTCTTTCCACATAATTTGAAGGTACAAAGCCAGTTTTGTTTGTGGAGTTTCGAACACGCCACCATGACTTGGAGTCATCCAACAGCCATAATCGCTCATTCTTCTTTATGTCCAGTTCTTGCTCCTGCTGGGCCACATAGTCAAACTTGGCAATCACTATCACCTCTTCCGTCATCTTCCCGTGGGTTCAGCACTGCAAGTTCGAAGAGAAAACAATTATTATTGTAACAGAATACTGCAAAAAAGACCGCAGTATACCATGCTCAAAACATTCCTATGGGAAGCGAGCTAATTTGTACACATACTTTACAAGCTGAAAAAAAAAGCTCAAGTGTGAATGTGTTTCGTTAAGATTCTGTACATAAGGTTTGTGGAATGCAAGTTTACATCGTGAAATGAGTACTTCATCTACAAAAGATAGCAAAAAAACTTTAATGCCTTTAAGAGCAAAATTTCGAGAAAAGTTTGAAGAAAATGTTAAATAATTGAAGATGTAATAATACAAGTATTATTTTCCATTTACTTATGTAGTTAACCCAGCATAGCAAAGAGGTTTGTTTCAGCAGTGAAAGCTTTCAATGTCGTGAGCCTTGGCTGAATGGTAGCACTCTTGTCTCTGAATCAGAAGGTTGTGGGTTCAAGCCCCACTCCAGAAACTTGAGCACATAATCTAGGCGGACACTTCACACAGATCTGAGGGAGTTCTGCACTGTCGGAGGCTCCATCTTTCACACAAGATATTAAACGGCGGCCCTGGCTGCCCTTTCATGTGGATGTGAGCGATCCTGTGGCACGATTTGAAGAGGAGCAAGGGAGTTCTACTGGTGTCAGAGCCAATATCTATCCCTCAACCAACATCACAAACAGATTATCCAGTCATTAATCTCAATGCTGGGCATAAATTGGCTGTATTGTTTCTCCACATTACAAAAATGACTGCATTACAAAAGTACTTGACTGACTGTGCGACGTCCTAAGACTGTGAAAGGGGCTATATAAATGCAAAATAAAACACAGAAAATGCTGGAAATACTCAGCAGGTCAGGCAGCATCTGTAGAGAGAGAAACAGAGTCAATGTTTTGGGTTGATGACCCTTCATCAGAACTGGAAAAAGTTAAAGATGTAACAGATTTTTAAGCAAGTGTAGGGGCAGGGAAAGGGGGGAGGGGAGTAAAGAACAAAAGGGAAGGTCTGTGATAGGGTGGAAGGCAGGAGAGATTAAAAGACAAAAGGGATGATGGTGCAAGGCAAAAGGAGATGGTAATGGGACAAGTTAAGAAACAAAAGATGACTCGAGATGAGGTGTAAATGGCAATGGCAGAATCATCAACAGCTGCCATGTGAGAGAAAAAAAATAGGTGCCGAGGTTATGGTCTGAAATTGTTGAACTCGATGTTGAGTCCAGAAGGCTGTAAAGTGCCAAGTCGAAAGAGGAGGTGCTGTTCCTCGAGCTTACGTTGAGCTACATTGGAGCAGTGTAAGAGGCCGAGGATGGAGAGATCAGAGTGGGAGTGGAGCGGAGAATTAAAGTGACAGGCGACCGGAAGCTCAGGGTCACCCTTACGGACTGAACGGAGGTGTTCCACAAAGCGGTCACCCAATCAGCATTTGGTCTCCCCAGTGTAGAGGAGACCGCATCGTGAGCAGTGAATACAATATACTAAATTGCAAATACAACAAGTAAATCACTTTCACCTGGAAGGAGTGTTTGGGGCCCTGGACAGTGTGAAGGGAGGTGGTAAAAGGGCAGGTGTTGCATCTCCTGCGCTGGCATGGGAAGAGGTGTTGGGGGTGATACAGAGGAGTGAACCAGGGTGTCGCGGAGGCAGCAGTCCCTTCGGAATGCTGAAAGGGGAGGGGAAGATGTGTTTGGTGGTGGGATCACGCTGGAGGTGGTGGAAGATGATCCATTGAATGTGGCAGCTGATGGGGTGAAAGGTGAGGACAAGGGGAACCCTATCGTGGTTCTGGGAGGGAGGGGAAGGGATGAGAGCAGAAGTACGGGAAATAGAACGGACACGGTCAAGGGAAGTGTCAACCACGGTAGAGGGGAATCCTCAGTTGAGGAAAAAGGAAGACATGTTGAAAGCACTGGTATGGAAGGTGGCATTATCAGAGCAGATGGGGTGGAGATGGAGAAACTGGGAGAATGGAATAGAGTTCTTACAGGAAGAGGTGTGGGAGGAAGTATAGTCCAGGTAGCTGTGGGAGTCAGTGGGCTTATAGTGAATGTTTGTCAATAGCCTATCCCCAGAAATGAAGACAGAGAAGTCGAGGAAGGGAAGGGAAGAGTCAGAGATGGACCTTGTGAAGGTGAGGGAAGGGTGGAAATTGGAAGCAAAGTGAATGACATTTTCCAGTTCAGGGCGAGAGCAGGAAATGGCACCGATACAGTCATCAATGTACCGGAAAAAGAGGTGAGGGAGGGGACTCGAGTAGGACTGGAACAAAGAATGTTCCACATATCCCACGAAAATGCAGGCATAGCTAGGACCCATGCGGGTTCCCATAGCAACACTTTTAATTTGGAGGAAGTGAGTGGAGTCAGAGGAGAAGTTGTTCAATGTGAGAAGAAGTTCAGCCAGGCGGAGGAGGGTGGTGGTAGATGGGGAAGGGTTGGGCCTCTGTTCAAGGAAGAAGCGGAGCACCCTCACGCCATCCTGGTGGGAGATGGAGGTGTAGAGGGATTGGATGTTCATATTGAAAAGGAGACAGTCAGGGCCAGGAAACTGGAAACTGTTAAGTGGCGGCGGGCGTCAAAAGAGTCGCGGATGTAGGTGGGAAGAGACTGGACAAGGGGAGAAAAAATAGAGTCGAGATAGGAATAGATAAGTTCTGTGGGGCAAGAACAGGCTGAAATGATGGGTCTACCAGGGCAGTCCTGTTTGTGGATCTTGGGAAAGAGGTAGAAGCGGGCTGTGCAGGGTTGGGGAACTATGACGTTGACGGCCGTGGAGGAAAGATCTCCAGAGGAGATGAGGTCAGTGACAGTCTTGGAAACGATGGCTTGATGTTTGGTAGTGGGTTCATGGTCCAGGCGGAGGTGTCAGAGAGTTGGCGTTCAGCCTCCGCTAGGTAGAGGTCGGTTCGCCAAACAACAACAGCGTCACCCTTGTCAGCAGTTTTAATGACAATGTTGGGGTTGTATCTGAAAGAATGGAGTGCTGCTAGTTCAGAGGGAGGTAGGTTGGAGTGAGTGAGGAGGGCAGAGAAATTGAGATGGCCGAAGTCACACCGGCCATTTGCAATGAAAAGATCAAGAGGTTAAGAGGCCAGAGGGAGGGGTCCAGGTAGAATGAGAATTCTGAAAACTGGAGAAAGGGTCTGCTGTGCTCCTGGCCAAAGAAGTGGGCTTGGAGACGAATGCGACAGGAAAAGAGCTCAGTGTTGTTTTGCCGTCTCCACCCCATCTGCTCTGACGATGCCACCTTCAACACCAGTGCTTCCGATATGTCTTCCTTTTTCCTCAACCAAGGATTCCCCTCTACCGTGGTTGACATGGCCCTTGACCGTGTCCGTTCTATTTCCCGCACTTCTGCTCCTCACCCCTTCCCCTCTCTCCCAGAACCACGATAGGGTTCCCCTTGTCCTCACCTTTCACCCCACCAGCCGCCACATTCATTGGATCATCCTCCGCCATTTCCGCCACCTCCAGCGTGATCCCACCACCAAAAACATCTTCCCCTCTCCTTTCAGCATTCCGAAGGGACCACTGCCTCCGCGAGACCCTGGTTCAGTCCTCTATCACCCCCAACACTCCTTCCCCTTTGCCCGGCACCTTCCCGTGCAAGCGCAGGAGATGCAACACATGCCCTTTTACCTCCTCCCTTCCTACTGTCCAGGGCCCCAAACACTCCTTCCAGGTGAAACAGCGATTTACTTGTACTTCTTGCGATTTAGTATACTGTATTCGCTGCTCCCAATGCGGTCTCCTCTACATTGGAGACCCCAAACGCAGATTGGTTGACCGCTTTGCGGAACACCTCCGTTCAGTCCGTAAGCGTGACCCCGAGCTTCTGGTCGCCTGTCACTTTAATTCTCCGCTCCACTCCCACTCAGACCTCACCGTCCTTGGCCTCTTACATTGTTCCAATGAAGCTCAATGTCAGCTCGAGGAGCAGCACCTCATCTTTCGATTAGGCACTTTACAGCCTTCTGGACTCAACATTGAGTTCAACAATTTCAGATCATAACCTCAGCCCCAATTTTTTCTTTTTTCTTCTTTTTCCTCTCACATGGCAGCTGTCTTTCATTCTGCCACTGCCATTTACACTTCATCTAGAGTCATCTTTCGTTTCTTAACTTGTCCCATTACCATCTCCTTTTACTTTGCACAATCATCCCTTTGTTGTTTAATCTCTCCTGACTTCCATCCTATCACAGACCTTCCCTTTTGTTCTTTCCTCCCCTCCCCCCTTTCCCTGCCCCTACACTTACTTAAAAATCTGTTCCATGTCCAGCTTTTTCCAGTTCTGACAAAGGGTCATCAACCTGAAACGTTAACTCTTTCTCTCTCTACAGATGCTGCCTGATCTGCTGAGTATTTCCAGCATTTTCTGCTCTTATTTCAGATCTCAGCATCCATAGGATTTTGCTTTTATATAAATGTAAATTATTTTTTTCCGTGGCACTACAAAACTGGAAAACTTAAAAAATGATTGCCAAAGACACTGTAATATGAACAGGGCAATCTAGTTCAGAATTCCACAATACTACAAAATGTTTTTTTTTTTTTTTTTACAGACTAATTAAAACCCTGCAACTGTCCACACTATCTACTAATATCGGTCACATGGACCCACATTCTTTACAATTGCTCCAGTTTTACTGATCAAACTGCATGTCTGCTTATTTTAATCCTGCGTTTACCCAAAAGCAGAAACAGTGATTGGCTCCTCTCGGGGTCTATTTACTGGAAGTTAAAAATTTTAAAGGTTTGCTACTTGTTAAGGATCCATTCAATACACTCATTTGATTGATTTAAAATTATAAAATTCTCATTTGAGCTGTCAAGTACTTAAAAAAAACACTATTTTTCACATCTATGGAGACTTTGCCAAGAATGCTGGATTTAAAAAATATATATAAATAGACCTATATAGAAAACTCCATGAAGCTGATAAGTAAATAATCAAATGCCCCTGCAGAGGCAAGAAGATTTTTTTTCCCCACTGAATGCTCCCCATGTTTATCAGTCAACTCCTGGGAAAAGGGATTTTTCTCATCTCCTCCAGTATTGAGCACTCTTCAGTTGGCAAGGTACCCATGAGATGCTATTTTTTACTCTCATAATATATCAAACATTGTCTACAAGAAAATAGTAACACTTACAAATGTTCTTTCATTTTTGTAACCTATAGCATCTCTGCCTCATAGTAGAAAATAAATATTAGTGCTGAATTAAAAAAATCAATTTAGCACCTCAATTCAAATTCATTTAGAGATATAGACTTGCAATGTCCTTCATTGATGCTTTGGACAGGGAGCAAACACAGACCTTTATGCCAACTTTGAGCTGCATCCAAACCCAGAGATAAAAGAAATATGTTCAAAACTGATGCACAACTCAGTCTTCAATTTTAAGTTAACACTGGGCGACAGCTGGTGGTAATATGTTTGAACTTTCGCTTTTCACCATGGGGCTTAGGAATCCATATAATCAGAGTCAGGCCTCCATTCAAACATGTAATTAAACTTTCAAATAGGATTACAGTTCAGACTAAGCTATGCACGTAGTGTATTCATTTCTCGGAATAGATAAAAATATCAAAAATCACTTGACTCTTTAAATGTTTAAAAAGCACTAAACAATTATCCCTTCTGTACAAGACCAGCTATATATACACACACTTAAAAAGGTAGGTAGCACACTTTTCTGCATTAAATATACTCAAGGTGATTCAACTAGTGATCACTAGTGAGTTTAATGTTGGTCCCTTTGATGGTCCAAGGACCAAACAAGCTGGTAGCAAAAGATACTGAATGCAACCAGTACACTAGTTGCTATTTAGAAACCCAAGATAATGATCAATCTGGTATTGTAGGACAGCTCTCCTTGATATTTACATCCAAGGATATGTGCTCCTGTTCATACTTATGGTTACTTCTTTCAAACTTTGTACCACAACATCTCCAGCAAGGTGAGGTTCCAAAAATCAGACAGTAACTCAAATTAAAGGCTGGAAGATCTGCCTGCTTATGGAGAAGGTTGTCAATTCTTTTGTGGACAGCCAAGGTTGTCCACATTCCTCGTTATTTTATATTCTATACGGCTTCAAATTAGCCGTCATGTCTCATTTCAAATTCCTTCACTTTAAGTTGAACTGATAGTAACTTAACTAAGTATTCACAATCCAAATTATATAGATTTGTTAGAGAGTAGCCAGTTTGTGTTACTGGAAGAGCTGTACAATACATCTCCATTTATAATGGAGGCATACACCATGATGCCACCTTACAAGTGTATCAGGTTGATTTTAAAAAGCTATTACATACATGTCAGCCGTGGCTCAGCGGGTAGCACTCTTGTCTCTGAATCAGAAGGTTGTGGGTTCAAGTCCCACTCTAGAAACTTGAGTACATAATCTAGGCTGACACTCCAGTGCAGTACTGAGTGAGTGCTGCACTGTCGGAGGTGCTGTCTTTTGGATGAGACGTTAAACTGAGGCCCCGTCTGCCCTCTCAAGTGGACGTCAAAAAATCCCATGGTACTATTTTGAAGATGATCAGCTGCATATAGTGACACCGCTATTCCCAGCCAGAATGGGCAATTCCCCCGTCAATCACGCCTGGAAACCACACTGCTGTAAGTGTCTGGGATTAATTTTACGCACATAATTTGTATATAACTATCCTCCACTCTGCATTTTGCTGGAGAAATCACGGTGCTTTTATCGGGAGAAGTTGCTGCAGTTTCAGTCATGCACAAGTTCTGCTTGCTGCAGTTCATAGACTCTTTTTAAATAGACTGTAAATAGATCTCATTTGTTGTAAAATAAACTTGTTTGCTGTAAATCCTGCCCAAAGTCCCACCCTGCCTCCAACCTCATTGGCTGACACAGTGGTGTCAATAGACACATTGCAACAGCGACTACACTTCAAAAGCACTTAATTGACTGTAAAGCGCATTGGGGCATCCCGAGGTTGTGAAAGGTGATATATAAATGCAAGACCTTTCTTTTTATTGTTACAAGCAGTCGAGAACAGTCAGCAGTGCAAGGAAATGGCTCTTCATTAGCAGGGTGCCTGCTTAAATATTTTTCTCCTAATTGGATTATGTCCGATTTGCACAGAAAGCAATCGAGAAATATCCTAACCAACGTTTCTTCTGTCATCCAGCAATCCTGTAACGTCACTATTTTGCACCCATACGAGCAAATAAGCAGGAGCACAAAAACTAGAGTTATTATGCACAATTAGTACCCTACTGCAACAGTATATCACTTACTACCTTTTGAGCACAGTGCAGACTTTATAATCACAAAAAACTGGATCTAGGCCAAGGAATAGATATCACTGGAATGAAGCAATGAATTTCCATTAGGAAATGCTAATTTTTTGCAAGAAGCTTCAAAATTCTTGACCTCAACATTGCACATCATTTTAACACAAATGAATTTCCATTAAGAAATGTAAATTCTCTCTCAGCTCCTTGAAAGTTTGAAAAGATTTGATGATGCCACACAAACCCTAAAACAGAAAAATGTTTTGATAAACCCCCCCCCCCCCCCACCCAACAGATATGGCTTCTCCATATTACTGAAGTGCTGTCATCACCTTTACCAGGAGGATTTTGAAACAAAAGGAGGGAAGCACTGGGAGGAAGCTCCAAAGAGCAGGACACAGCCATTGGAGGTTTATTTTTTTTTTTAAATATGCCAAATCACAAGAAAAAAAGTTTGATCAGTTAAATTGGGACAAATTATTTCCATCGGTCAGTGAGTTGTCAACGAGGGGGTGTAAATTTAAGTTGATTGCCAAAAGAACAGATCAAGAGATTTTTTTTAAGCAGTTGGTAGTTAAGGCAGGGCAGGTCCTACCAGAAACAGCAGTGAAAGCAGGATGCACAAGAGCTTTTACAACAGAAGTGATTCAATATTTGGAAAATAACAATTTTAAAGTGTACAGGGAAAGGGCGGGGCAATGGGAGTAAGTGGGCAGCTTTTTCAGGTCCCCATCTGCAATGTAAAATTCTAGGGTTTTAATCGATAAGACAACAGTTTTAGCAAACTTAACCAGTACAAAAAAAATCTTAATTGAATTATCTAATTGTATTTTACAGTACTACATCTTTGGGAACTTATAGGCAAACAGAAGGAGGGAGACACAGAATAAATGTTCAATGTTCAGACTAAGTTACGTTTGTCTCAGCATTATGGGTGGCGGGTTGTGCAACAGCTGTACATTTGTGTTAAACTCAATGCATTTACAAATACAGGTGGGGCCTAGGTTCTGCTCTAATTGAAACCTGACCACAGCAGCAGTGTTGTAATGTCAGATATACTGAAGAAGCAGGCCATGTTTGCCCAAGGACTGGAGAAGTGGCTGCATATCGTGACACCTGTATTCCCAGTCAGAATGGAGATGATTGGGAAATTCCCCCATCAATCACTGCTGTAAGTGACTGGGATTGATTTTATACACAATTTGTATGTAACTCTCCTCCACTCACTGCATGGTGCTGGAGAAATCACCCTGCTTTTATCGGGAGATGTTACTGCAGTTTCGGTCATGTTTGCTGGAGTCTGTACTGACTCTTCTTAAATAGACTGTAGACTGTTCACTGTAGTGCGCTGTTTAAACGGACTCTGCTGAGTAAACAGACTTTATTTGCTGTAAAATACACTGTTTGCAGTTAGTCTACCATAAGTCCCACCCTGCCACTAACTCAATGGCTGACAGTGGTGTCAATAGACACTCTGGAAAAAGTATAATGCACCAAACCTTCTGGTGAAATCACCTCAAGAACCAATTCCACCACAAAGTCCAGATTTAAACTTATTTAAAATTTTTTAAACAGAATAAAATTAAATGGAAAGCTAGTAAAAACAGAAAATGCTGGAAACACACGGGAAGTCGGTCAGCATCTGTGGAGAAAACAGACAAGTTTATATTTTGGGTGCAGGTTTTGCAGAACTTGGACTCCTCCAACTCAGTCCTGAAGAGCCACACCTGAAACATCGTGGTCTATTCTTCCCACACATGCTGACTGACCTGCCATGTGCCTTCAGTATTTTCTATTTCGATTTCATATTTCTAACATCTGCAGCATTTTACTTTAAAATAAACACAAATGAAACATTCCCACTAAACTGCTGACCACCCAACATCCCTTTCTGGCCCCCCATGCTAGAGGACATTGTAAATGCTTTCCCCTTCTCGGGTACTGTCCCTCTCCCTTTAAAAAAAAAGTGTCATCATCATCCCCCTCTTCAAAATGCCCCCTCTCGATCCCTGTCCTTGCAAACTGCTGCTTCATCTCCAACCTCTCCAAATTCCTGGAACGTGCTGTCACCTCCCAAATTCATGCCCGCCTTTCCCACAACTCCACGTTTGAATTTCTCCAAATCAAGTTTCCACCCCTTCCACAGCACTGAACCCACTCTAATCAAACCAGAATTACATCCAGTCACCGTGGTGCATTATCACTCCTCATCCTAATCTGCAACCTTCGAGTCGACCACACCATCCAGACTTCTCCGAAGCCCCTTGGGACACTTTTCGATGTTAAAGGCACGATATAAATGCAAGTTGTTCTTGTTGAAATATTTGCTCCATTCCAAAATAATTGTTTGCCTGCTTATCTGATCAATGGTTTGGATACATTTGAATAGACTAGATTGATACATTGGGTGCTAGTTTTTTAACTTTTCTCTTTACACAATGGTTGTGCAGTACTACTACAGGAGAATTATTTTCAACTGTCATGTGATTGTATCAAGTATCAGACTGCTGTCGCCACCCTTCTTCCCCATTCAAATTATGAGAAAAATGTAAACGCACAAAACCTTTTAAGTGCAAACTGGCAGTGAAACACACAAACCCTTAAACATTAATAGTTTCACAAACCCTTAAACATTAATAGTTTAACAATGAAAAAAACCTCTTCACCAGGTATATTCAAATGCTCCACAAATCTGCACAAACTACATTATCACCTAACACAATTGACAGCTTCCTTCTCAACCAAGTACATCGATACAAGTCCCTTAATTTTAAGCTTTAAAATTTGTTTTTAAAAAAAAACACTAAAATTACTTACCCACTGTATAACTAGTACAGCTCAAGAATGAACAACAGCTCACTGACCTAACCAGGCATCGTTTTGGAGTCTTATTCCTTTGTTGTTGAAACAGGCCCTCTGTTGTAACAAATTCAGCGGAGGGATTTTCTTTTGACTGTCGGGTTATGTTTAGAGACAGGTGATGCTTTAGGCACAAGATCCAACTAGCAAACATTAGGTGTGGGCATGTATAACAATGTCCAAATATTCAATAGAACAACACAAGTGTGTGTTAATTAGCTGCATTATTAAAATAAATTATTGATACACCACTTAAATGAAACCCAATCTTTTTCATAAAGATACGTAGCGATCACTGCACCTTGTTTGGGGAGGGGAGGGGGAAAAGAGAGGTGCGGGGTAGAGATAGAATTATGTAGCACTTCTTCAGTAAGGAGAAACATAAGTAAAAGAAAAGAAAAATCCATGTCGTTAAAATGCCTGGAATTTTCCAGGCCCCTGGGCAGTACTTTCCATCACTACATAAGCACGTTAAAATACAAGAAGCATTAACTAAATAAAACTCCATTAAAGTTGAAATTAATGAAACTTTGAAATAATGCATGAAGAAGACCTGGCTCAAACCACAATTTCAGATTAGTAATTAATGGAATCAGGTAAACTGCAGTTTAAAAAAGAAAATCTCTCTTTTGCAAATAACCATATCACCATATCCACAGGGCAACTAAAGGATAGGCCAACCCACAACGCCCTCTCTCAGCATGCCTGCTCGCTCACCACCCAGACTGGCCTGGCCCACGCCAAGATGAGTCCTCAAGGCCCAGAGCTGCTCAAGGTTGCCTACCACGACCATCTGAAGTGTCCTCAATGCAATTTCAGCAGCCTTCTACATCTCAAGCTGTAGCCACTGGGGAAACACTTTGTAGAGGCACTAGGGTAAGTAAAAGAGCACAGAAGACAGGCACTAAAGGCTTGCACCAGACATTTTTTTTTATATAAACGATTCCTGTTATAAATATTATACAGAGATGGAATGGAGTTGTTGGATTACATTTTTGTCTCTGGATTTGGTGTTGGTGTTAATATTTGTAGTGAAGTGAGGACAAGATCCACAAGGCCAGACTGAAGGACAGCAATCGAGGGTGGTAGTAAGGACAGTGGTGATTGACTCCACTGGTGAAGGACAGGATTGCGGGGCTGTTGGTGCATTGGGGACAGGAGGAATGCTTCACGCAAGCGCTCGTGGATGAGTTGCTCCAAGCGCTCTGGCAGCTAGAGGCACTGGTGGTCGATGCTGCTCATGGTCCCCTCTGTGCTGCTCATCCTCCTCCTGCATTTCGTGCTGCCCAGGTGGTGGCAAAGGTTGGCCCCTCATTATTGCCAAGTTGAGCAGCATGCAGCACATGACTACAAATCTGGATACACAGTCAGGGCTGTACCCGAAAGCTCCTCCCGGACATCTGGGCATCTGAAGCTTTGTTTGAGCACAGACTGTCTGCTGGGCGATATTCCTGGTGGCAGCATGGCTCCCGTTGTAGGCCAACTCTGTGGCAGTGCTCGGGCCTCGGACAGCAGTCAGGAGCCATGTCTAAAGGAGATACCCAGCAACCAGCCTGTGACCAGATGGCCTGGTTGGTAAAAAGGCAGATAAATGAATCATGACAGCTGCCAGGAAATCGGGCACAGGCCTGCATGATGAGTCAGTGGTAGCAAACAAGCTGGATATTGAGGGAGTGGATCCCTTTCTAATCAGAAAGATACCAGGTTGCAGGCTTTCCCAGAGTAAGCAGGCACCTTGGACTCTGGGAAAGCCTGCAATCTGGGGGAAGCCTAGTGTTCTCTCGTCCTGCTTCACTCTGTCCATTATAAGAGTGACGTAGGTGTTCTTCCTGGTGTAGTGCACCTCGGTCACCTCCCTGATACAGTGGTGCACAGGAAACTGGGAGATGTCACCAGCTGCAGCTTGGAAGGAGTCAGTTGCATAAAGGTTAACGGCCACAGCCACAAGCAGTGCTGTCGATGCCCCGATTGGAGGCTCCAGTTTAAGCTGCAGCAGGTGACATAGCTCAGCGACAGCCTCCTTGGTGAAACGAAGGCGCCTGACACATTGTTCCTCAGTGAAGTTAAGGTGCGAGAAGTTCTCCCTGAAGACCTGCTGTGGCTATGGCCTCCTGAGCAATGCCCTCCTCCTCCCTCTTCTGTCTTCTTTGCTGCTGCCCCTTGTCCTCCAGCCCAAAGGCAGACCCACAAGACCACCTATGACTGCAATAAAAACTGTTTTGAAGGAAGGCAAATGCAGTCCAGCACCAGAAGTCACAATTCAATTATAGAACACAGGAAAGAGGCAAAAAAACACCCAGAAGTTAACCAGCAGCCTAAAAGGACAAACCAGCAACTAACCTGGAATGGATGAGCCCCTGAAATAGCATCGCTGCAGGGTCCTTGTTGCCCGTTAGTGCCATGATTTGCTAACTGAGTTTATCACATGGCAAGTCAGGCACTGGGGAAGACCAATTACACAAAAATTAATTGAAATATTGTAATGAGCATTTTTAATACTTTCCGGCACGCGTCCTGGACATCTACAGAGGAGCCCAATCCAATATGGCGGACCACAAATTACCAGCATGGAATGAGCACGTACTCGTCGCCCTCCATCTTAGACCCTTAGGCGCCCATTTTATGCAGCGCGGTTGAAATTCTAGGCTCATGCCTTTCAAAAAAAATGTATAAACATGCAGAATGAAAACAGGGCAAGGTCCATTGTACCAGATGCTCCAGCAAATTACAGAACAGATTCTGCAAGATAAACATTAATTCAGTGGATTATAAAATACTAGCTAAAATAAGTAATGGCCCAAAAATTAGACCTAATACGCGAGAGTACGCACTGTGTACTCTCGCGTATTAGGTCACGAATTGCCGGTTTCCTGCATGCGCGGGAAACCGGCACTTCGTGTATTGCAAAGGGGGCGGTTCCTAAGTGAACCGCGTGCGCGCTACAGGTTGTGCGCACGCAGTGCACTTAGTTTTTTTTTCAGGTTTGAACGCGCAGGTAAGTGGTGAAGATTTTACACAAAGAAAGCAGGCGTAGGACCCCCTTTTAACAAGGTAAGTAGTTAATTAAGTGTTATTTTAAAAAATTTTCAACAAGTTTATCTTTTTTAGAGACTTTAAAGAAAGGTAAGTTTATTTTTATAACTTTTAAAAAGATTTTAAATTTTTTCAAAAATTTAATTTTTTGTTTAAAGTGGTTAATTTATTTAACTATAGTTATTTTATTAATGTGATGGCTTTTTAAAAAAAATTTAATTGAGGTTTAGCTGTTCTTTTGGGGACTTGTAGTATTCATAGCTTTGACAGCCCTTGCTGTCAAAACTATGAATGAAAGATGGTGTGCTGCCATTGGCTCTAACTGAATCACATGATCCCAGAGCTCGCACGAACTAATTGCGCCTCTGGGACACGCAAGCAATGCACGGTTGCAACAGGGAGAGGCTCTGAAACTAAAGTTCGTGTGGGCCCAAATCAAAAAGGTAGGCGCGGAGTGAGATATCGCGGGGAATCCTTACCCCCGCGGGAACCATCGATGTTTAATTTCTGGGCCAATATGAATAGTAACATCAACAGTATAACCAAGAAAGCCACTGTTGCATGTTTCATGGAAAAGGGGAGGGTGTTCACATTGGTGGATAACCCCAATCGCAGAGATGCCATGTTGCAATTCAGAAGACAGCTAAAGTTAACTCATCTCACAGCAAACCAGACATGGATGAGCAGCACTTCTGTGCCATTGCCAAGAACATTTCTGGTGTCCTGAATTCAGAGCTTGTGAACTTTTAGTTCAGCAGATTTTGGCAGCTCGATGTTGACCAGCTGGACAACTTCAGCCCACAGACAGACAGCATTGAGGAGTGGCCACATGATGGTTCAAATGTTGCTATTAACTGAATTACTTTGCATTACAGCATTAACAACAAAGGTCACTTCCATGCCTTCATGGACACATGATTTCAGTTTAAGAAGGAGGAGTGACTGGAAGTGCTGGAGGCAGCACCGGGGGAGTCAAATGAGTGGAGAAAAGATGAAACAGATAAGCAGCCTCATCTATCTCAATGGTGGGAAATTGGTAGAGTTGATATCAAAAGTGGATTTAGCCAGCTGTTCCCCGTAACTAAATTGCTGAGATTTAATTTTTTTTCCTCTGTAAATCTTTCAGATGCTTTTCACAGATATGCAAGTTCTCCCACTTCTTCACAAACTGCAGTGAGGTTGTCAAATTGCCTTGCGCTCTCCCACCCAATTTTTAAAAAATGTATTCGGTATCAAAAAGGGAGCCTTTGGTCTTGCAGCACTCAGGAGAGGGTGTTGCGGCTTGGCAATAATCTCGGGATCTAGGGCAGAGTCCGCATTCAAACTCAAGCACTTCTGACTCTCCTGCACTTCAGCATGAGAACGGCCACCATCAACGATAAGTCAGCCTTTGGTAGCAAGAGCTCCAAGCAGCTCCAGTTTTGGGTCCTGCTTGGGTATATACAGCAGTTACAGCATTTGCCATGGCTCCAGGTCATTCAGAAGAAAATACTGCATTGATAATATGGCAGGCATCGAGGTCTAGCTGCTAAGATTATGTCACAACCAAATCAGCTTCAGAGGTAGAACAGATTTGGAATGGTCAGCTGATCACAGAATCCCCACAGTGCAGATAGAGGCCATTTCGGCCCATCGAGCCTGCACCGACACATATCCCACCCTATCCCCCAAGGACAGTAAGGGTCAATTTATCATAGCCAAATCAACCTAACCCGCACATCTTTGGACTGTGGGAGGAAACCGGAGCACCCGGAGGAAACCCACGCAGACACGGGGAGAATGTGCAAACTCCACACAGACAGTCACCCGGGGCCGGATTCGAACCCGGGTCCCTGGCGCTGTGAGGTAACAGTGCTAACCACTATGCCACCGTGTTACCCTGGTGCAGGGGTCAAAATAGAAAGTTCTGCGCAGGACTGGGTGCTGCAGATCAGGTGGTTTTGGGCTGGACAGAATATACAATTTTGAGCAAGTGTAAAGTTTTTATGAAATAATGTGTGTGCATTTGTTAGGTTATAGATTTTTTTTTTATTATGGTGGTGTTATGTAGTTGGACAGCCCCCAAACTTCTGTGATAGCTGCTTGTTCCTGCTTTAAAAAAAAGCGCGCTATTTGGTTGGTTTTATACAGGTTGCTCATGTCTGATCTGAAACTGGTAGCTTTTCCCGTCTAGTGACGATCCAGTATTTCAGCAAATCAGCATAGTTAACTCAATAGAGCTAGGTTATTTAAGCCAACAATCTTTACAATTAAAACTGCCAATATTTCAGGTTTTAGAGACTGGTTGGTAAGGCAGCAAGCAGAAGTAGTGCTGTATGAGACACGGAAAAGGTTATTTTTGTATTTCAATAAGGCAGATTATATTCACTATATCAGTCACTGAAAAGAATGCTAAATTAGGTTAGAAAGTATATTAAGTAACCAACAAGTAATTGTTTCAATATGACATCAGTAAACTTCACTAGCGTTAACAAAATACAATGATCGGTGCAGTGGGTGGTATGTGCAACTCGGCAAACAAATACCGTAACTTGAATATTTACACACTGCAACAAAGTGCTTACAGTCACAATCTATACATAGGGACAGGAGTAGGTCATTCAGCACCTCGAGCCTGTTCCGCTACTCAATTAGGGCTGATCTGTATCTCAACTCCATCTACCCGTACTGGTTGTGTAACCCTTAATGCCCTGGCTTAACACAAATCTATCAATCTCGGTTTTTAAATTTTCGTTTGACAGTCCCCTTTCAGAGATACACACACACACGTTTAAAAGGTTGTTAGTGGAGTCACTTGATAAGTGATAATGTACACCATTCACAAAAATTTGGGGGCAGACAGCTTCGAACGCAGTCAACTGTGCAACACCACAGGGACTTTCCAGTAAGCTTCACCCAGCACCACCGTTAGCTAAACGCTCGATACTGCCCAAGTGTTCATCGAACACAGAACTAGAAGGAAAATCAAGTTTCGCAATAAATTAACAATAATTGGAAAGAAAATCTGGAATAGAATATGCATATATGGGAGGAAATCCCTTTGTTACATTTCTCACAGACTGGGACTTTACCGATGGGTAAAATTTAACACATGAATTATCCATCATACCTTTCTGCCTATCTGTTCACCAGAAAGCTAGCAAAACCGAAAATAGTACACGACTGTTTCACTTACGTAACATCAGCGTTTGCACTTCAAACGTATCTGATTGTTTGAGGGGCTTTTTGGGATGTCCTGAGAACTTGATAAAAGTGCTATGCAAATGTGAGTTCTTTCTTTCCATATTTCATGGGTTTAGGCATTTTTAAATAGACCTTCCATTGTGCCCATTATCACTGATCGCTAATTTTTCTGCAAACAGTTGCACCAAAATGGGAAATCACGTACCTATAGAGTAAAACAAATTAATTGTATTCTCATATTAACAACAGTATGGAATTTGCACTCAACCCATCAAGGGATAACCCTTTTGCAACTTTCTCTCCTCACATATTCATTGAAATTAACCCAACCAGTTCTGGTCCTTTCTAAAATGTCACTACATCAAAGGGACTTTCATCTTTCCCTGTGAGCAGACCGGCCTAGACCTTGGCTGAGCCCAAATTCAGTGATCATACGCAGCATTCTGAAGTGCTGTACACGACTGGTCAGTTCCCAGCCAAGAACTTGATTCATTTCATTTTTGATAACTTTCTGCTGTGATTCCATCTTTATGTAACACTTACTGTTAAAGCTACTATAAGCATGAATGTTGTTTTTCTATGATTTTTGAGAAAAGAAAAACTTCACAAGAAGAAAAACTTCACAGAGAGAATGATATTTGAAGCGTGATGTAAATAGAAGTAATCTGCCAGGATATGGTGTTTACGAGTCATCTTCTTGGGTCACTGTACTGCCAAATTCAAGAGAAACAGACACGGAATCTTATTCCAGAAAATTACACAGAATCTCTTCTTGCAGCAGTGTGGAAATTTTGTCAAAAAAACAAATCAGATAAGAAACCACATTGCAGCTTTGCCGAATACAATTTTCCACTTCAAATGGTTTCCTCATGTAATATTCAAAGCTTACTCACTGTGGAATGTTTAATTTTTCAGCACCTGGGAGAAGATTGTAATTGGAGACAAACTATTTAAGTTAAGCTTGCTGACTCAGTAGAGAGAAAAAAAAAACTTACATTTATCCCACTGCTAAAATCGGCCCATGGTACAATTAAATTCGAAGAAGACAGAAGCAATTTACCAAGAACAGTTCTGTTGGGGTTAGGATTTGTGTTTCACAGAGAGTAAAAGGTCTTGGAACACGCCATGGGATTGGTTTATAAACACTATCTTTCCAACCACAAACAGTGTTGGTCAGTCTGCAAACTGTTACAAACCTCATGGTACAACTAATAATTACACAGTTACCAAATACACTTCAATTTTTCCATCGTAAATCCTACAGTACGATATGGTTGCAGGTTCCTCAAAGTTACTATACATTGGATTTAGAACATCTCAGCAATCAACTGAACTTCACAACTTGAGTGTGGTGCCAAAAACATCATGCTCATCACTTGCAACTGCCATCGCAAATCAAGGTCATGGAACAAAGAGATCCCAGTAATACAAAAATGAGTAAAGCCACCATATAAAACTGCAACCCACAGTTTATTATATATCTAAAAAAATATAAATAACAAAAAAAAACTCGACTCGGGAGCAATTTCAAGGCCGTAGCCCAATTTCTGGATTCAGAGGATCGTTACGATCCATAATAGATGCTTGACCAGTTTACTGATGCCCATTATCAGATTATTGCCTTGTAATCATTCCCAGGCAGCCATTATTCTCCATTTGTTCCATTTCATGATTGGTAATTTCACTGCTCAATGCTCACGGGAATGTTATTTCACATAGGTGAAGCCCTGATTTACAGTGCAATTTAAGCATTTCAGAAGGCATTGGTTTCCAGTATTCCTGAAATCTCCTTTAAATAAATCCTGGTGTTGAGATGTTTAAACTTTTATCGAGTTCCCTCCCCCAACTCAATTAACTGCACCCCCCCACCCCCCCCCCCCACCTTCTTTCCTTGCAGCTTTCTGGCACCCCTTTCATTTACCTGAATACACGGCTGATTATTAAAAACTTATGTATTTTAGAGGAATGTAATCTTTCCAAATAATATTCAATGTTTGATTAAAACTTCAAAAGTCAGGGAAAAATATATTAGTTCAGCAAGTGAAATCACACGTTAATTGAAATGGTATGTGTGGACTTATATTTTACCTCAATTAAATCAGTCTTATTTTTAAATATTGTTCTAGACCTTGGTGTGATGCTGCTAGCAGGTTAATTTCAGCTCCGTTTTCTTGTTCCTTTACACTTTATTTTTCTTACGCTGTGCTCTTAAAATGCCAGCACTTTACTGCAATGTAAATTAAGCTACACATTTGATATTCAGAAAGAGTAAAATTTTGCTGTGAAATAATTGTGGGAGTTATTGCTTACAAAATGGACAATAATTAGCTCTCACCCAACTAAGTTGCCAGTCACTCGCTTCATTCAACCCTTTAGACATCCCCCAGCTGGCTGAGTGGGCTAAATGACCAATGCAATGAGGCACCGAGTCACAGCCATATCACCCAGTTTGCAGGTGAATTTCAATCCTGCCCTGAAATCCCAACTTTTGACGGACGTCCCCAAAAGTTAAAATGTCTCCCAAGCCTAGAACTGCTGATCCCAAGACTTTTTTTCTGAAACTTTGGGAACTCGAGAATAAATCAAATTGAAATACTTGCATTTTTGCACATTTCTCAATCAGAGGCAGTAACACTTTATTGTATTTTGATGGGTACATATTTTAAGGCATAAATTATGTCCCTTCGAAATCTAGTATGGCGTGGTACTAAATTAAATTGACCGGGTTCCACTGACCACAAATGTTAGTGAGCCAGTAGTCCAGTTCCCAAATACAAGCGGGTTAAGATTTCACTATGCAATATTAGCAACAATGTGTAAATCTGTTATTATTGCAACTCAAAAGTCTGCGATAAAAGTCATTAACTTACTCTCCTCCCTTTTAGCTACTTGAACATTAAATTTACAAAACTCTTCCAATGTTTAAACTAGATACTCATCATAATCTACCATACTAAATCTTTTTAGCTGGAGCTTACTTTCATGATGCAACAGCTCACTTGTTTTCTTTCACAGTTCGATATCATTTATCACCTAGTCTATCTATTTTAAGAGATTCTGTGTCTCAATCATTTATTCGTGTGTCGTGTAACAACATGGATTGAGAAGGGAAGTGTCCTGTCTCACCAAGCGACTTGATCTTTAGAGAAAATTACATCTAAATGGACTAAGGAAAATGACGACATGGTGTCAAGTGCTTTACAAAGTTCTGCAAGGCGACTAGTTCAGCTCAAAGCGGCAAGAATTCGGAATGAATAAGAAATTTGCTGGAAGATAAAAAGCAGCTACTTATTGGAGGTTATCTCAAGGGATGGGAGGCAGAGAGAGAAAGTGCTGATTGGGTACCCCAGGGATTATTTCTGGAATCTGTTTCTAATTAAGATTAAATACTTGGATTCAGAAACTCTATGCAATTCAGTCAAATTTGCAAATGATACCAAACTAAGAGGAGCAGTTGATTCTGAAGAGGCAGCTGGAGAGCTACAAAATGAGATGGATAAATATGCAAATAGCTAAAACAATGCCAGATGAAATTTCATAAAGTGTAAAGTACTAAACATAGGGAAGAGAAATGAGTGACAAGTACTCCCGAATGCCGTTAAAATAGCTAAGGATGAGGTTGAAATGAATCTAAGGATCTTAATAGATAGATGTTTAACATGCCCAACCACTGCAGAGCAGCAGAATGATGAACTATATAGCCAAAACAACAGCGTGCAATTCAGAGGCAGTCATGCTCACACTGTATCATGCTCTGATCAGATTACATTGAGTGCTATTCCCAGTTCTGGTCACAAAGACACAAGGGGCACTTCCAAGCCCTGGAGGCAATTAAAAAAAAGACATCCATATGGCTGATCCCCAGCATCAGAAGATGGAGATACGAGGAAAGACTGGTGAAGCTCGAAATTTTCAGCTTCAAAAAGGTGACCTTATAGAGATGCAAGATATTAAATATGAAAAACATAGATCTTCAAAATTACTTCAAACTAAGGTGCCATTAGGACAAGGGTGCACAGACTCAAACCAGTAAAATGCAAAATGAGGACAGATGTCAAAAGCTCTTCACACAAAGTGATCAACACATGGAATGGACTTCCAAGGCAGGATTGATAAGGTTAAAAACCCTGGAATTGTTTAAGAAACTAGAGGATGCCATCAGGGAGTGGGGGCGTTGGTGTGTAGGGTAAGAGATGGAAACACTGTAGAGTCCTTCTGGATGGATGAACTAAAATGGGCCCAAATGATCTTGCTCATCCATAATTAGCATGGGAACTCGTACCAAGTGCCAAATCCAAGCAACACTAACTTTTGACAAGCCCCAGGCAACTGAAAGCAACAAACTGTAGTGCATTTCAGTTAGTTACTAAATCATTCAGAACTTCAATTTACATGAAAAGCAAATGTTCTTTGCAAGGGAAAGAATGCTCATTCCCATTCTTAGCTGCTTGCTTTTCTCTCACGTTCCTCACTCAGCCAGTGCCACTGGAAAATGGCAGAAGACTGCTGCAAAACTGAAGGAATTTTCTCTCCTTTCTTCAGAAATTTCAGGCTGTTGGTGCACTATAGTCCTCAAGCCATTCTCAAACTTCCTACTTGTAAATAACTTTGCATTTAACATGATTGTTCTTATGTCTCCCTTTCACAAAAGGCAGGCTTCTTCTGACACAGTCCCCAATTTTAAGAGGCACTCGGTCTCTTGCTTCACCCAACTCGTGCTGCTGCTCGGGGGATCCAATTCTTCTGCATGCTGTGGACAGGAACTTACTTTGCAAAACTACTGGAGCATGCAACCAATTAGGTTCCCCCCCCCCCCCCCGCCCCCCCAAAGCAGCAAAAGAGCAAACGGAGGAGCAGGCGATAGCAACTTCCAGGTTGGGGGGTGGGGCAGGTGTCATGTTTTTCATGAACATAGTAAAAATAGCACAATGTACTACTCGTGATAATACAGGCAGAAGTGTGGTCCGGATTTAATGGGCTGGAAATTGTGGTCGGAGGCTTCCCGTGGGCCAATGCCTCCAAACCGCAAGTAAACGCCGCACCTACCTGGTGCCTCTGTATTTTCGAAGACTCGAGTTCCTGGACCTGCAGGCGCACGCCTGCGTAAAGGCCCACGTATCCCGGGGCGCATGCGGTTCGCAAGTGTCCCTGGGATCACGTGGGCCAGCCCAACCAATCGGAAAGGGGGATTCCCATTGTGCTTATGGGGATCCCATTTACGCATGGAATCCTCATACATTTAATAGGAATCTCCTAAAAAATACATCTCACCCCACTTAAATAAAAATAAATTACGTTAAAAAATTAAAATACAATTTGATTAAACATTTAAAACAAGTCTAATTTTTTGAAAAATAAATTTTAACATTTTTCAAGGAGCCAAAAATAACCTAAACTATGTTTTAAAGGTTTTTAAATCATTTAAAAAATTTTTTATATTTATTTAAACCCTTACACTGGTAAAAAGCAGGCATAAGGGTTTTGTGGGCATTTGCTGGGCAGTAGTTGGGGCTTCTTACCCCGAAACCTACTAGAACTGTGCATGTGTGTGAATGACATTCACCGGTCGGTCACAGTCAGGCCTGATGTTAATCAATCGCCTATTAGTGACCACAGACAAAAGTCACACAATCACAAACTGAGCAAGGTACTGCAAAGCCACCACACCCCATGAAACCGTTCGCAGCATCGGCCTCCCCTTTCAGAAGCCGATAAATGGAAACAATCAAGAGGGAAAGCAGAAAGGAAGCCTGTACTCATTTTGCTCCTTTATAGAGTCGTGCAGAAACAGCCCATCATCGACTTGTCCTCCAATTTTTTCTTTTTCCTGGGATGGCAGGGGATGTGGAAAGAGAGAAATGAAATGAAGAGGTTGGTGAAGTGTCTCCCCTCCAGTCCTGATGAAAGAAAAGGGGGGGGGGGGGGGGGGAGGGGGGGCGGAAGGGGAAAAAAAATTGTATTTATCAAAACAGCTTTCACAACCTCAGGATGTCCCAAAGCACTTCACAGTCAATGAAATACTTCTCACTGTTTTGTAGGCAAACAAAACAGCCAATTTGGGTCCCATACACAAGAACTTCAGGTGGTACCTAATTTGGTGAAGTCGCAGGGTGTATAATTAATGTTTTGCAAACAAATCAATTCAGCTCTAACAATAGAATACTCTTGGTGTTTCCTACATTACAACAGTAACGACACTTCAAAAGTACTTCATTGGCTGTGAAGTACTTTGGGACATTATGAGGTTGTGAAAGGTGCTATACAAAGGCAAGTCTTTCTGCGTTCTGTAGGTGCTGCAGATGACAAATGAATCACAGTTGCTAAAGTGGAGTCACTTTTCAGATGCAGTTACATTTTTGTAAACACCCATACAGATAGAGATAGCTTACAGCATGCCATGATTTAACTAAAATAGTGTAATGAGACCACTTTCAGGCTTGATGAAAATATATAAAAAGTCTAGAAGCAAAGCTCCTTCAATTATTCATTTACAAGAACATCCAAGAATTTGATAACAGGAAGGGATTGAACAAAGCTTGTGGAAATCCCCTCTCCACAACGAACATAATCTTTAGTGTCATTCAGTCTTCAAGATGCCGACAATGGCAAAATGGAACACGGACTCAAATTTTAGAAGTAAGTATATATTATTCAGTTAAATTGCAAAATTAGTAGAAATTGTGGAAAATGAGATGTTAGATGTTTGAGAACTGGCTTCAGGCAGAAGAAAATTGTAACATTTCTCTACCTAGAGAGCGGCTGAGCAAAGGGTTGGAATCATAACAGATTCATTTTGTAGTTCCTGTGTCCAATCAAGCAGAATGCACAAGCAATATTGGTTCTCTTTGCCAAATGAATTCTAGGTGCACGTTACAAGCTCCTTCTATCTACTCGCAGTGTTTTATTTAATGCATTAAACAAAAAGGTATTTTCGTTTGCAATATCTGGCAACCACTACAAGTAGTATTAAATAATTGCCACCATTATCTATTCCCTATTGCACCAGTGTTTTGGCACATTTAATAGAGCATGATCACTTTACTCAGTAGTTTCTGGCTAGTATTAGCACCTGGAATAGCAGGATTTGAACACTCAGGTGAAAGAGAGAGATGTGCGGCTCGACTGGCTGTTTGATGACATTGTGCTGCAGTGAATTTTCTCCGGTGCAGTGTTGACATTCCTCAGTTCGTCATTCAAGTTATTTTAGATGTGATTGGCATTGCTAAGTTTAAACAAGTGATCAGATTAGCTAGGACAGAAGGCTTTTCAAGACTTCTTTTTATCCTAGGAATGCATACCAACTTCAGACAAGTGCCCCGTTCCCACCCTTCCATCACTGCCACTCTGAAATTGCTGCCAAAGGGCATGTGCATTGAGAAGTACCCAGGGATACCCCTCTCTTTCCTCAAAGACATTGGCCAGAATAGGCAAAGTCAGGAACTGATTTTGGTTTAATTATGACACCAAGCTCTTTCAACAAGTAACAGTCCTGCATCCCATCGTTTGGCAAGGTTTGATGTTCAACACCAACAGCTAACAATGAGTGATAAATGTTTGCACATCGACAGTACATTATGCCGACAATGAATATTCCAGCACAATTTACAGTGCAACAGAGAAACTTGCTGCTGAAAAAGTGCAGTCAGGTGCTTTAAAGGTTTGGTCCCCTATTCCAGCAATACAGGCGGGAATGGTCATTACCATATTAATGTGAAACAGGAATCAAAAATTCTGAATATAATAAAAAAAAGATAAAAATTCCAACAGTTCATAATTTAAAAAAACAGAATCCAAGCAACTATGTTACTCAGCACAAAATGGGACATCTAGAAGCACACATTAATAGTTATGATGGAGGATTCCTCAGATTTTACCCTAGAATGTACTTCATTGGCTGTAAAGCGTTTTGGGACATCCAGTGGTCGTGAAAGGTGCTATATAAATGCAAGTCTTTCTTTAGAATGGAAGAGCCTGGACTAATTAAAAGCTCAAATAAATATACTTTAAAATGTTAAAGGCATTAAATACCATTATTACTTTTACCCAGCTTCAGAATTTGGTCTCATTCCATGTCAAATTTTGCACAAAAGGCAGTAATTATCCAATTTGGGTTTAATTGGTTCAGATTTCCACAAGCTGTGTGTTTATTCCATAAAAGCCTTAGTAGTTTAATCAAACCTTTGCGATCGTATAACACCAGCAAATATATTAGTGATTCGCAGTAAAACACTTTGAAATCAGATTTTATTTTTGCTATGCGGACACGACAAAGAAAAATGGCATCCAGTGGAGGAGTCTGGATTTGGGAGAGCAGGTGAACTATTCAATAATCCTAGGGAAAGCTCTGGTACACAGGATAAACATCACACACACACTTCTCAAAGTAGTGCTTATCTGCAAATCTCAAACCATTGAAAATATACTCCCTCCAATTCCAATACCTATTTCCGATGGATTTCAAACACGAGCACGAATTCACAATATCATTCCGTCTCCTGACCACGGCTCCAGTTCAACCTGCATCATCTCCACAAGAGTCCAACTGAAAAACTCCAACTGGGCAATAAAACAAAGGTATGCTCTGATTTTAAACACTAATAAACATCTATATATATATATGAAAACTAACTTTGCCATCCCCAATTAAAGGCAGTCAATAGTAATCCTTTCAATGACAAAGGTTTGTACATAAATATATGCTGACTGCCATACCATACTCCAATAGTGGGGTTTTTTGTTGAACTACTGTTCTGCAGTATTACTGTCAAAATAAGTTACAAACTAATTTGACAGCGAATCTTGCACTAAATTCAAATTCACTTTCATTGTAATGTGTCACGTGTTTAGGTTGAATATGTCTGTTGTTGGTGCCCTTCCTGTTACTCAGATGTTCCTACATAGCTGCAATGTGTGCAGCTCTCAAGCTTCCGGGGGCTATAGCAGGTGTGTGACCTTAACTGGTACAATGCTTATCTAAACCATTTTGAATAAGTGAGGCGTTAATAGAGGAATGAATATTAATCCTCATGGCAGAGTGCATCTGTATGATGAAAAAAAATTTGCATCAGGTTACAGACAGGATGAGGCGAAGGAGGAGAACGATTTAATGACAAGGATTTTAAATTTAACCTGTGGGCGGGACAGGGAGTCAATGCAAATCAATGAGGATGGGGTTGATAGGTGTACCGAACTAGGGGTGGGACAGGATGCGTGAGGTAGAGTTTTTTTTAAACAAATTGGAGTTTAGAGGGTGCAGGAAGGGAGGCCGGCAATGGCAGTAATGGAGTAGTCAAGTCTTGAGGGTTTCAGCGGTGGGGGCGTACAGGTAGGGGCAGAAGCAGGCAACGTTACGGAGGTGTATGTAAACAGTTTTGATGGTGGAGAGGAGAGAGGATCTGAAACTACGTTCAGTGTCAAACAGTACACCAAGGTTGCGAATGGTTGGGTTGAGTCTGAGACAGTGGTCAGGAGAGGCGAGGGATAAATGGGAAGGGTGTGGAGTTTACGGTGGGGGCTGAAGACAATGCCTTAGGTCTTCATGATGTTTAATGAGCAAGTTGTGACTCTGAGAAGCAATACAACAGCACAGTGGGAGTCAAGAGAAGGGATGGTGAGGTAGAACTGAGTGTCATCAGACTTTGTATGGAGATTGCAGATAATGTCACCAATGGTTGCAGCGTGTACGGAAGGAAGAGGAAGGCAAGAATAGCTCTTTGGAAGACATGGAGGTGACAGTGCAGGAAAATGAAGGAGAAGCTATTATTTGAGATGTGATGGCTACATTTAGATAAGTAGCAATGGACCCATGGAAGAGCAGTCATACAAAAGTTGGATGACAGAGGAGAAGCATTAGAGGAGGATGCCATGGTCAATCAGGCCAATGTTGCAGAAAGGTCCAGGAGGCATAAAGCGCCACTGTCACAGGGGATTATTTGATTCTTCAGTTAGGGCTGTGATGCAGTGAAAAATTGTGGCAGCTGGACTAGAGGAATTCAGACAGTTATGGGAGAGAGGAGTACAGATATGGGATTATCGTTAAAATGCACAATCATTCTGGTAGTGTTAGTTTTTGCTGGGGAAAGCAAAGCATTGTAGTATTTCATGGGGTAAAAAGCAAGATTAGTGATGGTTGCCTCAGGGGTACAGAAGGATAGTGAATTCAGAGGGAGCGATCGGCTTTGAGGCAAAAAATTAAAGCACAGAATGAGGAGCCGTTTGCATCAACCGAAGGGATCTTATCCAGTTTGAAGGCCCAGATGTCTCGGTCATTAAGAAGTTGGTGGGGGGGGGGGGGGGGGCCGAAATACTTCCAAACTACTTTACTTTTCAGCTATCCATCCCACCCTCTCCTGAACATACCTGTATCTCAGTGTCCCTACAATCAGCTGAGTGCCGCTCACAAGAGGCGCTGACTTATTAAACACACAATGCATCAGAGTTATGAGTTCATCACAGCCAAGACACTGTCTTAGAATACCATATCTCCTTTAAATATCCAGATTATACGATACTTTTTAGAATCTGATAGTCCTTTATCAGCAAGCAACTCTCCAGGTGCGTGCAAAAGAGCTGCAAAGCAGAAACTGCAGTGGTACACAGGACGTACAGGCAGAGCATAAACCACGACCGTGAACCCCACGTGTGGTATAAAAGGCTGCAATCCAGTGGATGGGCTCAACAAATAGCTAGGTTTCTATTTCCTATTCTTGCATTAAAGCAGATCTTTTTTATAATAGTCTGCAGCACCTCTCATCCCTATGTTATAGAAGATCATTGGCGGGTGCAAATGTAGTCAGATGCACATCGCATTCAACATCAAAGGGAAAAAATTAACAAGTTCCGATGAAAAGAATGACATACTATACACACACACACACACACACACACATTTTATATGCACAAGAGATGATTTAGTAAGATATTTCAATGTACAAATTCTTTTACAAGTATAGAATATTTGCTCAAATATAAATTCTTAAACTGAGGCCAGTCAGCCTTGCATTGTACTTTGCAATTCAGTTTTACATACCAAACATTTTTGGGTTACAGGAAAATGACTATCTTGACACAATAACCACAAGCATTGTATTCTACGCACATGTTTGGGTTTCCGCAAGTCTTACATAAAAGAGGTACAAAGCTGGGCAAGTTACTGTCAGAATAAACCTGAACATGTTCTAACCACAGATACAATTTAACAATTACCAGCCCTCTAAAACACATATTTAATATCAGACCCTCAAATCCAGTGTTGTGCACTGTTATAATCACACATTAGGTATTTTCACACTGGAGGCACCAAGTAGCTTGAGGTTTTGCAATATGCATCTGGTCTTAGCATCTTGATCAATACAATACTGTCAATGGAAACTTAACCAGCACTGAATTACTGCTACAAAAGCAGAAAATAACAAAGGCTTTCACAACAGGGAAATTTTAAAAAGCTCGAATATTCAGTCACCTTTTTGTTAAGATTCTCAGTGAACTTCTCTTTCATGTAGACTTTTGTGTATTAGTAAACTTGAACCCTTTTTAAATTCACAATTCAAAATTATATTTTCAATTAAAACTGTTCAAATGAAACATACCACAGTGGCTTAGTGGGTAGAAAGAAAAAAGACTAGCAATCATGGCGCTTTCATGACTACCGGACATCCCAAAGCGCTTTACAGCCAATTAAGTACTTTTTGAAAAAAATGAGAAGTCGCACAACACCAGGTTATAGTCCAACAGTTTTATTTGAAATCATGAGCTTTCGAAGCGCTGCTCCTTCATCAGGTAAAGTGAAGGAATACAAATCAGCAAAGCATATATAGACAGAGAACAATGTGTAGCGTACAATGTCAGACGACTACAGTAAATCTTACTGACTGCCCTCCATCACACCTCGGCAGAGATACAATCAGGTCAGTCAGGAAGGCATTACCTCAAAGACACAGCAAAATACAGCTAAGACAATGAGGTGGGGTCACAGGGGGTCCAACGTGTCAAATACTTTTTGAAGTGTAGTCACTGTTGTAATGTAGGAAACGCGGCAGCCAATTTGCACACAGCAAGCTCCCACAAACAGCAATGTGATAATGACTGGATAATCTGGGTTTTTATTAAGTGATGTTGATTGAGGGATAAATATTGGTTAGGACACCGGGGATAACTCCCCTGCTCTTCTTAGAAATGGTGCCATGGGATCTTTTACGTCCACCCGAGAGGACAGACAGGGCCTCGGTTTAAAGTCTCATCCAAAAGACGGCACCTCCGCCAGTGCAGCGCTCCCTCAGCACTGCACTAGTGTCAGCCTAGATTTTTGTGCTCAAGTCTCTGGAGTGGGACTTGAACCCACAACCTTCTGACTCAGAGGTGAGTGTGCTACCCACTGAGCCACGGCTGCCACTCTTGCCTCCGAGTCAGAATGTGAACTTGTTCAGTATTTACTAAGTCACTGTCCTCCTTCGTTCAACCATTAAGGCCTTCCTTACTCTTGGCTCTCTGTTCAACCCATAATAGACAGGAAACCTCCAATTGCCCACACAGTGAGTGTATTATTGGTACAGCTCTGCTACACAAACAATTGTTATAGACTAATCCTTCACTATAGCCATCAACACTTTGCAGTGAACAGTGCATTGACAGCTACTATGCATCTTACTAAAATCATTTGACAGTATTTTATCATAGAAAATTGTATTACATTTGTATTATACTGCATGTTAATGATGTTCAAAATAAAATGTAATTTTTTTTTTTTTAAACTGACTTTCCTTTGTAGTTATCCTTGCTTGTTTGTGCTCTACACCACCCCCTCCCAATATTCTGTTTTCGATAGTAATAATAAAAAAAAATTAAAAGGAAAAAAAGTTAAAACGCTGCAACACATCAAGGCATTGAATGTCATGAAAAGACTAAAAAAGTTTAAAAACTGAACTGCCCAAAGATAAATTGAAGAGTTATTGGAAAGGTTACAGTTTAAAATATCACCGCATCCTATCCCCCAACCCATATGTTCACAGCAGGTAAAGCACTGAAAAAATAAATGGGACTCCTTGAAGATGGGAACTGAGATTATGGGAGAGGAAATGGCAGAAACATCAATATTCTTTTCAGAACAGTTTTCACAGAACAGCGAGGTGCCATTTTCCATAGTTGGAGGAATAGGATATGCACCTGAAAACAACTTCATTTAGTCAATTCTTAAAAAGCTGAATGTATAAATATTGTTACGGTAATATGACTTGGATCAAATATATTTGGTATAGCAGAGAAGGAAAGTCCAGGAGGAATGTTTGTAGAGGAAAATACTCTTAACTGAAATTTCCCACGACATTTTTTTTTAAAAGTCAGTCTTACTATGACATTGAGACCTTGAGTAGGTTGCACAGATGATGTCAATTAAAGGGAGCAGATTCATAGCAAACAGAGAGGGGGGAGGGGGGGCGGGAGTTCAAACTGCCCAAACACACCCACTCCTGCTCCCCCAGTCTTATGAGGGATGCAGATTTCTCAACCATAGGAGATTCCTAGGGCAGACAGCTCCCAAGCAGCTCCCAGTCTGGAATGAAGTCATATCACATCCCCACCCCCCTCCTTTTTTGTAGTGAAGTTGCTGCACATAATTGATATCAAAAGGTGCAATGTAGCAGGGAGGGAAACTCTGCTCAAGATCATCATAGAATGGTTACAGCACAGAAGGAGGCCATTCGGCCCGTCGAGCCCGTGCCGGCTCTCTGCAAGAACACTTCAGCTAGTCCCACTCCCCCACCCTTTCCACGTAGCCCTGCAAATTTTTTTCCTTCAGGTACTTAACCACGATTGAATCTTCCTCCACCACCCTTTCAGGCAGTGCATTCCAGATCATAACCACTCGCTGTGTAAAAAAGTTTTTCCTCATGTCGCCTTTGGTTCTTCTGCCAATCACCTTAAATCTGGGTCCTCTGGTTCTCGACCCTTCCGCCAATGGGAACAGTTTCTCTCTATCTACTATGTCTCGACCCTTCGTGATTTTGAACACCTCTATCAAATCTCCTCTCAACCTTCGCTGCTTGAAGGAGAACAACCCCAGCTTCTCTAGTCTATCCACGTAACTGAAGTTACTAATCTCTGGAACCATTCTCGTAAATCTTTTCTGCATCCTCTCAAAGGCCTTCACATCCTTCCTAAAGTGCGGTGCCCAGAATTGGACACAATACTCCAGTTGCGGCCGAACCAGTGTTTTATAAAGGCTCGTCATAACTTGCTTTTGTACTCTATGCCTCTATTTATGAAAATGAGAAGTCGCACAACACCAGGTTATAGTCCAACAGATTTATTTAATTTTACAAGCTTTCGGAGCTGTCGCTCCTTCGTCAGGTAAGTTAGCAATGAGAGAATCTCCCAGAATTCACAATTTAAACCCAGACAAAATCTATTCACATTATTCGCTACAACAAAGAGCACAGCCAAGACAATGAGATGTGTCCCAGGGGGTCCAACGTGTCAAACCACCTGCTGGCTGCATATCCTGTCAATTTGTGTTCTTGTGTTAGCCTTTTTAAAAAAAAAACAAAAAAAAAACCCCAAAAAAACACCTGGAAAGACCGGCCATGATGTCAAGTCACGTTCTGTATCGTGACATGAACCCGATATCGCGATTGAGGCCATCCTCATGAGTGCGGAACTTGGCTATCAGTTTCTGCTCTATGATTTTGCGCTGTCGTGTATCTCGAAGGCCGCCTTGGAGAACGCTTACCCGCAGATCCGAGGCTGAATGCCCCTGGCTGCTGAAGTGTTCCCCGACTGGGAGGCAACCCTCCTGCCTGGCGATTGTTGCGCGGTGTCCGTTCATACGTTGTCTCAGTGTCTGCATGGTCTCGCCGATGTACCATGCTCTGGAGCATCCTTTACTGCAACGTATCAGGTAGACAACGTTGGCCGAGTCACATGAGTATGTACCGTGTACCTGGTGGGTAGTGTCCTCACGTGTAATGATGGTATCTGTGTCCATGATTTGGCATGTCTTGCAGAGGTTGCCGTGGCAGGGTTGTGTGGTGTCTTGGTTGCTGTTCTCCTGAAAGATGGGTAATCTGCTGCGAACGCCGGCATCTCCACATCATGACCTCTATTTATGAAGCCCAGGATCCTGTATGCTTTTTTAAACGCTTTCTCAACCTGCCTTGCCACCTTCAACGATTTTTGCACATATACCCCCAGGTCTCTGTTCATGCACCCCCTTTTGAATTGTACCCTTTAGTTTATATTGCCTCTCCTCTTTCTTCCTACCAAAATATATCACTTCGCACTTTTCTGCGTTAAATTTCATCTGCCACATGTCCGCCCATTTCACCAGCCAGTCTATGTCTTCTTGAAGTCTATCACTATCCTCCTCACTGTTAACTATACTTCCAAGTTTGGGGTCATCTGCAAATTTTGAAATTGTGCCCGGTACACCCAAATCCAAGTCATTAATACATAAAGAAAAGCAGTGGTCCTAGTACTGACCCCGGGGTAACACCACTGTACACCTTCCTCCAGTCCAAAAAACAACCGTTCACCACTACTCTCTTCCTGTCACTTAGCCAATTTTGTATCCATGCTGCCACTGTCCCTTTTATTCCATGGGCTTCAACTTTGCTGGCAAACCTATTATGTGGCACTTTATCAAACACCCTAAACATAGTCTAACACAGAATTAATAGCCTAGTTAAGGCGGGAATGCACCTCTTAAAATGAGGTTGCAGTCCCTTGTGGCTTCTTTCGTTTAAGGTGCTGGAAGAATCTTCTCGGAAATTATTTGCAGGCAAGCCCCCAGGTTCTTGGAAGCCTCCCTGGATGTGCATGTGGGCGAGGAGGGAACTCTTGTTCCCCAGCAGTGCCAGGGGAGTGTGCCAAACACTCTATCCACCAGGCAGAAACACAGATTTCAGAGGTCGTCAGCTCCAGGATACAGCTTATCTACCCACTTGTGGATGACTCACACACATACTCTACTTTATTCCTTGTGACAGAACTTTGCACTGCAGGAAGCTAAGATTTTAGACACCCCCTAGTCCCACACTAACAGACCACATCTTAAAAACAAAAGGTTGCGTACTCTTTGTGCAGTCCAAGTCTCCATTACATTTAGAATACACCACAACAGTATCAGCTGTGGCTCAGTTGGTAGCACACTCACCTCCGAGTCAGAAGGTTGTGGGTTCAAGTCCCACTCCAGGGACTTGAGCACATAAAGCTAGGCCGACACTCCAGTGCAGTGCTGAGGGAGCGCTGCACTGTCGGAGGTGCCGTCTTTTGGATGAGACGTTAAACAGAGGCCCCGTCTGCTTTCAGGTGGACGTAAAAGATCCCATGGCACTATTTCGAAGAAGAGCAGGGGAGTTATCCCCGGTGTCCTGGCCAATATTTATCCCTCAACCAACATAACAAAAACAGATTATCTGGTCATCATCACATTGCTGTTTGTGGGACCTTGCTGTGCGCAAATTGGCTGCTGCGTTTCCCACATTACAACAGTGACTCCACTTCAAAAATACTTCACTGGCTGTAAAGCGCTTTGAGATGTCCGGTGGTCGTGAAAGGCGCTATATAAATGCAAGTCTTTCTTTCATAAAGGTTTTGAGCACTGCAGCATTTTTACAAGTGTTTGCGATTGAAATAGTGTTACGTGAAAATTCAACAGATTTCACCTATATTTTGACAAACTCGGTAGAGAAGAATGAGAGAAACATATGGAGCCACAATACCGTGGATGGATAATATACTGCAAAAAACAAAATTAACTAGATTACATATTTTCACTATAAAGCCATGATGCAGGGTTTGAAGCTTTGCAACGTAGATTTAAACCAAATCCAGAAACCTTGTAGCATGCACAGGCCTCAGTGCTGTGCTGACTGCTGAAAATGTGACAACTATGCAGCTTATACGTTTATGGATTCTCATCAACTGCAGACAGTTGTCACATCTGTATCGTCCAAAGTCAAAAATACCCCCAGTGTGATTTGAAAGTAAAATAAGGAATATTGATTCACACTGACAGCTAGTTTGAAATGGTTAAATGAGGATTTATAAATAAACAGCTTCACAACTCTAGTGCTGCGTGCCCTTACACAGGAATCTGTACTGACTGCATCTGGCTGTTTATTGCATAGAATGAACCATTCCCAGCCACAACCTTACCTGTTTTGAACACTAATACTAGTTAACGCTCACACAGTTAGAAGCACTGACTGTTCATCTTAACACTAACAGCTGGGTAAAAGGGACACTTATTGGAAATTGCAGGAAAATTCTTTTTTCCAGTTGAAGGTTAATATATAAGTTAATTACCAAAAAAGGCACCTAAATAGTTTTATTTTCATAGCCTGAAAATATGTCATTAGAAGAGTTCCAGGGAATCAGCTTGCCACGTATTTGCCAATGTACACTGGACATTTAATCTCATCCACATCCTTTAGGCACTTCCTTTGTGTAATTAAGTAAATGTCAGTGTTGAGCTCTGACTATCATTTTTATTATATATTATTTATTCCAACTCACACTAGTATCTGAAAACCAGAGAGAGTGGTTAGAATGTGGAACTTGCTATCACAAGGAGCAGTTGAAGCGAATACCATAGATGCATTTAAGGGAAAGCTAGATAAACATGAGAGAGAAAGGAATAGAAAGTTATGCCGATAGTGTTAGATGAAGAGGGGTGGGAGGAGGCTCGTGTGGAGCATAAACATCGGCATGACCAGTTGGGCCGAATGGCCTGTTTCTGTGCTGTATATTCTATGTACTATGTAAAATCTAACCTCTGTAAGCCAATGACCCATCTTTTCAGGCGTAATCAGGCGTTGAAACAACTGACTCTCCGCTGCTAAAGATGTGGGGCTGGATTTTCCAAGCCCCGAGGAGGCGGGCATGCTGGTAAAGTAGCAGAAAGTGGGGGCGGACGGCAAACCCGCCCCCGTGCCCTTTTGCCAGGAGGCGGGAAGATGTGCTGCTTCGGGTCCCATCTCCTGGAGGCAGGAAAGGGATTAAATCCTTTTAACTGCCTGTTAACAGGTAGTTAACAGGCAGAAAAAAGGATTAGTGCCATTTTGCCTTCTCAGGTGAAAGCTTCCCGACCTCGGAGAACCCCGCCGGGTTGGAGGAGGTCTGCGGTGGTCGGAGGCACCTGGAAGTAAGGTGTAGAGGTGAGTGATGGGTGCAAGTGTGGAGTGGTAAGTATGCAAGGTGAGTGATCACTTTTTAAAACTTATCACTCACCTTGTTTTCTGCCTACAGCCTTCATCCACCCTGGATCGGGAGACCCGACATCTTCCTTGTTGATTTCACAGACTGGCTGTTGGATCCTCCGACCCAACAGCCATCTGAAATCTACAAAGTTGAACACAATGACTCATCAAACTACACAGAATGTCAGTGTTTGACAGCTTCACAGAGCTGTCAATCGCTGACATTTCTTCTTTCAAGAAGTCTTGACAGATAGCACGTCATACGTCGACGTGCTCTGTCAGTGACTTCTCCCCTAATTGGCCTCCTGAGCCCGCAGGGCGGGCTTAACAAGGTCAATCAGGGGAAAATCCCTCTGGTTGGTCAGAAGATGATGGAGGCGGGACATAGACCCGACAAGCAGCAGTCCCGCCTCCAACTCGTCTCCATTGAGAAAATCCAGCCCGTGGAGTCTGTATTATTTGTCTGTGTGCTTGCGTCATGGTGCAAGACCAGAGTCAGTTCTCAGGCCCCCTGCATGTGATGATGATTGGACACTTAGTGCATACATTAGCCAGACACTTTGTGCAAATACAACCAATTGGCCTCTAATGGGCCTATAGAACCAATTAATTAGAAAAACTGGAAAGCATCCGCAAGTGGGTAATTTTACCATTGCTCTACCAAAACCCAAACTGCAACATAAAGAGTCAACATAAAACTGAAAATTTCCGAGTAAAGATAATAGGATTTTTTTTTTTTTAAAGTTTGTCCCCCTTTTTTATTTTCTCCTCTCCAGATACAAACTCTTATTAGGGCATCGTCCAGTACTTTGTCAAATGGACCATTTCTCATTTGTGAGCCTTGATTAAGAGTGTGAGCACATTATTTCACTGTGAAGGGTATCCAACCCCAATCCTGTCCTCACCCAATATCTACATATGCGCAATTCCCAGCAAAGGTCATTGGCTAGCAATTATGGAAACGCAGGATGAATTTCCCCTTCCCCAGCACAGAAAAGGGAGTCATTTGTTGTACCCTCACTGCTGCCCTGGTTCATATTAGAGAGCAGAGACTAGGCTGGGGGATTTTCTGGTTTGCCTAGCTTAGTGAATAAAGGTACTAAGATTGTACTAAGAAATTGTTTAGCTATAAATCAGTTCAAAAGTATGTTATCTTTGTAAAATACCTGTCTCCATCCTTAATGACATCTCAAGTATGGCTGTACACTTATTTACAATTAAATAGTAATATGAAGTTTGGTAGATGCTAACTCTCTGAACTTTTACAAGAGAAAGTTTGTAATGGGTCAATTACCCTTCATAAGAATGTTTGCACTGAAACAAAGTCGTCTCTGTAGATTCAGTCGGCAATGTCCTGGTTTTTGACATGGCACCATGACATAAGCACATTGTTCACTGCATTGGTTGAGCAGATTTAACAAATCAGTGAAGGGAGTTCCAACAGTGGGCAGAAGGCCTGAAGACCCAGGAAAAACTCTCTCTGCTACAGGTGACTCAACATAGCTATTGGAACCCATTCATGGGAGTCGACAGCACTACTGTAACACAGAAGCAGTTAAGAGCAAAACCAGTTTAAAAATCAACAAGCAAATCTTAGCTAGGTTCACAGAACTATAAAGGTTTACAGCACAGAAGGAGCCCATTATGTCTTTGCTAGAACAATCTGAAACTAATCTCATTGCCCTCCTCTCTCCCCACAGACACACATCTTTTTCTGCTTCAAATACTTATCCACCTTTCCCTTTAAATCATGCAATGATCTCCTAAACCCTCTCCTTATTTGCTTTGCGACTATTTTAAATTGACAGCATCTAGTCAATGACCCAGCAACTAGAGAAAATACTCTTTCCCCATTCATAGATTTAATAGAGATTTATTAAATTATTAGCTTTCTTTGCTTCAGGTGAAATAGTCCTAGCATCTCAAGTCTCTCTTCATAACAATAGCTTCTCTACTCTTACCCCATAGATCTGTATCATCTTGGTGTACATATGCTCTCTATGGCTTCAATGTTCTATAATATGGTGCCCATAATTGCAAATGCTGCTTTAATGGTGGCCTAACCACTGCAGTGTACAGATGTATTCCCTCTTCACTCCTGTCTTCTATGCCCCATTTATAAAATTCAGAATGCCAGTGACCTGCACTCACTTTCAGGGAATTATGTATTTGTACTCTTTTGATAAGAATCAGGGGAATTTATAATGGGGAACAAAGAAATGGCAGACCAATTAAATACATACTTTGGTTCTGTCTTCACAAAGGAGGACACAAATAACCTCCTAGAGATGTCGGGGAACATAGGGTCGAATGAGAGGGAGGAATTGAATTAAATCAGTATTTGTAGGGAAATGGTGTTAGGGAAATTGATGGGATTGAAGGCCAATAAATCCCCAGAGCCTGATAATCTACATCCTAGGGTACTTAAGGAAGTGGCCCTAGAAATAGTAGATGCATTGCTGGTCATCTTCCAAAATTCTACAGACTCTGGAACAGTTCCCATGGATTGGAGGGTAGCTAATGTAACCCCACTATTTAAAAAAGGTGGTAGAGAGAAAACGGGGAATTATAGACTGGTAAGCCTGACATCGGTAGTGGGCAAAATGCTAGAGTGCATTATAAAAGATGTAATAGCAGAGCACTTGGAAAACAGTGACAGGATCGGACAAAGTCAACATGGATTTACAAAAGGTAAATCATGCTTGACTAATCTACTGGAATTTTTTGAGGATGTAACTAGTAGAATAGATAAGGGAGAAACAGTGGATGTGGTGCATTTGGACTTTCAGAAGGCTTTCGATAAGGTCCCGCATAAGAGATTAGCGTGCAAAGTTAAAGCACATGGGTTTGGGGGTAAGGTACTGGCTTGGATAGAGAACTGGTTGGCAGACAAGAAGCTAAGAGTTGGAATAAACGGGTCTTTTTCCGAGTGGCAGTGGCAGGCAGTGACTAGTGGGGTACCGCAGGGATCGGTGCTAGGACCCCAGTTATTCACAATATATATATTAATGATCTAGACGAGGGAACTAGATGTAATATCTCCAAGTTTGCAGACGACACAAAGCTGGGTGGGCGTGTGTGCTGTGAGGAGGATGCAGAGAAACTCCAGTATGATTTGGACAGGTTGGGTGATTGGGCAGATGCAGTATAATGTGGATAAATGCGAGGTTATCCACTTTGGTGGCAAAAACAGGAAGACAGATTATCTGAACGGCAATAGATTGGGAAAAGGGGAAGTGCAACGAGACCTGGGTGTCCTTGTGCACCAGTCGCTGAAGGTAAGCATGCAGGTGCAGCAGGCGGTTAAGAAGGGAAATGGTATGTTGGCCTTCATAGCGAGAGGATTCGAGTACAGGAACAAGGATGTCTTGCTGCAGTTGTACAGGGCCTTGGTGAGACCACACCTTGAGTATTGTGTGCAGTTTTGGTCGCCTTATCTGAGGAAGGATGTTCTTGCCATGGAGGGAGTGCAGCGAAGATTCACCAGACTGATACCTGGGATGGCAGGAATGACGTATGAAGAGAGATTGGGTCGATTAGGCTTATATTCGCTGGAGTTTAGAAGAATGAGAGGGGATCTCATTGAAACTTATAAAATTCTAACAGGACTAGACAGACTAGATGCAGGAAGGATGTTCCCGATGGTAGGGGAGTCCAGAACCAGGGGTCACAGTCTAAGGACTGAGATGAGGAGGAATTTCTTCACCCAGAGAGTGGCGAACCTGTGGAATTCTCTACCACAGAAGGCAGTTGAGGCCAATTCATTAAATATATTCAAGGAGTTAGATATATTTCTTAAGGCTAAAGGGATCAAGGGATATGGGGAGAAAGCAGGGACAGGGTACTAAATTCGGATGATCAGCCATGATCTCATTAAATGGCGGAACAGGCTCGAGGGGCCGAATGGCCTACTCCTATCTTCTATGTTTCTGTGGTCTCTGTTCCTCCAAAGCTTTCAGTGTCTTTCCATAGAGTATACTCCCATTTCTTGCATTTTGGGAGAAAAAGGTATTACCTCGGACTCCTTGCATTAAACTGCACGTGCCACCTTTTCCAGCTAGCCTCCCTGTGTGCCAAACTGCCTACTTTTGTGTAGTCAGCAAACTTCAATACTGTTCTCCCTTTGTCCAAGTGCAAATTATCTACGAGAACAACATTAGAACCAGCACTGAAACTTTGTAATAAGCCTCCTGTGAGACACCTCATTGAACAACTTCTGAAAATGTATATACGTCAAGTCCTTGCATTCCCTCCATTTATCCAATCGATCACTTTGGGGGGGGGGGGGGGGGGGCGAAATTGCTGAATTTGTCAAACACGTCTTGCTTTCATCAATCCATGCTGGCTGTTCTCCATTAACCCATGCATTTCCAAATTTTCATTAATGTTAATTTGAATTCTGGATTCCAAGAGTTTCCCCACAACTGACGTTAGACTAAACAGTCCTCATTTCCCTTCTCAAACAGAGGTATTAGAATGCTACTCTCTAGTTCCCCTTGCACAATTTGCAGTCAGCACCTCTGCTATCTCCTCCGACTTCCTTCAACAGCTAGGGTGCATTCCGAGCAGGGCCTGGTGGCTTACCCATCTTGAGTTTGGCTATTTTTTTTCCAGACCCAATTCTTCATCTATATTTACTGCTAACAATTGCTCTACATTCTCCTCTCGTACATTTGGATTCTTACTTCCACCATAATTTGCAAAAACTAAAACCATGCAATATCTCGACCATATCTTCATGCTGTACAACTCGATCCCTGAGCAGTCCCGTGTAGACGGGAGCATAAAATTACAAAGAGACATTGATAGATTAAGTGAGTGGGCAAAATTGTGGCAGATGGATTTAAACACAGGTAAACGTAGAAACATAGAAACATAGAATCTAGGAGCAGAAGTAGGCCATTCGGCCCGTCGAGCCTGCTCCACCATTCAATACGATCATGGCTGATCATCCAAATCCAGTACCCTGTCCCTGCTTTAATCCCCACAGTACACATATCCCACCCTACCCCTGTAACCCCACGTATTTAATTCCCCCTAACATATCCCATTCTATCCCCATAACCCCACATATTTAATCCCCCCCTAACACTAAGGGTCAATTTATCTTAGCCAAATCAACCTAACCCGCACATTTTTGGACTGTGGGAGGAAACCGGAGCACCCGGAGGAAACCCACGCAGACACGGGGAGAATGTGCAAACTCCACACAGACAGTCACCCGAGGTCAGATTCGAACCCAGGTCCCTGGCGCTGTGAGTCACCAGTGCTAACCACTATGCCACCGTAAGTGTGAGGTCAACCATTTTGGACCAAAAAAAAAAGGATAGACCCAAATATTTTTCAAGTGTTGAAAAGCTAGGAACAGTGGAAGTTCAAAAAGATTTAGAGTCCATGTAGACAGATCACTAAAATCAAGTGGAATGTTAACCTTTATATCTGGAGGGCTAAAATATAAAAGGGGAGTAAGTTTTGCTCCAGCAATACAAAACCCTGGTTAGACCACATCTGAAGTATTGTGTACAGTTCTGGGCACTGCACCTTAGAAAGGATGCATTGGCCTTGGGAGGAGTGCAGTGTAGATATTTATCTTATATTTGAAGATTGCCCACTGCTGATCTATCATCTTGTTTGCCAACTTTTCTGCCAAGTTAATTTAAGTTGGATCCCTTCATATCTCACTGAACTTGCCTTTTTCCAGTCCAGCATCAGGATCAAAGATCCCATTTTGTACATGAAAGTCAAGGTCATAAACCCATTTGATCCAAAGACTGATTTCTAATTAAATGAAACAATTCACACATGGGCACTTAATTCACGAACATTACGAATAAAATGATACAACTATGATAACTAACATTTATGGGTAAATCAACAGGATGCATTAAAATGGTTACTGTTGCTTATTCTGGTCAGTAAACAGAAATGAGAATTCTACCTGTGCCACATCAAAACAGCCAGCCTCAAAGAGTATCCTGTCCAATGGTGAGCTGAAATTAAAAAAAAAATACATTTAAATTCACTGCATCATTACCTGCATTTTCCCCATCCCGACATTACCCTTTGCTGGAAGAGCAACGAATAGAAGAAAAATAGTTGCAAGTTTTCTAATCCAACGACAAACATTTTTTGAAAACTGGCTGCGCGAGCATGTTTTACAGTAAACTCTTTCTTACCCGGCACCTATGGGACCAGGATGGTGCCAGTTGATGAAAAATTCTGGATAACAGAGAGAGGTACACCTACCAAGACAATTTTTAACACAAACGAAAATAAAAACCACTGACTAACTCGGCCTCGGCAAAACGAGTGCTGGATGGATTCGGCAAGATGACCGGTCGTCTATTTTGCCGGTTATTAAGTGCCGTTTAAACAAGAGTTTACTGTATTTTGATTCATTCATTCATTTGTAAGCATTTCCTCTTTCAACAATCACATGCTCAAAAGGAAGATTACAGCACCCTGAAAAAAACTATTGCATGAAATGTCCACCGAACAATTAGCAGCTGTAAGTGAAGCTTTGAGAAGCGCATTCCAAAAATGAAGTTTCTAAAAAACAGATCGACTGTATAAAAATAAAACCAGTATTGATATAACAAGTATGAAATTCTTGATATTAAACATACTGTACCACCATTTAAAATATTGCAGTAACCACAGTGGACAAGAACATATGAAAATGATGAGCAGGTAAAGATCAGCTGGTCCATCATTCCTGTTCCATACTGATCACTTCACAGAAGGCGCTAAAACAATGGGGTAAGAAGAGCTGCATCTGGTCACAATAGAATCGGGGAAAGCAAGAAAAAGGAAATGGTGGAGCTGGAGAGACACAGAGAGATAATACCTGTACATTTGTGTTTTGGCTTGTCAAAACTGGACGGTAACTTGGCTCTGGCTATTCGTTAAGAATAGAGTTAGAAATAAGTATGTAATGAGCAAGACCATTCAACTCAACCAGCTCTCAATGTATAACTTGTTCCCTCATGGACTCTATACTACCTATTTAACTTCTTGAAGGAACGTCCTTTAAAATTTCTTCTCGTCCAGGTAAAAGTCCAGAACACCCAAATCCTTTATCTAGAATGGTTTCTGCCATTCAAGAACCATGTACCACAAAGCATTCAATAATCTCTGGCACTTGCCCTTAAAAAGAAAATGATTCCCTTCAGCCTGCCCTCCTAAATTGCTTACTTCCTGCTCAGCGCCTCTCTTCTAAACAGAAGTATTTTTTACTATCAGGAGCGCAGCACAAGTATAAAAGTTGGTGCATTAATTTTCAATGTTATTACTCTTGCGATTTTTTTTTTTTTTAAACAAGTGCTCTGCATACCATATTAACTGCTTAATCTGGGAGTCATCTAATTTCCCCCTGACCATCAGCATGGAGGGAAGGAGAAAGGGAGATAAGAAGAGAGGGGGAAAAAATCCTTTTAACCTTAAATCTTGCTCGAGGCTCAGCAATCTTTCAGTTCTCTTGTCTGGTTTGATGCTCACATTTCAAAGTTAAATGGCCTGTTTGCAATTGCACGATACTTTCCTCAGAACTTTTTTTTTTTAAACTGAATTTTGTGTCACACCCAGCTTTTGTTCAATGAAAGCAAGTTCAGTTCTGCAACTCTCTTAACTTTCAGCCTTAAATCTCAAATCACCCTCTTTTCTCTTCCAGAACCCTCTTCCATGCAATTTTTAAAGACAGGGTACTGAAAACTGGACAGAATATTCTAAATGTGGCTTCAACAATTTTTACAAAATCAGAATATAATTTTAGGCAATGCAGGTCAGTCTCTAATAAAGTGAAGCACTAAATATTTGCAATATAGCTGTGATGTCACTAATCTTCTGCAGAGCAAGTTCCAAACCATCTACAATTTACCCAATGCCAGACCCAAGTAGCAGGCACAAAAGTAAAGTTTCTGGCAATTAATATTTGTATTCCTTTCATTTCATTTTTCAAAATTCAAAGCATCATGCTCATGTTTTCTGGAACTAGTGGCAATTAGTTTATTTGTCTCCAAAGTTCAAACATTTGATTCACGTTTTCATGAAATATTGGGCAGTTTGTTTTTAAAAGTATTGGTAGCAAAGTTTTTTTCTAAATGGTTAAGGAGTTCATCAACAAACCTCTTGGGGTTAATCATTTTCCAGTTTCACTCTATATGTGGGATCTAGTACACTGTGCTGCCAGCAAGCTTTCCAATTTTTTCAACTATTGATTAAGAACTAAAACATCTGGAACAGATTGGGAATTTAATGCAGGGAACGCATTTCTCCCAACAGCAACTCCACTTCAGTTCAGTTTGAAACAGCTTCCTCCCACCCCCAAATCAAATTGCTGTCATTGTATGGTTAACGGGGATTGCTGCAAGCCATGCAGTTCATCGTTAATTGAACCCAGACATCTACTCAACAATGTGCATTAAGGGATGAAGTTCTCAGATACTGTTTACACAAAACACTAAATTGAGGAAACCGTAAAATATACAAATAATAGCACTGATTGGCTACAGTTATGCTCAATTTACAAAACGGGACACCATCCCACTGACTGTTTCTTGCCAGATCCTCTTCCTTTATCGGTCAATACCAAATCTTCTACATTGCACATGGCACATTTCCAGCCCTCTGCACTTTCGCACCCACATGTTAAGAACCTCAGTAGCATCAAACACATCATTAAGTTAACTAAGTTGAGTCCACAGGAATCAAGGCTATCTCAACTTCCTTGCAACTGCATTTTAAGATCCCTATTGCCGAGTCTTTATCCCTTCATTCACCACAATATATCACTGCAGCTGCTGACTTGCTCAATCACTCCCTCACTTCCACCTTTAATGTCCTTGTCCCAAGGAAAACCAGCATCTCATGCTGGGCGCTCCTCCTGGTACCGCCCTCATCCTTACTGCCTCAAATCCAAGGAACATAATCTTGAATACACGCATCATCAGATCTAGCTGGGCTACATCAGATTCTAATGGGCCTCATTCTCCTCTGCCAAAACCATTCACTGGTCTAAAGTCACACTGCAGAGAAAAGATAACTCCTGGCTTCTTTTCTAAACTACAATCGCCTCCTTAAAGCCCCCCTCCCCCATTGATCCCTTCACCCTCACCTCTAGCAAGACCGAGGAGTTTACAGACCACAAGAGAGACAATCCATTCACTGACTCTGCTGCTCCCCCCTGGTCATAGGCCACCAAGCCAATCCTTCCCCAGCCTGAACCTGCCAGGGACCGGAACCTGGATCGCTCTTTAGGTTCCCTCTCATTACCTCCATGCCCTCAGAGCTCAACCCATCCACAAGACCCACCACCTGCTCGCTTGACGTCATTTCCACTAAAGTGCTGACCTTCCTGACCCCCATGTTGGTTGACATTGTAAATGGCTCCCTTTCCTCCGGCATGTTCCCCTCCCTTTCGAAGCCACATTACTCTCCCAAAAGACCATAATCCCTCTCGTCTTTCCAAACTATTGCCCCTTCTCCAACTTTCCTTTCCTCTCCAAAAATCCTTGAATGTGTTGTCATTTCCCAAATCTGAACTCAACTCTGACAACTCCCTATATGAATCCCTTCATCACTCTAGTGTCACTGAGTTCCCCAAATGTATGTGTTGTCCCAATAAACTGCAAAATTGTCAGGGCTTTCCAAGACCATCAGCCTGGAAGACAGACTGAAAAACTAGTCTGCCCAGCTGCCAATCTTAGCAAGTCCCAGCAGTTCAACATTTGGCGCGCATCAGTTGTGGGAGACTCGTATTCCCCAACATGGTCCTGCATGATACAAGAGCAGCTGTAATCGGATTACAGAAATGGAGTACACTGTATGTGCATTTGGATTAGACTAGAATTGGTTCTTTGCTTACAATGCTTTAGCTAAAGGTGCAAGACAGTTAGATCTCAAAAAAACCATGAACAGATGAAACAAATGTTGAATGTAAACCAGATTCTCCTCCATCCCAGAACAATTTTTGCTGGGAGCAATCCAATTGCCGCCTTCTTTCTATTTACCCCTCTGAAATGTCTAATGTAAGGGTTAGTAGCAGAAAACAGTACAACGTACATAGCCTGGAAATGCAATGGAAGGGGTTAGAAATCTGTTTAATTGTTTTACATTTCTCAACAAATAATCAGAGAGAACAAATGTAATTTTACAAAAGGTCTCAAGACAGGATGACTACAAAATTAACAGGGACAGATTGGTCTAAGGTTATTGCTACAATTAAAATATTGAAAGGGTGATTTCACCAGGAGTGAAGTGAACACTGTACTTATCTGGTTAAGAATTCTTTAAAACATCTGCAAAGAATAAGACTTGCATTTATATAGTGTTTATGACTCAAAATGCTTTTAAGTGTTTTACACTTTGTTTTGAAGTGCAGTTAACTTATTTTGCCAAATGCAGCAGTCATTCTGTGCCTGCAACATCACACAAACAACCATGATAAGAGTGACAAGTGGATTTTTTTTTTAAGTTGGCATTGCTTGAGGAAGAAATGTTGGGCCAGGCCATCGGAAGAGCGGCCTGCTCTTCAAAGTGCCATAGGAGCTTTTGATGTCGACCTGAACCACAGAGATCACAACCTTCATTCAAAGTCTCAGCTGAAGGACAACACTAACCATGCAGTAAAAACAGAAAATGCTGGAAATACTCAGCAGGTCAGGCAGCATCTGTGGAGAGAGAAACAGAGTTAACGTTTCAGGTCGATGACCCTTCGTCAGAACTGGAAAAAGCTGGAGATGGAACAGATTTTTAAGCAAGTGCAGGGCAGAGAAAGAGGGAAGGAAAGGTCTGTGATAGGATGGAAGGCAGGAGAGATTAAGAGACATTGAGAGATTAAGAGATGGTGCAAGGCAAAAGGAGATGGTAATGGGACAAGTTAAGAAACAAAAGATGGCTCTAGATGAAGTCTAAATGGCACTGGCACAATGAAAGACAGCTGCCATGTGGGAGAGAGAAAAAAAAATAAATGGAAAAAAATGGAGCCTTCTTCCCCTTCACTTTCCTCTGACCCCATCCCTTCTTCCAATCTCACCCCCTGCCGTGTTTTCACTATCCCCTCTGACCTTCCCCTCTCTGACCCCGAACGATCAGTCCTTAGCAAAGGCCTGAGCTTCATCCCCTTACGCCCCCATCTCAATGAATTTCGAGCTCGGCACGATGCTGAGCTCTTTTTCCGCCGCCTTCGTCTCCGTGCCCACTACTTTGGCCAGGAGTCTTCCCCCCCGCACAGCTGACCCTTTCTCCCGCTTTCAGAATTCTCGTTCTACTTGGACCCCTCCCTCTGGCATCTTAACCTCTCGATCTTTTCATTGCAAACTGCCAGCGTGACATCGGCCGTCTCAATTTCTCTGTTCCCCTCACTCACTCCAACCTACCTCCCTCTGAACTTGCAGCACTCCATTCTCTCAGATACAACCCCAACATGGTCATTAAACCTGCTGATAAGGGTGGTGCTGTTGTTGTTTGGCAAACCGACCTCTACCGAGCAGAGGCTGAACACCAGCTCTCCAACATCTTCTCCTACCTCCCCCTGGACCATGACCCCACTACCGAACATCAAGCCACCATTTCCAAGACCATCACTGACTTCATCTCCTCTGGAGATCTTCCCTCCACGGCCGCCAACCTCACAGTTCCCCAATCCCGCTTCTACCTCCTTCCCAAGATCCACAAACAGGACTGCCCTGGTAGACCCATCGTTTCAGCCTGTTCTTGCCCCACGGAACTTATCTCTTCCTATCTCGACTCTATTTTTTCTCCTTGTCCAGTCTCTTCCCACCTACATCCACGACTCTTCCGACGCCCTCCGCCACTTTAACAGTTTCCAGTTTCCTGGCCCCAACCGCCTCCTTTTCACTATGGACGTCCAATCCCTCTACACCTCCATCCCCCAACAGGATGGCCTGAGGGCGCTCCGCTTCTTCCTTGAACAGAGGCCCAACCAGTCCCCATCCACCACCACCCTCCTCCGCCTGACTGAACTTGTTCTCACATTGAACAACTTCTCCTTTGACTCCACTCACATTCTCCAAATTAAAGGTGTTGCTATGGGAACCCGCATGGGTCCCAGCTATGCCTGCCTTTTCGTGGGATATGTGGAACATTCTTTGTTCGAGTCCTACTCAGGTCCCCTCCCTCACCTCTTTTTCCGGTACATTGATGACTGTATCGGTGCCGTTTCCTGCTCTCGCCCTGAACTAGAAAATTTCATTCACTTTGCTTCCAATTTCCACCCTTCCCTCATCTCCACAGTCCATCTCCGACTCTTCCCTTCCCTTCCTCGACTTCTCTGTCTCCATCTCTGGGGATAGGCTATTGACAAACATTCATTACAAGCCCACCGCCTCCCACAGCTACCTGGACTACACTTCCTCCCACCCCGCTTCCTGTAAGGACTCTATTCCATTCTCCCAGTTTCTCAGTCTCCGCCGCATCTGCTCCGACGATGCCACCTTCCATACTAGCGCTTCCGACAGGTCTTCCTTCTTCCTCAACCGAGGATTACCCTATACTGTGGTTCCCTTAACCATGTCGGTTCTATTCCCCGTACTTCTACTCTCGCCCCTTCCCCTCCCTCCCGGAACCATGATAGGGTTCCCCTTGTCCTCACCTTTCACCCCACCAGCCTCCACATTCAACGGATCATCCTCCGCCATCTCCAGCGTGATCCCACCACCAAACACATCTTCCCCTCACCTCCCCTTTCAGCATTCCGAAGGGACCACTCCCTCCACGACACCCTGGTCCACTCCTCTATCACCCCCAACACGCCTTCCCCTTGCACCTTCCCATGCAAGCTCAGGAGATGCAACACATGCCCTTTTACCTCCACCCTTCCCACTGTCCAGGGCCCCAAACACTCCTTCCAGGTGAAACAGCGATTTACTTGTACTTCTTGCAATTTAGTATGCTGTATTCGCTGCGGTTTCCTCTACATTGGGGAGACCAAACGCAGATTGGGTGACCGCTTTGCGGAACACCTCCGTTCAGTCTGTAAGCGTGACCCCGAGCTCCCGGTCGCCTGCCACTTTAATTCTCCGCTCCACTCCCACTCTGACCTCTCCGTCCTCGGCCTCTTACACTGTTCCAATGAAGCTCAACGTAAGCTCGAGGAACAGCACCTCATCTTTCGATTAGGCACTTTACAGCCTTCTGGACTCAACATAGATTTCAACAATTTCAGACCATAACCTCGGCCCCGACCCTTTCCCCCACCCCCCCCGCATTTTTTTTACATTTTTTCCCCTCCCACATGGCAGCTGTCTTTCATTCTGCCAGTGCCATTCACACCTCATCTAGAGCCATCTTTTGTTTCTTAACTTGTCCCATCTCCTTTCGCCTTGCACCATCATCCCTTTTGTCTTTTAATCTCTCCGGCCTTCCATCCTATCACAGACCTTCCCTTTTGTTCTTTCCTCCCCTCCCCCCTTTCCCTGCCCCACACTTGCTTAAAAACCTGTTCCAGCTCCAGCTTTTTCCAGTTCTGACGAAGGGTCATCAACCTGAAACGTTAACTTTGTTTCTCTCTCCACAGGTGCTGCCTGACCTGCTGAGTATTTCCAGCATTTTCTGTTTTTATTTCAGATTTCCAGCACCTGCAGTATTTTGCTTTTGCACTAACCATGCAGTGTTCCCAACCTCGACACAGCACTGCAGTGACAGCCTGGATTATGTGCTCAAGTCCTACAGGTTCCTGCCCACTGAATCAAAAGGAAACTATTCTGGGTTCATTACATCTTCACAGCAAATTTTATTTAAAAAACCAATCACAGATTGCAATTTATGTTACTGAAAACATTTCTCTCACAGCAACAACCAAAAGGTGCAGTCTTCCAAGGCTCTTCTGGAGGCAGTGCTGCGGTAAACAGCCTACCTTGGTGACAGGTGATCTATGCACTTGGTCTACATGTACAGGTCAGCAATGCTATTCCTCTACCCCCTGCCGTGCACTCTCCCAACTAAAAAACATTGGCATGCATGAACCCTCCCCAGCTAGAAATTAAAAAGCTCAACTTACAACTCCAGTATAATGTATCACCACATGGTTTGTCACATGGTTTAGTATGAGCATGCTCAGTTTCCTCTGGCCTAAAAGCAAGCACATGGACTAGCAACTCATCGTGTCTCTGTCCTTCATTTGTTCTCCCACGTATATTACATTTTGGCAACAAGGATGGGATCCCAAAGCCATTTTTAGGGATCATGGAAGGACACAGTTTTCAACCTGAGTGGACAAGTTTACGGTGAATTTGAGACACCTAAACTGAATTTTTGCGATGTTTTACTGTTAATGGTCATTTATAATCCTTCATTTGTTCTACCCAAGATAGACACACACATACATAACTGGCTGCTGCAACTGATGCTGTGAAATCTGCCCTGTAACATAAACAGGGCACATTCCATAGCAATGCAGCCAAGACTATTACAGAATTGTTGCAAGAATATAATTCACCAAAGTCAAACTTAATAAAAAGATGTTTGATTGGGTCAGGGCTGATTCAAAATGTAACATTAATTAATTTACATACGGGAGTGTCTTTCAGCATTGCAAGTTCTCGGACATTGCACAGGACATCCGACACTGAAATCAGGGCAATTCCTTTTATTTAAAAAAAAAATGCCCATTAGCAGTGAAATTCTATTCCTATCTCTATCCCTGAAGGGAAGACTGCAGGGAAGGGTGGCTACTTTCCTAAAATCACTTCTTCTAGTGTTGAAAAACAGGTCATAGCTTCACTCATTCTTTTTCCCAACTAAATCCTATATTGCCTGCTGCCCAACCCCACCCCCAGCCTGTAATTCATTTACGTCTGCAAACATGGCTCAGTACAAGAGGAAAGAAGAAAAGAATAAAAGAAGAAATGGGGACAAATCTCTTAAATCACACCAGTATATGTATTGTTTGAAATTGGTCAGCCTCAACCACATTTCAAGGATATCTAATGAAGTTACTTTTTTTTGAAAAGTTGAATTGACAAACAGCACATCCCATTTTCAGTGAACATTACTATCAACCGTGCACTGGGCTATCAGGGGAACTGAGGAAAGCTTTTACATTTTCATATTTTCTAAATGCAAGAGCAAGAAATCAAAAAGGTAAAGTAGTTAAGCTATCTTAATGCACCATCTGCAGATTGAAGCTCGAGTTCCCTTGGTAACAAATGTCAAAGGTCAATAGGGCACCACATGCTGAATCCTCCAATTGCCGACTGGAACAGGCTCCATAGATACCAGAGGTCCACAAACACTTAGGCTTTAAAAAGTGTTTGAGTTACGCCCTCATTAACAGAACATTGAGACAAATCAAATAGTCTTTCCAGAAATTCTCAAAAAAATTCCACTGGGATACATAACAGGAATTTGCAAACAATATTATTAAGTAATGTATTTGAATTGCAGAAAGTGGTACAAATGGCTAGAAGTATTCCAATATTTTAACAAAATGTCTGGCAGAATGGAGTTGGCATTATTTGTAGGAGGTCTCCTGACAATTAACAAAGGGTGGAGTTTCCAGTTTCAATCTCCTACATTGTAATGTTAAAAAATTCAAGTCAATTCTATTCCACCTTTTTTTTAAAAAAAAAGTACTAGAACATTCCTCACTACTGTATGTTTATAGTAGTGAGGAGTGTTAATAATGTGGCACAGAAAAGTTTGCCACACTGTGGAAAAAAGACGACCGATATTGTTATCCAGTATCAGTTTCCAGCATTCCTTCAGCTGGGTACAGTGTGACTCAAGTGCAAAATACAACTACCACCAATCCGCTTTGCCAATAGTGTGAATATTTCCATTCCCCACACCAGCTATAAGCTTGGCGAGCAGAGACAGGAGTTCAATCTCGGAATACCGGGTTGACATCCGGCGGATGGGAGTGGAAGTGGTAGGGGGTTGAGAGTCAAGCTAACCACTTGTCTGCATTGTCTCGTGCTACCATGGACAGAAGAGAAGGACGACGACAGCTACACTTTTGCCCACTCAGCACAACTGCTCATATCGTACAAGATGCCGAGAGGTCTGTGCTGGGAGCTTGTGGAAGTTAACAACAGGTTTCAGAACGTCAAGCTCATTTGATATAAATATCATCGGACCCTTACAGCCGAGAGAGGAGCCTTTTGTTCCAGTCAGAGGCAATGTTGTAATGTAAATGGAGCATGAAGTGTATCTAAAAGGTCTTTGTTGACCCATAAACCTGTTTACAACAGCAGATTGATACAAAACTTGCATTTATAAAGTGCCTTTAACATAAAAGAACACCAAGGAGTTTCAGAGATTGAACCAAAGCAGGCAAGATTTTGCAGGAAAGATTAGGAGGAATAAAAAAAAGCTTGGTCTCAGAGAGACAGGTTTTATTCAATAAGGATCTTAAATGAGGAGAGGTAGATCGGAAGGTGCCAAGGTTTCGGGAGGGAATTCCAGAACGTGGGGCCTAGGATGGAGGCCAGCCAGGAGAGCATTGGGATAATCGAGTCTGTAGTAGACAAAAGCATGGATGAGGGTTTCAGCAGCAGATGGCCTGAGGTAGGAGTGGAAGCAGGTGATATTACAGAGGTGGAAGTAGACAGTCAGTCAGTCATTGTGATGGAGAGCATATGGGGGAGGGGGGGGTTGGAGATTCAGCTCAAACAGGACACCAAGGTTACAAACAGTCCGGTTCAGCCCGAGACAGTGGCGAGGAATGGGGATCGAATCATTGCAGAGTTAAAACTCCATACCCTTGCCAATGATTCCATCCCCAGAGAACAATGCAGGGAACAGGAGTTCAAATCCCATCATGTTCAACATCAAGTACCAGCAAGCACTTTGTGACACATAAAATCTGAAGTACTGGTGCAGAAAATGCTACTGAAACTGCAGTCACATTGCATTTGTCACAACTCCATGCACAAGATTTTATCATATTCACCACCATCGCCATGGAAAAAAGATTACAAAGTCAAGGGAGGAGAACATGGCAGCCAAGAGCTTTAATGGCCAACACCTCAGGAGCCATGTTTGGAATGTTAACACTTCTATATTCAAGGAAAAGTGGTCAGTTTGAAAAACATTTTGTCCCAAGATATAATGGGTATGCAGTTTGATGACTGCACAACAATAGTAGTTGAATTGGATGCATTTGTAAACTCCAAAATCTGGGTCAGCAGAAAAATGTTGGGAGAGATAATTGATCTGCCTGCTGCTGTAAGGATTTCTCTATGTATAATCTGCAGTTTCCATCAGCACAAAATGCCTCGTCTCATACAGCAACAGGGTTGGTGAAAAACAAACGCCATTAAAACTGTTTCACTACTTTTGAAACTTCCTGCTAATAAAGAAACTCTTTCACTCTGCATCAAAATTTACAACTTCAATCATTTACTTCTGCAAGTACAATTGCTTAATAAGTGGCAAAGTCACAGTCTGGGGGTGGGGGGGGTCGAAAGATCTTAAATCCTTCCATTCTAATAAACCATTCGAGGTCTCATGTTAACTTCTGATTAAGTTACTTTAAAAATAAACTGAGCTAAATCAAAACTTTTTTCTAAAAAAAGATTTGGAATTTTTTTTTTTAAATCAATGCTTTGTGACCATGTATTTGGCATTAGCGGGCTTTATATCTTGTGCCTTGGGTCATTTTTTGTACGATAAAGGCACTAGACAAATGCAAGTTGTTGACGTGAGGTTACTGATCAATAATCCATGCAACAAGAATATAACCGTCACCCCATTAATGTTAACATAGCTGGTGTTTTCCAAAGGGAACTGAGTCATTCATTTAGTAACTCAAAAATAGCTTTAACGTTAAGATTTACCCTTAAAATTCCCATATGAGCATCTAAATGACATTACACACCGGAAAGCAATTGAAACAGCATGTTTTAGCAGGGGAAATCTGAGGACCTGTAGGAGTTGATTATAATAACACAGTTTTATACTTGAAGGATTCACATTTGGTGTTCAAATCATTGGGTTGGGCATTTAGAACACTCAGTATTTCTTTTATGCTTCAGAATCATTTTTTTTTAAATGGCATTTCAACTGAGGAAAAACATCGTCAAAATTAAGATGCATGGACAATCATGGGAATGGAAACATCAGGAGACCTGCTGGAGAGATCAGCCAGCATGGATGTCATCACAACCAAATGTCAAAAGGTTTAAACTTTCCCTTACATCATTATTTCAGCACTTTATTTAGAAGCAAGAGAATCTCCTTCATTACAAACAATCTGTAAGTTTACCAGAGTCCTATTTTGCCCTCACTGACTCAACAAGGCACGACAAAGTGGAACCTGAAGATTCATACCAACTACACTGATTGCAGCTACTGTGCAATAGGCACACGATGGGGTACAGTGCTTTAATTTCAATTTATTTCATAAGCAAACACATTTTCAACTCCATTCTAACAGGCTTGAACATCTGCTGGCAGGAATACAGAGGTACTCTCGGAGTGACTTGCTTGAGGGTCAATCTCAGACCAACAATAAAATAATCCCATGTGTTTTTTGTTTTTCCATTTCCCCCCACCCCCCATTTTCCCTTTTAAATTTGTTTTAATCTTCTTCCCCTGAATCCGATCTCCAACATCCCAGTGTTGGCAAGCTCTGAAATGAGGACCAGACACGCATGGAGCAGTGGGCTGGCCAAGGAGGTGGGCTGCCATTGGGCCCCAGGCCTAATTTCAATTACTACCACCAATGGTATAAATACAGACCATTGTGATTTGCATGCTTCAACACACCAGATGTTTTAAACACAACACAAGTTATTACAAACTATTCTCAATATATCTACAGCAAATATTTTATGCTAATTTACAAGACTGTCATATTGCATTCACCACCACCCCACTCTAAAGTTTGGACTTTCTGCTCCTTAATGCCCACTCCTGAACTGGAATATATAAATGTGACTTGATCAATCATACTGGAGACCAAAATAAATTAGACACCGAGGTTTACCTCCCATAAATAACACCACTGAAATCATTTCAAGAGAGAACCTCATATCTTACAGAAGGTAATCTTTTTTCCATGGAGATGGTGGTGAATATGATAAAATCTTGTGCAGGAAAGATTAGGAGGAATAAAAAAAAGCTTGGTCTCAGAGACAGGTTTTATTCAAGGGAGGAGAACATGGCAGCCAAGAGCTTCTCAGCAGGAAATGTAATACATCCTTTATGGGAATCAGTGTTCTATAAATATATTCTTCCTGAAGTTTACATTTACAGTAACAGGACATGACATAGTCTGATATACAAACTATTCTGGTAACATCCATTTTATACAATAAAAGCCACAAGACTATCACCTGGCCAGTAAGACTTGTGTAACAGTTGACTTCTCAGTAATCACGGCAATGTCCAGGAAGGACAAGCATTCAGCCTGAAGGCATAATGTCTGTATGTAGAATATCATATATCCACGTACATAATAATTACATCTATACATACTAGGGGCGCGATCTTGCCAGCCCTGGGGAGGCAGGTATGGAGGCGGGACTGCCGGGAAAATGGGAGAATTTGGGGCCGGGTGCCTTCTTCCCAGGAGGCGGGTAGCCGTCCCGCGCCGGGGTCCCGTCTTCTTGGAGGCGGGAAGGGATTAAAGCCTATTAACTGCCTGTTAACAGGTAGTTAACAGGCAGAAAATAAAATTATTCCCTTTTTGCCCTCACAAGTGCGGGCTTCCCGAAGGATCCGAAACCCGCCAGCTCAGCGAGTAGGGGGGCTGCGGGGGTCCAAAAGTGTGCTGTGAAGGTAAGTGATGGGTGCAAGTGTGGAGAGGTCAGTATCGGAAGTAAGTGCAAAGTGTTAGTAAAAGTGTACTTACCTTTGTTTCTTCCTGCAGGCTTCAGTCAGTGTGTATGCGGAGAGTCTCGGACCTCCGTGTTGCAGATGACAGATGGCCGTTGCATTCTCAGATGCAACAACCATCTCATTTCTGCAAAAGAAAGATGTTTGATGAGGTCTTGAATTCAAGACCTCATGAAACTACAGAGAATGTCACTGTTTGACAGCTTCACAGAGCTGTCAAACGATGACAAATCATGTCAAAAATTTTTGACAGATGAAACGTCATATGCTGACGTTCTCTGTAACCGGCTTTCCCTTAATTGGCCTGCTAAGCCCGCTGGGTGGGCTTAACAAGGTCAATCAAGGGAAAATAGCGTGGGTTGGCCAGAAGTTGTTGGGAGGCGGGACTGAAACCTGACAAGTGGGAGCCCCGCCTCCAAAAGCTCCCCATTGGCAAAATCACCCCCCGACGTTACAATAGTTACTACATTTCAAATGTACCGTATTGACTGTAAAGCGCTTTGGGACGTCCTGAAGTGGTGAAAAGCACTAGATCAATGCAAGTTCTTTTCTCTTTTTACAGAATTGCCAGTGTGTTGGCCCCAAAGTCAATGAATACAAGCATTTTTCTTAAACAAACTGTGACCAAGTCCAAAGAAACACTTTAAAAACTCGCTCCACAGAGCCCACTAGCTGAAGTCTGCAACTACATTGTGACAGCTGATTCAGCAATTTACACTGGCAAATGTGAACAAAAGCAGCACCAAAATAATAGCAGGAAGTAATGTCTGTTGACAGGAAGTGCATGCCATATGCAAATTTGATCTGTAGATTATTTCAGAATAATCCACAGAAAGGGCACCATTGCACCTCGCTAGCTCATTCATTCTCCCCAGCTAATGCTGGAATGAGCTGAATAATATGAATTTCTTTATATTCACTAAGTCACCCCCTCACTAAATCTTACATGTGCAGAATATTTTGATAGTCTCAAAGAAGCGTTCCCATATACATAACAAATGTAGTAATAAATCCTTAAAAATGTCACTAAAAATAAATTCTTGTGTGCAGTTTTACGTCACAACCCGTTAAAAGACTATACAGCGTTATAGCTTTTTGTCGCCTTGTCGCCAACGGGCGAAAACCATGTCAAGACGAGCAGTGATCTCTTGCTATTACTGTCAGTCCCCAGGACAAGCAGCAATGTCTTGCAACCTTTGGCATTCATAGTACAACTTATTACAAAAATCCAGACTTGTGTAGCTGTCAGCTCAATTATGGCTCAGAAAAACTTGGCCGAGGGAGATGGTTGTGTGTGCGCGTGTGTGTCTAGGATAATTTAACTGACCCAGAGCATGCTAGCTTTCAAGCAATTTTTTTTTTAAAACTCAGAATACCAAGTTATAAAGGGCTCACTCAAATCCACGTAACTGAATATCTGACCTTTCCTTCCATGAGCGATCTGCTTCATAATCATTGCAGATATATTTAAAACCTTTGTCCATCTGGAATGATTCCAAGGTTTTAAATGGAGCACAAGGACAGAAATGTATTTCGAGTGTGGGCCGCAGCAAGGGCACTGCAATACAAAAACTGCAACTAAAAAATAAATCACCACATTTCTGAAGATTGCTGTAGCTTCATCTACACGCAATGGCACAGAAACTAGCCCAAGCCCCCACTGGAAGGTGAAGTAACATGGTATGGTTTAAAAATAAAAATCTCTCAAATAAAAATGTAAATTAGATTTGGGAAATCTTTTCACAAATATTTGAGAAAACCAATACAATGGAGAAGGCCATGGCAATGTGAGTTTTCAACCATGGTAGTGCTACACATTTTAGAAATTCAGGTTATTAGAAAGAAACTGAGATCATAATTAATAAAAAATAAAAACAATGGCTTTAATCTGTCAACCTCTGATCTTTGTGGCAATATCCACCATTTAAGAAAATTTGGCAGTCTAGTGTTAAACCCAGTAAGCAGAGTGAATGTTGACCTTCATGATGCAATACTGCAAGGGTAGAGCAAAGAAATGGGTACAGATTCTAGATGGCAAGATGGAACAGTCTACTTACAGGAAAAGGCATTAGACCAGAGACAGATGGTACTAAAACTTCTGAAACCACGCCATAAATTCCACTCGTCCATACCAGGCAACTGCTGGAGGGGCTATCATCCTCCTCAATATATTCTGGCCATGCCCTCACATCCAGACATTCTGAACAGCAGTCCAGGAGGTCACTACCAACATGACTGGTCTCACATCCCAGAAGACCCATCTCAGTGCTGCTGGGCCTGCCCACTGATTCGATAAGGCCTCCTGCAATGAGCAGGCTAGCACAATTCATTGCTAGCTGCAAGATGTGTCCCTCCTCTGTGGCCCATCACACAACAAACATGGCTGCGGCAAATGTGGGACAGCGGTCAGAGCGAATGTGGGACAGCGGTCAGAGTGAATGATGTTTGGCCTCCAACTGGAACTGGAGACGTACTAGGCAGTCTGAGATCTATTCTTGGAGACGCACTCAGCATAAACGGACTTCATGATGCAGCAACCCACACACCGGCATGAGCCACACCAACATGATCATTGTGCAGAGCCCTCACTGCCATCCCCAAGCCCATCTAACCCCCCTAGAACCCAAGGTTAAACAAGTTACCTCAGTTCCCCTTTCCCCCCGAAACAAGCTGCATTGCTCCCAGTGCAAGCAACGACCAAATGTCTCCATTCAGTCAAGATGCGCAATGATTTCATAAAACTATGTATGAGCATGTACATTGACAAAATGCAAGTGATCTCAGAAAAGATGTGTGTGAATGAATTAAACAATGGTTTGATAAAATATTTGATATGGCTAAACCTGTATAATGGTTTCAGCAAAATGTACCCATGATTGTATAATAGCTTAATAACATGCAAATATAGATCTGAGAACCTAAAAAAAACATTTACAGCGAGATGCACATTAAACATTTGCCTCTTTCTGGGGAGAAAATCTTGATTTTAGGAGGTTTAATTGCAGTTTAAAACCCACACATTGCTTTCTTTAATGTTTCAGACTTTTGTAAGGAGTAAGAAACTCCATGATAATCATGGAGAATGAATTAATCTCCTGAACAGTGGTAAAGCGTTTAAAAATGAAATCTGCAAACATGCATTTGTCTGAATTCTGGAATGAGTACCCACTGCAATTATAGAAACGCAAGCTGCTTTCTCCCTCTGCTCCACCCCCTTTAATTTGCTTCCATCATTTGCAGGGGTCATTTGGAAACCGCAAAAATAGCCGGTTGGCAGCAGAGTGACAGGCCAGTTCGCCCATTTCGAACAACAGGGAGTAAAACAGTTTTCTTTAATCTTGCAGGCTCCTGGGGCCCAAAACACACTCAAGTCAAATGTTCTGCATTCAAATTGAATCTTTGGAGTCAAGATAACAACTAAAAGACATCCTTCAAAATTGCTATTTCTCAGCTTTGGTACAATAACCACATATGCACTTTAATGAGGTGTTCAGCAATGGTTCATTGGTTAGAACTCAAATTTTTTTTTTTTAATCCACAGATAGATTTTTTCCCCCTTCTGATATTTGAATAAAATAACTTCAATAATTAATGGCATGAGCCATGTCAATTAAAGTCACCAGGGCTCAGGCCCAATTTGTTTTGTAACCGATTGCAAAAATCACATTTTTAATGCATGTTTAAAAATCAGGATCTCTGTGTTTCAACCTCCCAAGCTCATTTGTGTTTGTTGCCATTTTTCTAACTGGTCATCGAACAGCCGACAGCTCGTACCTCAGGGTTTTAAACTGCAATGAGCTGCTAACCAGCGTTATTTTTGCAGTTTCCAAATGGCCCCTGCAAATGATGAAAGAAAATTAAAGGGGGTGGAGCAGAGGGAGAAAGCAGCTTGCGTTTCTATAATTGCAGTGGGTACTCATTCCAGAATTCAGACAAATGCATGTTTGCAGATTTCATTTTTAAACACTTACCACTGTTCAAGAGATGAATGCATTCTCCATGATTATCATGGAGTTTCCTTACAAAAGTGTGAAACACTAAAGAAAGCAATGTGTGGGTTTTAAACTGCAATTAAACCTCCTAAAATCAATCTCAGCTATACTTTTTTGGCAAGGTTGAAAGAAGAAACTAACACTTCCCCACGTGAAAGGGGGAAAAAATAGAATCACTCAATGTGCCATTGCTGCCCATCACTTACCAATAAGCGCAAAAACAGCATAGGCAGAGGACCAGCAACACACATACTAAGCAACACACAGCGAGATATGATCGGGAACGCAATGCCTGAAAGGGTGGTGAAAGTAGATTCAATAGAGACTTTCAAAAGAGAATTTGATATATACTTGAAAAGCAAAAATTTGCAAGTCTATGGGGTAAGAACAGGAGAGTGGGACTAATTGGATAGCTCTTTCAAAGGCGCAATGGGCTGAATGGCCTGCTTCTGTGCTGATTCGATGACTCTAACACGAAGTCCACAAGGATATGTTAGACAACTGGTTGGACAGTCTACAAATAGACACTGAGATTTGGATTGCACAGAACATTAAAATTGTTCTATAAATATAGACAGCGAAGTCAGAGAAGCAACAAGGCCTTTGAAAGGCACCAATGGTGAGGTGGCATCAAGCAACCTGTGGCAGATTACATGAACAATTTGTTCATATCGATGCTCAAGAAGCAACCCTCGACACTCTCCTGGAAGTGAGACATTATTCCCTGAGAAGCGATGAGCATTTTAAAGGGCAATGGTAATTACTGATAAGGAAGCAAAGGGAACATTGAAGGCACTGAAAGGAGTCATCAGCAGCCGAGTGAGTTATCTTGACGAATGTTATGTCAAGTATCATTTTTCTTTAAAAAGTGATATGAACCTGTGCTGCAATACATCAACCACATAGTTCTACAGGGCATCAGATAGCCACTGGACAATTTGATTGAAACACATCACGTGCTATTTTGACCTATAACTTGGAGCATGGGAGCCTGTGGCAAGGAAAAATACAAACATCTGGCTGCACAGGGAGGCCAAATAAAACTTGCACCGATTCACTTTCTCAAACTGATCGCAACATTGTTGTAGCCGGGCAACATATGGATTACCGAATAAAGTGGCTCTCAAAGCTTAAGCATCACTACATAGTGACCTAGCCCCTCAGTATATTAGAACCACCTAAAATGAAATGTTAATTGCTTTAATACGGTCTCGCTGCTGCAGTTGCCAGTGTACACCCACCACTCAGTGTCTAATTGGAGAAGATGAGATCATTTTAACAGATTCTTAAATGCCTGAACAATTTTCTAGTGCTAAAACGAAATAGCAGCCACAAATGGAGATCAGAACAATTTAACATTGGAATTTATGCAAGTCAGATGTTGTGAGAACCTACGAAGTCAAATTTTTAAAACACTGTTGGATGTCTATATGGATAAATAGATAGGAACGAGCGAGAGAGTGAGGGGGTGAGGGGGTGAGCGAGGGAAAAGAGGAAGGCGAAGGGAGGTTTAGTGCATTAGAGTTTTGGACAAGTTGAGAGTTTATGGAGGGTGGAGAATGAGACACCAACAAGAACAATGTAATTAAGTCTGGATGCAACAAAGGATTATATAAGGGGTTCAGCAGTAGGAGGGGCAAGGTAGGGGGAAAAGGCAGGTAATGTTACAGAAGTGGAAGTAAGAAACTTTGGTGATGGATAAGATATGGAACTATAGGCTCAACTCTGGGTAAAACCGGTTACCAAGATTACAAAGATAGGTTCAGCCCAAGTGTGGCCAGTGAGAGAAGGATGGAGTCAGTGGCAAGGAAGCAGAGTTTATGATGGGGGTGAAAACACAACATCTTTGGTCTTCCAACCTAAAACATTCTGATATTAATTTGGCAACTCTATTTTTGAATAGTATACCATTATAAATAAAGCCAAACAATTTGCCATCATCTACCCCATGGTACATAGAAACATAGAATCTAGGAGCAGGAGTAGGCCATTCGGCCCGTCGAGCCTGCTCCACCATTCAATACGATCATGGCTGATCATCCAAATCCAGTACCCTGTCCCTGCTTTAATCCCCACAGTACACATATCCCACCCTACCCCGTAACCCCACGTATTTAATTCCCCCTAACATATCCCATCCTATCCCCATAACCCCACATATTTAATCCCCCCCCAACACTAAGGGTCAATTTATCATAGCCAAATCAACCTAACCCGCACATTTTTGGACTGTGGGAGGAAACCGGAGCACCCGGAGGAAACCCACGCAGACACGGGGAGAATGTGCAAACTCCACACAGACAGTACATTTGCTTGCAGGCAAAAAAAAGGTTTCCTACCCATTGGTTGCTACTCCTAATGCAATCATTGAAAATACAAAATATAGTTCACAAATCTGCCCAGTATTTGAAAGATTTTTGTGTATAGCATTTGGGATTGTAGAAAGGGTGCAAAGAATAGTCTTTAAATTGGCTCTTATGGAAACCCCCAACTAGCCCTACCTGCCGACAGTCCCCAAGACCAAGCACTTGTGTACATTCAGTTCTAACTGATGACACCTGTGACAGAGACTGTGGGTCCCACATTGGACTCATCAGTCACCCAAGAACTCATTTTTAGGGTGGAAGCAAGTCATCCGCGGTTCCGAGGGACTACCTAAGAAGGGGGGGGTAAAAGGAAAAGCAGCAGAACTTGGAGGCTTTCAAGTCACAAGAACATTTATATTTTTGATTAAGTCTCTAGTTCTGCATTGGTTATTCTTATTCAAGTTCCTAATTTTCCTTATTTTTTTCCCCTATTTCTGCTGCACCAAAAAATACGTTGTGTGGAAGAGGAAGAGGACTTCTGTTGTGGTCTCGCTATACAATAGGAAGGTACAATTTCCAGTAATACATTGCTTTTTGCCAGGATATTCACAGTCCCATGTATAACTAATTAATGTTGCAACACTGTTGTAGAAACATTGCATTGCACTAAGGAAACAAGGTCAGGATCACCCCTTTAAAAATTTTAATCTTTATAATGCTTCCATATTGTGCTTCATTCTCAGAGACCATAAAAGCCTGTGAAGCAGAAGAGTTGATTGATCCTTGACACGCATGCACGCGCACACGTATGTGTCTGGTCTGGACTCCAGAACTGGTCTACCATTTTCTGAGTTCCAGTCAGATAGGATAGTGGAAAGCAAACGAAACAACTTGCACTTACATAGCACCTTTAATGTAGTAAAATGTCCCAAGGTGCTTCACAAGAGTGTCATCAGACAGATGCCATATAGAGAGAGAGATGACGACAGATGGTCAAAGAGGTAGTTTTTAAGGAGCATCTTAAAGGAGGAGAGAGAGGTAGAGAGGTTTAGAGAGGGAATTTCACAGCTTAGGGCCTAGGTAGCTGAAGGCACGGCCACCAATGGTGGAGCGATGAAAATCAGGGATGCGCAAGATGCAAGAATTGGAGGAGCGCAGAGATCTCGGAGGGTTGTAGAGCTGGAGGAGGTTACAGAGATAGGAAGGGGCCAGGCTGTGGAGGGATTTGAACACAAGGATGAGAATTTTAAAATTGAGACGTTGCCAGACAGAGAGCCAAGGTAGGTCAGCGAGCACAGGGGTGATGGGTGAACGAGACTTGGTGCGAGTTAGGATACAGGCAGCGGTGTCTTGGATGAGCTCAAATTTAAAGAGGGTGGAAGATGGGAGGCCAGCCAGGAGAGCGTTGGAATAGTCGAGTCTGGAGGTAACAAAGGCATGGATGAGGGTTTCAACAGCAGAGGGGCTGAGGCAGGGGCAGAGACGAGTGATATTATAGCGTCATTCTTGGTGATGGGGGAGGATATGGGGTCGGAAGCTCAGCTCAGGGTCAAATAGGACGCCGAAGTTGTGAACAGTCTGGTCCAGCCTCAGACAGTGGCCAGGGAGGGGGATGGAGTCTGTGTCAACTAAAAGTAATTGAAAGAATGGCCCAAAGTTGAGTACAGTGCCATCAACTGTAATGATAGAGAACAGGACACGGAGCTGGAACTGAAGGATTGGGCTTAGAAGTTGAAATTGAGACAGAGCAAGGAGACTAGTCTGAGCGGGGCTGGGATTGAAAGATCATATTGAATTGTTCAGCTTTAATTATAATTGTGAAGAGCATTTGTCCTAGCCAATATTTATCCCTTAATCAACATCACCAAAACATGTTATCTGGTCATTATCACATTGCTGTTTGTGGGAGCTTGCTGTACGCAAATTGGCTGGTGCGTTCCCTACATTACAACAGTGACTACACTTCAAAAAGTACTTCATTGGCTGTACAGCGCTTCAGGACGTCCAGTGGTCGTGAAAGGCGCTATATAAATGCAAGTCTTTCTTTCGATAGAATTGCAAAGTTAATATGAGAATGCGAAGGTTTTTAAATTGCCTTGTAACATGTACTTAGCTATACTTTTCACTCAACGTTTGTGTTATTTTATTTGCTTGCTGTCCAGTAACTGCATAATACTTCTTGGTTTCAAGGTCACTTTGGCAAAGTGCACCCCCACTTGCTCCAGGCCAGAATCTGCCTTCTTGGATCCTCCAGCATCAGTCTCCTGATTAACTCCCCGTCTCTCAATCTCAACTTTGCTTGGACTGGATGTCCTTGCTCTTGCTCAAGTCTCATGCTCTGAGCCCTCACCTCCTGAGCAACTGTGATTGCAGTCAATGATATTGTAGCCCAATTTTGGGGCACACATTCACCTGCTTCGGCTGGGTCAGGGTAGACCGAGCTACAGTACCACTTAAAATCACAAAGCAAGGAATATCTACCTGGAGATGATGGGCTGCGACCCGAGCAGGAGCAGAGAACCCAGAATAAAAAGTGCAAAGAATCAGCGCACAAGGTGGTGTTAAAAGATCAGGACTGGGCCAGATTTGGATAATAAATAGCCACTGTCTCCATTTGAGACTCCTCACCTCATTACAAAGTTCATTTGGCTTGTATCCCAAAACAGTGGTAGTATAACGACGCTAAAGAGCTTACCCACTTGTCAATTATACTAACTCGCCAATAGAACGTGAAACTGTTTTTAAACAGAGGTTCAGTGTGGCCTAGGACAAAAAAAAAATGGTTGATGGACTTTACCACACATAAAAGTAATTTTAAAAGGAGAACTCTTAGTTCAGCACAATTTTAGAACAATATATTCTTTGATTATTTGTTTAGAAAGCAAATGTTAAACATGAATCAATTTATTAAAGCCACCATTTACTGAAAACTTCAAAGCAATTCATAATTTACTTGGACTATGAAGATTGAAATGACAAAAAAAAAATTTTTTTTTTTTTTAAAAAGAGAACTTTACTAACAATGTTAGAACTTCCAAAGCATCATGAACACTAAGCCTTGAAATACCCACAGAGTATTTTCATTACCGAGGGCTCAAACAATGCATTATTACTCCAATCTTTTGCACTCCGGGAGTAAATAGCTCACCTATAAGGATGAAATTTGCCCAAGTGTTTGATTAACAGAAGCAAAACATTTGTATTGTTCAATATTCTAAGTTCACAGTGTATCTTGAATATGCTTCAAAATAATGTAGTCAGACTGGACCCTCTCACAACATGACAGCAAGACTTGTACCATATTCATAAAAGGAGGAATTTGAAGTTCAAGAATTCAGTGCAATACTATGGGAGGAAAGACATCTCTTGCATTTATATACCACTTTATGTCCTCAGGGTGTCTTACATGCTACTTTTGAAGTCACTTATGTAGGAAAACATGGCAAGCCAATTTTACACACAGAAGGTCCCCCAAACAGCAAATAAATAGATTTCAAAATAATCTGCTTTTGCTGATATTGACTGAGGAAGGAATGTTGGGAAAGACATTGGAAAAATTCCCTGCTCTTCCTTAAATAATGTCGTGATAACTTTAACATCTACCTGGGCAGGGAGCCAAAGTCTCTAATCTTAAAAGATTGTACCTTTGACAATGCAGTACTCCCTCAGTGCTGCACTGAAGTGTCAGCCCACATTACCCACTCAAGATCAGTAGTGGGACTTGCACCTGTAACCTTCTGACTCAGTTGAGAGTGCTACCTACCAAATTAAGGTGACACTTGTACAGAAGAAAAGAAAATGAGAAACAATTTATTTCAGTAATTCCATGATCAAAATTCACTCAATCTGTACAATGTGAACATACTAATGATGTGGTTCTACCCAGAAATCTCAAAACAGGCATCCCAATGATTTTCCAAACTGAAATAGGAATCTCAGAAGGTATACTGAACTGTAAAATAAGACCTTATTCTGGAGTAGATTCCTTGAACAAGCACATGGTAAATAAGCAGAAAAGCAAATGCACATTTTCTTTTTTAAAAAGATATTTTTCAATGTTCAATATTAAGCCATGCAATAAAGATTCACATTTTATGGATTCTCTTAAGGATCCTGTAAATATTCACATTTGTGGAGGAAGAGATCAATCCTGAATCTAACTTTGTTTAAGTATTCAACATTTTCACCATCATGAAAATAAATCAAAGTACGCTACCCTTCCCACTCAAATCTTACAAAGCCAAAAGGAAAAAAAAACTAACTGTGCAAGTGTAAAATAGGCTGCACTGAATTAGACTGTTCAACTTGGAAAACTCCCGTGTAAAGTTTTCATTTTGGTTCCCAATGAACATATCAGAAAGAATACTGCTGATAAATAGGATTAAAATAGAATTTGATTTTATTTAAAGAAAAAGTGAATTAAAACAGGGTTTATCTAAATACATTCGGATTACCAGATTTATTTTTTAAATTTATTTCTCTAGAAAAGAGAAAAGGTTGAGGGGTGACCTGATAGAGGTCTTTAAGATATGAAAGGGTTACATAAGAACATAAGAAATAGGAGCAGGAGTCGGCCATTTGGCCCTTCGAGCCTGCTCCGCCATTCAATAAGATCATGGCTGATCTTCCACCTCATCTCCACTTTCCTGCACTATCCCCATATCCCTTGATTCCCTTAATATTCAAAAATCTATCGATCTCGGTCTTGAATATACTCAAACACTGAGCCTCCACAGCCCTCTGGGGTAGATAATTCCAAAGATTCACCACCCTCAGTGAAGAAATTTCTCCTCATCTCAGTCCTAAATGGCCGACCCCTTATTCTGAGACTGTGACCACTGTTTGATAGGGTAGACATAGAGAAGATGTTTCCACTTGTTGGCGAGACCAAAACTATGGGCCATAAATATAAAAGATAGTCACTAATAAATCTAATAGGGAATTCAGGAAAAACTTCTTCATCCAGACAGTGGTTAAAATGTGGAACTTGCTACCACAAGGAGTAGTTGAGGCGAATAGCATAGATGTAATTAGGGGGAAGCTCGATAAACACATGAGGTAGAAAAGAATAGAAGGTTATGGTGATAGGGTTAGATGAAGAGGGGTGGGAGGAGGCCCATGTTGAGCACAAACACCAGCATGGACCAGTTAGGCTGAATAGCCTCTTTCTGTGCTGTACATTCTGTGTAATTCGATGTAAAAATGAGTGGATTAAATAGACAATTTAATTTGGGCTTCAACCCAACACCCATTTTCAGTGCTTGGTTCCAGTCTGGCTGCAACTTCAACCTTTGAGCGTGCGCGCTCTGGCACTGGCTGGATAAATACATGGGCAGAGCGGTCTGCCAAAAATTAGAAATTTAATTTTACTGTTATGAGGAACATCTCTGAACATTTAAATCAAGATCAAGTAGGTTTACAAAGTGACCTGCACACTTTGGAAACCAGGCTCAACACCATACTTGATTTACTCTGTGAATGGTGGTGTCAAAATGAAGCAATACAAGATTACTCCCAGCAGGGAGGTTCCTCTTGTTCAGGTATAAGGTTGTGCCCAGACTCCAAGAGTTATACTGCAAGTTTAATGTCTGGTACACAACAGGTTTAACCATTAGTACAAAGTGGAATTGGTTTCACACCTTCACTAAATTTGCAGTGTAAATGCACCTTAAAAGCAAACCTGGAAAAAAATCTAAAACAGCTGGCAGCAAACACAGAGGGGGGAATTTTCCCAGCCCTGGGGAGGCGGGGCTGCTGAGAAAATGGCAGAAACTGGGAGCGGGTACTGAACCTGCTCCCAACCCGCCTCCGTGCCATCTTCCCGGGAGGTGGGTCCCCGACTCGCGCAGGGACCCGTCTCCTCAAGGCGGGAAGGGGATTACAGCCATTTAACTGCATGTTAACAGGTAGTTAACAGGCAGTTAAGAGGCTTATCCCCATTTTACCCCTGCAAGTGTGGACTTCCCGCCGGCTGCGAACCTCGCCAGGGTCAGCGGGGGTGAGGGGGAATCAAAAAAATGCACTGTGGAGGTGAGTGATGGGTGCAAGTGTGGAGAGGTAAGTATGAGAGGTGAGTGTAAAGTGTTAGAAAAAGTTTACTTACTTGTGTTTCATCCTGCAGGCTTCAACCCTTGGGGATCCGGAGGTGCCTCATCTCAATGGCAGAAATGACAGAATGGCTGCTGCATTCTCCGATGCAGCAGCCATCTGATTTCTGCTGAGGGAAGAGGTTTGGTGAGTCTTCAGTACAAGGGCTCACCTTAGAACAGAGATTGTCAGTAATAACAACAGAAAACGCTGGAAAAACTCAGCAGGCCAGGCAGCATCCGTGGAGAGAGAAAGAGAGTTGACGTTTCAGGTCGATGACCTTTCATCAGAACTGGGAAGAGCTGGAAATCAAATAGATTTAAGGCCAGGGTAAAGCTGGGAAAAGGGGGAGGGGATAAAGGAACAAAGGAGGAGATGAAGAGACATTAAGAGACATTAAGAGATATGCAAGGCTAGAGGTGGTGTTAATGTGACAGATTAAGGCTGAATGAAGTGTGAAATCCACTGGCAGAATGAAGGACAGCTGCCAGCTTCTAGGAGGAAAAAAAAAAGGTGGGGGGGACAAATAAAAGGGTGGATAAAATAAAATATAAATGTGATTGGAGCTGAGGTTATGATCTAAAATTGTTGAACTCGATATTGAGTCCAGAGGGCTGTAGCGTGCCTAAACGAAAGATGAGGTGCTGTTCCTCGAGCTTACGCTGAGCTTCCGTGGAACAGTGTAATAGGCCGAGGACGGTGAGGTCAGAGTGGGAGTGAAGCGGTGAATTAAAGTGACAGGCCACCGGGAGCTCGGGGTCCCCCTTACGGACTGAACGGAGGTGTTCCGCAAAGCGGTCACCCAATCTGCGTTTGGTCTCCCCAATGTAGAGGAGTCCACATCGTGAGCAGCGAATACAGTATACTAAATTGCAGGAAGTACAAGTAAATCGCTGTTTCACCTGGAAGGGGTGTTTGGGGCCCTGGACAGTGGGAAGAGGGGAGGTATAAGGGCATGTGTTGCATCTCCTGCGCGTGCACGGGAAAGTGCCGGGCGAAGGGGAAGGGGTGCTGGGGGTGGTAGAGGAGTGGACTAGGGTGTCGCGGAGGGAGCGGTCCCTGCGGAATGCTGAAAGGGGAGGTGAGGGGAAGATGTGTTTGGTGGTGGGATCACGCTGGAGGTGGCGGAAATGGCGGAGGATGATCCGTTGAATGTGGAGGCTGGTGGGGTGAAAGGTGAGGACAAGGGGAACCCTATCATGGTTCCGGGAGGGAGGGGCAGGGGTGAGGGCAGATGTGCGGGAGATAGAACGGACACGGTCGAGGGCCGTGTCGACCACGGTAGAGGGGAATCCTCGGTTGAGGAAAAAAGAAGACATGTCGGAAGCACTGGTATGGAAGCTGGCAGCTGTCCTTCATTCTGCCAGTGGATTTCACACTTCATTCAGCCTTAATCTGTCACATTAACACCACCTCTAGCCTTGCATATCTCTTAATGTCTCTTAATGTCTCTTCATCTCCTCCTTTGTTCCTTTATCCCCTCCCCCTTTTCCCAGCTTTACCCTGGCCTTAAATCTATTTGATTTCCAGCTCTTCCCAGTTCTGATGAAAGGTCATCGACCTGAAACGTCAACTCTCTTTCTCTCTCTACGGATGCTGCCTGGCCTGCTGAGTTTTTCCAGCGTTTTCTGTTGTTATTTCGGATTTCCAGCATCTGCAGTATTTTGCTATCGTATTAGAGATTGTCAGTGTTTGACAGCTTCTCTAAAAATTTGACAGATGAAATGTCATATGCCGACGTCCTCTGTCACCGGCTTTCCCCCTTAATTGGCGGGCTTAACAAGGTCAATCAAGGGAAAATAGCATGGGTTGGCTGGACGTTGTTCGGGGCGGGACTAAAACCCGAAAACCAGCAGTCCCGCCCCCAACGACAAAATCCAGCCCAGAGATTCAAGAACACATAGCCAGCATTACTTTAAACTGCATTACAGAACTGGATACAAATGTGTCATATTATAGGATCATTGTAATACCTGTAATTTCATGAAGACTTTACACTGCCTCATGTCTCCCATAGCACTTGACCAAAAAAAAGTTATATTGTTCTGTCTGGATTATTGGAACATTTGACAGTCCACAAATGTAACAGCCCCTTTATTCTTGCTATCCATCCTATCTACAGCACCGAGACAGGCCTGGTAAAAGTGATCATAACACGTCATCACTGCTCTACCTCTCTGCAGCTTTTGATATTGTCGACCGCACCGACTACTTCGCAGTATACCATCATGGCACAGCTCTCACATGGTTCCATTCCTACCTTCCCCAACACAGTCAGAAGATCTCCTCCCATCCTTCAATCATCCCTGGTGTGCCCCAAGATTTCACCTTGGCCACTCCTTTATGTTTACCCTTGGTGACATTACCATTAAGCGTGGAAACAACTTTCCTATGTATGCCGAGAATACCCAGCTTTACCTCTCCCCCAATAATTCTGTGACTGTCGCTGTACTGTCTATCATACGTGCTTCACCTCCAAAACTTGACCTGTCCAATGAGTGCTTCAAGCTTCAACCTACACAAATGCCACCTCATCTAGAATTCCGCTACTCACATCTGATCTGCACAAAATTCCACTCACTGGTCACCTTAACCACCGCTGGCTCCCTACCCCTCAGAGCATCAAATTTAAAATCAGAGTCTAGAAAATCCTCCATAGCTGCAGCTCCTTCCAGTCCTATTTACCAGCTCTGAGGCCTGCTCTTTCAACACAGGTTTACCATGCATTCTCTCTTCCACCCCGATCACCACTCTTAACATTGAGCACAGAAACATCAGTTCTTTCCTCTCCCTATCTTCAAACGGCTCCTTAAGAGCTAGCTTGCCTGCACCACTCCCCTAATTTCCTCCTGCTCAGATCCGACTCCCAACTGTGAAGCACCTCGGCATATTTATCCAAGTTGATATGTGTCAATTGTTGAACAAAGTTCTCAGAGGCAATGCAGCTTTCAGAAAGTGGCCTTGTTTTTTGAGGGCCATCAGCACTACAGCAGAGAGCAACAATCAAATCCTGTTTAAACCTCTTTGCCACTGCAATCAAATGCTGATGCCAGAGTAGCATTGCAACTCAATCTATAAAAAAGGCCAGTCTAACACTCGGCGTCGGGTAATGCAGAAAAGTGGGAATGTAATGAATAGTACCAGTTTGTTTCAATTTGGATTTAAAGTGCAAGGTTTTTGGATTATCCAGTATATTTATAACAAACAAATTTCAGTTACCAGAAAGATGCGTTCGGCTGCCAATTAGTTTAAGGTATCATGACTAAACCAAGTCTGCCTGTAATCCTGCTCAGAGTCATGATATACTGCAGTGATTATTTTTGCTCCAGCCATTTAGAACAAATTCAGATGCTGAAAACAAAAGGGAGTCTGTCTGGTCTTGTGAGGTAGAACATATAGGTCACCCATGATAGCTTCTTGCTGCCAACACTAATATTTGATTCAACATGTACACATAAGCTGTAACAGCAAACTGCTGCTTACCAACATTGTTCTATGATATTCAAGCTTTCAAACCATGGTCATTTTTATTCTTCAAGTATACAAGACAGAAGACATGAAGGTTGTGAAAAATATTTTTTCCAGAACTGCTAACTGGATCATAGAAACATAAAAAAAAATTAGGAGCAGGATCAGCCATTCAATATGATCATGGCTGATCCTCTAGCTCAGTACCATATTCCCACTCGCTCCCCATACCCCTTGATGCTTTTTGTGTCTAGAAATCTATCTAGCTCCTTCTTAAATATATTCAGTGACTTGGCCTCCACAGCCTTCTGTGGTGGAGAATTCCACAGGTTCACCACCCTCTGAGTGAAGAAATTTCACCTCATCTCAGTCCTAAATGTCCTACCCCGTATCCTGAGACTGTGACCTCTCAGCCAGGGGAAACATCCTCCCTGCATCCAGTCTGTCTAGTCCTGTCAGAATTTTATACGTTTCAATGAGATCCCCTCTCATTCTTCTAAACTCTAGTGAATACAGGCCTAGTCGACCCAATCTCTCCTCATACGACAGTCCTGCCATCCCAGGAATCAGTCTGGTGAACCTTCGCTGCACTCCCTCTATGGCAAGTATATCCTTTCTTAGGTAAGGAGACCAAAACTGCACACAGTACTCCAGATGAGGTCTCACCAAGGCCCTGTATAACTGTAGTAAGACATCCTTGCTCCTGTACTCAAATCCTCTTGCAATGAAGACCAACATACCATTCGCCTTCCTAACTGCTTGCTGCACCTGCATGTTTGCTTTCAGTGACTGGTGTACAAGGACACCCAGGTCCCTCTGTACATCAACATTTCCCAATCTATCACCATTTCTGTTTTTCCTACCGAAGTGGATAACTTCACATTTATCCACATTATACTGCATCTGCCATGTATTTGCCCACTCACTCAACTTGTCTAAATCGCCTTGAAGCCTCTTTGCATCCTCCTCACAACTCACAATCCCACCTAGTTTCAGGTCATCAGCAAACTTGGAAATATTACATTTGGTTCCCTCATCCAAATCATTGATAGATATTGCGAATAGCTGGGGCCCAAGCACGGATTCCTGCGATACCCCACTAGTCACCGCCTGCCACCCCGAAAAAGACCCATTTATTCCTACTCTCAGTTTCCTGTCTGTTAACCAATTTTCAATCCATGCCAGTATATTACCCCCAATCCCATGTGCTTTAATTTTGCACGCTAACCTCTTATGTGGGACTTTATCAAAGGCCTTCTGAAAATCCAAATACTGTACACCACATCCCTTATCTATGCTACCAGTTACATCCTCAAAAAAACTCCAGTAGGTTTGTTGAACACAATTTCCCTTTCATAAATCCATGTTGACTTTGTCTAATCCCGTTGATATTTTCTAAGTGTCCGGTTATCACATCCTTTATAATAGACTCTAGCATTTTCCCTACTACTGATGTAGATGATCAGACGCAGTTTCTTTTAGAAGTACAAGTTAAATCTCATTTCACTCTGCTTAAACAATTACTGTAATAACTTCACTTATTTTGTACCACACCCACAAATGTAGCAATGTTTCAATTTTTTCTCCTGGTACAAAGAGGCTAAATTTGAATTTTACCTAGTCCCTTTCCAGTTTGGCCAGACTGGTACAAGAATAAAATTACGAGGCTCATCTTAAAATCATCGCAAGGCAAGTATGATGCAGCTCACTGAAGCCCCAACACTTGCTGCCAAAATGATGAGATGTGGGCTTGCACCTATAGTTTGTCACTCCAGTGAGTCGCTGATCCAACTGTCATGTTATAGAGAGGGATGAAATGAAGGCTAGGTATTTTCCCATTGGAGAGGGTACACGGGCACTGAGGCAAGTTATCACTGGGCCAGACGCACAGCTAGGAACTCACCCGAGGGGAGAGTCTTCCAGGCAGGTTACCCATCCGCTCTTTCAATCCCAGTTAAGGCATGACAGAACATCCAAAAGAAAGAGATATACCTTAAAAAGCGAAGGCACAGCAAATGGTAAAGCAAGATAGCTCTCTCTACCGATAAAGATATCCCCAGCTAGAATGATAAAATGCATCAATGTACAAGGATACTAGTGTCTCTAAAGATAATGCAAAAACTGATAAAATAATCAAATTTCAAACTTTGTACCAGTTCTAGGAAAATGGTAAGAAACCCATGTACCTAGATGGGCATTTTAACATGGGTTAAATAGTGGCATTGCCATGTTGACACCAGTGCTCTATTACAGATCTTCAAAAGTTAGATTGCCAATGTTGCAAGAGGCTATTTGCTACATATTCTGGGGGGGCAGGGGGGGGGGGAAATCAAGACTGTAAATGCTGCAAGATTAAATTAAAAAGCATACACACACCCAGGTTACCCCTTCACCCATTTTGGTCATGAAAAGGTACTGCTCGCAGAAACAAACTGTCCTCTTTTCTAGGTTTGAATGTGCAAAGTTCTGATAAAATTTACCCCACACACACACAAACTTGATTGCACCTTACCTACCAAAGATCAGTGTGTTCCACATCACAGATCACACAAGATACAACAATTGTAATCCAACTGGGACCAGCTGCTCTCTGGTTTCTTTTGGCAACAACCCGAGATTAATGTCAGACACATGCTGACGCACGCAGACTGCAGGATATTAAACCAAGGCCACTGACCACAGAAATAAAATATCTGAAATATTCTTATTAAATGGATTAAAAAAGGTGGTTGATGCAGCTGTCTGATTTTAGTCCAGTTTGTGTCAAAATTAGAGAACTGAAGGAGGGACACAAGCAGGTATCCTTCAGCCCAAGCACGAGGGTCAGTTGTCTGGAACACACTGTGAATGTACCACTTATTCAGCAATGCTGTCCTGCCTGGTCAAATATTTCAACCAGAGTAATAAGAAATATTTACTATCTTTCTCAAGTTCTGTCTGAAATTGCAGCTTTGCAATTATTATTTCTTATTCACAGAGCCACTGTCCTTGGATTTCTTCAAACGTAAAACTTTAGAAAATGTAGTCACAGAACCTTACAGCACAGAAGGCGGCCATTCGGCCCATCGTGCCTGCTCTTTGAAAGAGCTGTCCAATTAGGCGCAGTCCCCTGCTCTTTTCCCCACAGCCCTGCTAAATTTTTCCTTTTCAAGTATATATCCAATGTGGTAGGAGGGCCTGTATGTCCGACAAGCAGTGCAATACCCATACCCTAAAATGGCAGTCAAACACTTTAATTGTGATTTTACTGAAAAATGCTATGAAGCTCCTAATCCTCAACTAGAGGATGATAGAGAATGATTCTAAAACTCATGACTGAAAATGGTTTTGTCATTCTGAATTAAAATATTCATTTATTGACTCCTGGCAAGGAACCAATTCATTGACACCATGTTTAAGGACAAATGTAGGCTTTCATTATCTCTCAGGCATGGAGACATTAAAGATATCTTCACATTTCCAGACCACACAAGACAGAAACCAGTTACTTTTTATCAATCTACACTGGCTAAAAACAAACACCTGCAAGTGTAAACTTGAAAACAGCCAAAACTATTAGCCTCAACAGATTGAACGTGCTGCGATTCTCAACATGCAGGGAAGATGTAGATTAAGTTGCAAACAAAAAGCAAATCGCAAATACTCTTGAGAAGAAGCAATCCAAGAGCCTAAAATGTGTTACAAGTCCCTTGACTATACTGTACTTGTTTAGATGATCATTTCAACTTAATTTCTTTCAGCTGATCATTGTCACTGTTTCCTGCTTTTTGACAAACAAGCAAAACATTCCTGATGTCATTACATTCCATATATGGTCCACTCTCCCTTTGGGAGAAATTAATTCCTGCCTGGGAAATAATGGCATTAGTGCTGGTTAAAAGTGAAGTTATTTTGGACAAAGAATGTAGAACTGCTGTTTTTAAAATGACAGCCTGAGAAAAAAAGACTTCACTTTGTATTGTGCAAACACCAGACAGCAAACATCTGCACTAGCTGAAATGTATGGTAAACAGTTTCAGACACCAAGAGATTGTTATCAAGCTAAAACAATCTGAAAATCTGAGAAACAAACGCATAGTGATAATTGCTGGGTTTTCTCACATTAAGTAAATCAATTACTACATAGGATAAATTAGAATAAATCCTGCAACACAATGGCGACTTATTTTGAAAAACATTTTCACGTTTAACCGAGGTTTGGACATAGAGCACGTTTTCAATTATTCGGTTTTATTATTTAGACGCCTTCGCGGGTCGAACCTCGGTACAATGTTTAGATCCTAAAATGAAATGTACAGGAACTGTTCAGAGCATTCTTCCTGTCATTCAAGCAAGTAGGCCAAAACACAAAATTGGACAAGTTGGTTTACAATGATCCATTGGTCTTGCTATCTGGATCCCTTTTCTTCCCCAACCAAAGAAAAGTCAGCACGAGTGTGATCTGGACCTCAAAAGGGTGGGATTTCCTGTAATTCAGTTAATTTATTATTGGCTTTTATGAAATAACCTCTTCTTGAAGATTTATATTTAGAGAGAAAATGAAACACAAAGGTGGCAGCATTAGAGGGAGGTAAGATGTTGCTCTGATCTCTCGCTCAATCTCCATTATATTATTGTGAGGGAGGAGCAGGAAAACAGAGAAGCATTATTGCCGTGCCGATGCCTTGCATTCGTGCGTCTGGTTCAGTGTAGCATTGAGGGAGGCCTGGTCTCGGCTGTAGTCAGTGCACGGACTGGGAGGAAACAGAAGTAGTGCATACACACATAAAAATAACCAGATATCACCACCACTGTAAAATTCAGATTAAATAGCATATAGTCCTGAAACATCAAAAAGTAACATTTGTTTGAAAACCTCCTTCCAATAGCACGGGCAGCCAGCTCTGCTAAAAGCCAAATGTGTTGAGCCAGTGAGCAGATTAAACAGGAAGTCCCAATTTGTGTCAATAGCGGATCTCTGCAGGGGCAATGACAGAGGCACTACAAGCCATCTCCGGACTTCTGGCATAAGCAAGCGGGTGAATCAGCTAAGGTTCCTGATTGCTATCCAGTGTGTATGTGGATGTCTCGAAAGGCTACGACTAGGCTCATATGCAATGACCCCATAATTGAATGGCCTGTCGACTCTCATCATCAAGGTTGCAAGCGCGAGGCAATCCATTTTGGGCCAAAAAAGGATTATCCACGTATTAGTTAAATGGTGAAAACTAGGAACAGTGGAGGTCCAAAGAGATTCAGGGTCCATGTACACAGATCACTAAAAAGTAGTAGCCAGGTACCAAAAAAAAAATCAAAAAGGCTAATGGAATGACAGCCTTTTTAACTAAAGTTCGAGAATATAAAGGGGAGGAAGTTCTTGCTTTCGATCAGTGATTGCTAGAAATTGAATTAGCTCTTGAAATTTGTCTTTTTGTTTTCAAAATACTTATTTTTAACATCTGTCAGTCATGATTAGGAAACAGTTGGTTAAAAATAAGCATACAAACCAACAGGTTTGCAAACAGGCAAGAAGCAGCCCACACATTTGAAACATTATGCATTGCATTTACCAGGAAATTTACACAACAGCTTCCTATTCTTACAACAGACTGAAACCATATTCAAGCATGGAACCAGTATGTGCAGCTACTATAATTAGCATCCAATAAAATCAGAATTTTACTCAATTAGTTAGTCAATCATTTCATGCATTGCAGTGCAAGAGCTGAACTCAAATTAATATTTTTCAAATGGAATCTAATAGCAAATATAATTTTAAATTTGTATAAATTGTACTATTCAAATCATAGCAGTATTAAATACAACCTGGCCAATATTTATCCCTCAACCAACAACACCAAAATAGATTATTTTGACACAAAAGATTATTGCTTAAGGTAAAAAATCACGGGATTGGGGGTAATATTCTGGCATGGATAGAGGATTGGCTATCTAACAGAAAGCAAAGAGTTGGGATAAATGGTTCATTCTCAGACTGGCAATCAGTAACTAGTGGTGTTCCACAGGGGTCAGTGCTGGGTCCCCAACTCTTCACAATCTATATTAACGATTTGGAGGAAGGGACCAAGTGTAACATATCAAAATTTGCAGATGATACAAAGATGGGAGGGAAAGTAGTGAGTGAGGAGGACATAAAAAACCTGCAAGGGGACATAGACAGGCTAAGTAAGTGGGCAGAGATTTGGCAGATGGAATACAACACTGGAAAGTGTGAGGTGATGCACTTTGGCAGGAAAAATCCTAGAGCAATTTATTATCTTAATGGCAAGAAACTGGAGAGTACTGAAGTGCAAAGGGATCTGGGGGTCCTGGTGCACGAAACTCAAAAGGTTAGTATGCAGGTGCAGCAAGAGATTAAGAAGGCAAATGGAATGTTGGCTTTCATTGCTAGGGGGATAGAATATAAAAATAGGGAGGTATTGCTTCAGTTGTACAAGGTATTGGTGAGACCGCACCTGGAATACTGCATACAGTTTTGGTGTCCTTACTTAAGGAAAGACATCCTTGCTCTCGAGGCAGTGCAAAAAAGGTTCACTCGGTTAATCCCGGGGATGAGGGGGTGGTCATATGAGGAGAGGTTGGGTAGATTGGGACTCTACTCATTGGAGTTCAGAAGAATGAGAGGCGATCTTATTGAAACATATAAGATTGTGAAGGGGTTGGATCGGGTGGATGCGGGGAGGATGTTCCCGATGACGGGTGAGACGAGAACTAGGGGACATAGTCTTAGAATAAGGGGCTGCTCTTTCAAAACTGAGATGAGGAGGAACTACTTCACTCAGAGGGTGGTAGGTCCATGGAATATGCTGCCACAAAAAGCTGTAGAAGCTACAACATTAATTAAATTTAAAACAGAAATAGACAGTTTCCTAGAAGTAAAGGGCATTAAGGGTTACGGGGAGCGGGCAGGAATTTGGACATGAGTCTAGGTTCGGATCGGTCATGGCCCTGTGGGTAGTGGAGCGGGCCCAGGGACTGTGTAGCCTGATTCTGCTCCTATTTCGTGTGTGCAATTCTGTTAGATGCAGGAGATGGTTCTGTGATAGATAGTAGATTGGTGGTTAGGATCAGATCAGCCATGATCTTATTGAATGGCGGAGCAGGCTCGAGGGGCCGATTGGCCTACTCCTGCTCCTATTTCTTATGTTCTTATGTTCTTATTATCACATTGCTGTTTGTGGGAGCTTGCTGTGCAAATTGGCTGCCGTGTTTCCTACATTACAAACAGTGACTCCACTTCATTGGCTGTAAATCACTTTGGGACGTCCCGAGGTCGTGAAAGGTGCAATATAAATGCAAGTCTTCCTTTTCACAACTGTGAAAAAACACTGGATACAGTGCCAAATGACTCAAAGCAATTTCTCAGTCTATGTTGCTCAGCTTCCATGGGGGTAGTAAAATAGCAAGGTCTTTGTGCTTACTATGAAAGCAATGGCCAGCAAAAGAACCCTTGGAACATTACAAGTTACTTCTTTGGGGTGCAATTACACAGTTAGGGATACTGGAATGGTGCCGATTCATACAGGGTCATTTTTTAATATTTTTATTATTGGCTCTTGAAATATATCACATTAACACCAATGTTTTAAGTGGTGGGGACTGTATTTGTGTGGGTGTAATATTTTTATACTCCTCTTATTGTTTCTTTAAATCTTCCATACCATTGCCCATATTCCCTGTGCTCTACCTCACCATTACCCCATATCATCTGGAGATGACACTTGTAGTCGCTGAACACCGAGTGAAGACCAAGTGCTGCATCAGCTCGAAGGAAGTCCAATTGCTTCCTTGGTACATGCCAACGGCTGCAAACAATCAGGTCTTTGCTTTTTACTCAGTCAATACAAAGCCAAGAAAACTGCAAATGCTGAAAATCAAACAGAAACAGAAAATGCTAAACCAGACAGGTCAGTGAGCGTCAATGGAGAGATCGCACACGTCAACATTTTGGTTGTAACACCATCAGGACTGAAAAAAATGAATAGCATTTAAATAGAAAATGAATAAAGAGAAGGAAAAGAAAATGGGAGAGCGAGATGGCGGTGGGCGGGGGGTGAAGAGATGGGGGGGTGACGAGGGCTTGAGGTATGGAGGGAAGAGGGCGAGGAAGAGGGTGAGAGTGTGGGGGTGGGGAAACTGCAATTTACTTCTTCTTCCACTAATTAAGTACACTCTATCCGTTGCTCAATATGCAGTGTCTCCTACACTGGGGACACCAAATGCAGATTAGGTGACCACTTTGCCAAACACCGATATTCAGTCCAAAGTGCAGCTCCAAGTTGCCAGTCACTTGCCACTTGAATTCCCCAACCCACTCGGACCTCAGTCTTTGGCCTTCTGCACTGTTCCAATGAAGCACAATGGAAGTTCAAGGAACAGCACCCTTTGTTTCCTTTAGGCACTCTACAGCACTGTGGTCATAACACTGACTTCAATAACCAGACCTTAGCTTCCACTTTCTTTACAGCAGGGGCTGCTGGTGATGTGGCATGGGCGTGTAAGCGGGTTTGAAGGGGGGTGGGGAGAGAAAACATAAAAGGTAGGTTAGTGCTGGCAGAGGGATCGGTGCCCTCAACGTCAGCCTGATTTACTTCTCTTTTAATTTACCAGATTGTGTACTGTTTCAGCCCCACTGCAGAACTTGAGCACAGAATCTAAGCTGACACATCAGTACAATACAGAGGAAGTGCGGCATTGTTCGAGGTGCTGTCTTTAGGAAGAGATAATTAACCAAAAGACCCATTTCTAAGAAGAGGTGGGGAGTTCTCCTGGTCTCCAGGCCAACATTTATCCCACAACCAACACAAAAACCAAATTAACTAGTCATTCACCACATTGCTGTTTGTGGGACCTTGCTATGTGCAAATGGACTTCTCATTTGCCTACAAAACAACAGTGACGATACAGCCAACAAAGTAATTTTGAAGTGAAGTGCTTTGGGACATCCTGAGAAAATGAAAAGCATTGTATAAATGCACATTTTTTCTTTGTTTCTTTCCAGCTTTGGCTTGTGCTCCACCATCTCAGCTATTTGCATGTTCTTTATCTCTCATGTCTTTGATTTCTTTTATTCTGCTTCTCCCTTAGGGTCTCATCCCAGGAATAGACCCTATGAGACGGAAGGGAAGAAGCAGAATAAACGATGATAGTTTATGCTCCCGCCGTCAACACTTGCTCTCCTGAGCATACTAGATGGCAGAACCCAGAAGCAGACCGATTCGCTTGTGAACTGGAACTTGCAACCTTATTCACCCCTATGTAAGGATAGCACACCCAGGTTGGGAATCAGCCACTAATTGTGGTTTATTGCTCAAGAGGCCCACCGACTTTTCTTGTCTCTTTTAAAAAGGAGGAAAATAACACAATTATAACAATGGGTACACACTAAACTACTCAATAAAGTTCAAGTACAGTTGACATATTGCACAGAAGCAGAAAGACACAGTAAGAGCGAGAGGGGGAAAAAACTGTGCAGCAGGATAATGGAGTGCTCTAGAATACAAAAATAACCATTATTTGAAATGAATCTGTGGGCTATGAAGGAGTCTAAAAAAAACTAAAGTTTACTCCTAATGATTCAAATAATTTTAATTTAGTGAATTAAGAGTGAACTGAAGTTGAATTAACTTTAATTAACTTTGCTTTCATCTTGTACTGTACCTCACAACTAGTCTCGGCCTGTCCTGTTACCTTGTTAAAAGCCTGCCCGAAACGGCAAAACGTTTCCACTACAATTGAACACATGCAACATTTTTGTGGACACCGGCACCCATTTTCTAAATTCAGAGCTAGAAGCCCATACCACTAAAAGTAAATCAATGTGCATAGATTACTCTTAAGAACAGGAAACGATCATGGAGCCCATCATTTTTAAAACTGTGCAGTCTGGGTCACTGCAGAGACCTCTGCTCAATGCAGCAACAACTTGCTGCAATTCTTTGCGAGTAACTGGAAGCAATATCTTCAGTGGGAAGATGCTATGCAATTTATTAAAATCAAGAGGGAAATGTGAAGATTGGGAGGAAAAACAGGGCTTTTGCATTTTAGTGGTGTGTGAAATTAAGTCTGGTTTTAAAAAAACTCAATTGAATACAGCAGAGTTAATTTGAAGTTTTACACCTTCAATTGTTCTGGGTACAGTTGCAACCAAACATAAAGTCGAAGTGGAAGTGAGGCTTCTGTTGCCTGCTACTGTTCAGAAGCACTGCTGAAGGAAGCAGCCAGCTACACTTCAATAAGCATACCAACGGAGACCTAAGTCACCATCAACACTGTGCAGGATTCTCGACTTCTTCGCATTTGGAAAGAAAAAAACCCAGAAGATTTACCAATAGCATGAAATCAAACAGTAGCTCACAGTTTAGTAGTACTGTAAAACATCCCGAAGCTTCATTAATTGTAACAAATGGGCAACTGGTGCAAGTATAATTTCCTATGAACTAGACAATTACCAATCTTGACTAATCTTTTTAAAAAGTGTTACTGAGGAACACAAATTCAACAACTTACCTTTAATCTAGAAAGCATCACAGAGGCAGAATAAGAAAATTGCTGCCAAACCAGAGAGGATATTAGGAGGGACGAACTAAAGTTTAGTCAAAGGATGAATTTTATGGAGGGTCTGAAAAGGGGGAGAGGGAAGTGGAGAGGTGGAGGGAATTTAAGCGTGGGGCCTAGGTGGCTAAAGGGAGGAAGTGGTACGCACAAGAGGCCAGAGTCAGAGGAAGAGAGAATTGCAGGGGATGGGAGGGGGAAAGGGGCAAAGGTTTTAGGGCTGGAGAAGGTTAGAGATAGGGAGGGGTGAGGCTATGAACGGATTTCAACATGATGAAATTTTAAATTTGAGGTGTTCAGGAACCCAATGCAAGTGGTGATGGGCGAGCAGGAATTGGTGTGGGATAGCAGCAGAGTATAGGATGAGCTGAAGTTTAGGGAGGTGGAGGATGGGAGGCCAACTCGGAGAGTTGAGTGTGGAGGTGACAAAGGCATGAGAGAGAGTTTTGGGACCAGATGGGCGGAGGTAGGTGTGGATGGAGCTGGAAGGAGGTGTTTTTTTATGATGGAGAATATGGGGTCAGAAGCTCAGATTGAGGATGAATAGAATGCCAAGGCAGTGAAACGTCTGGCTCAGCCAGAGACTGTGGCTGGGAAGGGGGGATGGAAACAGTGGCAAGGGCTTGGAGTTTGTGGCAAAGACTGAAGACAATGGCTTCGGTTTTCCCAAAGTTTAGCCAGAGGAAATTGTGGCTCATTCAAAATTGCATGTCAGATAAGCAGTCCGACAACACAGAGGCAGTAGTGAGGTAGAGCTCAGTGTCTGAAGTGTAAATATGGAAGCTGACTCCTAGTCTCCGGATGATGTTGACGAATGTCAGCATGCAAATGAGGAAGAGGAGGGGTCAAAGGACAGATCTTGAGCCAACTCCAGAGGTAACAGTGTGGGGACAGAGAGATCATGGAGATGTTCTTGCTGAACTTAGATAGGTAACCAAGTAAGGGCAGTTCCATAGAGACAGACAACAGAAAAGAGGCGTTGGAGCAGGATGGCATAGTTGACCATGCCAATGACAGCAGAGAAGTTAAAGGAGAGATAATGCACCACGGGTCACAGAGGATGTCATTTGTGACTTTGGTTAGAGCCGTTTTGGTGCTGTGGCAAGGATGGAAACCTAACTGGAGAGATTCCAACAGGGAGTGGAAGTATGGGCATGGATTTGGAAGACAACAAATTCAAGAACATGAGAGGCAAAAGCAGTTGAAGATGGAGTGGTAGTTTTGAAAGGACAAAGGGTTTTTTTTGGGGGGGTTTTTTGAGGACAGTTGATGATAGTAGTTTTGAAAGAGAGGGGGATAATAGCGGAGGAGAGGGAACCATTTACCATGTCAACAAGCATGGGGGCCAAGAAGGAAAGCTCGGAGGCAGCAGTTCAGTCGGACTGCACTCGCCTGGTTCCATTCCTATCTTTCCAGCCATAGCCATAGAATCACCTGCAATGGCTTCTCTTCCCACTCCCTGCACGGTCACCTCTGGTGTCTTCCAAGGATCTATCTCTGGCCCCCTCCTATTTCTCATCTGCATGCTCCCCCTCGGTGACATCATCCAGCAACACAATGTGAGTTTCCACAAGTACACTGATGATACCCAGGTCTACCTCTCCTCCACCTCTCTCGAACCCTCCACCGCCCTATACTATCAGAAGAACATAAGAAATAGGAGCAGGAGTAGGCCAATTGGCCCCTCGAGCCTGCTCCGCCATTCAATATCATGGCTGATCTGATCCTAACCGCCAATCTACTATCACAGAACCATCTCCTGAACCTAACAGAATTGGACACACGAAATAGGAGCAGGATCAGGCTACACGGCCCCTGGGCCCGCTACGCTACCCACAGGGCCATGACCGATCCGAACCTAGACTCATGTCCAAAATCCTGCCCGCTCCCCGTAACCCTTAATTCCCTTTACTTCTAGGAAACTGTCTATTTCTGTCTGACATCCAGCACTGGATGAATAGAAATTTCCTCCAATTAAATATCGTGAAGACCAAAGTCATTGTCTTTGGTTCATGTCACAAACTCCGCTCCCTTGACACCGATTCTATCGCTCGGCCTGGCAACTGTCTGATGCTGACCAAGTCTGTTCGCAACCTTGATATTATATCTGATCATGAGTTGAGCTTCCTACCTCATATTCGTTCCATCACTAAGACCACCCATTTCCACCTCCATAACAATCGCCCGTCTCCGCCCTTGCCTCAGCTTATCCGCCTCCGAAACGCACATCGATGCCTGTTACCTCTAAACTTGACTATTCCAATGCACTCCTAGCTGGCCTCCCTAGTTCTACCCTCCATAAACTTGAGGTCATCCAAAACTCTGCCACCTGTGTCCTAACTCACACCAAGTCCCGCTCACCCATCTCCCCTGTGCTCGCTGACCTACATTGGCCCCCGGTTAAGCAACACCTCGATTTTAAAATTCTCATCCTTGTTTTGAAATCCTTCCATGGCCTTGTCCCTCGCTATCTCTAATCTCCTCCAGCCCTATAATCCCCCAAGACCTCTACGCTCTGCCTATTCTGGCCTCTTGAACATCCCTAATTTTAATTGCTCCAACATTGGTGGCCGTGCCTTCAGCTGCCTCGATCCTCAGCTCTGCAATTCCCTCCCTAAATCGCTCCACCTTTCTACTTCTCTTTCCCCCTCCAAGACACTCCTTAAAACCTACCTCTTTGACCAAGCTTTTGGTCATCTGCCCTAACATCTCCTCATATGACTCGGTGTAAAGTTTTTGTTTTTTGATAATGCTCCTGTGAAGTGTCTTGGGATGTTTTACTACATTAAAGGTGCTTTATAGATGCAAGTTGTTACTGAATGGTGTCAAGGGAGCAGAAGATGGATCTCATGAACAAGACGACCTCCTATATCAATTTACATGATGTACCATATTTGAGTAAAGGATTTTTGTATCACAACACATTAATAGACTTGACCTGATTCTATGTACACATCATGAATCTTCACTGTACACGCTTAACAGTTTAACCTCCTACTCATAATATCCAAAAATCACCAGATTTCTTGCTTCCCAAAACACCTTTGAAAATACAGTGCTCTGACACATAGTACACACATCCACATATCTCAGCCTTCTGCTTTTAGGGACACACGCACACACCTCTATTTGGCACAGGGAACATTTAATTTTCTGTCCATACTGATGAATAACTTAATTATTTGTTCAAGTGTTTAATTTGTTGTTTCCAAAGTTATTTTGCTGATTAAACCCGAAATATTCTCGATTACAAACATGGTTTTATTTTTGACCAAAAGCATGTATTTGCTCACAGCTGACTTCATGTTTGAACTAAATTCAGTAGGGTTGGTGTGTGAGGAAAAAACCCAATCAGAAGATCTAATTATATATGCATATTAATTGGCTACCTGAAGAGAATGTTCCCGTCTTGCTCAGCATGCTATGGTCCCCAAACAGTAAAATATTTCTCAAATATATTGCAATGATGCCAAATTACACATTTTAAAATGAACTGTCAAAATTAACATCCAAAAAGATATCTGCTGAAAGGCATCCATCAGTCACTGACTGGCCTTTGTGCAAAGTACATTACCACGAAAAAGCAGATCAAATGCATAACTACCATTTTAAGTGCACACTGCAAGTACATTCAAGTAGATTCTTGATTACATAGTTTCAACTTTTTGAAGTATAGCTTTGCACCAATTAAGAGACATTGGCTTACTCACCTTCTGGTACAGTAAGTTCATATGACATACGAGAATGTGGTAAATCCAATGGGTGGCAACTTAAAAGATGTAATTCCTGTAACTCTTCAGATTTCAGGCCAAGAACAGATGGATTTCTCTGCACACAAAAGATGCAACCCATTTTCAAGTTTTTTTTTGATCATAGAGACACTGAGGATAAGACTTGGGCAATTAAATCCTGAACCTCATTTCCATTACAGAGAACCTTCTCCAGCCATCTAAATATCCAACAACAAATTACACAAGATTACTATATGTAAACTGCATGAAACACATAAAAAGGGAAACTTGTCCTCTTCAAAAGCCCAAAATAGGTCCATGGACACCAAAATAAATCAACTTAATTCAGGGAATGATAAAGAATTGATGGCCCCTCAGCAAACTACACATATTAATAACACAACAATCTAACTGCAGTGACAGCCATTTCTTATAAGTGGTAACATCTGCTGTCCTTGTCCATGAAGAATGAGATATTGAAGAATTAGACATTTTGTCCGTTAAAGGTTTGTGTCTGCCATGGATACATTCTTGGGTTCAGTGGCATCAATCACTCCGAGCATCTTACTTTTATGTAAATTGACTCACACTGCCCTAAACCTATTGCATTATAGTGTAACCCAGGGACACAATAGTATCCCCTGCTGATCTAAACCAAATATTCCTATCTTTCTCAGTTTGCTTCTTGGATCTCTCCAAAGGCAAATTGTGTAAACACTTGGTGAGATGAGGTTAAATACGAATGGTTAAGCGGCTTATTTTCCCCTCACAGCAAGGAGAACGTGCAGAACAGCTGTTGCCATTGGAATCCCTCAATTCAATCAGTACAATTTATCTTCATGTAATAGATAATAAAAACACACCAGATCAGCTCACACCAGTGAGTCATCTTATTTAACTTGAGAGATGGCTTCTAACTATCCTCCAGCATTTCTAACCACTTTGCCTCAGTGAAGCCTTCACAGCCTTTACATTTCAAGAAACTTCCCTGCCTGCCTGTGTCTCAGCCATTATCTTGTCTCTTTGTTCACAGTTAAAAACAAGGATCCCAAGACTTTGCAGTATGATGGATGGGAGATTTTTGAATGCCCAGACAAAGCAACAAATTGCTTATTTACAGTCAATGAGGGAACAACATCACAGCTAGGTTATTAGCATCTTAACTACAGTAAACTCTTGTTTAAATGGCACTTAATCATCCGGAATTCTTTAACAACCGGCAAAATTGATACTCAGAAAACAACATCTCAATAACCGGTAATGTTGCCGAGTCCGAGTCTCCCGCGGTGGCCGAGTTAGTCAGTGGTGATGGTGAGTGGAAAAGCAGCATCGTGGGGGTAGTTTTCCAAACCGCCACTACTCGGCATCTTGGCGCTGTCGGTAGTCTCTTCCGATCCAAACACCTCAATAACAGCTAATGTTGCCGAGTCTGACTCTCCCGCGGTGAGTACCCAATTACACAATACATTTCTTGATTTTTTATTTTTGTTTGTTAAAAATTGCCTCGGTAGGTATACCTCTCCGTTATCCGGAATTTTTCATCAACCGGCACCATCCTGGTCCCGTAGGTGCCGGATACGAAAGAGTTTCCTGTATTCAGTGTCTCAGCCCTTTTTTTTGGTAAAGCTTGTCTGAATACATTATACTTTTTGAAAATCCAATATTAAGATTGGATTTGGATAGCTTTTATCCAAAACACCTCTGTGGAACAAGGATCAAAAAGTCCCTAAACTTGATAGAGACTCACTATTTGGTTGGCTCTAATAAATGCAAAGTAGAAAAGATGCTCACCACAGGTTAGTTAAAAAAGAATGCAATAATCTATGCCAAAAGCAATTCAGACATCATTGAGTCACTCAATAAGGATGAAGAACTATCCTTTCCCTCCTGCCACAGATAAGGAAGCTCAGCTTCTCATGCAAGGTCAACATCATTACAACAATTTTCTACAACAGCTGGAGGGTCATGTGCAGAGCTTTGACAGGTTCAGAAAGGAGATCAGAGAGCAGATTGTGTGTCAGATTAGGTCAGAAGGTTTTGGTTCAAGGGCCACTCCAGGACACAGCAGGAGTCTTCAGTCCATCCTGCCTGTAACAGCACTCTGAATGAGCTCTCCATGGAGTATATAACCGAGGATGACACATCAGTGCAGAGAGGGTTAGACTGTCGGAAGTGCAATCTTTCAGATGAGATGTTAAACTAAGGCCTCTTCTGCTTGCTCAGGTGGAATTAAAAGACCCTATGACATTATTTGAAGAGGAGCCAAAGAGCAGAATGTCCTCCCTGTATCCTGACCACTGTTTCTCCCTGAAATACCACCAAAAAAATATATATCTGGTCATTCATTCACTTACTGTTTATGGGACCTTGCTGCGCATAAGTTGGCTGCCGCACTTACCTGACTCTGTAGATAACACTTGAAGTAATCCACTGGTTGTAAAGCAATTTGGGACTTCTTGGGGATGTGATATGGCGCTATTGTCATGCAAGTTCTTTCATTCTCTCACACTTGGCAGACATGGCAATCACACAAACCCTAACTGAGCGAGCTTACATCCTCAATTCAGAAGACCTTGCAAATACAGCAACGAAGTCACATTACAAGATTTTGAGTATAGCCACTGGTCCCTACAACATATTACAAATATTTTACACCTCTAATTACGGATCTCGGGTGAGAACTCCCAGATGCCGGTGTCAAGCTACACTGGGAAGCAAGACTGCATTCCTGCTGACAACAGCTAGTGGTTACCTAAGCCCATCGGGCTCAATGATTCTGTATTGCCCACACTGTATTGACTAAACATTTTAAACAGAGGCTCCAATCTCAGATCAACAAGAAGCTTTAAGTCAGAATTATTTTACATCCTTACCCCATCCGATTTATTCATCAAGTATTAGTGACAATGTCTCCATTGACCTGCATCTTGTCCTGCACCTTGATCTGCTCACCGATCATCTTACCATCACCAACTTCCGATGGCTTCCCAACCCCCAACACACTGAATTCAAAATCCCAGTCCTCATTCTCCCTTCACAGCCTCATCCAACACGACCCAGAAATCCGCCTCTAATTCTAGATCTAGTCCGTGCCCTTTAGTCTTCTAACACAGTCCTTTGGTGCTTCCCTTCCTCCCTACCATCGGTGACAGAGCCTTCCTCTATCCAAGCCCTACTTTCAGGAACTTCCTCTGTAAGCCACATCCCCTTTGCACCTCTTCTTCAAAAGTCTCTTGAAAACCTCACCCTTCAACCAGGCAATTCCCACTGCTCACATGTCCTTTGGAAATGTCTACGGTGCTTTCCAATATTAAAAAGGCACTAAATAAGTTGTTGTTTTGTTCTGACGAAAGCCTTTAATCGGCCAATCAGATCGAGACACATCTACTCCAAGCTCAACCTTAACGTGTTCTCACAACAGGAAAGTTCCAAAAAAATGGTCCACTTAATACCTCAATTACACTGCACTAACAGCAGCATTTAAAATCAGCTACAAATATGTAGCTACAACCTGTATTAGTAACATTTCTAATAGAAAAAGCTTAAGTAGTTAATACCACTCAGCCACCTCTTCACAGCCAGTGAAGAACAGTGAATGAGTAAAGGAAAATTATTTTTTCTAATTTTCATATTACTTTGGTTAAAAATACCATAAATCAATATTTCAATTATATGTATACAAGACTAAGTACATAGCAGTAGAGAGACAATATGCAATTTGACCCTCATCCCATTTTGTACAGATATTGGGGTAAATGCAAGTCCATATTAATTTTCTTTTACAATGAAGTTCCTTGGGAGAGTTTGGGTTAAAACAGAGGTTTGGGTATTATATACAAAGACTATAAATATATTAAAATGCAAAGAGCTTCTGTCATCAGCAAAGGAACAAAGATCCTGGGCAAATTTGTGCAAACGCACACCTACAGGAGCCAAAAGCAGATGTGCAAGGAATATTTATGTTAGTTGGACCAGAGACCTTCTGTATTAAAATTATAATGAAATCTTATTTTGAAAAATGGATGTGTGTGTTTTGTTGAGGTAGTTTATATAATTTCATCAATGCACAGTCTTGACTGTCACACAGCCGCATCACTGACCCACTCAGAACAGAAACGCTGCAATAAAGTCAAGAGGCAACACACCTCCCAATCTACAAATCATACTTTGTCAACCTTTCTTTTCACATGACCTCTAACAATGAGACTACAATGGGTCTGACAGCAGCAAATTGCAATAAATATCACCATTCAAGAGGTAGGCATATCTCACCAGCAACCAGCGTGTCAGAATTATCTGATCAGCCTCGCTTGTGGAGGATAAAAATATATTAATCACACATCAACTGGCAACAAGATTAAACATTCTCCATGACGTTGTTTAGATCAAAGTTAATCTGAATCAACATATGTGTAAAAAAAAAAACCTGACCTAGTCAACAACACCTACACAGACATCACTAAGGAGTGGTGGGACATAAATGCAATTCCCCACTCTGCTGAATTACTGAACTCACTGTCAGCTGTGGCTCAGTGGGTAGCACACTCGCCTCGGAGTCAGAAGGTTGTGGGTTCAAGTCCCAGTCCAGGGACTTGAGCACATAAAGCTAGGCTGACACTCCAGTGCAGTGCTGAGGGAGAGTTGCACTATCAGAGTCTTTTGGATGAGACATTGGCCCAGAAATTGATCTCGCTCTGTTCCCGCGGGGGTAAGCCTTTCCCGCGATGTCTCACCTCGCTTATGCTTTTTCTGATCCAGCTCGCACGAACTTGATGTTCCAGACATCAGCTGTGCTGGGCTTGCGTATCCCAGCGGCGCAGTTAATTCGTGCGAGCTGTGGGATCACGTGACTCAGTTAGAGCCAATGGCAGCACACCATCTTCCATTCATAAGTCTCACAGCATGGCTGTGAGACTTATGAATCTTACACCCCCCCAAAATAACAGCTAAACCTCAATTAAATTTAAAAAAAAAACCATCACATTAATAAAATAAGTATAGTTAATTAAATTAACCATTTTAAATAAAAAATTAAATTTTTGAAAAAATTTAAAATCTTTTAAAAAGTTATAAAAATAAACTTACCTGTCTTTAAAGTCTATAAAAAAGATATACCTGTAAAAAAAAATTCAAAAAAATACTTAATTCACTACTTACCTTCTTAAAAGCGGGTCTTACTCCTCCTTTTTACATTTCCAAAATCTTCCCCACTTACCTGCGCGTCCAAAGCATGAAGTGCACAGCGCGCACGCGATGCACTCAGGCCCCGCCCCCTTTTCGGAAGAGCAATTGCCGGTTTTCAGCGCATGCGCAGGGCATGCAGAAAACCGGCAATTGGAGTGGGAATACGCGAGAGTATGCAGTGCGTACTCTCGCGTCCCGGGATCAATTTTCGGCCCATTAAACAGAGGCCCCGTCTGCTCTCTCAGGTGGATGTAAAAGATCCCATGGCACTATTTCAAAGAAGAGCAGGGGAGTTCTCCCCGGTGTCCTGGCCAATAGTTATCCTTATATCAACATTACTAAAACAGATTATCTGGTCATTATCACATTGTTTGTGGGAGCTTGCCGTGTGCAAAGTGGCTGCCGCATTTCCTACATGACAACAGTGACTCCACTTCAGAAAGTACTTCATTGGCTGTAAAGAGCTTGGGACGTCCGGTGGTCGTGAAAGGCGCTGTATAAATCCAAGTCTTTATTTTTTCCAAATCACACTCGTGTAGGGACACACTGAACAGAAACCTCGGCACTGTATAGAGGGAGCAGCAAGTTGTATCAACAGGCTGCTCTGGTAACCTACTCAAAAGCACATTGCTAAAGGCCTCAACACATTTGGCTTATGTGGGAAGAGGGAAGAGAGAGATAAAAAGATCGAGTACCAAAAAAAGACAATAGTCCATACAGATTGTTATTCACAAATATTTAAAGTGCCTCAAGATACTGTAAATATGAATCACACAAAGTCATGCATTTTAAAAGTATCACAGGGAGGTTAATGAGAGCTCTGGGGGGGGGGGGGGAGGCTTTAAACTAACAGGAGAGTGGAGAGGTAAAAAGAGAATAGAGTAGACTGCCTGAAAGGGAATTTAGCTTCAAGGTGTACAGGTAATAGGAGGGAGCAAGATTGAAAAGGGCTGAACAAGACAGCAAGAGCAAAGGCAAAAAAAAAATTACAAAACCAAGAGAATCCAAACTATGTACATTAATGCACAGCGTACAAGAATCAAAATTGGAGAACTCGAGAAACTGACTAAACACAATAGCAATATCTGAAACACGGCTGTACCTGGACTGGCAATTAAATATACCTGGGTATTAAAGTTTCAGAAGGGTTAGGAAAGAAAGGGAAAAGGAGTAGCAGTATTAATTAGAGACAGTCTCATAGTACGAAAGCTTAAGGATTCAAATCAACGTAGTCCGAACAGAATCCTTTTGGATTGGTCTGAGGATTAAGGAGTGGTCACACTTGTGGGCACATCACAAATTAACAAACAGTGGGAAGAAAATTGAGAATAAAATCTGGAGGCAAGTTATTGAGGTATGTAATAACAGGAGTTCTAGGAGATTTGAGTTATCCAAAAATAGACTGGGATAGCAAAAATGTTTGCATTGAGAAAAAGAGGGGATGTTTTTTCACTGTTTTCCACCTAACTCTCACTTCCAAGGAAGCACCACTTAAACTGGTTTTGGCTAATATGAGGCAGAGCAACAAGTAGATGATCTAAAAGTAGAGGAATCATAGAATGGTTACAGCACGGAAGGCGGCCATTCGGCCCGTCGAGCCCGTGCCAGTTCTCTGCAAGAGCACTTCAGCTAGTCCCACTCCCCCGCCCTTACCCCGCAGCCCTGCAATTTTTTTTCCTTCAGATACTTATCCAACTCCCTTTTGAAAGATAATACTGAGTCTGCCTTCACCACCCTTTCAGGCAGTGCATTCCAGATCTTAACCACTCGCTGCGTAAAAAAGTTTTTTCTTGCGTCGCCTTTGGTTCTTTTGCCAATCACCTTAAATCTGTGTCCTCTGGTTCTCGACCCTTCCGCCAATGGGAACAGTTTCTCTCTAGCTACTCTGTCCAGACCCCTCATGATTTTAAACACCTCTATCAAACCTCCTCTCAACCTTCTCTGCTCTAAGGAGAACAACCCCAGCTTCTCCAGTCTATCCACGTAACTGAAGTCCCTCATTCCTGGAATCATTCTCGTAAATCTTTTCTGCACCCTCTCTAAGGCCTTCACATCCTTCCTAAAGTGAGGGGCCCAGAATTGGACACAGTACTCCAGTTGGGATAGAACCAGTGCTTTATACAGGTTCATCATAACTTCTACACTTTTGTACTCCACAGCTCAATTTATGAAGCCCAGAATCACGTAGGCCTTTTCAACTGCTTTCTCAACCTGCCACATTTGAGAAGCAGTGACAACAATATAATTAGGTTCAGTACAAGAACCAAAAGAAGAAAAGATGAGGACAGGGGTATTTGACTGAGGCCGGGGGGGGGGGGGGGGGGGGGGGGGGGGCGCTAAGAGTTAAAAAAGGTTCTTACCCAGAATAAAATAGAAAGACAAATTGGTAAATAGAACTGTAGATCAACAGCAGAGGTGGTTATTGCAATTGTAGAGTAGCTGACGGTGATTATTCCAAAGAAATGGCACAGAAAGAGTTACTCAAACTCAAGGTGGACAAATCATTAGGACCTGGTCATTTACATCCGAGGATCTTAATGGAGGCTAGGAAGAAATAGCAAAAGCAGACGATCAGTTTTCAAAATTCTGTGGAAAGAAAATTGTGCCTAAGCTCTTCCAAGAAAAAGTAATAATTAGGCTAGGAAACTGCAGTCCAATCAATCTTAATTCAGCTGTTGGGGAGCTACTGGAGTCAGTAATACATCATGAGATTACTAAGCACTTAAAGAAACATGAGCTAATCATCAGCACCGATTAAAAAAAGTCAACTTGTCAAACCTTAGAAAATTCTTCCGAGAAAATAGGACAGACACAAGAAATGATGCAAGTGTGATTTGTATGGATTTTCAAAAAGCATTTGATAAGGTACCACATGTGACTCATGGCAAAAATGACATGGAGCGAAGAAGAATGTATTCACATGGACAGAGAGGTGGTTGGAGGGCAGAAAGCAAAGATCAAAAAAAGAGGCAGAAGGACGTTTCCCCATGTGGAAAGGTATGGTGAATGGAGATTCCACAGGTGTGTTAAGACACTATTTAAATATATAGGATGATATACACACACCCATAAAATGGTGTGCTTTTCAGCACTCAAAGTAACAATACTGAAATTTACAGATGACACCATACCGGGGGGGTGGTTGGTTGGTGGTAACACATAATGTTACAAGGACTGCAGGGGAACAGATACGATATCAGAAAGGCCAGATAAACAGCAGGTTTTGTTTTAATTCGTTTATGGGATGTGGGCGTCGCTGGCAAGGCCAGCATTTATTGCCCATCCCGAATTGCCCTTGAGAAGGTGGTGGTGAGCCACCTTCTTGAACCGCTGCAGTCCGTATGGTGAAGGTACTCCCACAGTGCTGTTAGGTAGGGAGTCCCAGGATTTTGACCCAGCGACAATGAAGGATCGGCGATATACTTCTAAGTCAGGATGGTGTGTGACTTGGAGGGGAACATGGAGGTGGTGGTGTTCCCATGCGCCTACTGCCCTTGTCCTTCTAGGTGGAAGAGGTCGCGGGTTTGGGAGGTGCTGCCAAAGAAGCCTTGGCGAGTTGCTGCAGTGCATCTTGTAGATGGTACACACTGCAGCCATGGTACGCCGGTGGTGGAGGGAGTGAATGTTTAAGTTGGTGGATGGGGTGCCAATCAAGTGGTATGCTTTGTCCTGGATGGTGTCGAGCTTCTTGAGTGTTGTCGGAGCTGCACTCATCCAGGCAAGTGGAGAGTATTCCATCACACTCCTTACTTGTGCCTTGTAGATGGTAGAAAGGCTTTGGGGAGTCAGGAGGTGAGACACTCGCCGCAGAATACCCAGCCTCTGACCTGCTCTTGTTGCCACAGTATTTATGTGGCTGGTTCAGTTAAGTTTCTGGTCAATTGTAACCCCCAGGATGTTGATGGTGGGGGATTCGGCGATGGTAATGCTGTTAAATGTCAAGGGGAGGTGGTTAGACTCTTGCTTGTTGGAGATAGAAGTGCCAGGCAATGACTGTGGTGCGAATGTTACCCGTCACTTATCAGCCCAAACCTGAACATCGTCCAGGTCTTGTTGCATGCGGGCATGGACTGCTTCATTATCTGAGGAGTTGTGGATGGCACTGAACACGGTGCAGGTGCAGTCATCAGCAAACATCCCCATTTCTGACCTTATGTTGAAGGGAAGGTCATTGATGAAGCAGCTTAAGATGGTTGGGCCGAGGACACTACCTCGAGGAGCTCCTGCAGCGATGTCCTGGGGTTGTGGTGATTGACCTTCAATCATCACAACCATCTTCTTTTGTGCTAGGTATGACTCCAGCCAGTGGAGAATTCCCCCCCCCCCCGCCCGATTCCTATTGACTTCAGTTTTACTAGGGCTCCTTGATGCCACACTCAGTCAAATGCTGCCTTGACGTCAAGGGCAGTCACTCTCACCTTACCTCTGGAATTCAGCTCCTTTGTCCATGTTTGGACCAAGGCTGTAATGAGGTCAGGAGCCGAGTGGTCTTGGTGGAACCCAAACTGGGCATCAGTGAGCAGGTTATTGGTAAGTGCCGCTTGATAGCACTGTCGATGACACCTTCCATCACTTTGCTGATGATTGAGAGTAGACTGATGGGGCAGTAATTAGCCGGACTGGATTTGACCTGCTTTTTGTTGGCAGTTTTCCACATTGTCAGATAGATACCAGTGTTGTAGCTGTACTGGAACAGCTTGGCTAGAGGCGCAGCTAGTTCTGTAGCACAAGTCTTCAGCAAGATAGCCGGGATATTGTCAGGGCCCATAGCCTTTTCTGTATCCAGTGCGCTCAGCCGTTTCTTGAAATCACGTGGAGTGAATCGAATTGGCTGAAGACTGGCTTCTGTGATGGTGGGGACCTCAGGAGGAGGCCAATATGGATCATCCACTCGGCACTTCTGGCTGAAGATGGTTGTAAACGCTTCAGCCTTGTCTTTTGCACTCGCGTGCTGGGCTCCACCATCATTGAGGATGGGGATATTCATGGAGCCTCCTCCTCCAGTTAGTTATTTAATGGTCCACCACTATTCACGACTGGATGTGGCAGGACTGCAGAGCTTTGATCTGATCCGTTGATTGTGGGATCTCTTAGCCCTGTCTATAGCATGCTGCTTGTGCTTTTTAGCATGCATGTAGTCCTGTGTTGCAGCTTCCCCAGGTTGGCACCTCATTTTTAGGTACGCCTGGTGCTACTCCTGGCATGCTCTTCTACACTCCTTATTGAACAAGGGTTGGTTCCCTGGCTTGATGGTAATGGTAGAGTGAGGGATATGCCGGGCCATGAGGTTACACATTGTGCTGGAATACAATTCTGCTGCTGCTGATGGCCCACAGCACCTCATGGATGCCCAGTTTTGAGCTGCTAGATCTGTTCTGAATCTATCCCATTTAGCACGGTGGTAGTGCCCTCAGTGTGAAGATGGGACTTCGTCCCCACAATGACTGTGCGGTGGTCACTGCTACCAATACTGTCACGGACAGATGCATCTGCGACAGGTAGATTGGCGAGGACGAGGTCAAGTAGGTTTTTCCCCTCGTGTCGCAGGCCCAGACTAGCAGCTATGTTCTTCAGGACTTGGGCAGCTCGGTCAGTAGTGGTGCTACCGAGCCACTCTTGGTGATGGACATTGAAGTCCCCCACCCAGAGTACATTCTGTGCCCTTGCTACTCTCAGTGTTTCTTCCAAGTGGTGTTCAACATGGAGGAGTACTGATTAAAAAGTCAATGAGAAATGAGAAAACAATTGAGCAGGATAGAGATGGGGGAAATAATAACCAGAGTGTGACATGAAGGGACAGAATATTTAAAAATAAGAGTGCAACAGAAAATGGGGCCAAAACAAGGAGAAATGGTAAAAAGACAAAGTTAAAGGCTCTATATCTGAATGCACGCAGCATTCCTAACAAGATAGATGAGTTGACGGCACAAATAGATACAAATGGGTATGATCTGATCGCCATTACAGAGACGTGGTTGCAAGGTGACCAGGGCTGGGAACTGAATATTCCAGGGTATTTGACAATTCGGAAGGATAGACAGAAAGGAAAGGGAGGTGGGGTGGCTTTGTTGGTAAAGGATGGGATCAGTGCAGTGGTGAGAAGTGATATTGGCTCAGAAGATCAAGATGTAGAATCGGTTTGGGTGGAGATAAAAAAATTAGGGGAAAAAGTCTCTGGTGGGCGTAGTCTACAGGCCCCCAAACAGTAGCAATACTGTTGGACAGAGTATAAATCAACAAATAATGGAGGCCTGTAAAAAAGGTACGGTAATAATCATGGGTGATTTTAATCTCCATATTGATTGGACAAATCAAATTGACCATGGTAGCCTTGAGGAGTTCATACAGTGTATCCGGGATGGTTTCCTAGAACAGTATGTAATGGAACCAACCAGGGAGCAGTCTATCTTGGATCTGGTACTGTGTAATGAGACAGAATTAATAAATGATCTCATAGTAAAGGATCCTCTAGGAAAGAGTGATCATAGCATGGTTGAATTTCAAATTCAGTTGGAGGGTGAGAAAGTTGTATCTCAAACCAGTGTCCTGATCTTAAACAAAGGCAATTACAATGGTATGAGGGCAGAACTGGCTAAAGTGGACAGGAAAAATAAATTAAAAGGTAAGACAGTTGAAATGCAGTGGCGGACATTTAAGGAGATATTTTATAACTCTCAACAAAAATATATTCCCGTGAGAAAGAAAGATTTTAAGAGAAGGGAGCACCAGCTGTGGCTAACTAAGGAAGTAAAGGATGGTGTCAAATTGAAAACGAAGGCCTACAATGTTACCAAGATTGGTGGGAGGCCAGAGGATTGGGAAATTTTTAAAAACTAGCAAAGGATGACTAAAAAATAAGAGAGAGAAGATGAATTATGAGTGTAAACTGGCAAGAAATATTAAAACAGAAAGTAAGAGCTTCTACAGGTATATAAAAAGGAAGAGAGTAGCTAAAGTAAATATTGGTCCCTTAGAGGATGAGAATGGGGAATTAATAATGGGAATGGTGAAATGGCAGAGACTCTGAACAAATATTTTGTATCTGTCTTCACGGTAGAAGACAATAACAATATCCCAATAATGGATAATCAAGGGGCCACAGGGAGGGGGGAACTAAAGACAATCACTATCACAAAGGAAAAAGTACTTGGTAAAATAATGGGACTAAAAGACGACAAGTCCCCTGGACCAAATGGCCTGCATCCCAGGGTCTTAAAAGAAGTGGCTGCAGAGATAGTAGATTCATTGGTTGCAATATAACAAAAGTCCCTGGACTCTGGAGAGGTCCCAGCGGATTGGAAAACCGCAAATGTAACACACCTATTTAAGAAAGGAGGGAGACAGAAAGCAGGAAACTATAGACCAGTTAGCCTAACATCTGTCGTTGGGAAAATGCTGGAGTCCTTCATTAAGGAAGCAGTAGCAGGGCATTTGGAAAATCATAATGCAGTCAAGCAGAGTCAGCATGGTTTTATGAAAGGGAAATCATGTTTAACAAATTTGCTGGAGTTCTTTGAGGATCTAACGAGCAGGGTGGACAAGGGTGAGCCAGTGGATGTAGTGTATTTGGATTTCCAGAAGGCATTCGATCAGGTGCCACATAAAAGGTTACTGCATACGATAAGAGCTCACGGAGTTGGGGGTAATATATTAGCATGGATAGAGAATTGGCTAACTAACAGAAAGCAGAGAGTCGGGATAAATGGGTCATTTTCCGGTTGGCAAACGGTAACTAGTGGGGTGCCACAGGGATCAGTGCTGGGGCCTCAACTATTTACAATCTACATTAATGACTTGGATGAAGGGACCGAGTGTAATGTAGCCAAGTTTGCGGACGATACAAAGATGGGTGGGAAAACAAGTTGTGCAGAGGACTCAAAGAATCTGCAAAAGGATATAGACAGGCTAAGTGAGTGGGCAAACATTTGGCAGATGGAGTATAATGTGGGATTGTGCGAGGTTATCCACTTTGGCAGGAAAAATAAAAAAGCAAATTATTATTTAAATGGAGAGATATTACAAAATGCTACAGTTCAGAGGGACCTGGGGGTCCTTGTGCATGAAACACAAAAGGTTAGCATGCAGGTGCAGCAAGTAATCAAAAAGGCAAATGGAATGTTGGCCTTTATTGCAAGGGGGTTGGTGTATAAAAGCAGGGAAGTCCTGCTACAACTGTATAGGGTGTTTGTGAGACCACACCTTGAGTACTGCGTACAGATTTGGTCTCCTTATTTAAAAGGAAGGATATACTTGCATTGGAGGCAGTTCAGAGACGATTCACACGGTTGATTCCAGAGATGAGGGGGTTGACTTATGAAGAAAGGTTGAGCCTATACTCATTGGAATTTAGAAGAATGAGAGGTGATCTTATTGAAACATAAGATACTGAGGGGGCTCGACAAGGTAGATGGAGAGGATGTTTCCCTCGTGGGGAAATCTAGAACTCGGGGGCATAGTTTCAGAGTCACCCTTTTAGAACTGAGATGAGGAGGAATTTCTTCTCTCAGAGGGTCGTAAATCTGTGGAATTCTGTGCCCCAGAGAGCCGTGGAGGCTGGGTCATAAGGTGGAGATAGACAGATTTTTACAAGATAAGGGAGTGAAGGGTTATGGGGAGCGGGCAGGGAAGTGGCTTTGAGCCCAAGATCAGCCATGATCTTATTGAATGGCGGAGCAGGCTCGAGGGGCCAAGATGGCCTATTCCTGCTCCTATTTCTTATGCTCTTATGTTCATCAGCTGAGTGAGGGCAGTAGGTGGCAATCAGCAGAAGGTTTCCTTACTCATGCTTGACCTGAAGCCATGAGTCAATGTTGAGGACTCCCAGGGCCACTCCATCCCAACTGTATACCACTATGCCGCCACCCCTGGTGGGTCTGTCCTGCCGGTGGGACACGACATACCCAGGGATGGTGGAGGAGGAGTTTGGGACATTGGCTGAAAGGTATGATTCTGTGAGTATGAGTATGTCAGGCTGTTGCTTGTCTAGTCTGTGGGACAGCTCTCCCAATTTGGTTCTGTTCAATGTAGAAACGTGTGAAAAAATATATTTTGTAAGTAAAAACTGGCAAAGGAAATACAAGTTGAAGGGTAAGATTTTATGAATAGAGAAAGCTTGGTATGCAAATACAAGGTCATTAAAGCTGGCAACCCAAACAGATAAAGGACACACACAAAATGTTTTGCTTTTGTATGTAGAAGCAGAGATTACAAAAGCAATGGAGTAATGTTGAACTTGCACAGACCTTATTTAGGCCACAGTTGGGGTATTGCATTCTCAGTTCTGGACATCCATTGTAGAAAAAGACACAAAAGCGAAGGAAAAGTGTAAAGCAGATTCATTAGGATTTTACTAGCCCGGGGTGGGGGTGGGGGGCGGTTTGAAAGTTATGAAGAGATATTTGAGAATTTAGGGCATTTTTCATTAGAGCTGAGAAGGTTAAAAGGTTAACCCGATAGGAGGTCTTCAGCATGAAGGTTTATGGCATGGTAAATAGAGATAGATTGTTTTCCCTAGTCAGCAAGACAGTAATAAGACAATCACAAAAAGAATTAAATAGTTGTTTAGGAAAATTTTCTTCCATTAAATGTGGAATTCTCCACCACAAACTACTGTTAAAATAATTTATTACATATAAATTACTCTGTTTTAAGAAGTTTAGATATTTGCTTGAAAAGAGAAACATAAATAGTATGGACAGCATGCAAGAGAGAGGGATTGGACTAGCTGGCTCTAATGGAGAGAACTACTGGCATAGACTTGAGCTGAATTGCTTCAGATGACCTCCTAAGCAGTTTAAATGCCAATCGGTTATAGTTGGAGTTTCTCTTAACCAGTAACTACAGGCCTGGCAGGCTTCCTATACTAGGTTTAACTGTTCCCCTCTCACTGCATTTGAATTTTCCCCTTACCTCCCTCAACCCCAGAGAAACCGGTCTTCAGTGCTGGACTAGTTTCATTTAGATTACGCCAATACAACTCCCAACAAAGAAGGTTTCACTGAGACGATGGGCAGGAAGACACCGTTTTTCCTGGTGGTCAGCATCAGCAAATCTGGCAAGTTCAACCATAGTATAGGCGCTAGCTGGTAAAACTCAACAACAATTTGCATTTATACAGCACCATCAACATAGTAAAATGTCCCAAGGCGCTTCACAGGAGCGTTATCAAACAAAATTCGACACCGAGCCACATAAGGAGATATGCGAAAAGAAGGAGGAGAGAGAGGGGTGGAGAAGTTTAGGGAGGGAGTTTCGGGCCTAGGCAGCTGAAGGTACAGCCGCCAATGGTGGGAAGAGGCAGCACCAGCAGAACACAAAAGGGGCCTCTAACCTGTTGAGAACTGAGAGAGAGTCACATGTTTTGATTTATCCTCCAACTTCACCTCCTTCCAAAAAAGCAATTGAGACTCAGTACAAAACAGTGTACCACTATTCTATGGCCAAGTACATATGCCAACAGACTGCCCTTTCTCAATCAATTTCAAATTATTTGCCTGATTCACTGTCGGTAATTCAAACCTTTTCCCCATGACACTGCTAATCATTGCTGCAAATTATCCCCACATAGAGATAATCGACTCAGGTTAGGTATCCTGTGTAAACACCAGCTTCACAGCTGGCCCATCAGCTTACTACAACAAGGCTTACCTAAGCTCCAGGAGCCTGCTGGTTAAACCGTGATGAGAGGCTGGAACAGGGAGCAATAATAATTACAGTGCGCAGGAAGAAAATTAGGTAGCCTGGACTTAGAATTCTCTTCTTTGTACCCTCTCCTCAATTTTTCAAACTGTAGGCAATTGCACTTAAATGAATATAATTTTGCATCAGAGCACTTGCAAATAAACAGCAAATATCACACCCACTACAGTATTCTTGCCTAGTATCAATATGTACATGCACGTCCTAGACTTGTATTTAATGTTTAATAATTAGTTTTACTGAATTCATTGGTTTTATTTCCGATGTTTTTGATTGCACTGGGGGAAGGAGAGAAAATTCAAGGTGCTATATAAATGAAAGTTGTTATTGTGAGAAATCCAATCCAAATTTCTCCACTATTTTGCACCAATCTCACATTACTGCTTCCTTTAAAGTCTTGTATTTCTTCCATATTACTTCACAAACACACGGTGAAGACCTGTTACTACCTGCCACTTAGTTGGGGTGGGGTATAAACAAAAATCAAAGAGACAGCATCTAATTAAAGCATCAACGTCTGCCACTTTGAGTTTCCTTGTGTTAGAAACCCAACACAACAGATTTCAAGCTTTGAATAGCATCCTATTTTTACTGTTTTGATGTTGAAGTAAAATCGAATAAAATAGAACTGTAAATATTTGAGGAAACCTGGGGAAAACAGAAGGCAGCTGATTTATCCCTGTTGTTGCTAACCTGTCACGAATACATGGAACAAAGTAATCTTTTCAAAGCAACCCATGGATTAAAACATTACTTCTGTCACAATACAAATACCAATTTCCAGCATGAATGTGTTTGGCCCACAAGAAGCATTTGAACCAGTGATTTCATGTTTCATCTTTGTAACAACTCCCCACTAACGTTGGCACGTTTATTCCGTGCATTACCAAAGATGGATACTGAACTGCCTGCAGCCAGACAGTACCCTGCTTATGAACAAAAAGCAAAATACTGCAGATCATTGGAAATCTGAAGCATCTGTGGAGAGAACAGACAAGAGGTGGAGTATGGAACCTTCCCCAGAACTTAATCAGTGTTTTGTGTTTTTGTTTCAGTATCCTGCTTATACTGCCTGAAGTCCAATTGCAATTCTCCGGCTCAGGAAAGAGGTCTGCACATGTGCTTACATGTAGGTATAGATCTGCTCTCCCAGCACACAGCTCTGCACATTTACATCAACTCCAGGTAGGATTTTCTAAATAAACTTTACAAGCCTGGTTTGACACCACACTGTTGTTATGCACTCTGCCGTGTCAACCCGAGTAGTAATAGGCATGGGGTCTTCGGAGTTTTGTTGACCTAGACTCCAGAATTATTTTGCAACTTCAGAGTCACTACACGTGGATATTGCATCAGGGTGATGCTAGATTGCAGTTTAAATGTGCCCTTATGCAGTCAGTGTCATCAGAAGAGGGGAGAGCAACCATTTTAGCAACTGGCATATTTTCTTACCAGTGGCTGATTTTAATTTCAGCAGCACAGATCAAGAGATCAGCATCTGTAAATCCCTTCCATATTATAAACCCCAGCTAATACAGTGAAGGGATAAAAATCCAGCTTTGCTCCTCCTGGAGACAGCATTAGCGCAAGAAAAAGACGCTGTCCTCATAACTGTACCGCCCAACAGACCAAACTACAAATCCAAGTGGTACAGATGGAAGTAAGAGCTTTCTCCAGTGCTTGTCCAATGATCTTGATCCAGGCGTTTGTTATCAGGAGTCCACAGAACAAAACCACCAAATTGCAGGATTTTGGGATAAACTAAAACACGGTGAAAACCAGGAAAAATGCACACTCCAAAAAATTGTATAATTCCACTTATTAAAATACACATGGTTTCGATAGGCACACTTCTACTTTTAACAACAGATCTTGAAAAGCCTGCCAACCAGAGGAGGTCAGATCAGTTTGCTTCAATTTGTTCATTTTAATCAACAGGCGAAGCTGGGCAAGTTAGAAATTAATGGAAAAGTTTAAGCTCATTAATCTTTACTGGTCCTAATAAAATGCCATCTGTTTTTGACATAGGATTTACTATTCTGGATCGTACATGCTGCTAAATAGCTCTTTTGGCAGAAAAGAAAACACACTCCACACATCACTTCATCAAGGTTTGGATCAATCTCAATCTTGAATTCAGTTCTTCTTATCCCATTCTTGGAACTACTTTGTAACAAACAGAATTGACCATTGTAGCACAATGTTCCTTGCTTATGTGCTCTTTTTACATTTGCCGCCTTTCTGCTTATTCTCCAGACAGTTGCTACGGTTCATCCACTTTGCGTAGCACATCTAACTTAACTGATCAAACAGGAAAATAGGCAGGGAGACGAGGACACAGTAAATTTGAGCCACTTTCGATCAAGAGAGCAGGAGAGAGAGCACCCACACGAGAGAGAGAGAGAGAGAGAGAGAGAGAGAGAGAGAGAGAGAGAGAGAGAGAGAGAGAGACAGACAGAGACAGAGACGAGAGAGCGAACACGAGAGAAATAAGGGATAAAGAACCAGAAGCAGAGATAGACATGCACAAAGAATACAAAAGCAGCCAATCAAATGAAAGGCGGAGGGGAAAGGGAAAGCAATATTCCTGCATACTAGTGGGAAGACAGTCAGTGGAAGCTTTTATATGTTGCATCAATAACAGTTTTTTTTGGGGGGGGGGGGCATGCATAAAAGGGTGGAAAAGAGCCAATTTTGCTTGCATGCAACTCCCAAAGACACATCACAAGAGGAAGAAAAAGGTCCAATGAAATCCGAACTAAAATTAATAGGTCGTGATATAAATGTAGCTCTTCCAGTAAGCGGAGGGGCCTGAGGTGTGTGAGAGCTATTTTACATCCTTATCCCAAAGAGGCAGATGCAAATATTAGCTGGTTACTTCACAAACGGTAATCATCCACACTGCCAACGACTACTCCACCCTTTCTGCTACCAGGAAAAGGAAGCCAGATTTAGTCAAACAAATGAAACGAGCAGGCCAGTGAATCATGTTCTCTCAGAACTTAAACTAAACAGATGCCAACTTGAAAGTGGCTCTAATTTACTGTCTGTCTTCTCACTTCTTAATCTAGGACAGTTGTCTTGGATGTCGCTCATCCCTCTATTTCCATCACCATGAAATTCTTTTAAATCAAGTACTCCATCTCTCTACCACAAGAGTATATTTTGAATGTCTTGCATGCTATATTTGAAAATTTTCGTTTACTGGCGTTGATCCTCATGCGTGAATAGTTCTCAATTAGTTCAGCGACAACGATTTATTTGCTGGCCACATAATTTCCTGTTATTATTTAAAATACATTACACGAACAAAGCACAGTGGCAGTTGATGCTTCTACTGACAATCACAAACAGTGCACAAGATTCCAAAACTGAATATAAACACTCCTTAAACTATACAGTGTATTAGAAAATAATCCTTCATGCCAGTAATCTAATCTCAAGGCTAAAACGATTTATAATCTGTTCAAATTCACGACGTTGTTCACAATACCTCAACCAGAAGATTAGGTTACTACCGTCTAATCACCCCAAGTATCAATTGTTCCCTTCAAAATATGCAAAACAGATACCAAGCACCTGCAACGATCCAAATTAGGAATTTAAATCAGACCTCAATGACACACAGAAACCTTGGGATGTCATTCTCATTTACAACGTCCTGCTGAACTCACCTATAAGCAGCTGGAACAAAGCTGCACAAAACAAAATATTTTGTAAAGGAACAAAACACATTACATTTCAAACAGAAAGGCAGGTATGTTTAAGAGGTCATAGGAATAGAAATAATAACACTGACAGCAGAGCCAACGTCATTGAAGGACTCAACTCCAGTTTATTTCTTCATTCAAGTGGTGTACATACAATCCTAACCGATTGTTGCTCTGGCTGTCTAAGTCTAAGTCCCATCATGGATTCATTTTAATAAGATCGGAGCTCTTCTCCAACCTCACTGAAGCTGAATTGAAGAGAGTCAGCTCTTTAGCATTAAGTTCAAGAACTTTGAACACTTCAAATTCTCTCTCATCAAACCATTATGTATATTTTTAGTTTTTCAATCATTGAATAGAGAAAAAAAATTTTAAATGTAGAAGTGGAAAAATCCAAAGACAAGTCAATCATAATTGTGATTTTGTCAATTTGAAACTACTGGGTTGACTGAACCATCAGTGTCCATCACCATTAAACCGGGCCACGTGAAACAAATACCTACATTTCATTATGCTGGAAAGTCACGTCCCTCCAGTGAGTCAGTCCAATGTAGCTGAACAGTTAAACTAAAAGATCTTTGAAAATGGAAGGACAACAACTCCGGCCTCTACAATGCAAAGGATTTAAAAGATGTCATTTTCCCATTTCAATCAAGTCACACATTTTAAAACAGTTTCAGGAAAGAGATAACAAATTACAGAATACACCTGGGGCATCACTGTTGGATCCAGGTGTCCATTTGGACTCAAGTCTACTTTTCACACATCCAGCCCACTCTTTTTGTAAAGAAAGTGCTCAAATTGAAGGGAAAAAGTAGACGTAGTACTGGTGCTCATCACTGCATGCCTTTAGAAGGCCTTGTAATTACATTACAGCGGATAAAAATGGCCAATGAGTTACAAGCAATTCAGAGCAGTTTACAAAACCGAAGCAGGAGAATGGCAACAGCACTAGAGGATTAAATTGCTATCTTATTTATAACTCACTGCCAGCAACGTCAATCTTTATGCATCATTTACTCTCTTACACTTTGAAGATGTTCTTCTATTTTTGCAATGAAGTACACCGAGTGCCAACTAGGTGAAAGGCAATAGGCCCAACACTGACCTCTGGTCTGAGGATATACATCTGTACAATTTTAGGAGGAGATGAAACCGAATATTAACTGATTTTTTCAAAATTAAACTTAGTGAAACTTTGTTGATCGAAAAAATACCTATGTTCGTGCTCGACTGAGAAACAAATGACAGCAGCTGCTCTGGATCAGATGACTTGCATAGTAATAATAAAAAGTTGTACTGGTGTATTAGACTTTCCTGACTTGATCAGCCCAGTGACCAATTATTTGATTAGATGGAAAGGTCAAACTAATGTTGCTTGACCAACTCTATACCATCGGGTTAAATGTCATAACCTTGGAACAGAATGGACTCCCCCCAGTGATTTACTTTCAAGAAGAAAGCCTCAAAAACAAAAAATATATATACTTTCATTATAATTTTAAAAGCACCTACAAAATTCTTGTCTCTGCTGATGTCAGTCAGTCACACTACAGTACTGTTCCATGCCACTGATCAGGTATCCGTTACCTCACTCAATTGGCTGTGCTTCATATTTGAGCCGAGACAGCAAGGGCAGAGTATCCACATTGGAAAAAAGGGCTGAAAGACAGGTGCATCCTGCTGCCTCAGTTGGTGAACAGCACTCAAATGGAAAGAGCAGAGTGATGGTACAGGCAACCTTCCAGTGATGTGCATTCTTCGGCCTCTCTCCCTCAACAATTATTTTTCCCAGAACCACATTACTCTAGTCAAGGTAAATATCTTCAATTAAAAGAGGATCACAGGATATGCATTACAAATCCTAACATCCAAGGATGCCTAAAGGCAAGATCCCCTCAGGTTCTACCAGCATAAAGTCAATTATACACACAAACATCTCCTAGGAGTTAACATCTTGATCATTCCAATGACTGCCAACATTGATGTCTACTTAAAACAGGCTGCCTTAAACAAATAGGAGTGCAGACTATAGCTTCTTTTCAGTCTGAACAGAATTTTCCAAGCATGTGTATTCAGGCATCTAACTAAATGAACAGAACACCCCCATATTTGTTCTAAACTGTACTTCCTGAACTTTCCCTTCTTGCATGGGAAAAAGAAAGTCACCCTCGTCTATAAAACCTCAAGATTTCCATCCAAGATTGGCCATTGATGTCTGAATGATGCGCACAAGAACTATTAACAGGCATACAGTATGAGCCAACTTACTCAAGTAAAATAAATAGCAATTAAAGATGAAATGCAATAAAATATCAAGTAAGAAACAAAGAGAAAAACTGCATACAAGCCCTTTTTTTAAAAAAAGACAAATAAATTAGTCCACTGACCAGCAACAGTGAACTCAAAGCAGGATCAAACAAACAAGAACCTTGAATGGGAATCTGAACAAAAGAACACAAAGTATCAATTTACAGATCAGAGGCTACCAATCCATGGCAGGAAATGACAGATTTTGACTTGGGTGTTCAAGAGATTAGAAGCAGAGTTATTAAAAGAATGGCAGAAGGCAGCCCTGTAACATAGTATAAACACAGGGTACCAAAGAGCAGCAAGAGTATAGTTTGCCCACCACAAAATAGTAAATGCTTACAACCATCTTCACTAATTATATATGCTATAAAAGCTGTTCTGCATCCTCAAATCCTCCTCCTTTGTGGAACTTCCCACATTACAACAGTGACTGCACTCCAAAAGTACTTCATTGGCTGTAAAGCGCTTTGGGACGTCTGGTGGTCGTGAAAGGCGCTATATAAATGCAAGTCTTTCCTTTCCTTTAACTTTAGTCAGCTGTCGGTACATGATGTAGACAACTGAAAATGTATTCTTAGCGTTGCCTGTTGTTACAGAATAGCGATGCTGTACTCTATGCCAAATAGAATGCAGCACCTTTCATCACACCAGAACTGAAGTACAACAACGTTAATGTTTCCGGGTTTTCGTCAGGCTTAACCTCAATTTTGGGTTTCATCTCGAGGGGTGATTATCAGTTTAATCATAAAATTAGAAGGCTCGTGTATACAAATAAACAGTGATGAAAGTACAGAATTCCAAATTATCCAATCATGAGCGATTTTGTATAGAATTCCAAAGCCAAACTTAAGTAGAAAACCTTAGCTAGACATAAAGGGGGAAAAATTCAGTCGCGCCCCATTCGGGGCGCAAATATCGTCTGGACGCAAATATTAGCGCCTGGCGCTAATTATCGCCACTGACTGGAAACTTCACTTTTACCGCCCCGGGAGGTGAGTGGAGCGCTAAATCAGGCGCTGCACACCTGTCTTAAGGCGCAAAGGCCAAGGAGTGAGGCGCTAACTCAGAGCGCTGGCGAAGCTCATGTAATGTCAGTCAGCAATGGAACACACACACAATGGCACGGGCCAGTTCTTAAAGGGGATGGTTAATCTTGCTTTCCATCCACATCCTGTTCATTGCAGCCTTGAATCTCGGCCTGGAGAGACTTGCACATCAAATGTGCTGGAAAGAACAATGGAGAGTACCAGGCAAAGAGCTCAGAGTGCAGCTCCCACAGTCTCTGCTAAATCGATACAAGGAATGGCAAATCAAAATGAACCTGCAAAGTGCTGCTCAGTACCCAAAACTCCTTCACACAACGTTGAATCTCTCCAGAAGTCTCTCCCTCTCTCTCTCAGAATGCGTAGTTCAAAAATGCCACCAACAATAAAAGACAGGAAGAGGCCCCCTTTAAATAGCGCCCCCCCAGCCCCACAGCGATTGATAGCGTTCCAGTCTTCTGGTCGTTGGATGCGCCAGGCGGTAAGGCAGGGGGCGCCACTCAATTTCCGCTCCGGGGCGCCACAAGGGCGTTGCACCATGGAATGACGTCACAATCTGCGCGCGCAGGTGGTCGCAGCGGTAAAGTTTAGCGCCGCCGCACAATCTCTAGTTAAGTTCCCGAGCGGCGCAAACATCGCTGCACCAGGGCGTTAGCGGCTTTGCGCCCCATTAGCGCCCTCTTAAGGCGCTAACGGGAGGCGCAACCAACTGAATTTTTACCCCAAAATGTTACCCAGGAACACAGCTTTCGAATACTCTATACACAACATAGTTAGATAATATACAGTACTGCCAAATTGCAATCAGATTAATGCACAATTCAGAGGTCTGGTTATTTGTGTGTGATTTTTCTGTTAAAAATTGGCTTCAGATAAAAAACTCAGTGAATAATTATAAATGGGCTGCATTGCAAAAATCTGCAAATTGATCATTTGGCTAAGATTTATAGGAATCGCGTTCCAAGTGCCATACTATTTCTCTCCAAAATTATTGAGAGAGAACTGACTTGCTGGGGTACATTTCCATAAGTACCAATAGCCCCCTAGTATTTTGCCCAAGTGGTGATTCTTCACACGAGGTTAGCGGGCTACTTAAACTGGAAGTAAAATGGCAGTCGAGTACAATCCTCTCCTCATCCAATGTCCACATGCACACACTTTCCAGCAGGAGTCACAGGATAACTATCAGGAATGGGAATCTAGCAGATTTTTTTTGTTTTACCTTCCATGACCCAGGGTAGTTGAGGCCAACCGTAACACATATACTGCTGCCCAGCTGAGATCAGAGACTAGGTTCAAACCTGGGTGCTTCCGATCTGTAGTGCTACACTGGCCAGTGCTTTTACCCACAGTGCTGTCAGAAAGCACTATTGTGTTTCAGTTTGATTAGCTTTACACAGGAAAAAAGATCTCTCAAGCGCAAGTCTGCAAATACTCAAGGATAAACCCACTGTTGGGCTTTATTCTGGAGGAGTATTCCTTTAAGCATGTCACATTCGTTATTTTATAAAAAGCTCATTCTGTTTTATGCTTTGATGACAGGTTCACAGAAGCAGATAGAAAGTTCACTACCCCATTGTACCCTGCCCCAACAAATAAATAAGAGCAAGAACTCATCCACACAGGGAATTCATGTGCACAAGCTCGTTCTGACCAAGTCACACATTGCGAAGAGCTGCCCCACTCCACCTTGCAAGAGGGAGAGTAAACAAGTGCTTATTGGATGCAGTGCTGATCCCTATTTGCTATGCTACTCAAGTGACATTGCAGCAAGCACCTACCTCCTGTTTTCACCCAAAACCAAAGACTCATTTCATCCACCTTGTAAAAACAAAAGGCTTCTGGCACCAGATTCAATGCTAAACTGGCTGAGCTACCTGACCTTGATCCTTCTGAAAGCATAAAGATAAGCACATCTAACTTGTGCATATTTATCAGGTTTCACTCAAATGGTTCACGATGTGCTGTAATTTTTTGTGACTTGCACGCTCTCTAATAGTACACAGCCAGCCTCTCTAGGAGCAGTTATATTACGATGCTCTCCTGGCCAGCCTCCCACCCTCTGTAAACTTCTCATCCAAAACTTTGCTGCCCATGTCCTAACTCGCACCGAGTCTCATTCACCCATCACCCCTGTGCTCGCTGACCTACATTGGCACCCAATCCAGCAACGCCTTCATTTTAAAAATCTCACTCTTGTTTTCAAAATCCTCCATGGCCTCGCCCCTCCCAATCTCTAACCTCCTCCAGCCCTACAACCCTCAGATCTCTGCACTCCTCCAATTATGGCCTCTTGCACATCCCCAATTTTAATCACTCCACCACTGATGGCCGTGCCTTCAGCTGCCGAGGCCCTCTGGAATTCCCTCGCTAAACCTCTCCGCCACTACCTCTTTTGACAATCCTTAAAACCTACCTCATGAACCGAATTTTTGGTCACCTGTCCTAATATCTTCTTATTTGGCTCGGTGTCAAATTTTGTTTGATAATACTCCTGTGAAGCACCATGGGACATTTAACTACGTTAAAGGTGCTATATAAATGCAAGTTATTGTTGCTACTTTTGCATCACAAAGTAGTTTCTGCTTTACATACAGATTTCATCATGGGTACTCACTGCCTTGAACTTGTGTAGCAGATGTCCATACAAAACATCTCAAAAGTTTTCTGGAATTCTAGGTGCACTACACTGTAGAACTTTCCACTGTCAAATTGGGATGTCACTAGCTCAAAACAATGATAAGGAGATTGGTAAAGCAAGATCTCCCCTTTCTGTTGACTGCCATTTATTCGATTATTTTATACAGGTAATCTAGTTTGTCCCACGATCAATTCCATTTTTTTTCCAGTAATTACGCACTGATTTATAGTTGTGAACGTTTTTGTTACTTTTTTTTTAAATCATGTTATCCTGTTTCCAATCCAGTAGAAGTTCCCATATTCATCACCTCCATCATCATGATCAGCACTTCTGTAATTTTGTCTCTAAGCTCAATTAGCATCTTCAAGTATACATTATCCATCCTTGGGGATTTATTTGCTATCAGTCCTTTCTGCTTGTCTCAGCCCTCCATCTCAGTGATGTTGCAATCATGAAATTTATTTATAGACCATCCTAATTTGGGTAACCGGTTACTCACATGTTCTTTGATGTATAGTTCCAGGAAGTAGTCATTTCACATCATAACCAATTTTAGTTTCTCTTCAGTTTAACCTAATTTTCAGCCTTAAGGGGTGACGATTCTTTTTTGACAACAGCCCTCTTACTATTTGCAACAATGAAATAACTCTTTCCTGTTGAGTTTAGCATGGACAGCTCTGCTCATTTTTAGTTCCATCTTCCATCAGCTTTAAAAAAAAGTTCCAGTATCTTTCCCTGTGGTTTCCTTCACCTTTCTCCCCAAAGGCTTTGTACAGTTTGTTCTTCCAACTTATTTCTCTTTGTATTGTCTTGTTTATCCACTTTTGGATCAGGTTTGTTTAGTTTGCACTTATCTGTCCTTGCTATGTATTTATCTTGCATGCTCAGTCTTAAATGGCATTCCATTTGTCCTTCAATACTACACCACCTACCCCTTGACGTTTTCTTCAATACTGCACCACGCCCCCTCCGTCCCGCCCCCCACGATTTATTTTGAGCTCCCTTGAAGTCTGTCCTTTTAAAACTGTGTGTGTGTGTATTGGCTTAGCCCAGATCAGGTCACATTTAATCATCATACATTCGCTGTTGCCCAGAGGCCCCACAATCCAAACCCAAGTATGCTCCCACATATGTCATTAACAAGTCTAGATGTGAGTTGTATCTCGTGGCATCCATGATGCAGTGGATCAGAAACCAGTCACGCATTATATTTATTAGCTCAGATTCTACATCATTTGGGAATTTCTTTCTTGTAATAAGGTTCGGAATAGTTCCACATTGGTATCAAAGAATTTTGAAAAAATTTGCAGCAATTTTCTTTTCTTCAAAGTATACTTTCACTCCTCACATTAACTTCCTACACGAAAAAAAGTGGACCATAGTGTACTTTTTAGTGATGGTCACATTTTACTGAATTGGTGCTTAGCCTCTTTTATAGCAAAATGGGTTTTAATATTCAGGATTTTCAAAAAAGATCAAAAATGAGACTGAACAAAAATGTAACACGAGAACTCAGGATAAAGGCGACAATGCAGTTTGCATTCTCCTTTAAGCAGTCAAACCTTTCCAGATCGGGGTGAAGGGAGGGCTGGGAAGGGTTGGATGAAGAGGATGGGAAGCCCTTTATCTTCTTCACATATACATCGTATATTGTTTCCATCAACAAAACTTTCCACTCTGTTTGATGACCATACATTAATGCAGGATGTAATTGGAATAATTTTAGTATCTAACCGGACGTCAGGCAAGTCATTAACATGACCCCATTAACTACCTGATAAATGAACTAGAAAGACTCAGTTCCCAGTCTGTGCCATTCTGATCTCAACTGGATGATGGAAGGGACACTATAATTTGCCTCAACACCTCTGATTTTGAGTCCAGAAAAGGAGTCAGGACCCCTGCTCCTGATCACAACTCCTGCCAGAAGTTAATAACTGTGGACATTGTTGAGGACAGAATATCATGTGCAGTTAAATAGCCTAAAAATCAATGCCCAGGCTCATACATAAATCATGCCCAGCTGAGTGAAGTACCAGAGTTAGCCCAGCACCAGCAAAACTGTACACCAGTAAAGAATGAAAAAGCTCGGAAGAACATCGACAGAATATTTTTTTTTTAAACTAAATTAAAACAAACCACATGTTGATATTGATGCAGCAACAATCTTCTACCACTAGATGTTACTAGTCCATTTTGGAAATACTATATTGTGAAACGTTTATTAAACCACACAAGATCAAACAGCAAAAAAATAAGAACTCTACCAACCTTCTCTTAAAAGTAGCATTCAACATGAGGAGTCAAAATAGTTAGATTTTCTTCTTTAAGTGGTCAACCTATTGCATGTTGGAATCAGACTGCAAACACACCAGGAGATCTGGCTCCAATAACCTGTGCGTTATTGCTGACCAGATTGATGGCAAACTCAACATTAGTCATCTATAGTGGATACAGCCTCAAATAACCACTAGATTGAGTTAGTCATTGGTTTATTTAACTAAGAAATATTAAACACCATTGAATGGAACATGCATCATCTCAACTACTTATTATAGATTATGGGGTTGGGAACAAAAATCCCCTTCATCTCAGTTGGTCCTTTCCATTTAATGGTAGAGTACAAATGCTGCTGTTGTGTGACTTCTTTTCCCCAGGACCAAAGTGGCAATTACTAATCAGGCACTTTAGAGCTACTGTTTTAGTTGGCAGCAAGTGAAGCCAAAGCATCCCTGGAGGATTAAAAAGAAATTAAGTTGTGAATCACTTCAATTTCCCCCACCCACAAAGAAAACTGAAAGTTGACTGATCAGACAGTGCCAACTATCATGTCTAAAGCCTCCCCTGTTGCAGACAGAAATAACTGCATTTTTGGCCACTGCCAGTCCATCAGCGCAGTATCAAATGCTAAAGCTGACACACACCCTCTCCCCACCCCGTGGGTAAATACAGTGGTGGTGAAGGCACTACTCTGACCTCAATCCTGTTAGACAGAGGGCAACGGAGAAATGAGCCAGGGTTCAGCTTTTAATGAAAATCCAGTGAGCCCTGCTGGAACCTCAACACTGTGTGCACTGGATGAGAACAGTGATGTCTTCTCCTCTCTCGTTACACAACCTCATCCCCATCAACAATGTTATCATTTGCACACTGCCCAGACTCACACAAAGAATAGCCACGTAGTCAAGATACCAGAAGGCTGCGGCACAATCCTCCAACACCAGCCATGTTTTCAGCAGAGAAGGGAGAAAATTGGGATTGGGGAGCGGCAAAAACCTGCAGTCAACATCTCTCGCTTCAATAAGTGCAAAATAAAATTAAAGCGGTATTAAATTGCAGCACCATTTAATTAGAATCAGATCTCCTTTAAAGACTGTCACCCTACTCAGACTCAAATTGTTAACAGGACGTGTAGCACGGTCAAGCCTGATGGCATTACAATAGCAGCTTTTACATTATCTGCATGACTGCTTCCGGCTGCTTTCCTCAAATCTGACCACATATTGTGTGCATGCAAGACAAAGTGATAACATCTATATGCTCAAAGACATACTCAAGTGTTTCGCACAGCAGTAATATCTCTGGACAGAAATATAAGATACAGTCCTGCATTCACTGAGAAAAGCCAGTTGTTTGCATAAAAGTGCACCATTTTACTTTAAAAAAAAAGTGAACACCATATAGTCAGTCAGCTCATGCACTGATCAGCTCTTTCTTGCAATTCAACATATAGGATCCAATATTACAGCTTTCAGTAAACAGTAAAAATTCCCTTCAGGATGTATGGAGTGTTATTTGGCAATTTAAATTAGGTTCTAACAATGTGGGATACTAGGTGTTTTTTCTTGCCTTCTAACAAATCATAACAGGTCGCATTTACCATCTATTAATTTTATACAAAGCAACATGTTACTGAAGTCAATCACTTTCTGATCATTTAACAAGATGTAATGTTGACTGTTTTTTGTGGTATGTATGGACACTCGTGTGTTGCTTTTATTATTCCAAATGGACACTCAATTTGGATTACAATTTTGCAGAGTCTTGCATCTTATTTGTAAAGTTGCATACTCATAACCCCACTGAGAATGCAAACTGGCTGAGACCAAGCCACCTTGATCAGAGACCCATGCTTGCAGTCCTCATCACTTGACAAGCACAAAGGCCTCTTCCCAAAGGCTTCATGACTAAAACAGAACCAAACACTTTCTTAAGTCACTCTTCTTTATGGTAAAGGGTTGTCCCCAAGTTATTCTGCTGTTGGAGAGGAGGCAAACATGTAATGTATGAAGACATTTGCCATCAGAGGCAGTGAAACCCTCTTGGACTGGAGGCTAACTGCCCCTGACCAACAGTGCTAAGGGATCATAACTAAAATGGTCCTAACATTTGGCATTGGGTCAGCCATTTTCTGTCTGTCCATGGATAGGTTGACATCTCAGCTCACCCGTACAGGCCAGCAAAGCACTTTTGGCACAAGGCAAGATACTAGCCACACTGAAAAAGTCAGAAATGTGTCTGAACTAACTGTGCATGCACAAGATTCAATTGGTGCCTTTACTGGCTGCAATTTTAATTACACAGATTTGTGCACGTTGACATAAAATTGGCAATCTGTTGGCTCCCCTGGGAACTCTATAAACTTGTTTTTCTATGTTTGTAGAATGTGAGCACGCCTATCTGTGCTCACATTAAAAGTAAGTCATCTGCAAGACAACAGAAAATTCAGCAGGCTCATGTCGGTCAGCGTTTTATTGGATTTAATAGATACTTAGTGTCAGCTTGGCTCAGTTCATAGTGCTCCCACCTCACTTAGAAGGTTGTGGAGTCAAGCCCAACAGACTTGAGCAGATAATCTGGACAGAATTCAGTGCAGTACTGAGAGTGCACTGCAGTAATGAAGACTCTAAACTGAGGCCATGTCTGCCAGCCCAGATGAATACAAAAAAAGATTTCAAATATTCAAAACAGTGGAAGCTCTCCCAGTAGCGAAGCCAACAGCCATCCCTAAACCAACACCAACAAAAACCCGATTAGTCCTGAGGAAGGGTCTTAGACCTGAAACATTGACTGACATCTGTTTCTCCACAGATGCTGCCTGACCTGCTGTGTATTTCCAGCTTTTTAATCTGTTCATTTGTTGGACCTGGCTGTGAAAAAGAATTATCTGCTATATTTCCTAAATTACAACAGTGACTACACTTCAAAAGTACTTCATTGGTTGTAAAGCACTTTGGGACATCCTGAGATCATGAAAGGCACTATATAAAAGCAAGTATTTCTTTCTTTCTTTCTTTGTTTAACAACATTGACTACACTTCAAAAAAAATCCAATGGCTGTAAAGCACTTCAGAATGCCCTGAAGACATAATGCCCTACATAAATGCAAGTTCTTTCATTACTGGTCTCAGACCAGTAGTTGTAACATAACTGCAGTCAAACTTGCAGCTATACATTATTAGCATGATAGAATATTCTTTGATATGCAACAAGAAAAGCCCCATAGCCCCTTTTTGCTCTACTGACTCGGTCCAGATGGGATACATCCTCGGCTATTGAGGAAAGTAAGGGTGGAAATTGCAGAGCCTCTGGCCACAATCTTTCAATCCTCCTTGGATATGGGGGTAGTGCCAGAGGACTGCAAATGTTACATCCCTCTTCAAAAAAGGAGAGAGGGATTAACTGGGAAACTTCCGGTCAGTCAGCCGAACGTCAGTGGTGGGTGAACTTTATGAGACTATAATGCGGGACAAAATTAATTGGCATTTGGAAAAGTATGGGCTAATAAATGAAAGTCAACACAGATTTGTTAAAGGCAAATCGCGTTTGACTAACTTGATTGAGTTTTTTGATGAAGTAACGGAGAGTATTGACGCAGGTAATGGGGTGAATGTGTATATGGACTTTCAAAAGGCTTTTGACAAAGTACCAGATAATAGACTTGTTAGAAAATTTAAAGCCCATGGGACTAAAGGGACAGTGACAGCATGAATACAAAATTGACTAGAGAAAGAAAGACTTGCATTTACATAGCGCCTTTCACGACCTCAGGACATCCCAAAGCTCTTTACAGCCAATTAAGTACTTTTGAAGTGGAGTCACTGTTGTAATGTAGGAAATGTGGCAGCCAATTTGCACACAGCAAGCTCCCACAAACAGCAATGTGATAATGACCAGATAATCTGTTTTAAGTGATGCTGATTGAGGAATAAATATTGGCCAGGACACCCGGGATAACGCCCCTGCTCTTCTTCAATATATTGCCATGGGATCTTTTACGTTCACCTGAGAGAGCAGATGGGGCCTTCATTTAACGGCTCATCCAAAAGACAGTGCCTCCAACAGTGCAGCACTCCCTCAGTACTGCACTGGAGTGTCAGCCTAGATTTTTGAGCTCAAGTCTCTGGAGTGGGACTTCAACCCACGACCTTCCGATTCAGAGGCGAGCATGCTACCAACTGAGACAGAAAGCAGAGAGTAGTGCTGAACGGTTGTTTTTCCAGAGTGGAGGGAAGTCTGCAGCAGTATTCCCCAGGGTTTGGTATTTGGACTGCTCTTTTTGATATATATTGATGACCTGGACTTGGGTATACAGGGCATAATTTCAAAGTTTACAGATGATACAAAACTCGGAAATGTAAATAGACTTCAGGAGGTCATACACAGATTGGTAAAAATGGGCAGGCACGTGGTGGATGAAATTTAACTCAGAGGTGATACATTTTGTTTGGAAGAATGAGGAGAGGCAATATGAATTAAATGGTACAATTTTAAAAGGGGTGCAGGAACAGAGAGACCTGGGCTGTATGTACACAAATCTTTGAAGGTGGCAGGACAAGTTGAGAAGGCTGTTAAAAAAAAACATATGGAATCCTCGGCCTTGTTAATAGAGGCATAGAGTACAAAAGCAAGGAAGTTATGCTTTATAAAACACTGGTTAGGCCTCAGCTGGAGTATTGTGTTCAATTCTGGGCACCACACTTTAGGAAGGATGTCAAGGCTTTGGAGAGGGTGCAGAAGAGATTTACTACAAATGGTACCAGGGATAAGGAAAATCAATTATGTGGAGAAGCTGGGATTGTTCTCCTTAGAGCAGAGAAGGTTAAGAGGAGATTTGATAGAGGTGTTCAAAATCATGAATGGTTTTGATAGAGTAAATAAGAAACTGTTTCCAGTGGCTGAAGGGTCGGTAACCAGATTTAAGGTGATTGGCAAAAGAACCAGAGGCGACATGAGGAAACCTTTTTTTTCTTTTACACAGCGAGTTGTTGTGATCTGGAATGGTGGTAGAAGCAGATTCAATAGCAACATTCAGAAGAAAATTGGATAAATACTTGAAGGGAAATATTTATAGGGCTATGGGGAAGGAAAGAAAGAGTGGGATTAATTGTATAGCTCTACTAAAGAGCCAACACAGGGACGATGGGCCGAAATGGCTCCTTCTATGCTGTATCATTCTATGATTTGCACTTGGTTCTGGCTTTCTTTTGTCAAAATTGACCACATTCATGTTCAGCAGTTAATGGCCCTCTTCAATAAAGAGGTGAAAAACCAAATTAAAATTGAAGAATGACTACGAGTACTTTAAGGATAATAATGAAAAAACTAAAAGGAGAATACAATAAAATGAAAGAGGTTAAGAGTGGTAGAAGGAAAAATCAGAGCGAGTACAAGGAAACAAAATACAAAACCAACAAAAGAAGCAAAGTATTTTACAAATATCAATAAAATGAGAATCGTTAAAAGCGAGGTGGGACCTTTGAGAGGGGAGGATTGTTAATTTGCAGAGGATAATCAAAATATGACAGGTAAAGAAAGACTTGCATTTCTATAGCGCCTTTCACGACCACCGGACGTCTCAAAGCGCTTCACAGCCAATGGAGTACTTTTGAAGTGTAGTCACTGTTGTAATGTGGGAAACGCAGCAGCCAATTTGTGCACAGCAAACTCCCTCAAAATGATAATGACCAGATAATCTGTTTTAGTGATGCTGATTGAGGGATAAATATTGGCCAGGACACCGGGGATAACTCCCCTGCTCTTCTTTGAAATAGCGCCATGGGATCTTTTACGTCCACCTGAGAGAGCAGACGGGGCCTCAGTTTAACGTCTCACCCTAAAGACAGTGCCTCCGACAGTGCAGCTCTCCCTCAGCACTGCACTGGAGTGGAGTGTCAGCCTAGCTTTATGTGCTCAAGTCCCTGGAGTGGGACTTGAACCCACAACCTTCTGACTCGGAGGTGAGTGTGCTACCAACTGAGCCACAGCTGACACTTAATAAGGTGTATTAATAAGTACTTGCTATCGGTCTTTACTGAAGAGGATATTGGAGAGATGAATCCTGAAGTAGCTGAGAACATGATGAGCAATATTTTGATGGATAAAAAAAGTTAGATATGCGGGTTAAGCCGAGGGAAGACAAAGCAGCACAACCTGACAGGATATCCTGAAGGAGGAAATTGCAGAAGCCCTAGAAACTGTATTTCAGAGCTTTATTGAATGTGGATATGTATCAGAGGACTAGAGAGTGGCCAATGAAGCACCCATTTTTAAAAAGGGAGACAGAGCTAATGCAAGTAATTACAGGCCAGTTGGTTTAACATCTGTAGTAGGGAAAATTTGAAAGTCTTCAATTAAGGATGAAATTACCAAGTTTCTAAATAAGGAGAAAATAATTAAAAGCAGCCAGCACCAATTTCAGAAGGGATGATCATTCATGCTTGACAAACCTCAGAATTCTTTGAGGAAACAGATGTGGCAGATGGGGGAAATGCAGTGGATGTAGTGTACATGGACTTTAGGAATGCCTTTGACAAGATACCACATGGGAGATTACTAAATAAGATGAAGGGTATGAAATTAGGGGGAGGATAGCAAAGTGGATTAAAAATTGTTTAGGAGAGGGAAAACAAAGAATAAGGGCACTTTTTCCAGTGTAGTTGGAAGTGGGTAGTGAAGGCCCTTGGAGTTCAGTTCTGGGCTACTTCTGTTCACTGTGTATATCAACAATTTGGATATAGGCCTAGCGGGAGAGGTGTCAAAATTTGCAGATGATACCAAAACACATAGGTATAGTTAACTCTTTTAGAAGACCAAAGAAAAATGCAACGGGATGGGAGATGGGCTAAAAATGTCAGACGTAATTCAATGTCAGTGTGTGATGATGCATTTTAGTTTTAAAAAATGTAGTAATTATGCTCTCAACAGAAGCATGCTTGGTTCTGTGGAAGGGCAGTGGGACTTGGGAATACAGGTTAACAGAACATTAAAGGCAGCACCCAGGTTGATTTGGTAAGAGAATTCTAGGTTTTATCTCAACACGTAATGAACATAAAAGCCAGGAGGTAATGATGAGCCTATATAAAACCTTCAGAAGACCTGAGAGAGACCTCAGAGTACTGTGTGCAGTATCAGGATCCACACTATAGAAAGGGCATTGAGGTTTTAGAGAGGGTATAACAGATTCACTGGAATGCTGTCTGGTATCAGGAAATACAAATTCTAAGAAAGACTCAATTGCGTCACTTTTGCTAGAACGCAGATTATGAGGCAATACAATAGAAGGGTTTAAAATTATGAAAGGATGGGACAGGGTACATGGAAGCAGACAGTTTCCAGTAGTTGTGGGCTCAAGAATGAGGGCCTTTGATAAAAGATTATATGCAACAGATTTAGAACAGAGCAGGAGTAACTTCATCAGAGTTGTGAGGCCGTGGAATTCACTTTCAGGGTTAGTGGTTGTGGCAGAAATTATGTAAATATTCACTGGATAGGCAGCTGGATCAAGGAAAAGGCATTGAAGTAATATGCAAACAGGGTGGGTAAATATGATTCAGAATTATTTGCTCCTGGGATGGTAAATGCCTACATCAGCTGGTTGGGCCAGATGGCCTGGTTCCAGGCTGTGACTTCCATGTGTTTAATTTTCTAAATTTGGCAGTAGCATGAACATATGGGTTTGAATGAAGATTTCATAGAGTCCCAGATCTATTAATAGATTAAGAACATGGAAGTACCTCAAGAGACTCAGTTCACAAGAGCCATGAGGGAAAATGTATCGACACAGATCTCCAAGAAGAAATGAGGGGAGAAAGAAAGAGAAAAAATAAAAAGGAAGTGGCAAGGAAAGAACTTACATTTATAAAGCCTTCCACGACCTCATGACATCCCTAACCGCTTTACAGCCAATGGAGTGCTTTTGAAGTGTAGTTACTGTTGTAATGTAGGAAACGCTGTAGGAAAGTAAAGATCTTACACGATAAAGCATTAGTATTTAACGCTAGAATTAGGTGATCTTACTAATAAAACAAACACCCATCCTTAGTTACCTACACTTAAATTGGACGCGATACAAGCTGGAGACACACCATAAAAATCCACAGCCTGATTCTGATCAATCGCCGAAAGAAACTGAAGAGTTTAGAGTTTCTGCCTGTACTGTTAACAAACTTCAAATATTCATGATCGATCGATCGATCATCGGATTCTGTAAAGCCGCTTGAACACCTTTTTGACAAGATCGCGTTTCCTTCGATAACTTTTTTAAAAGAAAGTCCCCAAGTAATGTTTTCAGAGCAGTTTTATCGCCGATGAGTCCGTCCTTCCACCCTGAAGCCCAAACTCTGAACCCAGTAAAACAACACTTGTATTCTTAGAAAGGAGAGCGCATCTGCAGATGCTGAACTTCTCAGGAAATAAAAATGTTAGGTAAAGTCGAGAGAACAAAAGGTTCGCGTTGAATGCGACAAATTACTGGGGAAGTTGGTGGCTGGGCTGCTTTGAACGCCGAGAAGGACAACCTGGTGAGACGCAGTTTTCACCGATCAAGCACCAAGATAGAAAAAAAAAGTTTTTTTTTCCAACTGGGCTGCCATTCATTGTCTTTACTTCTGTAACTTTCTCCCCCTCCCAATGGATAAAGAATCCAGGCATGGGTGGATGTATATATATAAAAAAGGTCATAGTCGTTCCCCGCCCCCAACCAACAAAAAAAACCGACCCCTTATCGATGGTGTCTGCTTTCTGTAATCAGCAGGTTTGCCCTCAGCCTCCCCCCGCCGCCGCCGCCGCCGCCCGCTGACCGGTAGCGGTGACTGAGTGCAGCGATTGTTCATCACTTCCAGTCAATCACTACTTTTCACATTTTAAAATATATATGTATGTATATATATTCGACAAAAAGAGGACTTACCTGAGCAATGGACTACACTCCTGAGAAGTTGGTGCTAAAACCAACAAAATCGTATCCACTGGAGCTCAATCCAATAATAGTGATTTTTCTCCCTCTCCAGTTAAACTCCTTTCGCCACCTTAAGCCGTGCGAAAAGTCTCACTGCGCATGGGAGCTTTGGCGACACCGAATTTTACTCACGGAAGTCCCACCTTCGCACCGCTTTGATTGGTCTATTTGACTCGTTTCTCTTCGCTTATTGGCTACGCGTGGTGCCCATCACCAGGTCAGCTTGTCCCCGCTGGACTCAGAGAGATACACTGTAACAAAGTGCCGGCTACAATGGTTCAGCGTGTGACATCATCCGCTGCCTCAGCTTTCCTCCCTTTCTCCGCGAAAATTTGCGCCAGTTCAAATGCATGTTTGGTTATAGATTTTCTTCTGGTTGATTCTCTTTTTTGGTGATTTTTTTTTAAGGTTAGATGGGGAAAGTTGTAACTTTGCAGTGACGTCATTGTGATAGTCATCCGCAAGCGCGGAAGGCAAAAAAAAGAGAAAATGCAGTGCGTGAGATTGCCCAGTAACATTGTTACAGAAAAAGAGGAAAATCCTTTTCTCTCTTCATACAATGGACTGTTAAGCAGTTCCGTACACTTGCAGCATTTGTTGTGTTTCCTGATTAAGCGCAAAATAGGCATTTCCTTTGTTACGTAATTTGGAGAACATTTAACACAATGGTTATCTTTAAATGTTTATAAAGTAAATTTACTCATGATAAATATTACTTTTCCTTGCAAAATAATTTGCAACCATATACTGTACTTTAGAAAAGCAATTTCTATTTTAATTACAGTGTGTCCTGCATAGTTCCATCAGAACGACTGAAATTGCTCTGGAACCGTTCTTTAGCGCATCAGCAGGGTGATAAGTGGTGTTGATTCGAGAATGGGTCCCTGCTGGAATGAAAGAACAGAGAACACCTTGTATGTGAATCAATAAGCTTCTTACTAAATAGGCTGCATAACAATGAATTACTTCTGTAAAATGAATATTTTTTTCTATTGATGTGTTTTTTATTAATGTTTACCAAAACACGTTTCACATTTTAACATGCATTGTCGTAGAGAACACATAGCGTTATCATCTGTTGATCGGGAAAGAACACTAATCATGCAACTGCCCAAACGAAAGAGTGTAGCCGAATATTTTCCATTTGACACGAATGAAGCCACATTGTATCATTCGTTTGCCAAAAGAAGAATCAAATAATGAACCTTTGTTTTAGGTAGCAACAAAGGTAATGTGCAATTCTTTGAAGAAATTATGAGAAAAAATCCAATAAAGGCAGTCATCGAATTAGAAATCGATTTTTGATGCGCAGATGATGATGCATCATTTAGGATTGCAGAAGGCACAAGCTAATTTCTTTTTCGATGTGAGCAGTTCATCCACTGTCACGTTGTTCGATGAGCGAATCAATGCAACCGCTTGCAGTACCTTGTCTGTTTCCTGTCCTGCTGCGCACACGTGTGTATGGCAATTTCTATCTCGCCTCCAGGGGCTCTTTGCAAATGGCCCTGAGGCTGCTCACTTATTCAGAGGCTGGAGACTTGACACATTCGTTCAAATTCTGGAACGGCTTGGAGAGTGACTTACCTAGATATTGTCTAAAGACCCTTGGGTTTAGGAATTTCTAGCTTGCAAGCCGAAAATTCCCGACGACACACTGTTAACTGTTTTGATAATGCGTTGTACTGTATCACATGTATGGCAACAATGTTTCAAGAGCGCTGCTTTTTAAACATGTGTTTGTTTTGCAGTATAATTAAAACAACGACTCGCCGCTAATTCAGCCAGTCATCTCATAGTAGGAACAGGAGTAGGCCAATTAGCCCCTCGAGCCTGTTCCGCCATTCAACGAGATCATGGCTGATCTGCCACCTAACTCCATATACCCACCTTTGCCCCTTAATACCTTTGGTTAACAGAAATCTATCAATCTCAGATTTAAAATTAACAATTGATCTAGCATCAATTGCCGTTTGTGGAAGAGAGTTCCAAACTTCTACCACCCTTTGTGTGCAGAAGTGTTTCCTAATTTCACTCCTGAAAGGTCTGGCTCTAATTTTTAGACGATGCCCCTAGACTCCCCAACCAGCGTAAATAGTTTCTCTAATTACCCTATCTGTTCCCCTTAATATCTTGAAAACTTTGATCAGATCACCCCTTAACCTTCTAACTTCCAGGAAATACAACACTAGTTTGTGTAATCTCTCCTCGTAATTTAACCCCTGGAGTCCGGGTATCATTTTGGTAAACCTAAGCTGCACTCCCTTCTAAGGTGTGGTGCCCAGAACTGCTCCCAGTACTCCAGGTGTGGTCTCACCAGGGCTTTGTATAACTGTAGCATAACTTCTATTCTAGTCCTCGAGATATAAAGGCCAGCACTCCATTCACCTTTTTGATTATTTTCTGTACCTGTTCATGACATTTTAATGATCTATGTACCTGGACCCCCAAATCTCTGTGGACCTCCACTGTTTTTAGCTTTTCACCATTTAGAAAGTACCCTGTTCTATCCTTTTTAAGTCCAAAGTAGATGACCTCACATTTGCCTAGATTCAAATCCATTTGCCACAGTTTTGCCCAAAGCATCTTTTATTTAATCCTTAGTATATGGAAGATAAACTTAGCAGTTCAATAAATGCGACAAGGATTTCATAATGGATTGCATGCAAATTTAGCACCGAGTTCCCCAAATCCCAGGAACTGATCATTCATAACAATTATGTTAGCTGAATACTACAACAAGAAATGAGCGTAAGGGATTTAAATCAATAAGCTGACTTGTGCAATACGTGAACAACTTTGTGATTCTGAATTAATAAAGTTTAATACAACTGTGGAAAACTTGCGCTTCAGTCACACCGATGCAACCTCTCACAAATGTAACTGAAGTGGTGTGTGATGTGCAATCTCTCCCGACCCCACCCCATACCGCTCCTTATGTCTTTGTGCTGCCCTCCTTCCGGGAGTGGGGAGGGCGCTTGCATTCGTCCCGTTGGCACTGGCCATCTCCAGCAATCCGGGCCAAATCGTCAGTGATTGGCCTGGATATAATATTTGCATAAAACCAACTGGAATAGGAATGGCTAAGTAAAGAGCATTTGGTAAAATGTCGTTGCTCAGCAATCGATTTCACTGTGTGGTTCCAACTTTAGATACAAAGGTGTTTCAAATGGTTTGTTTTGGCCCAGTTAAGAAAACGAAACCGAAATGATAACTTTACTGCTGCTGTTGTAAATATTACGATTCATTGCGCTTCAGCCAATCATCTCATCTTCAATACATGAAAAAAATATTTAGGACAAGGAAAATTAGGTCCGCATTTCATGAACTACGGCAACTATTTCATCTTGTCTATTGCAGTCAGCAATCCAATTGACCTTTAATCTGCAGTGTTAAAACCCTTAGCATAACCATGAGAGCAGTATTTCAGGACTACTGTTGTCAAGAGCCTCTAGCTCCCAGGCATCAATCAAATTTACAGCTCCAATCACTGCAGTCAACAACACATAATCCGTCCGTAGGAAATTACTTTTCAACCAAACAGCAAATGCAATTGGGCTCAAAGTGGCTGAATCGTTATTTTTTTCAAAATCCAATCCCCTTGGATTCAACTGTGGCTTATTTTTGTGAATGCAACTTACAAGAGTGTTCCATGTTTTCTTGCGCTCACCTCTCTATTACCCGAGCCAGATACAGTGACAGCACCCCGCCTCCCCTCCCCATCCCATCCCCCACCACCACTCACGTCTGGCAAGCCGACCCAGACCGTAGCCTGAGTGCACCCCTGCTCACGAGTTACTGTTTTCTTTCAGGCTCTGAATTGGAAAGGTTTCATTTCTGTAACAAAGTATGGGTTCAAACCTTTCTCCTCGGTCTGCGCCTCACTGCAGGAGATTACATTTGTTCTATCCGTCGTGTTAACGCTGTCTGTATGTTTTGTCTGCCCTGATGTCTGCAACTAAATGTTGAATAGAGTTCTTTACAAGAGGCATAGAAAGATCGGTACGGGAAGAGGCCATTCAGCCCCTCGAGCCTCAATTAGATCGTGGCTGACACCTCAACTGCCAGTGCCATTTACACTTCATCCAGACTCATCTTTTGTTTCTTAACTTGTCCCATCACCATCTCCTTTTGCCTTGCACCATCATCCCTTTTGTCTCTTAATCTCTCCTGCCTTCCATCCTATCACAGACCTTCCCCCTTTTGTTCTTTCCTCCCCTCCCCCCTTTCCCTGCTCCTACACTTGCTTAAAAACCTGTTCCATCTCCAACTTTTTCCAGTTCTGAGCAAGGGTCATCGACCTGAAACGTTAACTCTGTTTCTCTCTCCACATATGCTGCCTGACCTGCTGAGTATTTCCAGCATTTTCTGTTTTTACCTCAACTCCATTTTCCTGCCTTTGATCCATATCCATACCTAATAAAAAAAAACCTCTCCATCTCAGACTTGAACATTTCAATTGTCGCAGCATCCACAGCCTTTTAGGGAGAGAGTTCAAGATTGTCACTACCCTTTGTGTAAAACAAACTGCTTCCTGATTCCACTCCTGATTATGCTCTCTTGTTCTGGATTCCCCCATCAGAGGAAATCGTTTCTCTCTATCTACCCTGTGAAATCCCTTAATCATTTTAAATACCTCGATTAGATCATCTCCGATCTTCTATTCTCAATGCAAGCCAAGTTTATGTAACAGGCCCTCATAATTTAACCCTTTAAGCCGTGGTATCATTCTGGTGACTCCGCACTGTACCCTTCCAAGGCCAATGCATCCTTCCTGAGGTTCTGCTCAAAACTGAATGCAGCACTCCAGGTGCCTTGTGTCTTTTTTCCATTCCAACATAAATTAGCAATATTGAAATCAATTCTAGGCTTATAAATGTGACATGTTCCTTATTAAACATAGTTCCGATATCTAGAATACCCGAGACTTTCTGACTTATTTATCTTGTACTCCAGAAGTGTTAATTTCATTCTAGTTCTCTTCCCAGCAATGACCAACATTTTGAATTTCGCAGCGGCATCGCAGAGATCGGTAGTTGCCACTTACTATTAAGATATGTAGGTGACTGACTACTAATTCCATACATAATTGGAGGCGTCCATCATATATTCCCTGGTGGTCTTGTTCAAAAAAGATAGTATCGTTAATTGGTTCTGACAGGCTCAATTGCGGACCGCACAGGAATCATCCTTTGACTAGTTTCTCAGTCGGTGAAAACTGCTTATAAAGGCTGAGCTAGGATACCCTTATAGAATGATGAGGGGGGTGTTGGAAAATAAATCTGGGAATTAAAAGTAGGCTCTGCACTCTTCACGTTAACTCAGAGAGTATTAAACCCATTTGTGACATGTGCGTTCTCCATTGAGAAGCTGGAAACATATCGAAAGCAATGCAATAAACATCTTTAGACCATGAACCCAAAAGCACAAATTCATACCTTACACGTGGAGGACGCTGGCAAGGAGCTGTGGTCCAGTGGAAGATACTTTTACTTCCTTTGTGTGAAGGCAGACTTAACAAGGACTGGGTTAGTAGAGCAGCACATACTTAAAATCCATTTCAAATAAACAACAAACGTTTTCTGTATGCTGAACTGTAGTTCTAATGGATTAGACTCGGCGCTTGTACATTTCAGCTGTATGTATTTTCATTACGTGTTAGGTTAGATACAATCTTCTGTGTGCTTGTTCTTCCCACTACTTGCGGCAGCGTGTGCTGAACTGGTGCCTTCAGCTCCGCAAAGCTCCCCCGCGGCGTATATGAAATATGGTACCTTTGAACGTGCTTTGAAAACACAATGACAACATTAATTCCCCATGCTTCGCAATATACTTTTAAGAATCTACATTTGAATCTGATCGCACTAATAGCTACAGTTGCGGCAAACCAGGGCATGCTATTACCTGAAGATGAAAAATGAAGACAAGAGATGTCCAATATTCTGCTTTAGCTGCTCCCATTAATTTGGTCTGCTTCCATCCACATGAAGTCACGATTGTCCTCCTGATTCAGACGAATCCTCTCCCTGCGCCGATGAACCAAAAATGGCTGAATGGGAATCCAGGCAAAATAGTAGCATTTCGAAGTGGCCTGTAATTGGGAGCTGCTTGCTTTACGATGGTACGGCACAGTGCCTGTGTTGTACCTAAAAATGACATCTCCCCCGAGTCAATAAACATCTCAGTAAACTCCCACGTGGTTGCGAGTAGACACGAAAGATAATGACAATCTGTTGATGCAGCCATCTCAACAGCTGACAAAATATATTACATCTCAAGAAATGAGAAGCAACAGAGTCATAGGGTGGTGCAGTATTTAACCCTCAGACTGCTAGCAGGTGCAAGGAAATTCTTGCTCTTTTTTTAAAGCTTTCAAGTTTCATACACTGTGACTTCCAAATAAGCACTAATATTGCAGTGTCGTTTACTGGGCACAGGAGTGTGGTTATGTTACTGGGCTAACATCAAGCGACTGTGAGTTCAAATTCCACCATGATAGTTGAGAATTTAAATTCAGTTTTTAAAAAATCTGACCATGAAGCTGTCAGAATGTTGTAAAAACCATAACGTCCTTTCAATTGATTCAGTAATGTCCTCGAGGGAAGGAAACCTGTCACCCTTACCTGGTCTGGCCAACATGGTTGACTCTTAACTGAGGAAAAGAGTACAAAAGCAAGGAAGTTATGCTAAACTTTTATAAAACACTGGTTCGGCCTCAGCTGGAGTATTGTGTTCAACACATTTTAGGAGTGATGTCAAGGCCTTGGAGTGGGTGCAGAAGAGATTTACTAGAATGGTACCAGGGATGAGGGACTTCAGTTATGTGGATAAACTGGAGAAGCTGGGGTTGTTCTCCTTTGAGCAGAGAAGGTTAAGAGGAGATTTAACAGAGGGGTTCAAAATCATGAATGGTTCTAATAGAGTAAATAAGGAGAAACTGTTTCCATTGGCAGAAGGGTCGGTAACAACAACAACAACAACAACTTGTATTTATATAGTGCCTTTAACGTAGTAAAACATCCCAAGGCGCTTCACAGGAGTATTATAAGGCAACAAATTTGACACCGAGCCACATAAGGAGAAATTAGGGCAGGTGACCAAAAGCTTGGTCAAAGAGGTAGGTTTTAAGGAGCGTCTTCAAAGAGGAAAGAGAGGTAGAGAGGCGGAGAGGTTTAAGCAGGAAATTCCAGAGCTTATAGCCTAGGCAACAGAAGGCACGGCCACCAATGGTTGAGTGATTATAATCAGGGATGCTCAAGTGGGCAGAATTAGAGAAGCGCAGATATCTCGGGGGGTTTGTGGGGCTGAAGGAGATTACAGAGATAGGCAGGGGCGAGGCCATGGAGGGATTTGAAAACAAGAATGAAAATTTTGAAACCGAGGCGTTGCTTAACCGGGAGCCAATGTAGGTCAGTGAGCACAGGGGTGATGGGTGAACGGGACTTGGTGCAAGTTAGGACACAGGCAGCCGAGTTTTGGATGAACTCAAGTTTATGTAGGGTAGAATGTGGGAGGCCAGCCAGGATTGCATTGGAATAGTCAAATCTAGAGGTAACAAAGGCATAGATGAGAGTTTCAGCGGCGGATGAGCTGAGGCAAGGGCAGAGATGGGCGATGTTACGGAGGTGGAAATAGGCGGTCTTAGTTATGCTGTGGATATGTGGTCGGAAGCGCATTTCAGGGTCAAATATGACACCAAGGTTGCGAACAGTGTGGTTCAGCCTCAGACAGATGTTAGCGAGAAGGATGGAATCAATGGCTAGGGAACAGAGTTTGTGGCGGGGACCAAAAACAATGGTTTCGGTCTTCCCAATATTTAATTGGAGAAAATTTCTGCTCATCCAGAACTAGATCTTGGACAAGCAGTCTGACAATTTAGAGACTGTGGAGGGGTCGAGAGAAGTGGTAATGAAGCTGGGTGTCGTCAGTGTACATGTGGAAACTGACCCTGTGTTTTTGGATGATGTCGCCAAGGGGCAGTATGTAGATGAGAAATAGGAGGGGGCCAAGGGTAGATCATTGGGGGACGCCAGAGGTAACGATGCGGGAGCAGGAAGAGAAGCCGTTGCAGGTGATTCTCTGGCTACGATTAGATAGATAAGAATGGAACTAGGCGAGTGCAGTCCCACCCAGCTGGATGATGATGGAGAGGCGTTGGAGAAGGATGGAGTGGTCAACCGTGTCAAAGGCTGCAGATAAGTCAAGAAGGACGAAGAGGGATAGTTTATCTTTGTCACAGTCACAAAGGATGTAATTTGTGACTTTGACAAGAGCCGTTTTGGTACAGTGGCAAGGGCGGAAACCTGATTGGAGGGATTCAAGCATGGAATTGCGGGAAAGATGGGCACAGATTTGGGAGGCGACAACTCATTCAAGGACTTTGGAGAGGAGAGGGAGGTTGGAGATGGGGTGTTAGTTTGCAAGGACGGAGGGGTCAAAGGTTGGTTTTTTGAGAGGGGTGATGGCGGCAGATTTGAGGGCGAGGGGGCCAGTACCTGAGGAGGGAGAACTGTTAACCATGTCAGCTAACAAAGGAGCCAGAAAAGGAAGTTGGGTGGTCAGCAATTTGGTGGGACTAGAGTCGAGGGAGCAGGAAGTGGGTCTCATGGACAAGATGAGCGCAGAGAGATCATGAGGGGAGATCAGAGAGAAACTGGAGAAAGATGTGAGTTCAGGGCTAGGGCAGTGGGGATCCTTAGAGGAAGTTTGGCCCGGTGGGCTAGGGGAAGGAAGGGAAGTGGCAGAGGCAGCTGAACTGATGGTCTCAATCTTAGAGACAAAGAAGTCCATGGGCTCCTCACACTTGTTGTTGGAGGTGAGGGTGGAGGAGACAGGGGAGAGGGGTTTAAGAAGACGGTTAGCAGTGGAGAACTGAATCCGGGGTTTATCTTTGCATTCCAGGCTGCTTGCCGGCTTCACAATGAGAAAATCGCGCATGCGCGGAAATTTTAATGGGCTGCGCAGCCCAGTAAAGGGGCCGCACACCCCAAAAAAAGTAAAGGGAACATTGGTCCCAAGATGCTTCACGGAGCATTATCAAAGAAAATTTGACACCGAGCCAGATAAGGAGATATTAGGTCAGAGAGGCAGGCTTTAAGGAGTGTTTGAAAGGAGGAAAGAGAGGTAGAGAGGCGGAGAGGTTTAGGGAGGGAATTCCAAAGCTCAGGGCCTTGGCAGCTGAAGGCACGGCCACCAATGGTGGAGCGATTAAAATCGAGGCTGTGCAAGAGACCAGAATTGGAGGAGCACAGATAACTTGGAGGGTTGTAGAGCTGGAGGAGGCTACAGAGATAGGGAAGGGCGAGGCCATGGAGGGATTTGAAAACATGAATGAGAATTTTAAAATTGAGGTGTTGCTCAATCGGGAGACAATGTAGGTCAGTGAGCACAGGGCTGATGGGTGAACAGGACTTGGTGCGAGTTAGGATACGGGCAGCAGAGTTTTGGATGAGCTCAAGTTTATGGAGGGTGGAAAATGGGAGGCCGGCCAGGAGAGCATTGGAATAGTCAAGTCTAAAGGTAACAAAGGCATGGATGAGGGTTTCAGCAGCAGTTGACCTGAAGACTTACCATGGCTCACTCTCCATCACAATACATGCACATGCTTCCAGCACAACATATGCACATATTTTTTCTAAAAGGCTGTCCCTGATACCTTGTCTTGATATATCTTATATATCATATCTCCTACCACTCTGAATCCTGATGTGCTCTTTTATTATGAAGGCACATATCAGTTCTCAGGCTGTTGATAGAGTGAAACCCAGCACAGCAGGAATTGCTGGGGTGTTGAATATAAGTGGAAGTACAGCCTGTGTCATGGAAATGGTTAATCCGTGTTTGCGTGGGTTTCCTCCGGGTGCTCCGGTTTCCTCCCACAGTCCAAAAATGTGCGGGTTAGGTTGATTTGGCTATGATAAATTGACCCTTAGTGTTAGGGGGGGATTAAATATGTGGGGTTATGGGGATAGGATAGGATATGTTAGGGGGAATTAAATACGTGGGGTTACGGGGGTAGGGTGGGATATGTGTACTGTGGGGATTAAAGCAGGGACAGGGTACTGGACTTGGATGATCAGCCATGATCGTATTGAATGGTGGAGCAGGCTCGACGGGCCGAATGGCCTACTCCTGCTCCTAGATTCTATGTTTCTAATCAAATGCTGCACCTCTGCGCTCTCCAACAGTGCTGTCTTAGATCCAAAATCTATCCTCCTTAATGTCATAGGAATCATTATAATATATATATTGTTATTAATACTTGTGCGGGGAACACTTTATTATTAAGACTTGTAAGGGTGCCACTTTAAATTGATTGCTGTATTTTTGGCTCCTCTGCATGAGAAGGGAATCCACATTCACATGCGTGACTGAAGTTAAAGACAGCTTCAGTTGTCTTAGTCTCCTGCTGAGAGAACTGCCTGGTCCCATCCGCACAAACAGATGACATTGGAAGGTTAGATGTCAAAATATATAAGGATCATCAAATAATATCAATGCCCTTTATATGCTCCCTTGGGCCATAAAATGATTTGGGAATGCAATTATTTGGGAATTATTTGGGAAGTTGTTTGCAGAGGTTGCGAGGAGAAACAGAGCTAATTGGCAAACCACTGGGGAAGGGATGGGGCTGATTTGTTATGGTAGGTCTGTCAGTCAGGCTCTTTTGACAATGCTGATTGACAGCTTCTTGTCCAGGTGGAGAAATATATTTGGCAGCTTTTGGCCAATTCAGCAGTTCTTCCTGTTCTACTGATGTGGAAATGAATGCATGAAGACTCCATTGGTGGACGTCAGCTCACACGCAAGTTTTGTGTTATGGGCACTGGACCAGGTTCAATGTTATTAGCAGTTAGTGAAACAACGCATCTTTTATAATTTTGTGAACCAGGCAGTTGTAAACAAAATGTTGAAATCCAGTGAAATTTGCTGTGTTGATCTTTTTGCTACTGTTTAAATCTTACTTTTTATAAACCTGATTCATGGACATTAGGATAAGCCACATCATTACATAGAATAGAATTACATAAAATTTACAGCACAGAAACAGGCCATTCAGCCCAACAAGTCTATGCTCGTGTTTATGTTCCACTCAAGCCTCACCCTATCACCATATACTTCGATTCCTTTCTCCCTCATGTACTTATCTAGTTTCTCCTTTAATCCATCTATGCTATTCGCCTCAACCACTCCATGTGGCAGCGAGCTCCACATTCTCACTACTGTGATCTGACAGAATGATTATTATTTCATTATCTGAAGAGTAGGAGGACACAAAAGGGCTTGTGTCATTTCCACTGTGCAAATTACAGTGACAGTGAGGTTCTGTTCAACCCAAGGCAATGCAACATTACAATATATTGTGTGTATAAGGTCACACTACGGTTCATAGGGAGCAAGGGCTTGCATACAGGTGCATTCCCAGTCCATATACTTCCTTAAGTTCTTCTTGGCCCCAATCCTATCTCCTAAATTCTCCCATATTTCAGTCCCACCCCCATTATTGAAAGAGCCCCAGCTGCCCCAAGTACTCACATAAGAGGATGCAACTAGCAGGGTAGATAAAGGGGAACCAGTGGATGTAGTATATTTGGATTTCCAAAAGGCATTCGATAAGGTGCCACATAAAAGGTTATTACACAAGGTTAGGGCTCATGGGGTTGGGGGTAATATAGTAGCATGGATAGAGGATTGGTTAATGGACAGAAAACAGAGAGTAGAGATAAACAGATCTTTTTCAGGTTGGCAGGCTGTAACTAGTGGGGTGCCGCAAGGATCAGTGTTGGGGCCTCAGCTATTTACAATCTATATTAATGACCTACATGAAGGGACCGAGTGTAATGTATCCAAGTTTGTTGTTGATACAAAGCTAGGTGGGACAGTAAGCTGTGAGGAGAACACAAAGAGTCTGCAAAGGGATATAGATAGACTAAGTGAGTGGGCAGTAAGGTGGCAGATGGAGTATAATGTAGGGAAATGTGAGGTTATTCACTTTGGTAGGAAGAATAGAAAAACAATATTTTTTAAATGCTGAGAAACTTTCAAATGTTGGTGTTCAGAGAGATTTGGCTGTTCTCGTGCAAGAAACACAGAAAGCTAGCATACAGGTACAGCAAACAATAAGGAAGGCAAATGGCATGTTGGCCTTTATTGCAAGGGGGTTGGAGTATAAGAGTAAGGAAGTCTTGCTACAATTGTACAGGGCCTTGGTGAGACCACATCTGGAGTACTGTGCACAGTTTTGGTCTCCTTATCTAAGGAAGGATATACTTGCCTTGGAGGCGGTGCAACGAAGGTTCACTAGATTGATTCTTGGGATGACAGGGCTGTCCTATGATGAGAGATTGTGTAGAATGGGCCTATACTCTCTGGAGTTTAGAAGAATGAGAGGTGATCTCATTGAAACATACAAGATTCTGAAGGGGATTGACAGGATAGATGCTGAGAGGTTGTTTCCCCTGGCTGGAGTGTTTAGAACTAGGGGGCATAATCTCAGGATAAGGGATAGGCCATTTAAGACTGAGATGAGGAGGAATTTCTTCACTCAGAGGGTTGTGAATCTTTGGAATTCTCTGCCCCAGAGGGCTGTGAATGCTGAGTCTTTGAGTATATTCAAGGCTGAGATAGATAGATTTTTGGACTCTAGGGGAATCAAGGGATATGAAGATCGGGCGGGAAAGTGGAGTTGAGGTCGATGATCAACCATGATCTTATTGAATGGTGGAGCAGGCTCGAGGGGCTGTATGGCCTACTCCTGCTATTATTTCTTATGTTTTTATGTACATCTCCTCTCTATCCTCTAGCCATCCCTTCCTCAACAAGGTCTGTCTGTCTGTCTCTCTCTCTCTCACCCCACCTTAATAGGATTTCTCTCTTTTGTGTTGAGTATATGCAGACACTCCCAGCCCCAAGTGCTCCCAGACCTTCATTCCTGCTTCATGCCCACCCTCCTTACCCGAGTACTTCCAGGTTTAAGCCCAACACATTGAGTGCCCTCAGATTTCAGTGTCCCAAAGTGTTCCTGTTCCCTAGCTAACTCCCCCTACCTGTCAAATGCTCCCAGTCGCCCCCTACCAAATACAAATGATATCAGTAGCACTTGTCAAAGTGCCTACTCCCTCCCAAGCAGTGGTTCCCAGCACAACTTGATTGCCATTGTTTGCCATCAAAGTCCTTTGATTGTTGGGCAAGTTAAATGAAAAAAGAAAAACTTGCATTTATATAGCGCCTTTCATGACCTCAGGATGTCCCAAAGCGCTTTATAGCTAATAAAGTACTTTTGAATTGTAGTCACTGTTGTAATGTAGGAAACGAGGCAGCCAATATTGTGCACAGCAAGGTCCCACAAACAGCAATGAGAAAATGACCAGATAATCTGTTTTAGTGACATTGGTTGAGGAATAACTCGTCTGCTCTTCTTTGAATAGTGCCGTGGGATCTTTTACATCCACCTTAGAGGCAAGACGAGGCCTTGGTTTAAGGTTTCACCTGAAAGACAGTACCTCCGACAGTGTAGCATTCCTTCAGTATTGCACTGAGGTATCAGCCTAGATTATGTGCTCAAGTCTCTGGAGTGAAACTTGAACTCACAAATATTATTTTATTAATGGTGCTGGCAGTGTGGCTATGTCTGGACTAAATAACTCATTCTTAGTACAGGAAGATTAAGGACATCCCCAGAGATTATTTTCCAGTGAAACAAGGGTCTCCAGATACTAAACTAGCTGACACTGCAGATATTATTAGTACTAGCCTGGAAGGAGGCAGATACATAAACATTGAGTCATAGGATCATAGAAATTTACAGCACAGAAGGAGGCCATTTGGCTCATGCTGACCTTCATGGCCACAGGCAGTGCTATAGAGATATCAGAACTCGTCTGAAGCTCTATCATTGCTGATTGTAAAAATACTTAGAAAACAATATAGATTGGATCAATTTGACTAGATTAAAATATCTTCCTTAGTTTATAATTTACACAATCCAATAACGTGCAAGTCTTTTGGAGGAAACAACCTTTCATAGACTTCCCAATGTGATAATTGGACATGGTTAAAGTGATACTCCTGGCCACTACATAGCATCCAAGATTAGGGTTTTCTGCTTGTGTGCTTGCTAGCTTGTGATGTTCCACCTATTAAAGTGAATGGACAGAAAATCATGCGCTTGTGAGCAAAAGCAAAAGTCCAGTCCCAAATAGTAATTCCAGAAACTAAAAACTGATTTCTGAACTAAAAGTGGGGAGGTATGACAATCCACATATGATAAAAAGCATGTCACTTCACAGGTGCTGATCTTGACATTCAAGCTTAGACTTTTCTTTAGAAAACCACTTATGGCTGGGTGGTTTTGAGATGAAAGAAAGTAGAAAGGAATAGTGTGGCTTACTGGCTTACCCATCACAAAAATAGCCATCAAAATTTTACTTGTTGAAAATCACCAGTCCCAATAATCACCTGTCCTGTGCCCACCCTGCCACATGTAAATGGTGGTTGGTGGGCATTGTCAAACAGTCCCTGCAATTTCCCCCAATTCATGCCCCTAACCCAATCACGGCCAACTCTGCTAATGTATAAGTGGCGGTATGAGCAGCACAGTGTCTCTGAGGCAGATTCTGCATGGAGGCTATCCTGGTTGAAATTACTGTAGCTTTGTTTTTTGCATTGAGTGCTGGAGCTTCATTGAACAGATCTGGTTCTATTTAAAGTGAGTACTGGAAAACTTCATGTTTTGGACTGGGGAAATGGAATTCCAATGTTAATTCCTCTCTTCCTGTTTTACAAACAGGAGGAGGATAAGGAAATGGATGAGGCTAAATTGGAGGAACTGATGTAGTGGAGTGATTAAATGGGTTAATTTAGAATTTATATACAGATATGATATTTGTCAATGTAAAATACTACAGGCTCGAGGGGCTTAATGGCCTACTCCTGTTCCTATGTTCTTATGTTCCTAGCGATTTCATTGTACACGCATATATATATATTTGTCTGATGTATAGATGGAGCTTATTTAGATATATAGAGGTAGAGTTCCGGGCGATCCGGGCGCAAATTGCGCCCAAAATTGTGGCTGTTTTGAGAAGTGTTTTGTTTCTTGAGTTTCCACTCAAACTCATTTGCATATCGCCAATGGCAAAATCTACCATGAACCGGGCATCATTTTACGCCATTTAAATTGCTATATTTAAGAGTGGTAATTTGGTGCAGTTTGATTAATACGGCCGAAAATGGGTTTATCACAAAAAATAAACGTTTTAAATCACAGTGTCAATCCACCACCTGTGAGTAACCTGATTTTAAATGACTGAAAATTACTTAAAAAAAATATACGGAACCATTTGCTAGTTATATTGGGGTACAGTAGTCAGTTTCTTAGTAAATAAAAAAAAATTACATTCAAAAGCTTTTAAAACGTGCCTATTAGTGTCCTTGTGCCCAAAAGAACGAGCTTAATTTTTAGAGCCTCCTTCAAAGCCTGCAAAGGAGCGCAATTAGTGGAAACTCCCAATGGCGATTAATTCACCTTGTGGCCACTTTGGAGGCGGGGCCGGCGTCGAGCTCAATGTTTTTTAGACGAGCGCAAAAGATCGCGGAAACTCAATTTGCCTCAACTCTACCCCATAATATGTGTAAAGACAGATTATTTGTATGAAAATATTTATTTTCTATCTTTTAGTTTTGATTGAAGTTAGGTCTATAATTTGTTGTGTTTCTGTGTGTCCTATGTATATGCATGTGAGATGTATATCTATATTTTCATCTTTCTAAGTAATGGTTTTTGTGCTGTCTGTGTATAGTTGCTGATGTCTGGGTATTATGTAATGAGAAAGGATTAATTAGCAATCTTGTTGTGCGGGGCCCCTTGGGGCGGAGCGATCACAATATGATAGCATTCTTCATTAAGATGGAGAATGAAATAGTTGACTCAGAGACAAGGGTCCTGAATTTAAATAAAGGAAACTACGATGGTATGAGGCGCGAGTTGGGTAGGATAGATTGGGGAATGTTACTCAAAGGGTTGACGGTGGATAGGCAATGGCAAACATTCAAAGATCGCATGGATGAACTACAGAATTTATTCATCCCTGTCTGGCATAAAAATAAATCAAAAAAGGTGACTCAACCATGGCTGACAAGGGAAATCAGGGATAGCATAAGATCCAAGGAGAGGACATATAAATTGGCCAGAAAAAGCAGTAAACCTGAGGATTGGTAGCAGTTTAGGATTCAGCAAAGGAGGACAAAGGGATTAATTAAGAGGGGGGAAATAGAGTACGAGCGTAAGCTTGCAGGGAACATAAAAACTGACTGTAAAAGCTTTTATAAATATGTGAAGAGAAAAAGATTGGTGAAGTCAAGCGTAGGTCCCTTGCAGTCAGAATCAGGGGAATTTATAATGGGGAACAAAGAAATGGCAGACCAATTAAATACATACTTTGGCTCTGTCTTCACAAAGGAGAACACAAATAACCTCCCAGAGATGTCGAGGAACATAGGGTCTAATGAGAGGGAGGAACTGAATGAAATCAGTATTTGTAGGGAAATAGTGTTAGGGAAATTAATGGCATTAAAGGCCGATAAATCCCCAGGGCCTGATAATCTACATCCTAGGGTACTTAAGGAAGTGGCCCTAGAAATAGTAGATGCATTGCTGGTCATCTTCCAAAATTCTATAGACTCTGGAACAGTTCCCATGGATTGGAGGGTAGCTAATGTTACCCCACTGTTCAAAAAAGGTGGTAAGGAAAAAACGGGGAAAACCGGTAAGCCTGACATCGGTTGTGGGGAAAATGCTAGAGTCCATTATAAAAGATGTAATAGCAGAGCACTTGGAAAACAGTGACAGGATTGGACAAAGTCAACATGGATTTACAAAAGGTAAATCGTGCTTGACTAATCTACTGGAATTTTTTGAGGATGTAACTGATAGAATAGATAAAGGAGAACCAGTGGATGTGGTGTATTTGGACTTTCAGAAGGCGTTCAATAAGGTCCCGCATAAGAGATTAGCGTGTAAAGTTAAAGCACATGGGATTGGGGGCAAGGTACTGACTTGGATAGAGAACTGGTTGGCAGACAGGAAGCAAAGAGTTGGAATAAACGGGTCTTTTTCCGAGTGGCAGGCAGTGACTAGTGGGGTTCCGCAGGGATCGGTCCTAGGACCCCAGCTATTCACTATATATATTAATGATCTAGACGAGGGAACTAGATGTAATATCTCCAAGTTTGCAGATGACACAAAGCTGGGTGGGCGTGTGTGCTGCGAGGAGGATGCCGAGAAACTCCAGTATGATTTGGACAGGTTGGGTGATTGGGCAGAAGCATGGCAGATGCAGTATAATGTGGATAAATGTGAGGTTATCCACTTTGGTGGCAAAAACAGAAAGGCAGATTATTATCTGAACGGCAATAGATTGGGAGAAGTGGAAGTGCAAAGAGACCTGGGTGTCCTTGTGCACCAGTCGCTGAAGGTAAGCATGCAGATACAGCAGACGGTTAAGAAGGCAAATGGTATGTTGGCCTTCGTACGAGAGGGTCTGAGTACAGGAACAAGGATGTCTTGCTGCAGTTGTACAGGGCCTTGGTTAGACCACACCTTGAATATTGTGTGCAGTTTTGGTCGCCTTATCTGAGGAAGGATGTTCTTGCCATGGAGGGTGTGCAGCGAAGATTCACCAGACTGATACCTGGGATGGCAGGAATGACATATGAGGAGAGATTGGGTCGATTGGGCTTATACTCGCTGGAATTTAGAAGAATGAGAGGAGATCTCATTGAAACTTATAAAATTCTAACAGGGCTAGACAGACTGGATGCAGGAAGGATGTTCCCGATGGCGGGTGAGTCCAGAACAAGAGGTCACAGTCTAAAGATAAGGGGCAAGCCATTTAGGACAGAGATGAGGAGGAATTTCTTCACCCAGAGAGTGGTGAACCTGTGGAATTCTCTACCACAGAAGGCAGTTGAGGCCAAGTCAGTAAATATATTCAAGAAGGAGTTAGATATATTTCTTAAGGCTAAAGGTATCAAGGGATGTGGGGAGAAGGCAGGGACAGGATACTGAGTTTGGATGATCAGCCATGATCTCATCGAATGGCGGAGCAGGCTCGAGGGGCCGAATGGCCTACTCCTGCTCCTATCTTCTATGTTTCTATGTTTCTATTACAGCTCTGCTGGGTTGATAATCAGCTCTCTCTTTTCTTGCAGCCAATTTTGCAAACACTGACAATTTCCTGACTTGAATGAGTGATAAAGCTTACTGATATTAGGTGAGGATATTTGCATATTTTATTACCTAACCTTCCAGAGCTATTTGTTTGTACAATTGGGGTGAGCCTGCTCTCTCAGAAAGTGACACAGGACATCTGAAACTGTCTAAGCTGCAGCCAGCCATATGAATATAGATTCGATTCCCTTCCGACACAGAGGAAGTCTTCAGTAATCAATTCAAAGTGGTATTCACATGAGTCTCGATGATAACAAATATATATATAGTACAAAGATTCCTAGGACGTTAAACAAGATTGATTTCAGATTTTTCACAAATGTCTAGCTGTCATTTCCCCCTAAATATTCCTCATATGGATAATTATGAAGAAGAAAACTGTTAAAGCGCCCTAGCCAGAGTTATGTTTTACAGTTTAAAATGATTCCTCTCAATATATTTGCTTGTCTTACATAAATTTTTATCAAAGTGGTGTGGTTGCCTGTTTGTTCAGCTGTTAAATTCAAAGTTCATCAGTTGAGATAATGTGGGGTTATCAACTGTGACTAATGCTGATCAAACAGGAAACAGAAGCTAAAAATCTACTGATATTGCTCCTCCGAAGGCTTTGTGGGGTAAAGTCCACAGCCGTATATCTGTGCTTAGTCAGCTGATCTCAACCGGGCAACATTTGGCGGGTAGCAGTTGCTCTCATCACCTCTGGATTAAATAAGGCAAGAAATCAGCCTGAGTTTTCACATCTGGTTGCTATTCAGTGACCCACCCCCACCGCACCCCCCTCCCCCCCCCAGCCCCCCGGCTGGAAAGTGTACATTTATGAACATCGGGCGACAACAGGACAGACGGTGGTGTGAAGTCCTCCGTGGTCGAATAGCCTGCTAAAACTCTTTACTGAGGCTGGCACTTGAAGAAAGGTTGCCTACTGAGGCATTACAGGCCCCTGTAAAATTGTACCATGGCAGGAGTCAATGGCTTCGAGAGGGAAGAGAAGAAAATTAGAATCCTTGCTAAGTAATTGGCGGACATTTTATTAAAGTATTTGATTATAATAGGAAAGTAGTAGGAAATAGTTGGAAGAAAACATTGTACTGCAAAAGCCTTGGAACTTGATCTTTAATACTGACAAGCGTGCTGTTTTCCTTCAAAGAGCTTTAGTCCGACATGCAACCCAAACAGTTGGACAGCTGTTAGATTCTATTGTGAGGTATTTGTCCTGTCAAAAAAAGCTTTCTGACAATATTAAAATTCAAGTGGGAGTACGTTTGAATGTCAGGCCAACAGAGAGTTGAAATGTGATGATGTAGGCAACACCATTTGTTAAATCTACAGCTGACTTCCTTAATTGATCTAAATGGCGATAGTTAGAGCTGACCCCACAATATATGTATTATGTGATCACCCACATGCTTCCCAAAAGCTACAGCCTTTTTGCACACTTGCCAGCTATTTTTGGTCTCCCTTTCCCAGAGTGACAATAAATAAAAACGTGCTGGGATATGGGAGTTGGGCAGAGGTGCACATTGATATAGGCAGGATTTGGAAAAAGGTTTGTGAGGGATATAAGGGTAGATTTTGGCCTGGGTTCGTTTTCAGGCCTAGACTCGGCACTGCATGGCCAGCACGTACCCGAACCAAGAAGCCTGAGGATCCGCGGAAGTAGATCCTCAGGTCTTATCAGCATACTTGACACGAGCAGCTCGCGCCTCCACAGGCAGATCTCCCAAGCGAAGACTTCAATTTTGGGCTGCCCTGCCTCGCAGGCAGTGGTCTTCACCGAAGTCCCGGAAGGCCGGGGGTGGGGGGAGGGCGGGTGGCAGGCGAGATGGTGGTCAGTGGGGGCGGGGGGGATGGTGGTCGGGGGGGATGGTGGTCGGGGGAGATGGTGGTCGGGGGAGATGGTGGTCGGGGGGAGATGGTGGTCGGGGGGAGATGGTGGTCGGGGGGAGATGGTGGTCGGGGGGGATGGTGGTCGGGAGAGATGGTGGTCGGGGGGAGATGGTGGTCGGGGGGAGATGGTGGTCGGGGGGAGATGGTGGTCGGGAGGAGATGGTGGTCGGGGGGGGGATGGTGGTCGGGGGGGAGATGGTGGTCGGGGGGGGGATGGTGGTCGGGGGGGGGATGGTGGTCGGGGGGAGATGGTGGTCGGGGGGGAGATGGTGGTCGGGGGGAGATGGTGGTCGGGGGGGGGATGGTGGTCGGGGGGGGGATGGTGGTCGGGGGGAGATGGTGGTCGGGGGGGGAGATGGTGGTCGGGGGGGAGATGGTGGTCGGGGGGGAGATGGTGGTCGGGGGGGAGATGGTGGTCGGGGGGGAGATGGTGGTCGGGGGGGGGATGGTGGTCGGGGGGGGGATGGTGGTCGGGGGGAGATGGTGGTCGGGGGGGGGATGGTGGTCGGGGGGGAGATGGTGGTCGGGGGGGGGATGGTGGTTCGGGGGGAGATGGTGGTCGGGGGGGAGATGGTGGTCGGGGGGGGGATGGTGGTTCGGGGGGAGATGGTGGTCGGGGGGATGGTGGTCGGGGGGAGATGGTGGTCGGGGGGATGGTGGTCGGCGGGGAGATGGTGGTCGGGGGGGAGATGGTGGTCGGGGGGGAGATGGTGGTCGGGGGGAGATGGTGGTCGGGGGAGATGGTGGTCGGGGAGGGATGGTGGTCGGGGGGAGATGGTGGTCGGGGGGAGATGGTGGTCGGGGTCGGGGGGAGATGGTGGTCGGGGGGAGATGGTGGTCAGTGGGGGGAGATGGTGGTTGGGGGTGAATGGTCGTCGGGGGGAGGATGGTGGTCGGGGGAGATGGTGGTCGGGGGGGAGATGGTGATCGGGGGGGGATGGTGGTCGGGGGGGGAGATGGTGGTCGGGGGGAGATAGTGGTCGGGGAGATGATGGTCGGGGGGGGATGGTGGTCGGGGGTGAATGGTGGTCGGGGGGAGGATGGTGGTCGGGGGAGATGGTGGTCGGGGGGAGATGGTGGTCGGGGGGGAGATGGTGGTCGGGGGAGATGGTGGTCGGGGGGAGATGGTGGTCGGGGGGAGATGGTGGTCGGAGGGGGAGATGGTGGTCGGGGGGAGATGGTGGTCGGAGGGGGAGATGGTGGTCGGGGGGGGAGATGGTGGTCGGGGGGAGATGGTGGTCGGGGGGAGATGGTGGTCGGGGGGGGGAATGGTGGCCGGGGGGGTGGAGACGGTGGTCGGGGGGAGATGGTGGTCGGGGGGAGATGGTGGTCGGGGGGAGATGATGGTCGGGGGGGGGGGATGTTGGGGGGGGGGAGATGGTGGTCGGGGGGAGATGGTGGTCGGGGGGGGGAATGGTGGTCGGGGGGAATGGTGGTCGGGGGTCGGGGGGGAGATGGTGGTCGGGAGGGGAGATGGTGGTCGGGGGGAGATGGTGGTCGGGGGAGATGGTGGTCGGGGGGGAGATGGTGGTCGGGGGGGGGATGGTGGTCGGGGGGAGATGGTGGTCGGGGGGGGGAGATGGTGGTCGGGTGGGAGACGGTGGTCGGCGGGGGGAGATGGTTGTCGGGGGGGTGAGACGGTGGTTGGGGGGAGATGGTGGTCGGGGGGAGATGGTGGTCGGGGGTGAATGGTGGTCGGGGGGGGATGGTGGTCGGGGGGAAATGGTGGTCGGGGGGGGATGGTGGTCGGGGGGGGGGAGATGGTGGTCGGGGGGAGATGTTGGTCGGGGGGGGGAATGGTGGTCGGTGGGGGAGATGGTGGTCGGGGGGAATGGTGGTCGGGGGTGAATGGTGGTCGGGGGGGAGATGGTGGTCGGGGGTGAATGGTGGTCGGGGGGGAGATGGTGGTCGGGGGGGGATGGTGGTCGGGGGGGAGATGGTGGTCGGTGTGGGAGATGGTGGTCGGGGGGAGATGGTGGTCGGGGGGGGATGGTGGTCGGGGGGGGAGATGGTGGTCGGGGGGAGATGGTGGTCGGGGGGGACATGGTGGTCGGGGGGGACATGGTGGTTGGGGGGGAGATGGTGGTCGGGGGGGAGATGGTGGTCGGGGGGGGAAATGGTGGTCGGGGGGGAGATGGTGGTCGGGGGGATGGTGGTCGGGGGGGGGATGGTGGTCGGGGGGGGGAGATGGTGGTCGGAGGGTGAGATGGTGGTCGGGGGAGATGGTGGTCGGGGAGGGATGGTGGTCGGGGGGGGGATGGTGGTCGGGGGAGATGGTGGTCGGGGGGAGATGGTGGTCGGGGGGGAGATGGTGGTCGGGGGGGAGATGGTGGTCGGGGGGGAGATGGTGGTCGGGGGGGGGATGGTGGTCGGGGGGGGGATGGTGGTCGGGGGGAGATGGTGGTCGGGGGGGAGATGGTGGTCGGGGGGGGGATGGTGGTCGGGGGGGGGATGGTGGTCGGGGGGAGATGGTGGTCGGGGGGGGAGATGGTGGTCGGGGGGGAGATGGTGGTCGGGGGGGAGATGGTGGTCGGGGGGAGATGGTGGTCGGGGGGGAGATGGTGGTCGGGGGGGGGATGGTGGTCGGGGGGGGGATGGTGGTCGGGGGGAGATGGTGGTCGGGGGGGGGGATGGTGGTCGGGGGGGAGATGGTGGTCGGGGGGGGGGATGGTGGTTCGGGGGGAGATGGTGGTCGGGGGGGAGATGGTGGTCGGGGGGGGGATGGTGGTTCGGGGGGAGATGGTGGTCGGGGGGATGGTGGTCGGGGGGAGATGGTGGTCGGGGGGATGGTGGTCGGCGGGGAGATGGTGGTCGGGGGGGAGATGGTGGTCGGGGGGGAGATGGTGGTCTGGGGGAGATGGTGGTCGGGGGGATGGTGGTCGGGGGGGGGATGGTGGTCGGGGGGGGATGGTGGTCGGGGGGGGGATGGCCGTCGGGGGGAGATGGTGGTCGGGGGAGATGGTGGTCGGGGGGAGATGGTGGTCGGAGGGTGAGATGGTGGTCGGGGGAGATGGTGGTCGGGGAGGGATGGTGGTCGGGGGGAGATGGTGGTCGGGGGGAGATGGTGGTCGGGGGTCGGGGGGGAGATGGTGGTCGGGGGGAGATGGTGGTCAGGGGGGGAGATGGTGGTTGGGGGTGAATGGTCGTCGGGGGGAGGATGGTGGTCGGGGGAGATGGTGGTCGGGGGGGAGATGGTGATCGGGGGGGGATGGTGGTCGGGGGGGGAGATGGTGGTCGGGGGGAGATGGTGGTCGGGGGAGATGGTGGTCGGGGGGAGATAGTGGTCGGGGAGATGATGGTCGGGGGGGGATGGTGGTCGGGGGTGAATGGTGGTCGGGGGGAGGATGGTGGTCGGGGGAGATGGTGGTCGGGGGGGAGATGGTGATCGGGGGGGGATGGTGGTCGGGGGGGGAGATGGTGGTCGGGGGAGATGGTGGTCGTGGGGGGAGATGGTGGTCGGAGGGGGAGATGGTGGTTGGGGGGTGATGGTGGTCGGGGGGGAGATGGTGGTCGGGGGAGATGGTGGTCGGGGGGAGATGGTGGTCGGGGGGAGATGGTGGTCGGAGGGGGAGATGGTGGTCGGGGGGAGATGGTGGTCGGAGGGGGAGATGGTGGTCGGGGGGGGGAGATGGTGGTCGGGGGGAGATGGTGGTCGGGGGGAGATGGTGGTCGGGGGGGGGAATGGTGGCCGGGGGGGGGGAATGGTGGCCGGGGGGGTGGAGACGGTGGTCGGGGGGAGATGGTGGTCGGGGGGGGAAATGGTGGTCGGGGGGGAGATGGTGGTCGGGGGGGAGATGGTGGTCGGGGGGGGATGGTGGTCGGGGGGGGATGGTGGTTGGCGGGGGGATGGTGGTCGGGGGGGGGGATGCTGGTTGGTGGGGAGATGGTGGTCGGGGGAGATGGTGGTCGGGGGGGGATGGTGGTCGGGGGGGGGATGGCCGTCGGGGGGAGATGGTGGTCGGGGGAGATGGTGGTCGGGGGGAGATGGTGGTCGGGGGAGATGGTGGTCGGGGAGGGATGGTGGTCGGGGGGAGATGGTGGTCGGGGGGAGATGGTGGTCGGGGGTCGGGGGGGAGATGGTGGTCGGGGGGAGATGGTGGTCAGGGGGGGGAGATGGTGGTTGGGGGTGAATGGTCGTCGGGGGGAGGATGGTGGTCGGGGGAGATGGTGGTCGGGGGGGAGATGGTGATCGGGGGGGGATGGTGGTCGGGGGGGGAGATGGTGGTCGGGGGGAGATAGTGGTCGGGGAGATGATGGTCGGGGGGGGATGGTGGTCGGGGGTGAATGGTGGTCGGGGGGAGGATGGTGGTCGGGGGAGATGGTGGTCGGGGGGAGATGGTGGTCGGGGGGGAGATGGTGGTCGGGGGAGATGGTGGTCGGGGGGAGATGGTGGTCGGGGGGAGATGGTGGTCGGAGGGGGAGATGGTGGTCGGGGGGAGATGGTGGTCGGAGGGGGAGATGGTGGTCGGGGGGGGAGATGGTGGTCGGGGGGAGATGGTGGTCGGGGGGAGATGGTGGTCGGGGGGGGGAATGGTGGCCGGGGGGGTGGAGACGGTGGTCGGGGGGAGATGGTGGTCGGGGGGAGATGGTGGTCGGGGGGAGATGATGGTCGGGGGGGGGGGATGTTGGGGGGGGGGAGATGGTGGTCGGGGGGAGATGGTGGTCGGGGGGGGGGAATGGTGGTCGGGGGGAATGGTGGTCGGGGGTCGGGGGGGAGATGGTGGTCGGGAGGGGAGATGGTGGTCGGGGGGAGATGGTGGTCGGGGGAGATGGTGGTCGGGGGGGAGATGGTGGTCGGGGGGGGGATGGTGGTCGGGGGGAGATGGTGGTCGGGGGGGGGAGATGGTGGTCGGGTGGGAGATGGTGGTCGGCGGGGGGAGATGGTTGTCGGGGGGGTGAGACGGTGGTTGGGGGGAGATGGTGGTCGGGGGGAGATGGTGGTCGGGGGTGAATGGTGGTCGGGGGGGGATGGTGGTCGGGGGGAAATGGTGGTCGGGGGGGGATGGTGGTCGGGGGGGGAGATGGTGGTCGGGGGGAGATGTTGGTCGGGGGGGGGGAATGGTGGTCGGTGGGGGAGATGGTGGTCGGGGGGAATGGTGGTCGGGGGTGAATGGTGGTCGGGGGGGAGATGGTGGTCGGGGGGGGATGGTGGTCGGGGGGGAGATGGTGGTCGGTGTGGGAGATGGTGGTCGGGGGGAGATGGTGGTCGGGGGGGGATGGTGGTCGGGGGGGGAGATGGTGGTCGGGGGGAGATGGTGGTCGGGGGGGGATGGTGGTCGGGGGGGGAGATGGTGGTCGGGGGGAGATGGTGGTCGGGGGTGAATGGTGGTCGGGGGGGGATGGTGGTCGGGGGGGTGCTGGTCGGGGGGAATGGTGGTCGGGGGTCGGGGGGGAGATGGTGGTCGGGGGGGACATGGTGGTCGGGGGGGACATGGTGGTTGGGGGGGAGATGGTGGTCGGGGGGGAGATGGTGGTCGGGGGGGGAAATGGTGGTCGGGGGGGAGATGGTGGTCGGGGGGATGGTGGTCGGGGGGGGATGGTGGTCGGGGGGGGGAGATGGTGGTCGGAGGGTGAGATGGTGGTCGGGGGAGATGGTGGTCGGGGAGGGATGGTGGTCGGGGGGGGGATGGTGGTCGGGGGAGATGGTGGTCGGGGGGAGATGGTGGTCGGAGGGTGAGATGGTGGTCGGGGGAGATGGTGGTCGGGGAGGGATGGTGGTCGGGGGGAGATGGTGGTCGGGGGGGGGAATGGTGGTCGGGGGAATGGTGGTCGGGGGTCGGGGGGGAGATGGTGGTCGGGGGGGGAGATGGTGGTCGGGGGGAGATGGTGGTCGGGGGAGATGGTGGTCGGTGGGGGGGAGATGGTGGTCGGGGGGGAGATGGTGGTCGGCGGGGGGAGATGGTTGTCGGGGGGGTGAGACGGTGGTTGGGGGTGAATGTTCGTCGGGGGGGATGGTGGTCGGGGGGAGATGGTGGTCGGGGGTGAATGGTGGTCGGGGGGGGGATGGTGGTCGGGGGAGATGGTGGTCGGTGTGGGAGATGGTGGTCGGGGGGAGATGGTGGTCGGGGGGAGATGGTGGTCGGGGGGGGAGATGGTGGTCGGGGGGGGAGATGGTGGTCGGGGGGGGAGATGGTGGTCGGGGGGGGGATGGTGGTCGGGGGAGATGGTGGTCGGGGGGGGAGATGGTGGTCGGGGGGGAGATGGTGGTTGGGGGGGAGATGGTGGTCGGGGGGGAGATGGTGGTCGGGGGGGAGATGGTGGTCAGGGGGGGGGAGATGGTGGTTGGGGGTGAATGGTTGTTGGGGGGAGATGGTGGTCGGGGGGGAGATGGTGGTCAGGGGGGGAGATGGTGGTCGGGGGGGGAGATGGTGGTCGGGGGGAGATGGTGGTCGGGGGGAGATGGTGGTCGGGGGGGGAGATGGTGGTCGGGGGGGGAGATGGTGGTCGGGGGGGGAAATGGTGGTCGGGGGGGGGAGATGGTGGTCGGGGGGGGAGATGGTGGTCGGGGGGAGATGGTGGTCGGGGGGGGGAATGGTGGTCGGGGGGGGAGACGGTGGTCGGGGGGAGATGGTGGTCGGGGGTCGGGGGGGAGATGGTGGTCGGTGTGGGAGATGGTGGTCGGGGGGAGATGGTGGTCGGGGGGAGATGGTGGTCGGGTGGGGAGATGGTCGTCGGGGGAGATGGTGGTCGGGGGGGGAGATGATGGTCGGTGGGGAGATGGTGGTCGGGGGGGAGATGGTGGTCGGGGGAGATGGTGGTCGGGGGGGGAGATGGTGGTCGGGGGGGAGATGGTGGTTGGGGGGGAGATGGTGGTCGGGGGGGAGATGGTGGTCGGGGGAGATGGTGGTCGGGGGGGGAGATGGTGGTCGGGGGGGAGATGGTGGTTGGGGGGGTGATGGTGGTCGGGGGGGAGATGGTGGTCGGGGGAGATGGTGGTCGGGGGGGAGATGGTGGTCGGGGGTGGGATGGTGGTCGGGGGAGATGGTGGTCGGGGGGGGAGATGGTGGTCGGGGGGGAGATGGTGGTTGGGGGGGTGATGGTGGTCGGGGGGGAGATGGTGGTCGGGGGAGATGGTGGTCGGGGGGGAGATGGTGGTCGGGGGTGGGATGGTGGTCGGGGGGGATGGTGGCCGGGGAGATGATGGTCGGTGGGGGGATGGTGGTCGGGGGGAGATGGTGGTCGGGGGGGATGGTGGTCGGGGGGGGGAGACGGTGGTCGGGGGGAGATGGTGGTCAGTGGGGGGGAGATGGTGGTTGAGGGTGAATGGTTGTTGGGGGGAGATGGTGGTCGGGGGGGGAGATGGTGGTCAGGGGGGGGAGATGGTGGTCGGGGGGGGAGATGGTGGTCGGGGGGAGATGGTAGTCGGAGGGAGATGGTGGTCGGGGGGAGATGGTGGTCGGGGGGGGAATGGTGGTCGGGGGGGGAGACGGTGGTCGGGGGGGAGATGGTGGTCGGTGTGGGAGATGGTGGTCGGGGGGAGATGGTGGTCGGGGGGAGATGGTGGTCGGGTGGGGAGATGGTGGTCGGGAGAGATGGTGGTCGGGGGGGGAGATGGTGGTCGGGGGGGAGATGGTGGTCGGGGGGGAGATGGTGGTCGGGGGGGAGATGGTGGTCGGGGGGGAGATGGTGGTCGGGGGGGGGAGATGGTGGTCGGGGGGGAGATGGTGGTCGGGGGGGAGATGGTGGTGGGGGGGATGGTGGTCGGTGGGGAGATGGTCGTCGGGGGAGATGGTGGTCGGGGGGGGAGATGGTGGTTGCGGGGGGGATGGTGGTCGGGGGGGGGGAGATGGTGGTCGGGGGGGAGATGGTGGTTGCGGGGGGGATGGTGGTCGGGGGGGGGGAGATGGTGGTCGGGGGGGAGATGGTCGTCGGGGGGGGGGAGATGGTCGTCGGGGGGGGGGAGATGGTGGTCGGGGGAGATGGTGGTCGGGGGGGGACATGGTGGTCGGCGGGGGGGATGGTGGTCGGGGGGAGATGGTGGTCGGGGGGGAGATGGTGGTCGGGGGGGAGATGGTGGTCGGGGGGGGGGAGATGGTGGTCGGGGGGGAGATGGTGGTCGGGGGGAGATGGTGGTCGGGGGGGAGATGGTGGTCGGGGGGTGTTGGTGGTCGGGGGGGGTTGGTGGTCGGGGGGGGTTGGTGGTCGGGGGGGGAGATGGTGGTCGGGGGGAGATGGTGGTCGGGGGGATGGTGGTCGGGGGGATGGTGGTCGGGGGGGAGATGGTGGTCGGAGGGATGGTGGTCGGGGGGGGGATGGTGGTCGGGGGGATGGTGGTCGGGGGGATGGTGGTCGTGGGGGAGATGGAGGTTGGGGGGGAGATGGTGGTCGGGGGGAGTGAGATGGTGGTCAGGGGTGGATGGTGATTGCGGGGGGTGAGATGGTGGTCGGGGTGGGGGGCGAGATCGCGGTGTGAGTTACAGGTAAGATTATTCTGCCTGGAGGAAGCACTCCTGCTCCTCATGGCCCACCAGCAGTGCTGTAAAGGCACTTACCTTATGAATCCTGCCCTTCTCACCTCTTTTTACCTGCCGGGTTTCCTGAGGCATTATCAAGTCCATAATCCACTCCAGTCTGTGTATTATCAAGTCCATAATCCACTCCAGTCTGTGTATTATCAAGTCCATAATCCACTCCAGTCTGTGTATTATCAAGTCCATAATCCACTCCAGTCTGTGAATTATCCTGTCAATAATCCAATCCAAGCTGTCATGGAGACAAAGGGGGAGAAATTCGGCATCGCCCCGTTTGGGGTGAAATTATTGGCCGGGCGCAAAGTTTAGCGCCTGGCGCTAATTATCGCCTCCGACTGCAAACCTGGCTTCTATTGCCCCTGGAGGTGATTGGAGCGCTAAATCAGGCGCTACACATCTCTCTTAAGGCGCTAACGCCGAGGAGCGAGGCGCTAACTCAGAGCACTGGCGAAGCTCAGGTGATGTCAGTTAGCAATGGAACACAGACACACTGGCGCCGGCCAGTTCTTAAAGGGGAGGGTCGATCTTGCTCTCCAGCCACACCCTACTCATTACAGCCTTGAATCTCGGCCTGGACAGACCTCAACTTGAATTCTGCTGCAAAGAACAATGGAGAGGCCCAGGGAACGAGCTCAGCGCTTCAGCGACCGGGCCTTAGTGGTTCTAGTTGGCGCAGTGGAGCGCCGAAGATCAGTACTCTACCCACAGAGTGGCAGGAGGCCATTGCCACGCAATTATAGAAGAGTGTGGAGGAAGGTGGCTCAGCACGTCTCCTCCAGGAGCATGGTGCGCAGGACCTACACCCAATGCCAGTAGAAGTTCAACGACCTCACTCGGGTGGTCAGGGTGAGTGGCTGCTTTTCAATACCTCTACATCCCTCCATCTCAACCTCACTCTGTGCCCAGAGGGTTTAAAAACCCCAATGCCCAACACTCATCCAAGACCTATGGACATCTCATAAAACACACACACACATTCCACACCTTGCATACATTAAGGGCTATTCAACAATGGGAGGCACATCAGGCAAGCACATGGCTGCACATTCACTCAGACGCCGTCCTTTTTCTTGCAGGCCAAGCTATTTCACAAGAGGAGGCAGCAGCAATGGACGGGTGGAGTGCTGGCTGAGCTGCAGACCCTCAGTGATTTGGAGGCGCTCATGCACAGGATCGTTGCCAGCCAGGTGATAGGTGCCATGGCCGCTGGAGAGGTCGACCCCCTTGGGGACAGCAATGGTAAGTTCATCAGCTTTCTCTCCTCTCTCATTCCACTTGCCCCTCACAACACCAGCCTTTTACACTTTCAATCCAACTTACTAAATGTCTCCAGTCCTTGCTCCCTTACTGTCCTCACGCTAAAGCCACTCTTGTACCTCCCTGCTTTCAGATAGTGAACCACCGGCTGAGCAGCCTGTCCCTCAACCAACCAGTGGGAGCGACACCCCAGGCGAGGAGGAAGAGGAAGCCGGAGCCTCAGCGCCTGCATCTCCCAAGGAAGCCCATGCCCACACTGGGACCACGCCTTCCCTGGAGGGGAGCAGGGGGGAAGGGTCTGATGACGATGAAGCTCCGGGACCCAGCGGGCTGCAGCAATGCCATGGGGGTAGGAAAGCTCGGGGGCCATTTCCCTGGAGGGAGAGTAGGCAAGCGAGTCCTGCTGCACTGGATGGAGAGGAGGAGCGGCTCTTCGCTGAAATGAATACCCAGGCGTTGAACATGCACACGGATGCAATGGGAAGGGTGCCCAAAAGCATTGAAGGACTGGCAAGGAGTGTGGAGCAATCCGCTGCAGCACAGGCTGACACAACACAACGGCTTAGTGCTGCAATTCAGTCACTGGCTGCTGCGATCCAGTCTCAGACTGCTCTCATGCAGACTCCGATTGAGGCCACGCAAGCACTGACTGCTGCCATTGTCGCTGGTTCGGCCACATTGCCCCGGGGCTCTCACGGTGCCGCAGCAGGCCAGTAATCTGTGCTCGAGCAGATTGCTCCGGATGCTGAGGTGCTGCCCCGTGGGAGTGCCAGTGTGTTGGTCGAGCAGGAAGGTGCTGTCCTCTCTCAGGATGACAGCATTCCTGCTCCCACCACTGTCACTTCCCCATTGCACTTGCCACCGCCTGCAACACAGCCAGTCCAGACTGCTGCCGCCCATGCAGAGTTGGTGCAGTCTGCAGCCGGGGCCTCCAGGCCCAGAGCTGGTCGAGGGCGTCCTTCAAGGGCATCTGTAGTCTCAGCATCTGACATTCAGCAGCCTTCCACCAGCCCTGCTGCAGCCACTGGGGCCCCATTACGGAGGAGCAGTAGGGTGGGAAAGGGGGAAGTGCGCAGGGGATGGAGATCACCCTCGAAGGGCAAACAGTAGGAGGCCTAAATAAATGGTGGGAATGTTTGTACTAAAGGTCGAGGTTCATCTGATAAAATTTGTTTAGTGTTTTGGCATTTATCTCCAGCTTGTGAGAACCAGTTCTGTTAATTAATGATTTGTTGTGTTTGTTTCGATTAGTTTGTCCTGAATAAATGACACACACAGAGTTTGTAAAATAAAAAAGTTGTTGTATTCAAAATGTACATGTTTGGCCTTTGGAATCATTGCTGCTTTGGCCGTCTATAGGGGTTGCGGGTTGCTTTCCATGATGTTGTTCTCCATGCCAGAAGCCATCTTCTGAGTAGGGGCCTAGAAGCAGCTTGTTATCAGCCGTTGACAGACGGCCCTTGCAATTTCAACATTGTGGGCCTCCCTCCCGCCTTGGTGCTGCTGTTGATCATCCTCCTCCTCCTCCTCCTCCTCCTCCTCATCCTCCTCCTCCTCCTCCGGTGGTGCACCAATCCCTGGTGGCATTGGCTGGGTCATCAGGATTGCCAGGTTGTGAAGCATGTAGCATACAACTATGAAGAGGGAGACTCGCTCAGGAGAGTACTGCAGGGCTCCTCCTGAGTGGTCCAGACAGCGGAACCGTTGCTTGAGCACGCCGATCGTCTGCTCAATTATGTTCCTGGTGGCGGTATGGCTCTCATTGTACCGCAGCTCAGCAGGGGTGTTGGGGTTACAGAGCGGTGTCATCAGACAGGTGCAGTGTGGATAACCGTTGTCCCCGAGGAGCCAACCACTTGGCTGATGCGGTGCTTGGAAAGGTCTGGCATACCAGTCTGGCGCAGGATGAAAGCATCGTGGCTGCTGCCAGGATAGCGGGCATTGACGGCGAGTATCAGCTGTCTGTGGTCACAGACCAACTGAACATTTAAGGTTTGGTAGCCCTTGCGGTTTTGGAAAACCTCTGCATTTTCATGCGGTGCCCGCAATGCCACATGCGTGCAGTCAATGGCGCCCTGCACCATGGGGAAGCCCGCTATCCGAGCGTTCATGCTGTTTGGCCCGGGTCATGGGGAAAGAGATGTACTGGCGTCTCCTTTTATAGAGGGAATTTGTCACCTCCTGGATACAGCAATGGACAGTGAACTGGGAGATATTGGCGGTGTCCCCAGTAGCTGCTTGAAAGGAGCCGGTGGCATAAAAATTCAGAGCCACTGTCATCTTCACTGCCACCAACAGAGATGTCCTGGTCCTCAGTTGAGGCTGCAGATCTGGTTGCAGCAGGTGGCAGAGCTCAGTGACCACCTCCTTGCTGAAGCGCAGCCTGCGCAAACACTGCTCCTCAGACAAATGAATGTAGGAGAATTGTTCCCGGAATACCCTGGGAGGGTAAGGTCTCCTGTGCAGAGGCCTGTTGGCCCTCCTCCCTCTGGCCATGATTGCCACTCTCTCTCTGCGTCTCTGATGCCTCCGGTTCTGCAGGTGCAGGATGACGCCCCGAATCAGTGCAGCCCCCATAGTCTCTTCTAAATCGATGCAAGGAAGGTCAAATCAAAAAGAACTTGCAAAGTGCTGCTCAGTACCCAAAACTCCTTCACACAGCATTGAATTTCTCCAGAAGTCTCTCTCTCTCAGAATCTCTCTCTCTCTCTCAGAGTGCATGGTGCAAATATGTCACCGACAAAAAAAGGCAGGAAGAGGCCGCCTTTAAATAGCGCTCCCCCAGGCCCTTCCTGACTGCAAAACGTTTCCCTCTACCTGTTGTTGCTAGCAGCAGGTGGAAAGGAAGGGGGCACCACTCAATATCCGGTCCGGGGCGTTGCACACTCGACTGATGTCACGATCTGCGGGTGCAGGAGATCGTGGCGGTAGTATTTAGCGCCGCCGCAAAAACTCTGGTCAATTTTGCAAGTGGCGCAAACATCGCTGCGCCCGGGCGCTAATCGCTTTGCGCCCCATTAGCGCCCTCTTAGGGCACAAATGGGAGGCGCTAAGCAACCGAATTTTTCCCCCTGATGTGTCTCCGCTTCCACCACTTCCGTCGGCAGCGAATTCCAGGTCATCACCAGTTGCTGCGTAAAAAACTTTTTCCTCACATCCCCCCTGTATCTTTTGCCCAATACCTTAAATCTGTGTCCCCTAGTCCTTGTACCATCAAATAGTGGGAAGGGAACAGCCTTTCCCCGTCTAGCCTATCCAAAACAGTCATAATCTTGTGCACCTCTATCAAATCACCCCTCAACCTCCTTTGCTCTAATGAAAACAAATCCAGCTTCTCCAACCTGTCCTTGTAGCTAAGATCCCCCATCCCCGGATCCATTCTGGTAAATCTCCTCTGCACCCTCTCAAGGGCCTTCACATCCTTCCTAAAGTGTGGTGACCAGAACTGGACGCAATACTTCAGTTGTGGCCTAACCAGCGCTTTATAAAGGTTCAGCATAACTTCTCTACTTTTGTACTCAATACCTCTATTTATGAAGCCCAAGATCCCATATGCTTTGTTCACCACTCTCTCAATATGTTCTGCCACCTTCAGGGACCTATGCACATTAACTCCCAGGTCCCTCTGTCCCTGCAAACTCTTTAAAACTGTGCCATTAAGTGTATATTGCCTCTCCCTGTTCCTTCTGCCAAAATGCATCACCTCACACTTCTCTGTATTAAATTCCATCTGCCACTTGTCTGCCCATTCTGCTAGCCTTTCTATGTCCTGTTGCAGTCGATTGGTATCATCCTCACTGTTTGCCACACCCCCAAATTTGGTGTCATCGGCAAATTTAGAAATTCTACTCTGTATTCCAATATCCAGGTCATTTATATATATCAAAAAAAGCAGTGGCCCCAGCACTGACCCTTGGGGAACACCACTGTCTACCATCCTCCAGTCTGAAAAACAGCCATTTACCACGGTCCTTATGCCAATTCCTTATCCAAGCTGCCACTGACTCACCTATTCCATGAGCCTCAATTTTGTTAACCAGCCTTCTATGTGGTACTTTGTCAAATGCCTTCTGAAAATCCATGTAGACAACATCCATTGCATTCCCTTCATCAATCCTCTCTGTTACTTCATCAAAAAATTCAATTCGATTAGTCAAACACGATCTTCCTTTTACAAATCCTTGTTGGCTCTCCTTAATTAGCTTAAACCTCTCCAAATGCCCATTAATTTTTTCCTTGATTATTGTTTCTAAAACTTTACCCACCACTGATGTTAAACTGACCAGCCTGTAGTTACTAGAATTGTCCTTACACCCTTTCTTGAACAATGGTGTCACATTTGCCACTTTCCAATCCTCAGGCACCTCCCCCACATCTAGGGAAGATTGGAAAATTATGGCAAGCCCTTCTGCTATCTCCTCCCCCAATTCCCTTAGCAACCTGGGATGCAAGCCATCTGGACCAGGCGACTTGTCTACTCTAAGCATACCCAGCCTTTCTAGTACATCCTGTCTATTAATTTTCACCCCTTCCATTGCTTCTACCTTTTCCACTTCTACCGATATTTTGTCAGCATCCACCTCCTTAGTAAACACCGATACAAAGTACTCATTGAGTATTCTAGCCTTGCCCTGCACTTCTAAGCATATATCACCTTCTTTGTCTCTAATAGGCCCCACCCCGCCTCTTACTACCCGCTTACTGTTTACATGCCGGTAGAAGATTTTTGGGTTCCCTTTTATATTAACCGCCATTCTACTCTCATATTCTCTTTTTGCCAATCTTATTTTCATCTTCACATCCCCTCTCAACTTATTGTATTTGGTCTGGTTCTCCCTTGAAGAATTCACCTGACATGCATCATACACCCTCTTTTTTTATTTCATCATCTTCTCTATCTCTCTCATCATCCAAGGAGCCCTTGCTTTGGTTCCCTTACCCTTCCCTCTTGTTGGAATGTACCTAGCCTGTACTTGGAACATCTCCTCCTTAAAGATCACCCATTGTTCCGTTACAGTTTTTCCTCTCAGTCTTTGGTTCCATTTTACCCTGGCTAGATCCTTTCGCATCCCATTGAAGTTAGCCCTATTCCAGTTTAGAAGTTCCACTCTAGATTGTTCCTTGCTCCTCTCTATTGCTCATCTAAATCTTATGATACGATGATCACTCGTACCCAAGTGTTCTCCCACAGACACTTGGTCAACCTGGCCCACCTCATTCCCCAGCACCAGATCCAGCAATGCCTCCTTCCAAGTTGGGCCAAGAACATATTGGTCAAGGAAATTTTCCTGAACACATTTCAGAAGTTCCTCCCCCTCCTTTCCCTTTACCCTAGCATTATCCCAATCGATATTTGGGTAATTAATGTCCCCCAGCATCACCACTCTATAGCTCTTGCACATCTCTGCGATTTCCCTGCAGATTTTCTCCGGTACCTCCCTCTCACTATTTGGAGGCCTATAGAGTACCCCCAATAGCGTGATCATACCCTTTTTGCTCCTCAACTCTAACCAAATGGATTCTGTCCTTCTTCCCTCAAGAACATCCTTCCTTTCCAACACTGCAATGTCTTCCTTAATCAGCACTGCCACCCCACCTGCCTTTTTTCCTTCCCTATCTTTTCTGAACACCTTCTACCCTTGAATATTAAGTGCCCAGTCTACACCGTTTTTAAGCCACGTTTCCGTTATTGCCACAACATCATATTGCCACACGACTAATTGTGCTTGTAGCTCACCAACCTTATTCATCACCCTTTGTGCATTTACATACATGCATTCTAAACCCATTTTTAAATTTTTCGTAGTCTTTCTTAGTCTGCTCCTATCTAATACGGTACTACTGAAGGGATAATTACAAGTCCTAGCCGTTTTTGGGCTACCCCAGATCAGGCGTATTCCCCAGACGTTCACCTTCAACTAAAGTTAAAGATAGCCGAATCCTATAAGATGCTTAATTGGGTCTAAAGGTCAGACTACCTCTCCCTAAAGAAAAAGAATGACGTGAAGATGTTACTGTCTTCCGGATAGCACTTTTAATAAGTTTAACTAGACTGTAACCCTCCGGATATTATGAGGGTCCGGAATACCCCCCAGAATTCTGCAACTCCTTTGAGTATACAGAAATTGAGTTCGTGAGTTAATACAGAAATACTCTGTGAGACAATTCTAAAAATATATAGATTTATTGAAGAACCGACATTCAGTTAATAGCTGATAAGTCAATCGCGACTTTAATAGTTCAAAATACAAATAGCTTACATTTTCTTATTCTCAGAGATCCTTATTCTCAAATCTTAACTTTGTTACATTTCCACACTTCTACTTATTTCTTAATCCAGAATATCCACCAAAATCAAATAACTTGATTACCCGAGACTCAAAGTTAAAAACTTACAGAGCGTGCCTGTGAAGTTGAGAAATGCTTGTCTTCTGATTTTCCATTTGAAAAGCTCTTATTTTTATATCTTTTTTTGGTGGTTTATCCTTTGAAGTTTTCCTGCTGATGTAAGCTAATTGTCTCAAGTCATTCTGCCAGCGCATTTCACACTTCTAGAGCCATCTTTTGTCTCTTAACCCGTCCTATTACCATCTCGTCTCGCCTTGAGTATCTCTTAATGTCTCTTCTTCTCACAAACCTCCCCTTTTGTTCTTTCATTCCCTCCTCCAGCCTCCAAACTTGCTATTTCATCTGTTTCATTTCCTGCTTTTTTCTCAGTTCTAATGAAGGGTCTTCGACCTGAAACGTTAACTCTGTTTCTCTCTCCACGGATGTTGCCTGGCCTGCTGAGTTTTTCCAGCGCTTTCTGTTATTATTCCCATTTCAAAGCTTGTTTTCACAGCTTTGTGTTAACAACTGATCTTATCTCATAAGCCTGTATTTCTGTTTTATGGCCTGTATCGCTGAGGCTTTCAGATTTTTAACCCCAGTTTGTCATGTTTTAATATTATCAAATCTGTTTATAGGATGATGTATTTCTTGGAATATGGCTATTTCCTTCACACTACTACTGCCTCTAGTACTATCTTCTCTAGTACTATCCAACACACTCACTCTTTTATGCACCTTATTCCTCTTTTCTACTCCTATATGCTGGTGCCCATCCACCTACCAAGATAGTTTAAACCCTCCCCACAGCACTAACAAACCTCCTCGCGAGAATATTGGTCCCGGTTCTGTTGAGGTGTAACCCGTCCGGCTTGTACAGGTCCCACCTTCCCCAGAAACGGTCCCAATGCCTCAGGAATCTAAAGCCCTCCCTCCTGCACCATCTCTCCAGTCATGCATTCATCTGTTCTACCCTCCTATTCCTGTACTCACTAGCATCTGGCACCGGGAGTATTCGGGAGATTACTACCTTTGAGGTCCTGCTTTTTAATCTCTCTCCTAGCTCCCTCAACTCTGCCAGCAGGACTTCATCCCTCTTTCTGCCTATGTCATTGGTACCGATATGGACAACGACCTCTGGCTGTTCACCCTCCCCCCTCAGAGTGTCCTGCAGCCGCTCAGTGGCACCAGGGAGGCAACATACCATTCTGGAGTCACGTCTACGGCTGCAGAAACGCCTGCCTGCTCCCCTAACTATCGAATCTCCTACCACTATTGGTCTTCCACTCTTTTTCCTGCCCCCCTGTGCAGCTGAGCCACCTGTGGTGCCATGGACATGACTCTGGCTGCACTCCCCAGAGGAACCATCGCCGTCACCAGTACTCAGAATAGAAAACTGGTTGGAAAGCGCAATGTATTCCGGGGACTCCTGCATTACCTGCCTGGTCCTCCTCTTCTGTCTGGTGGTCACCCATTCCCTCTCTGCCTGCATACTCTTAAATTGCAGGGTGACCACCTCTACAAACGTGGTATCAGTCTGTATATTATCCTGTCCATAATCCAATCCAAACTGTATTATCCTGTCCATAATCCACTCCAATCTGCATATTATCCTGTCCATAATCCACTCCAATCTGTATATTATCCTGTCCATAATCCACTCCAATCTGTCTATTATCCTGTCCATAATCCACTCCAATCTGCATATTATCCTGTCCATAATCCCCTCCAGTCTGTGTATTATCCTGTCCATAATCCCCTCATCTGTGAATTATCCTGTCCATAATCCAATCCAGTCTGTATATTATCCTGTCCATAATCCACCCCAGTCTGTATATTATCCTGTCCATAATCCACTCCAGTCTGTATATTATCCTGTCCATAATCCCCTCATCTGTGAATTATCCTGTCCATAATCCACTCCAGTCTGTTTATTAACCTGTCAATAATCCAATACAACGTGTGTACTATCCTGTCCATAAGCACTGGCAGCTATCAGACAATGTGGAAAACTGCCCAGGTACGTCCTGTCCACAAAAAGCAGGACAAATCCAATCCAGCCAATTAGTCTATTCTCAATCATCAGCAAAGTGATGGAAGTTGTCATCGACAGTGCTATCAAGCGGCACTTACTCACCAATAACCTGCTCACTGATGCCCAGTTTGGGTTCCGCCAAGACCACTCGGCTCCCGACCTCATTACAGCCTTGCTCCAAACATGGACAAAGGAGCTGAATTCCAGAGGTCAGGTGAGAGTAACTGCCCTTGACATCAAGGCAGCATTTGACCGAGTGTGGCATCAAGGAGCCCTAGTAAAACTGAAGTCAATGGGAATCAGGGGGAATACGCTCCACTGGCTGGAGTCATACCTAGCACAAAGGAAAATGGTTGTGGTGATTGAAGGTCAATCATCACAGCCTCAGGACATCGCTGCAGGAGTTCCTCAGGGCAGTGTCCTAGGCCCAACCATCTTCAGCTGCTTCATCAATAGCCTTCCCTCCAACATAAGGTCAGAAATGGGGATGTTCGCTGATGACTGCACAGTGTTCAGTGCCATTCACAACTCCTCAGATAATGAAGCAGTCCATGCCCGCATGCAACAAGACCTGCACGACGTTCAGGTTTGGGCTGATAAGTGGCAGGTAACATTCGCGCCACAGAAGTGCCAGGCAATGACTATCTCCAACAAGCGAGAGTCTAACCACCGCCCCTTGACATTCAGTGGCATTACCATTGCCAAATTCCCCACCATCAACATCCTGGGGGTCACCATTACCAGAAACTTAACTGGACTAGCCACATAAATACTGTGGCAACAAGAGCAGGTCAGAGGCTAGGTATTCTGCAGTGAGTGTCTCACCTCCTGACTCCCCAAAGCCTTTCTACCATCTACAAGACACAAGTAAGGAGTATAATGGAATACTCTCCACTTACCTGGATGAGTGCAGCTCCAACAACACTCAAGAAGCTCGACACCATCCAGGACAAAGCAGCCCACTTGATTGGCACCCCATGTACCACCTTAAACATTCACTCCCTCCTCCGTGGCTGCAGTGTGTACCATCTACAAGATGCACTGCAGCAACTCGCCAAGGCTTCTTCGGCAGCACCTCTCAAACCTGCGACCTCTTCCACCTAGAAGGACAAGGACAGCAGGCGCATGGGAACACCACCACCTCCAAGTTCCCCTCCAAGTCACACACCATCCTGACTTAGAAGTAATCACCGATCCTTCATCGTCGCTGGGTCAAAATCCTGGAACTCCCTCCCTAACAGCACTGTGGGAGTACCTTCACCACACGGACTGCAGCGGTTCAAGAAGGCGACTCACCACCACCTTCTCAAGGGCAATTAGGGATGGGCAATAAATGCTGGCCTTGCCAGCGATGCCCACATCCCATAAAAAACAAATTTAAAAAAATCCACTCCAGTCTGAATTAACCTGTCAATAATCCAATCCAAGCTGTATATTATCCTGTCCATAATCCAATCCAAACTGTGTATTATCCTGTCCATAATCCACTCCAGTCTGTATATTATCCTGTCCATAATCCACTCCAGTCTGTGTATTATCCTGTCCATAATCCACTCCAGTCTGTGAATTATCCTGTCCATAATCCACTCCAGTCTGTATCTTATCCTGTCCATAATCCACTCCAGTCTGTGTATTATCCTGTCCATAATCCACTCCAGTCTGTGAATTATCCTGTCCATAATCCAATCCAGTCTGTATATTATCCTGTCCATAATCCACTCCAGTCTGTATATTATCCTGTCCATAACCCACCCCAGTCTGTGAATTATCCTGTCCATAATCCACTCCAGTCTGTGAATTATCCTGTTCATAATCCACTCCAGTCTGTGAATTATCCTGTCCATAATACACTCCAGTCAGTATATTATCCTGTCCATAATCCACTCCAGTCTGTATATTATCCTGTCCATAATCCACTCCAGTCTGATAATTATCCTGTCCATAATCCACTCCAGTCTGTATATTATCCTGTCCATAATCCACTCCAGTCTGTATATTATCCTGTCCATAATCCACTCCAGTCTGTATATTATCCTGTCCATAATCCACTCCAGTCTGTGAATTATCTTCTCCATAATCCACTCCAGTCTGTATATTATCCTGTCCATAATCCACTCCAGTCTGTATATTATCCTGTCCATAATCCACTCCAGTCTGTGAATTATCCTGTCCATAATCCACTCCAGTCTGTATATTATCCTGTCCATAATCCACTCCAGTCTGTATATTATCCTGTCCATAATCCACTCCAGTCTGTATATTATCCTGTCCATAATCCACTCCAGTCTGTATATTATCCTGTCCATAATCCACTCCAGTCTGCGAATTATCCTGTCCATAATCCACTCTAGCCTGTTGCACATGAACATATGAGAAATGTCGGACAGGAAAAGACCAGCTAATCCATCCAGTCTGTCCCATACAGTCGCGATGCCTAATGCTTCATGATTAAGCCATTCCTTACCCACTCAGGTCCATATAATCTCCTGGGAGAGGTTAAAACCCAAATAAAAATCCTACGGCAATTATGGAATAAAAATCTGGAAAATTCATCTCCACCCCCTCCCCACCCCCGCCAGTGTCGGAGACCACATTGGTCATGACTTACATTACGTTACCTCTTGTATGACGTGATCTCTGTCCAAGCCAGGAAGCGGTCCAGCTCTCTTTTGAAGGTTTACAGCAAATGAGCACTCAATGCACAAGCAGGCAACTTGTTCCAGAGATCTACTATTCTCTGGGAAAAGAAAAACTGTCTAACATCTAACCTAGTTCTACCATTGTATAACTTTTCAGCATAATCCCTTGTTCTTCCCAACCTATCAAATTAATCAGCGTGGACACAATGTAGTCCCTTCATTATTTTATTGATCAAATTGCCTCAGGGTCTGCATTTCTTTAAAGTCTATACAGCCATCTATTTAAGCCTATCTGGGTAGCTAAGATGTTTTAAGGTTTTACACTTGAAACTAGATTGCATCATCCAGTGCTGGGTATGACTGGCTTATGGGTGAAGCTCAGGTCCTGGAGGTGAAAGACAGTGTTCGATTGATCCAAAAAGCCCACTGTACCATGGCGCCTTTGTGATATTGTGCCATGAAAAAGCAATCGCTGGGGCAGAGTTGGGCTATTTACCCAGCGACTGGCCAGCAATTGCCCACGTAATTCTTACGGTTGATGCAAGTAGGCGTAGGGCAATTTCTAGGCCCGCCCCGGGTATCCACTCAGAGAGTCGTTTGTGACCTCAGAGCCAATCCGAATTGGAACAGCATTTTTTAAGATACAGAGACCTGGAACCTGGAAGACGTTGGCTCGAGATTCTGTCAGTAACTTTTTTCTGTGGAGATGTGTGTAGTCTGTTCCCGAGGACTGAACAGCGGCCGCACTTTGGAACAACACAGGTAGAGGCGCTGCACATGTACAATGGCCGCTGGAATGAGGCTAAAGCAAACAATTTTTAGGCCCCCGGTGAAACAAAAATATGAGAAAAAGAAATTAAAAAATTCGGAAAATTGTTTAAAGCCGGAAAAAAATACGGGAAAGTGATGTTGAATGTCTCGCGGTAAGGTCCAGTTAAATTTTGCAAGGTATTGCCTCCTTTTTGAAAGAGTTTATCAGGGTTATTTAAATCATGTTGTGAGAGAGGGGAAAAAGATTGTGCCCCTGTTTGTACCTCAGAGTCTGTGAGAGACGGAGGGAATGGCAGCAGAAAAACAACTTCTCCAAAACTGATCCCAACTCATCGCCAAGGCTGGGGTTCTTTCTTAGGATTGGGGAGTTTAACCATTTTATTCACTTTCTTATTTGAGCTCCGTTTGGAATTAGAGTTTATTTTGTTTTTTCTTTGTTGTATGTTTAACAACAGCGCTGAAGAGGGAAAGAGAAACTTGGAGCAACTTCTTCCGTCAAAGCTGTAACGAGACTTGAAAGAATTTAAAGATTTTTAATGAACTTTTCACAAAAAATGTGTGTTAACAACACTTTTTTTCCCCCTAAGTTTCGAATATGATTTTGGAAGAAACAAGCAAAAATCAATTTTTCCCTCATCTAAACAAGTTTCAACCAGGTCTTGAAGTCAAAACGCTTTTAAAGAGGATCTGAAATGCTTAAAACATTTTAAAATTGAAATTTCTCAATGTTTGATTTTGAACGATCGAGTGAAGTGAGTAGCTTTACACAAACATGCAACCATGCTGTTGAGGAAGGGGAGGGTATAATGGGTTGGAAATTCCGACCCCCCACGAGTGTGTACGAGGTGTGTACGCACCCGTAGAGGCCTCGCAAGTGCTGGTTACAGGCAAGCGAAGTGCATGCGTTAAAACCCAGCACTTCCGATCTGTCAAGAATCTTCTTGACAGATCCTCCGCCTGCCCAGGAGATGGGCCTCCGCGGGCAGAGAGTTGCGCTTTCTGCACAACCTCCGCCCGCTGAAAATCTTTAAAAACCTTACGCCTGGTAAAAGCAAGCATAAGGCCTGGCATAAGGCCTGCTTTTACCAGCATAAGAGTTTAAAAAAGTAAAAAAAAATTTTTTTTCACTCATTTATAATTTAAAAATACTTTTAAAAAAGCGAAGTTTATTTTTAGCCCCGTAAAAAACTTTAATTATTTTTTTCAAAAAATATTTAATTTAATGTAATTTTAACTAATTTTAAATACGTGATTTAAAAAAAAATTATTTAATGTTTAACTATGTTTTTTGAGTGATCCTCATTCACACTTTTGACAGATCTATGCGTAGAGACCTGTTAAAAGTGTGAAGGGGGATTCCCTGCTTTGATTGGTTCCCCATGGCCCACGTGATCCCAGGGACGCTTGCGAACCGCCTGCACCCTGGGATACCTGGGCCTCTGCACACGCGCAGACCAGGAGAGGCCCAGGATCGGAAGTGTCGGGACCTACGGAGCCAGCAGGTAAGTTCGTAGATTTTTCCAGATCGGAGGCATCCGCACGTAGGAAGCCTCCGATCGGAAAATCCGGCCCATTACTTTTTATTAACTTTTAAAAATATATCATTAAGCCATTTAGAAAGAGAACCAAAAAAGGGGAAAACACAAACCATTTTATTTTGTCTGTTGTTCTATAGTCCGGACAATTCCCAGGAATAATAAAAATATAGATTTCCTCTTAAACGTTGAGTGGAGTGTTAATAGAAACAAGTTATGTAATGATGTATAAAAATTGCAGGAAGCTACTTTAGAAAAAAACACTATGGCCGCGATTTTGCCGGCGCTCAGAGGGCAGGTTCGGAGGTGGGTCTGGAGTTAAAATCTAAATGATTGACAACGGTTTGCGAACCTGCCGCCATCCCGCCTCCACGCAACTTTACAGAGTGTCGGGTCTGCGAGTTCCGATCAGACCCAACACCAAGAGGCGGGAGAGGCTCTTAAGGTAGCTTGTTAACTACCTGGATAATCCTATTTTTACAGGCTTTTTCGATTTTGCCACATTTTCAGCGCGTTCCATGTCATTTGACAAACACGCCAGCTGATTGTGTCGGGTATTGCAACTAGCTGAATAGTTGACAGCAGCAACTGCAGCATAAAAGCTGACCTGCAACATGAGTTCACTTTCAGATGCCAGAACTTTCTGTTTTGAGGATTTGGAACACATTTTGCAGATGTATTGAGGTTGTAAGTGTTTAATCTGAGATCCATATGCACTGTGACCTCCTTGGAAAACCCTCTCCCCACAGTGACTGAGCGCTTATAACATCTCTTCCTCAAGTGACATATATACCAGCAGAATGGGAACCATTTAGACCCTCTCATCCAGAACCAGGCACAACAGCAGCACCAACAACAGGTGCGCCAACCTTCTCCTCAGCCATCTGATACTGCACAGGGCAGAGGGCATCAGCGCAGGGCTGCACCGCGCCACAGGAGATACCCCCAACACAGGGTTTACAGGCCGAGGATGAGCTTCCTCAACATGAGTGAACAGCAGTGCCAAATGAGGCTGAAACTTTCGCGAGAGGTTGTCACTGACATCTGCGCAATGCTGCACCAACACCTGCAGACCAGAGGAGCGTAACTTTACGCAGCAATGTCATGTGGCTGGCACATGGATATGAGTGTTTGCACGACCTTCATTACACACCATACAGCATCTGTACAATTAACTGTGCATTCCAAACACTCTCCCCACCATCACTGCAGATGAAAGGCGCCCTGACCCCTCACTGTGCCACATCCATTTCTGACCACACATAGGCCAACTCTTTGATTCTTTGACATTGCATTTGTTTAATACAATTGAAATAAAGATGACAAATTTATTAGAGTTTTTGGGGATGTAACTAGCAGGGTAGTTAAAGGGGAACCAGTGAATGTAGTATATTTGGATTTACAAAAGGCATTCGATAAGGTGCCACATAAAAGGTTATTGCATAAGATTGGGGCTTACAGGGTTGGGGATAATATAGTAGCATGGATAGAGGATTGGTTGACAGACGGAAAACAGAGAGTAGGGATAAATGGATCTTTTTCAGGTTGGCAGGATATGGCTGGTGGGGTGCCGCAGGGATCAGTGTTGGGGCCTCAGTTATTTACAATCTATGTTGATGACCTAGATGAAGGGACCGAGTGTAATGTATCCAGCTTTGCTGATGATACGGGGTTGGGTGGGACAGTGGGTTGTGAGGAGAGCACAAGGTATCTGCAAGGGGATATGGATAGACTAAGTGAGTGGGCAGTGGGGTGGCAGATGGAGTATAATGTAGGGAAATGTGAGGTTATTCACTTTGGTAGGAAGAATGGAAAAACAGAATATTTTTTGGATGGTGAGAAACTTTCAAATGTTGGTGCTCAGAGAGATTTGGGTGTCCTCGTGCAAGAAACACAGAAAGCAAGCATGCAGGTACAGAAAGCAATAAGGAAGGCAAATGGCATGTTGGCCTTTATTGCAAGGGGGTTGGAGTACAAGAGTAAGGAAGTCTTGCTACAATTGTACAGGGCCTTGGTGAGACCACATCTGGAGTACTGTGCACAGTTTTGGTCTCCTTATCTAAGGAAGGATATACTTGCCTTGGAGGTGGTTCACTCAATTGATTCCTGGGATGACAGGGCTGTCCTATGAGGTTGTGTAGAATGGGCCTATACTCTCTGGAGATTAGAAGAATGAGAGGTGATCTCATTGAAACATACAAGATTCTGAAGGGGATTGACAGGATAGATACTGAGAGGTTGTTTCCCCTGGCTGGAATGTCTAGAACTAGGGGGCATAGTCTCAGGATAAGGGGCAGGCCATTTAAGACTGAGATGAAGAGGAATTTCTTCACTCAGAGGGTTGTGAATCTTAAAATTCTCTGCCCCAGAGGGCTGTGAATGCTGAGTCTTTGAGTATATTCAAGGCTGAGATATATAGATTTTTGGACTCTAGGGGAATAAGGGATATGGGGATCGGGCAGGAAAGTGGAATTGAGGTCGATGATCAGCCATGATTTTATTGAATGGCGGAGCAGGCTCGAGGGGCCGTATGGCCTACTCCTGCTCTTATTTCTTATGTTCTTATGTAACTTTGTATTATATCAAAACACCCAAGTGAGTACCCTTGTGACTATTTGTGTGTTAACCTTTCTTACGCGTGCTTCTACGTGGTGCTTCCCCTGTGGCTTCAGCAGATGTAGAGGTAGCTTGCTCACTTCTCTGCTGCACCTGCTTAGATGCCTTTGGTGGGAATCCTCTGGGTTTGGTAGCCTGGGAGGGCTCTGTCAAAGTCTGCTCCTCCTGCGGCTGTGCAGGGGCTGAGATGGCCATCTCAGTTGGGTGAGGATTCTAGGACTCTGACCGAGGGCTCCACTGTGGCATGGGAGTGTGAGCGCTTGGAGAGGAGCCCACACTTCCTTGTTGTCGACCACCAACATCCCTCTCATGGGTCACCCGCACTTCACTGCTAGCAAGTAGCTAGAGAGCACCATGCTGCACATTAGTGGGGCCATGAGGACCGATTTCTGTGCTAACATTCCTCATAACAAGGATGTCCATGAACCTTTGGTTTCTCTCCTCAATAGATGCCCATCTATCCTCCATAGATGACCATCTATTTAGAAGTGTTACCATGTTCTCCTGAGTCTGGTGATTTATGTCCTCCATGGAGGTTGCCATCCCGTCCATGGCGACACCGACATTCGCCATTGCGTGCACCACGGCATTGCTCATGTTTGACATGGACTCCTCCATTCTCTGCACACTTGCAGTTACTGTGGTTGTAAACCCTGTCAGAGCCTCCTGCACTTGTTCCTGAAGCTCCAGCACTGCTCTCTTTCTGGATGACCACAGAGGCACAGTGTCTACATGCAGCTGAGCAGAGCTAGGAGTGTCCAGCGCACTCCGACGAGGACTCTCCACTGCTGTCGCTGTCTCCGCTATCTGCTGATGCTCACTTGTGAGCTGTGATACACCCAGTGACAACACTACTCTATCTCACGTTGGACCCACCGAGGTGTGCATCTCTGCGCTGGTACTGGGTGCACTCATTTCTGCTAACGCTGCTCCCTCAGAGGCTACAGGTTGCTCTGAGGAGTCGTCCGGCTCTTCCTCCTGGACAGTGGGGAGGGAGCTCTCGATGGTCCTGTGGGGGAGTAAAGGCATGAGTTAGACATGTGATATTTAGGTAGCAGTCACATCCCATTGTGCAGATGATCAGAACTCAATCTCTATGAATATCAGATGCCATATCAGACACGCATGAAATCTAAATGAGAGGGTTGCAAATCTATTCTGTCACCAGCTTGCTGTACTGTGCCTGTTTCTCCATCCCCCACTTCCAGCTCGTCTGCACCTCCGACGATCTCGATAGTAGCCTCCTCAGTGTTAGTTAAATGCGCCATGGAAGGTGGGCCTCCTCCTGTCCTGCCCCTCTCCCTCTTATTGTGGGCTCTCTTTTCCTGCAATGAGGGACACAAGTGGAGTTTGAGTGAGAATGTTGGAGTAAGTGTAGAGAATCCATAGCATAGATGTTTAGAGGGAGACAAAGATGGAGTGAGGTGCCAATACCAAGGTCCCTCCCTGTGCATTGTTAGTTGTTGCCATTGCATAACAGTGATAGCGAGTGTGAGGGGTGCATAGTAGAATGGTGGAGTGATTCTGTACATAGAGAGAAAGGGATGGTTAAGGGTGCAAGGGATGTAAGGGTAAGTTGAGATGTGCAGGAGTAGGTTGACAATGCAGAGTGCTGGTGACGAGAAGAGATGGGAAGCAGATTGAAGGTAAGTGTGATGTTATACTCACTTTTGCTGAGCATAGCAGATCAGTGAACCTTTTTCTGTACTGCACCCAGGTGCGTGCACACAATGACCAGACGCTAACCTCCTCAGCAATTTGCAGCCAGGCTGCCTTTGTGTGCTGAGGAGGCTTCCTCCGTCCATTGGAGGGGAACAGAACCTCCTTGTGCCCTCTTACTCCCTCAACAAGTGCATGGAGGGTGTTATCATCAAAGCCTTTGTTCTTGGAGCAGTCATCTCGCAAAGACTAGCACTCAGGAGCATCAGAAAGTAAATGAAACCCAAAGGCTACATGGGCCCCTTAAATGCAGCTGAATCGAAGACGTCAGCAAAGGCGAGCAGTAGACCCGCACCCACTGATTGGGCCGGGTAACGCGCACAGCGGGCTTAATAAGCCCAATCTAATGAAAATTGTTATCTCAGTGTGGCTGGAACCAGCAGCAGGACCGGAACCCGCCAAACAACGGGCCCGACGCGAACCCGCCTCCTCTGGGAAAATCCAGCCCTATTTGTTTATTGAGAAAGACATAGGCCGCGTTTTTGCCGGCACTCAGAGGGTGGGTTCGGAAGCAGGTCCGCTGTCAAAATCGCAATGATTGATGGCGGGTTGGGAACCCACTGCGAACCCGCCTCCATGTACGTTTCCAAAGTGTTGGATCTGCGATTTCAGAACAGACCCAACACCAAGCGGCGGAGGATGCATTTAGGATAGTTAACTACTTATTAACTGCTTGTTAAAGACTATTTTGCCAGCCTTTTTCTATTTTCCCACATTTTCAACGGGGTTCACATCGTTTGGAGATCACATCAGCTAAGTATGTCGGGAGTTCCATTGAGCTGAAGAGTTCCCAGCTGCAACTGCAGTATAAAATCTAACCTTTCACACCTGTTCAGTTTGCAGTGTCAAAAGTTGCTGATTTCAGGATTGGGAAGACACATTTGATCTGTATTGAGGCTGTAAGTGTGTGGTGTAAACTCTATATGCACTGTCACCTCCTTGGAATAGCCTCTCTCCCCAGTGACTGATTGCTTCTACCATCTCATCCTCACCTGCCATATATAACAGCAGAATGGGAACGATTTATACTCTCTCACCCAGGTCCTCAAAATCGGAAGATGATCATCTGCAGCAGCAGCAGAACCAGGAACACCAGCAGCACCAACAACAAGAGCGTCAACCTTCTCCTCAACCACCTGCTGCTGCACAGGGCAGAGGCCATCAGCGCAGGGCTGCACCACACCGCAGGAGATACCCCCAACACAGGGTTTACAGGCAGAGGATGAGCTTCCTCAACATGAGTGAAGTGAGCAGCAGTGCCAAAGGAGGCTGAGACTTTCGCGAAAGGTTTTCGCAGACATCTGCACAATGCTCGATCAACACCTGCAGCCCAGAGGAGGCAGGTGGACACGCCTTACCAGTGGCTGTCAAAGTCACCACTGCCCTCAACTTCTTTGTGTCAGGCTCTTTCCAGGGATCAGCAGCAGACATTAACGACATCTCCCAGTCGGCCGCCCACAGATGCAGCACGCAGGTCACCGATGCCCTCTTTGACAAATCCGCCAATTACATCCACTTTTCCACTGATGAAGGCAGTGTTACTGAGCAGGTGCTCGGCTTTGTCAATCTGGCTGGCTTCCCATGGGTGCAGGGTGTCATCGACTGCACACATGTGGCCATCAGGGCACTCCATCAGAACCCAGCAGCATTTGTAAACCGCAAGGGCTTCCACTCCCTTAACGTGCAGCTGGTCTGCAACCATAGGAAGAGCATCATGCATGTGTGCGCGAGATTCCCTGGCAGCTGCCATGACTCTTACATCCTGCGCCAGTCCACTGTCCCTCAGCTCTTCGCACCGCCAAATGAACTTTCCGGCTGGCTCCTTGGAGACAAGGGCTGAAGACGTGGCTAATGACACCGATGAGGAGGTCATCAAACAAAGCTGAGGAGCATTACAATCAAAGCCACATTTCCACCAGAAGCATCATAGAGCAAACAATAGGGTTGCTCAAAATGTGCTTCAGATGCCTGGACAGATCTGGTGGAGCCCTTCAGTACGCACCAGCCAGGGTCTTGAGAATCGTTGTTGTCTGCTGCGCCCTGCACAATATCGCACTGAAGCGAGGATTATCGCTGCATGAGGAAGAAGGCACAGAGCACACAGCCTCTTCAGAGGAGGAGGAGGAGGACAAGAATGAGGGTCAGCAAGAGGAAGACCTGGAGGAGGCGGCTGACCCAGTGCGATCAGCACGCGAGCACATTGCTGCCCGTGATGCCAGGAATGGCTTAATCAATGCCAGATTCACGTAACTTTATGCAGCACAGACATCTGGCTGCCACATACACATGAAGGTTGGCATTACCACACTGCCACACCATAGAGCATCTCTACAATGAACTGTTCAAACCTTGCACTGTCGCCACCATTGCTGGACAATAAAGGCGCCCTTACCCTTGTCTGTGCCACTTCAATTTGTGACCACACATATGGCAACAAAATCAAACATTCAGAAAACATTATTTTATTACAACAAAATAAAAGAACAGAATCTTAACACTCATTTATAGCAATTCACCCAAGTGACTACCCTTGTGACTATTTCTGTGGGAGCTTGCTTTTACACATGCTTCTACTTGGTGCTGCCCCTGTGGCTTCACCAGATGTAGAGGCAGCCTGCTCACTTCCCTGCTGCGTCTGCTTAGACGCCTTTGGTGGTCGTCCTCTGGGTTTTGGAGCCTTTGAGGGCCCCGCCAAAGTCTGCTCCTCCTGTGGCTGTGCAGGGGCAGACTTGGCCATTACTGTTCGGGGAGGCATATGGGGCTTTGACCGAGGGGTTGGCAAGTGGGGGGAAGCTTGAGTGCTTGGAGAGGAGCCCCCACTTCCATGTCCCCTCTCATGGGCCACTGCACTTCTCTGCTAGCAAGTAGCTGGGGAGCACCTTGCTGCACATCAGTGGGGCCAAGAGGACCCATGTCTGTACGGATATTCCTCATAACAAGGATGTCCATAAACCTCTGGTTTCTCTCCTCAATAGATGCCTACCTATCCTCCATAGATGACCATCTATTTAGAAGTGTTACCATGTTCTGCTGTGTCTGGCGATTTATGTCCTCCATGGAGGTTTCCATCTTTTATTATTAGTAAAAAAACAGTACTAGCAAAATTAATGGGACTAAAAGTCGATAAATCCTAGGGATTTGAAAGAGGTGGCCATTGGGATAGTGGACCCATTGGTTGTCATCTTCCAAAATTTTATAGATTCTGGAACGGTTCCTGCAGATTGGAGGATAGCAAATGTAACCCCACTATTTGAAGAAAGGAGGGAGAGCGAAAACGGGGAACTACAGATCTGTTAGCCTCACATCAGTAGTTGGGAAAATGCTGGAATCTATTATAAAGGATGCAATAACTGGGCACTTAGAAACTAATAGTAAGATTGGGTAGAGTCAACATGGATTTATGAAAGGGAAATCCTGTTTGACAAACCTATTGGAGTTCTTTGAGGATGTAACTAGTGGAGTAGACAAAGGGGAACCGATTGATGTGGTGTATCTGGATTTTCAGAAGGCCTTCGATAAGGTCCCATACAAGAGGTTGGTGAACAAAATTAGGGCGAATGGGATTGGGGGTAATATACTAGCATGGATTGAGAATTGGTTAACAGACAGAAAACAAAGAGTAGGGATAAATGGGTCTTTTTCAGGATGGCACGCTGTGACTAGTGGGGTACCGCAAGGATCGGTGCTTGGACCCCAGCTATTCACAATCTATATCAATGATTTGGATGAGGGGACTAAATGTAACATTTCCAAATTTGCTGATGATACAAAGCTAGGTGGCAGTGTCAGTTGTGAAGAGGATATGAAGAGGCTTCAAGGGGATCTCGACAGGCTCAGTGAGTAGGCGAGAACATGGCAGATGGAATATAATGTGGATAAATGTGAAGTTATCCACTTTGGTAGAAAAAACAGAAAGGAAGAGTATTTCCTAAATGGTGAAAGATTGGGGAATGCAGATGCTCAAAGGGACCTGGGTGTCCTTGTACATGAGTCACTGAAAGTGAATGTGCAGGTGCAGCAAGCCATTAGGAAGGCAAATGGTATGCTGGCCTTCATTACAAGAGGATTTGAGTACAGGAGTAAAGAAGTCTTACTCCAATTATATAGGGCCTTGGTGAGACCACACCTGGCGTACTGTGTACAATTTTGGTCTCCTTACCTAAGGAAGGATAGGCTTGCCATAGAGGGAGTCCAACGAAGGTTCACGAGATTGATTCCTGGGATGGCGGGACTGTCGTATGAGAAGAGATTGAGTAAACTAAGCCTGTATTCTCTTGAATTCAGAAGAATGAGAGGGGATCTCATTGAAGCATACAAAATTATTACAGGGCTTGATAGGATGGATGCTGGGAGAATGTTTCCCTTGGCTGGGGAGTCTAGAACCAGGGGCCACAGCCTCAGGATAAAGGGTAGGCCATTCAGGACTGAGATGAGAAGAAATTTCTTCACACAGAGGGTGGTGAATCTTTGGAATTCTCTACCCCAGAGGGCTGTGGAGGCTCAGTCATTGGGTATATTCAAAACAGAAGTCGATAGATTTCTGACTAGTAAGGGCATCAAGGGATATGGCGATAGGGCCGGTGAATGGAGTTGAGGCAGAAGATCAGCCATGATCTCATTGAATGGCAGAGCAGGCTCGAAGGGTCGAATGGCCTACTCCTGCTTCTATTTCTTATGTTCTTATGTTTCCATGGCAGAACCTACAGTTGCCATTGTGTGCACCATGACATTGCTCATATTTGAGATGGAGTCCTCCATTCTCTGCACACTCGCAGTCACCATGGTTACAAACCCTGTCAGAGCCTCCTGAACTTGTTCCTGTAGCTCTAGCACCGCTCTCTTCCTGGATGGCCCCCGAGGCTCAGGGTCTGCATGCAGCTAAGCAGAGCTAGGAGACTCCTGCGGCCTCCGACGAGGTGTCTCCACTGCTGTCCCTGTCTCCACCATCTGATCTTGCTCACATGTGACTTGTGATACACCAGGTGACAACATCACTTCATCTTGCATAGGACCCACTGAGGAGTGCGTCTCTGCGCTGATGCTGGGTGCGCTCATTTCTGCTGACGCTGCTCCCTCAGAGGCTGGAGCATCCTCTGAGGAGTGCTCCTGCTCTTCCTCCTGGACAGTGGTGGGGCTCTTGATGGTCCTGTGGGAGAGTAAAGACATGAGTTAGACATGCGATATGTAGATTGCAGACACATACCATTGTGCACATGATGAATATTCAATTTCTATTGACATCGGATCCCAATCGAGTCACTCATGATTGCAAAATAATATGTCTGGAAAATAATTCTGTCACCAGGTTGTTCTAATGAGCCCCTCTCTCCGTCCCCCACTTCAGGCTGCTCAACTTCTCCTCCAATGTCCGGAGCTGCCTCCTCAGTGCTGGTGAGCTCAGCGAGCGATAGTGGTCCTCCTCCTGTTCTCTCCCTCTCCCTCTTATTGTGGGCTCACTTTTCCTGCAATGAGGGAAAGAAGTGCAGTTTTAGTGAGAGTGATGGAATGAGTGTAAAGAATGGATAGGATAGATGTTTAGAGGGAGACTATGATGGAGTGGGGTGCCAATACCAAATTGCCTCCTTTTGAGTTGTTAGTTGTTGTCATTGCATAACGTTGAGAGTGAGTGTGAGGGGTGCATAGTAAGATGGGGATGTGATTCTGTAGATAGGGAGACAGGGATGGGTGATGGTCAAAGGGATGTTGGGGTGAGTTAGGATGTGCAGGTGTAGGGATGGCAATGCAGAGTGATAGGGATGTGATGACAGGCACAACAGAATGAAGGCAAGTGTGCTTTTATACTCACTTTTCCTGAACGCAGGAGATCATTAAACCTCTTCCTACATTGCACCCAGGTGCGAGCAACCGCAGACCTTGCATTCACCTCCTCAGCTATTTGCAGCCAGGCTGCCTTGGTCTGGTGAGGAGGTCTCCTCCTTCCATCCCCAGGGAATAGAACCTCCCTGTGTCCTTTGACTCCCTCCACAAGAACATGGAGGGAGTCATCGTTGAAGCGTGGCGCAGCCCTCTGTCTCTCTGCAGTCATTTTGCAATCAAGCAGCACTCAGGAGTATGGAAGCAGAAGTGACAGCAAATGGGGACATGGACCCCTTAAATACACCGGCAGCAAACGCGTCATCAGAGGAGCTCAACAGACCCACACCTGGTGATTGGGCCGGGCAACGCGCATCGAGGGCTTAACAAGCCCAATCATCGCAAAATTGTTTGCGCAGAGCGGCTGCAGCCGGGAGCGGGATCGGAACCTGCCAACAACCGCCGCGAACCCGCCTCAGCTGGGAAAGTCCAGCCCATAGAAAATACTTGATTAAACCGATAATGTACAATTTCGATTTGGTATAAATGTTTGAAATAGGAGATTAAAAATTGAGAGTACAATGAAGTTTGTTTCCCGCTATTTAATTGCGAAGTATCTAAAATACTTCGACACATTTCATCATAAGAGCACGGATTAATAAGCGAAATTTGTATATCGACATCCTTATGTCACCATATTAGTAAGCATTTCCAAGTCAGTCTGATTTGTTCTCCTGTCCGGGAAGAAAGATAAATGTTTATTTTTGTTAAATCATAGCTTTTCCTGCTTTTTGATTTTAATTCGGTGACGCAAATTGTGTATGTGTTTTTCTGCACTTGTGACTAAGTGCTGCATTTATGACATGTTACATGGGGGCGGGGGGGGGGGGGTGGTTTGCTGGTTTAACAACAACTTGTATTTATAACAACTTGTATTTATATAGCGCCTTTAACGTAGTTATTATAAGACAAAATATTTGACACGAGCCATATAAGGAGAAATTAGGGCAGATGACCAAAAGCTTGGTCAAAGAGATAAGTTTTAAGGAGCGTCTTAAAGGAGGAAAGAGAGGTAGAGAGGCGGAGAGTTTAGGGAGGGAATTCCAGAACTTAGAATAGAGGCAACAGAAGGCACAGCCTTATGCCTGCTTTTACCAGGCGTAAGAATTTCATAGGCATTCAGCGTGCGAAAGTTGGGCAAATAGCGCAACTCTCCACCCGCAGAGGCCCATCTCCTGGGGATGCGGACGATCTGTCAAGAGGATTCTTGACAGATCGCAAGTTCCGGGTTTTCGCGCATGCGCTTCGCATGCCTAAACCTGGAACTTGCGCGGCCCCTATGGGCACGTGCGCACCTCATACGCACCCGTGGGAGTCACAAAATACGGCCCAATGTTTATTAATGGCAGTGATTAGCGTTGAAAATACGGATACCCGTTTTTGTTCAGTTCTTTTAATGCTGCGAACTAAAGAACTACAGCACTTTATATTTGTTGGTTGTCTGGTTGCATTGTGATTAATATTCTAATGACTTACGTGGACATACAGCACATCAGCGCCATAGGAAAGCCGCTGCTCCTGCTGCTTGTGCAGCCATTGGTGTAGTGACATGAGGGATGGGCTAACACGTTGAAAACTTTAAGATTAATACTAATTGCATAAATAGATATGCCTCCTTCAGCCCACCTTGGGCTTTTGGATTGTTTGTCGATGCATAACTGTGTAACTGAGTGAAGTGTTAACGTATTATTATGCAGTTCTTTTAAGTCCCGGTCATTTCTGACAAGTAATTTTATTTTTAAAATAGAGTTTGTAGATGACGAACTAAAAGCTTTTAATTAATTCTACCGTAAACAAACTTGCAGAATGGGCATGTAAATGACAAATGAATTTCAATATAGATAAGTGTGAGGTGGTGCATTTTGGTAGGAGGAATAAGGAGGCGACCTGGTCCTTGGAAAATAAGAGTCTAAATGGGGTAGAGGTGCAAAGTGATCGAGGGGTATAGATTCACAAATCATTAAAAGTAGCAACGCAGGTTAAAAAAAGCCATAAAAGTGCAAATAAAGCACTGGGGCTCATTTCTAGAGGAATAGAATTCAAAAGCTGAGAAGTTATGTTAAACTTGTATAGAACCTTGTCTGATTGTCTCATGATTTGAGACGGTGAGGTGGCAATATGGCATTACTGTATATATGCTTTTAAGTGGTTGCTGTTGCTGGCACTGTTGCAAAAGTTGTTGTAAAATTTGCCCATGGACGAAAAGGTGGCGCTCAAAGGAGTTTGTGGCCCACTCAGTACAAAAAAAATTAGAGGGAACATTGCTCGTCTGCCCTCTCAGGTGGATGTAAAAGATCCCATGGCACTATTCGAAGAACAGCAGGGGAGTTTTCCCCAGTGTCCTGGCCAATATTTATCCCTCGACCAAAACCGAAAAACAGATTGTTTGGTCATTATCACATTGCTGTTGTTGGACCTTGCTGTGCGCAAATTGGCTACCACATTTCCTACATTACAACAGTGACTACACTTCAAAAGTGCTTCATTGACTGTAAAGCGCTTTGGGACATCCTGAGGTCATGAAAGGCGCTATCCAAATGCAAGTCTTTCTTTTTTTATTTAAACATTACATATGTCATAATGATACAAATAAACTGACCTTGCCGATTACCTTTCATGTCTTTGAGCAGATTTATTAATGTTTTTACCTGGAGGCCTCAGCCTTTTTTAAAAGCTTGAATTTGGACTTGATATTTTCCACAGTTATAATTCTGTCAACTGAAGGGAGTTACCAATTACATGTGTACCTGTAGTTCTGAGAATGGTACTGCCTGAAGGTGTGCTGAGCACAGAATTTCTCATGATGCATTAGTAGGATTCTGTCAGAGATTCTCTCCTCAAGCTTTAACAGTGTGTATCAATTTTTTTCCAAATGCTTGGAAGAAAAGCTGGAGGGGAAATTAAAAAAGGTTCTTTCAGGTAAAATGTTCACAAAACGAATATTGATTTTTTTTTTTTACTTCACACACAGTGGGGTTGATATTGTTCTCTTTACTGCTCTGTTTACACCTGAAAACAGGGTGATAGTGGTTGGGAAATTGAGAGCGATTTGGGCCCACTCACTTTCTCCCAGTTTTTGGACCCACCCAATTTACTGGTGGTGCGGTGGGTGGGTGGGGTAGGGAGGGGGTCAGGTGGGGTGGGCAGTAGATTGGAGCATTCTAACACCCACAGCTTTCGTCTGAAACAGGCTGGAGCCTCATGAATGTATGTAAATCAGGCCTGCGCGATTACCTGACCATCCTGCCCCAATAACGTCACTTTCTGTTCCTGCCCACTAACCATGGGTAGCGCAAAATCTCATATGGAAATTTCAAATAGTCTTCAAAAGAATCAGGAGCTGGCCTCAGGTGTTGCATTACAAAACTTGGAGATTGTTTTAGGCTTTGTACTGCGAGGGAGCTTTCGCAATTGTCGGTTGTGAAATTTAAAACACGAGGGACGCGAAATTCAGGTCCTTTGCACCTGCCGTTAGCGCCTCGGTCGATAATTCGGTTACCGCCCCTTTCGCCCCCTCGGCCTTTATTTTCATGGGGATTCTTCTTGGAATCCAACTCTGGGAGGATGAGAAGGAAGGATGAGCCAACTGCAGCTGGAGGGTGAGCAAGTGGAAGGATAATCACAGAACGTCACCCTGAAAACAATATTGCTGCCTTCATGAATTGCAAAAGGTGCCATTCAATAAATATTCAGCTGCTATGTGGTGACCAGCACTGCATCATGCAGGTCTATTCCCACTTTCCTGGCAGCTGTCATGATGCTTTTATATTGTGGCAGTTATCCTTCTCCCCCCTGCACAGCACATTCAAGGCTGGTTCCTTGGAGACAAGTGCCATCTCCTGCACATCTGTCTTAGGTTACTTCTTAGAAATCCCCACTCAGCATTGGAACTTCAGTACAATCAGATCCATGCTTCAGTTACAGTCCCCATCAAGCAGATCAGTGGAGGTCCGAAGCAGCAATTTAGATGGCTGGACAGATCTGAAAGCTTCCTCCTTTACAGCCCACAGACAGTGTTACATTTGCTTGTGTTCTTCTGCATGCTCCATAAATTTACTGTGCAGCAAGAACTGCACATGGAGCCAACTCTGAAGGTGAGCCTTTACCCTTATGAAAGAAAGAACTTGTATTTATACAGCACCTTTCATGACCTCAGGATGTCCCAAACCACTTTACAACAAATGAAATACTTTTTTTTTGAAGTGTAGTCACTGTTGTCACTGCGTAACTTTGGTGTCCTATAAAACACTATGCTTCCGACCCCACATCCTCGCCATCACAAATACCACCTACTGCCAACTCCATAATATTGCCCCCTTCTGCCTCTGTCTCAGTTCATCTGTTGTTGAACCCCTCATCCATACTTTTGTTACTTCCAGACTCGACTATTCCAATGTTCTCTGTGTACATGCGCGTGTGCACTTTGGCTGCCACTCCGGACCCGAGCCGTTCACTTCTATTCCCACTTTTTTCTCCCCCCTTTTCCTTTTCTCTCTATCCCTCCCTGACCGCTCTCTCCTGTCATCATGCCTCTTTTCATCTCTCCTCTCTCGGATACTCTGCCCTCCCAAATCCCTACCCCAACCCTTCATTACTCTTCGACCTTCTACTCTCTTGCCGTCGTCCCAGGTTTGACTCCCTCTTAGATAAGCCTACAGCTTCCCTCTGTGCCTCTCTTGGCATCCTCCGAAGGGCCCACAGTGGCACTCGTCGCTGCCGTCCTCGCGAGCAGCAACCCCAACTGTCCCATCCTACTCTCTCGCCGACCTTCCTGCCCAGCGCGCCCGTCGGGGGCTAATCTTGCGAATCTCCTCCCCGTCCAACTCATCCCTCCCTGGGCTGACCCTGTGGACTCTGGCAGTGGATCAGTCATCACCGACCCTCTCCGCATCTCCCTCCAGAATGTCCGTTCACTTGCGAACAAGGCCCTTGCCATCCATGAGCTCATCGTGGATGATTGCATCGATATCATGGTGCTGACAGAAATTTGGTTGAGGGGCAATGACAACTTACCCTTAAATGAAGCCTCCCCGCCTGGCTATACCTTCCACCACTTGCCCCGCTCAGACCGCCGTGGTGGTGGTGTGGCTGTCATCACCAAATCACACCTTGGTCTGTCCCCCTACTACCTTACTCCGGCACTTTCTCCTCCTTTGAGCAACTCATCTTATTCCACCCCTCTCACGTATCATTTAAAATTCTCGTTCTCTACCACTCACCCAAGTACCATAAAAATTTTATTACCGAGATATCTTCACTGCTTTCCTCCCTCAGCCTCTGCATCGAACGACTTCTCATCCTCGGTGATTTCAACCTCCATCTCAATTCTTCATGCTCTCTCTCCTCTGAGTTCACTAGCCTCCTATCCTCCCTTAATCTCTCCCTCCATGTAAACTCCCCAACCCATATTCACGGCCACCCCCTCAACCTTGCCATCTCTCGTGGCCTCACTACTCCCATCGTGTCAATCACAGATAAGGCCATTTCTGACCACATCCTTGTATCGCTCTCCACCCACATCCCCCTTCTCCACCCCCCCCACAACGTTTACTACCTTCTGTGTCCTCCCTTGGAAATAACTCTCTTCCAACTCTCTTACAACTGCACTTACGAAATCCCAACTGCCCAGCCTTTGGCCTTCCATTCACCATGACATTTCTGCAGCTACCGATCTGCTTAACCACACCCTCACCACCACTTTTAATGCCCTAGTCCCTATTAAAACAATTACTCTCTCACCCTGGCCATTCCCCGGTAAGGCCCTCACCTTCACGCCCTTAAGTCCAAGGGACGCATATTTGAATGGATATGGCGGATTACTGGTTTAGCCATTCACCGCCAGATCTGGCTGGACCACATAAAGCAGTACCGGGTCCTGCTCTCGTCTGCCAAAATTGCCCACTATTCCAGAATCATTCTGGATTGCAAAGATAAACCCCGGCTTCTATTCTCTACTGCTAACCATCTTAAACCCCTCTCCTCTGTCTCCTCCAGCCTCACCTCCGACAACAAGTGTGAGGAGCTCATGGACTTCTTTGTCTCTAAGATTGAGACCATCCGTGCAGCTACCTCTGTCACTTCCCTTCTTTCCCCTAGCCCACCGGGCCAAACTTCCTCTAAGGTTCCCCCCTGCCCTAGCCCTGAACTCGTATGTTTCTCCAGTTTCTCTCCGATCTCCCCTCATGACCTCTCCGCGCTCATTTGTCCATGAGACACACTTCCTGCTCCCTCGACCCTATTCCCACCAAACTGCTGACCACCCAACTTCCTTTTCTGGCTCCCATGTTAGCTGGCATTGTTAATGGTTCTCTCTCCTCAGGTACTGTCCCGCTCTCCCTCAAATCTGCCGTCATCACCCCTCTCCTCAAAAAACCAACCCTTGACCTCTCCGTCCTTGCAAACTACCGCCCCATCCCCAACCTCCCTTTCCTCTCCAAAGTTCTTGAACGTGTTGTCGCCTCCCAAATCCCTGTTCATCTTTCCCACAACTCCATGTTTGAATCCCTCCAATCAGGTTTCCGCTCCTGCCACAGTACCGAAACGGCTTTCATCAAAGTCACAAATGACATCCTTAGTGACTGTGACAAATATAAACTATCCCTCCTCGTCCTTCTTGACTTGTCTGCAGCCTTTGACACGGTTGACCACTCCATCCTCCTCCAACACCTCTCCACCATCGTCCAGCTGGTCTGCACTCGCCTGGTTCCATTCTTATCTATTTAATCGTAGCCAGAGAATCACCTGCAATGGTTTCTCTTCCCGCTCCCGCATCATTACATCTGGTGTCCCCAAGGATCTACCCTTGGCCCCCTCCTATTTCTCATCTACAAGATGCCGCTTGGCGACATCATCCGAAAACACAGTGTCAGTTTCCACATGTACGCTGACGACACTCAGCTCTACCTCACTACCACTTCTCTCGACCCCTCCACTGTCTCTAAATTGTCAGACTGCTTGTCCGACATCCAGTTCTGGATGAGCAGAAATTTTCTCCAATTAAATATTGGGAAGACAAAGTCATTGTTTTCGGTTCCCGCCACAAACTCCGTTCCCTAGCCACCGACTCCATCCCTCTCCCTAACATCTGTCTGAGGCTGACCCTCACCGATCACAACGTTGGTGTCATATTTGACACTGAAATGAGCTTCCGACCACATATCCGCAGCATAACTAAGATCACCTATTTCCACCTCCGTAACATCACCTGTCTCTGCCCTTGCCTCAGCTCATCCACTGCTGAAACACTCATCCATGCCTTTGTTACCTTTAGATTTGATTATTCCAACGCACTCCTGGCTGGCTTCTCACATTCTACCCTACGTAAACTTGAGCTCATCCAAAACTCGGCTGCCCGTGTCCTAACTTGCACCAAGTCCCGTTCAACCATCACCCTTGTGCTCACTGATCTACATTGGCTCCTGGTTAAGCAACCCCTCGATTTTAAAATTCTCACCTTGTTTTCAAATCCCTCCACGGCCTCGCTCCTCCCTATCTCTGTAATCTCCTCCAGCCCCACAACACCCCGAGATATCTGCGCTCCTCTAATTCTGCCCTCTTGAGCATCCCTGATTATAATCGCTCAACCTTTGGTGGCCGTGCCGGCACTTCTGTTGCCTAGGCCCTAAGCTCTGGAATTCCCTGCCTAAACCTCTCCGCCTCTCTACCTCTCTTTCCTCCTTTAAGACGCTCCTTAAAACCTATCTTTGACCAAGCTTTTGGTCACCTGCCCTAATTTATCCTTATGTGGATCGGTGTCAAATTTTTTGTCTTATAATACTCCTGTGCCGTGTCTTGGGACATTTTACTACATTAAAGGCGCTATATAAATACAAGTTGTTGTTGTTGTTCTCCTGGCCGACTTCCCATCCCCCGCCCTCCATACATTTCTGCGCACCCAAAGCTCTGCTGCCCATATTCTATCTGACTCCGATGCTGAGCCAGCTGGCAGGTTAGGTCGGTGGGGGGGGGGGGGCGGGGGCAGGAGGCAATCCCGGAGGGGACCTTGAATGGACCTGCTCTCAGCTGGAGGTTTTAGGGGGCCCAAGAGACGCATTCCTGCTCATCCTGGGCCCAGCAAAATAAAAGATAAAAATTTCTTGGGGCAATTTTGAGTTGTCTCCAGCGGTCCCTTTAAGGACTGCTCATTAGGCCGTTCAACACCTGGTAGAAATTGTACCAGAAAATTGTAATTGGCGTCCTACAACCCCGTAAGGTTCCAATTTGCATATTTAAGCAGCCTCCCGCCTGTTTCGGGCAGGCAAGCAGCTCACCCATTTCAGGTCTGCCTGAAAATTGCAACAGGCGGGTCTTGGGTGTCAATAGGGTGGGTGAGGCATTCCCCCCTCCCCTGATTTTCAATTGCTGACTACCCGTTTTTCAGGCGAGAAACGGACGCCCCACAGTTGAAAATCTACCCCATGATATTTACCAAGGAAGATCTAAAGCGATGAAATAATAACGTGGGCATCACAGGGCTCACTGAGCTTCCTGTGATTGACAAGTGCTGTCAGCATATACTGCTGCCTGAGGAACAACATCCCTTTAAGTCGGGAGAGCAAACTTATAGTCATAGAGTCATAGGGCTGGATTTTGAAGTTGGAGTCGTGTTGGGGTCGGGAATCACACATTCTGGCTTGTGAACCCGCCTCCGTCGAGATGTGGCCAACCCACTGTATTTTCCCTTGATTGACCTTGTTGAGCCCGCCCAGTGGGCTCAGCAGGCCAATTAAGGGCCACTCGGCAACAGGTGACGTCACAGACTGACATTTCATCTGTCACGAGCTTTTGACAGATGAAGTATCAGCGTTTGACAGCTCTGTGAAGCTGTCAAACACTCACAATATGATTTCTAACTTCAGTCCTTCCTCTCAGGCTGAGTTAGAAATCATTCCAGCACAGAAAACAGAAGGCTGCTGTTTTTGACAGGTCCACGGCTTTCCTGCTTTCTGTGCCGGTGAGATTTCTAACTCCCGAGAACTGAAGGGCTGACACCTGCAGGAGGAAGTTAAGGTAAGTAAAACTTTTTCCAACACTTAGCACTTACCTTACACACTTACCTCTGCACACATGCACCCATCACTCACCTGCCCACCGGACATATCGACCCCTCCAACCCCTGCAGACCCACGGCCCGACCCGATAACTTGGAGTGTTTGCCACCTGTCAGGAAGCCCACACTTTTCGTTTGAAAATAGGGATTATGCAAAAAACTGCCTGTTAACAACCTGTTAACAGGCAGTTAATTGTCACTAATCCCTTCCCGCCTCGGGGAGTCGGGTCTCAGACCAGGTCGGGTACCCGCCGCCAGAGAAACTGGCATGGAGGTGGGTTGGAGTCGGGATGGGGTCGGGACCCCTGAATCTGCAACTTTAACTCCCCCCCCCCCCGCCTCCAACCCCGACTCCACGGGTCATTGAAAATCCAGCCCATAGAGTTATACAGCACAGAAAGAGGCCCTTCGGCCCATCGTGTCCGCGCCGGCCATCAAGCCCTATCTATTCTAATCCCATTTTCCAGCACTTGGTCCGTAGCCTCGTATGCTATAGCGTTTCAAGTGCTCATCTAAATGCTTCTTGAATGTTGTGAGGGTTCCTGCCTCTACCACCCTTTCTGGCAGTGAGTTCCAGATTCCAACCACCCTCTGGGTGAAAAAGTTTTTCCTCAAATCCCCTCTAAACCTCCTGCCCCTTACCTTGAAACTATGCCCCCTGGTTATTGACCCCTCTACTAAGGGGAACAGTTCCTTTTTATCTACCCTATCTATGCACCTCATAATTTTGTACACCTCAATCAGGTCCCCCCTCAGCCTTCTCTGCTCTAAGGAAAACAACCCCAGCCTGTCCAGTCTCTCTTCATAGCTGAAACGCTCCAGCCCAGGTAACATCCTGGTGAATCTCCTCTGCTTCCTCTCCAATGCAACCACATCCTTCCTATAGTGTGGCGACCAGAACTACACACAGTATTCCAGCTGTGGCCTAACTAGCATTTTGTACAGCTCCATCATAACCTCCTGGCTCTTATATTCTATGCCTCGGCTAATGAAGGCAAGTATCTCATATGCCTTTTTAACCACCTTATCTAACTGTCCTGCTGCCTTCAGGGATCTATGTACATGCACACCAAGGTCCCTCTGATCCTCTGTCCTTCCTAGGGTCCTACCATTCATTGTGTATTCCCTTGCCTTGTTAGTCCTCCCAAAATGCATCACCTCACACTTTTCAGGGTTAAATTCCATATGCCACTGTTCTGCCCATCTGACCTATATCGTCCTGTAGCCTGAGGCTTCCCTCCTCACTATTTACCACTCCACCAATTTTCGTGTCTTAGAAACATAGAAACATAGAATCTAGGAGCAGGAGTAGGCCATTCGGACTTACTGATCATACCTCCTACATTCATATCTAATCATTAATGTACACTACAAACAGCAAGGGACCCAGCACCGATCCCTGCGGTACACCACTGGACACAGGCTTCCAGTCAGAAAAACAACCTTCGACCATCACCCTCTGCCTCCTTCCACTAAGCCAATTTTAGATCCAATGTGCCAAATTGCCCTGGATCCCATGGGCTCTTATCTTCTTGACCAGTCTCCCATGCGGGACTTTGTCAAAAGCCTTACTGAAGTCCATGTAGACTACATCAACTGCACTACCCTCATCCACACACCTAGTCACCCCCTCGAAAAATTCAATCAAATTGGTTAGACATGATCTTCCCCTGACAAAGCCATGCTGACTATCCTTGATTAATCCTTGCCTCTCCAAGTGGAGACTAATTCTGTCCCTCAGAATTTTTTCCAATACTCATCCTTTGAGCCTGGGACTTCCTTTGATTCGGTTAAATCGAGCATTTTTGTGGAGCAATTATTTGTAAGTTTTGTGCACTCTACAGCTTGAGTCCAGAAATTCACAAAACCATCCAAAGCAGAACTGTGAGCATCCATTATTTTGATTTCCATCTGTTATAACTGATGAAAAAAGGACAAACAATCTTTTATTCACAAAAGGAGGGAACTATGCCCCAAAGTACTCACAATCTGTTAATAAACCCCTGATGACAATGGGATGATGCGGAGATGCCGGTGTTGGACTGGGGTGGACAAAATTGAGAGGTCGCACAACACCAGGTTATAGTCCAACAGTTTTATTTGAAATCACAAGCTTTCGGAGCTATCGATTGCTCCTTCCTCAGGTGAAGATTGACAGGGATGAGGTAAATGGCAGCTGAATATAAATGTGCATCCTCATTGATTCATTCATTTGTGGTTTGCTTTGAAATCAGATGCGTATTCAATTATTTCCAAATTTCAGTCTAGCAGCAGCAAAGGTATCTATTTCATTGAAGGAAGGGAGGAACCTGCTCAATAGCTCAGCCATAGTTCCAGCATTTAAAAATCAGCCCCTTATTGCTTTTCGCTTATCCTATAACATCATTTAAAATTAACAAAAGGCCCACCACAGTGAGCCACCTTGAAAATACTGGATTCCCAATACACAACCCAACAATAGCAGGAGTGCTTCTAGGGTTTTTTGAGGGCGATTTTGCCAATGGGGCCGCGTTGGAGGTGAGACTGCTGCTTGTCGCATCGTTGTCCTGCCTCCATCGACTTGTGGCCAACTCATGCTATTTTCCCTTGATTGACCTTGATAAGCCCACCCAGTGGGCTTAGCAGGCCAATTAAGTGGAAGCCGGTTACAGAGAACGTCAGCGTATGACGTTTCATCTGTCAAAATTTTTTGACAGATGAATTGTCATCATTTGACAGTTCTGTGAAGCTGTCAAACACTGACATTCTCTATTGTTTGATGAGTCCTTGTATTCAAGACTCATCAAACCTCTTTCTTTAGCAGAAATTAGATGGTTGTTGCATCGGAGAATGCAGCAGCCATCTGTCATCTCTGCCGGTGAGATGCGAGACTCTCCGCATCCCCAACTGTTGAAGCCTGCAGGAAGAAACAAAGGTAAGTAAACATTTTCTATCACTTTCCACTCACCTCACATACTTACCTCTCCACACTTGCACCCATCACTCATCTCCACAGCGCACTTTTGCACCCTCCCGACACCCACAGACCCACTGCTCGCCTCAGTGACCCTGGCGGGGTTTTCCGACGTAAGGAAGCCCGCGCCTCTCCTGGAAAAATGGGGATAATCCTCTTAATTGCCTGTTAACTACCTGTTAACAGGCAGTTAAGTGGCTGTAGTCCCCTTCCCGCCTCGAGGAGACGGGACCCGGCGTAGGTCGGCTACCCGCCTCCTGGGAAGATGGCACGGAGGTGGGTTGGGGGCGGGATGGGCACCCGCCCCCAGATTCTGCCATTTTCCCGGCAGTGCCGCCTCCATACCCTGCCTCCCCAGGGCTGGCAAGATCGCGCTCAATGTGTACTAATCAAAATCTCTTGTAATTAGTACAGTCAAATCACATTAATTTTTGTTCTACAACCAATTTTATTATAGAGATAAACCCACTAGATTAGATGTAAGAAGAGAAGGGGCATAATTTTACATGAAAATAGATCAGGAAAGCAAAAAGAAAAAAGAAAAAGCCCCACAAAGCATAACATAGGAGGCCCTTCCAACCTGTTATTATTGTAGTAGTCAAATGAGAAGTTTGTAATTTGTTTCTGAGATCACAATTCGTCCATGGGCTGGTTTGGATTTAGTCTGTTTTACATCATTTCCCTGCTACAGACTGCAGCGTGTCACTGGGGGCACAGAGGGTACTGAGTTGATTTTAAAAATTGTTAGCAGCGTTGATCAACTGCGATGCCCTTGCCTAGGATTTCCATGGCAGTCCTCTGGCAGAGGATCAAAGGAACTCCCCAGGGAAACGGTGTAAATGGCCATTTTTAGCCATTTACGCCATTTTTCTGGGTATTCCACCGATCTTCCACTGAAGTTATGGTGGGAGATTGGGAGAATCCTGCAGAAAGTCAGGGCCAACATCTCCCACCTACAGCTGGCAAGACTGCACAGCCTCAGCTACAACTGCAGAACCTACAGCCCAGTAGAATCAGCAACCTTGGCAGAAAATAGGGGACTGCTTGCTCCCAGCAGTCAATGACAGATTCCACAGCACTGGAAAACAGGTTGTAAGTTATACTTTCTTTTATTATTCATTTTTGGGATGTGGGTTTGGCTGTCATTTATAATACCCATCCCTAGTTGCCCAGAGAAGTTGGGGTGGGCCTTCAACAACTGAATGGCTTGCTAGGCCACCTCAGAGAGTAGTTAAGAGACACGAGGCTAACCCCTGAAAATGGGAGTGGGGGTTAACACGCCCGTTCATTGCGTTGCAGGCAGCATGTTAAATTGGTGCTGCCTGCTCTTTTACATGATTTCTGCGTTTAGCCAGCAGTACCCGCGCTGTTGATTGACTGCACACAACAGCAGGGGGCTCAATATCACAAGTGGCTAGCACTACTTAAAGGCAGCCTGCATCTCTTAAAGGGGAGGTGCATTGTGGCTACAAGAAGCGGTGGGAGTTTTTGGAAAAGTGAATCTGGGCTGTGATACTGTGAGGAATGGCTGAACATGCGAGAGAGCAAACACCAAGGTTTTCAGACAATGTATTGGAGGTCTTGGTGCAAGACGTGGAGAGAAGGAGAGACATCCTGTATCCACAGGGGGGCAGGAGGCCCTCCAGACATATACTCAGGAGGCAGTGGGAACAATTAGCGGTGGAGGTCAATGCCAGGAGTGCAGCTCCAAGAACATGGATGCAGTGCAGGAAGAAGTTTAATGATCTCACATGAGTTGTCAAGGTGAGTGAGTTCATCTTCAAATGCCAGATCCTACCAACTGCACCACTAGCCTCATCCATTACTTAATTTGCTACACCCCCATCACCCACCTATCAACAATCTCTATCAATCAGTACTCAACCCTAACATTCATATGCTTTACCTCACCCTCACACACTTAGCACTGTTGCAAGCCTCGCACCCACAATGCACAGCTCACACACACTGGCAGCTATTCAACCATGACAGCCACATCACCCAAACATATTGCAGGACACTCACTGACACGCGTCCCTCTTTCTTGCAGGAGAAGGTGGCGCATAACAACAGGCAGCAGTAAGGGACTGGAGGAGGACAAGTGCGTTTGCATGTTTTAACCCCCATGGAGGAGACAGTGCTAACCATCATGGGACGGGGCATCACTGAGGCCGTGACTACTGGCGGGGCTGAAGCGATTGATGATCAGGGTATCTGAACACCTAATCCTCCTTTTCTCATCCCACTTCTCCCTCATCCCACAATATATTCTGACTTAGAAGCTGCAGATGGTGCAAGCACACACTTCTTACTTTCTCCTCTCCCCTCATCGCAACCCAAACCTTGTCCCTTTTTCATTTCGGATACCCAAGAACTGGAGCCTTCCCAGTCAGTGGAGGATTAGGAAGAATACAGTGAAGATGAAGAGATGCCATCACTCGATCTTACAGCTCAGATACTGACACTGCACGTATTTTAGAAGCTAGGATAGAGGAGGGAGCTGCACGTGGTGAGGCACTGGGCACAAGTGCGCAGGAGCCAGGGCGGGGAAAAGGATAGCCGAGGTGCCAGCTCGCCAGAGAGTGAGGTCGCACACTAGCTCTGCTGCAGAGGAGTTAGATGAGGATGTTGATGGGCCAGGCTACAGAAGAAGGCTGATGGTGGACATAACCCAGTGGTGGGCAAATTACGGCCCGTGGGCTGTATCCGGCCCACCAATGGATTCAATCCGGCCCGCCAAGGCCTGGCTTCGAGGCCGAACATCCGCCGCACCTGACCACTAGACTGACCCCGCCCCACATAACGTCAGGAGACGGGTCATTGTCTCCGAGGTAGCAGGGGAGTCTACCAATGGGCCTTAGCGATGGGAGGCGAAGATACAGAGACTGGCGGCTGAGGTGGACAGAAGGCAGCCGGTAGTCGCGGATTGTGCCACAACCTCCTGGGTGAGGGCCTTTTACCGACGGTAGCGCAGCCCCTAAACCGGTGGAGAGCGGTGAGTGCAGCAGTGGGGAGGGCACAGGCCCGTCCCCCCCAGCCCAGGCCCAACCCCCCAGTGATGGGGTGACTGATGGATGATACCTGTTAATCAGTTATTAACTACCACCTAACTAATTAATGCAAAACTGATTTGTATTTACTAATTAGCATTTTAATTATCTCAAATTTATTTATTCAACACTGATTATTTATACTAACTGATAATTAGTAAATTAGTTAACAGATTTATTCACTAACTTAACCCCTCTGCTCATTAGGCAATTGGTGAGCAAATTAATTGTGCTCATTACTGTACTAATTACACAATTTAATTTAAACGTTGCTGAGCGGCCTGCACAGGAATTCCAGACTGCTGCGTGAATGCACGGCCACGCAGCTTAACTCAAACATTGGTGTGCGGCCCTCAACAGCTCACAAAAACTTGTTAAGTGGCCCTCCAGCCCAAATAATTGCCCACCCCTGACATAACCAAATGCTTGGTGCACTGGAAAGCCTGCGCTCAACGTCAAGGAGCATGGAGGAGTCCAGCACTAACTTGACACAGGGCTCTGCGCAGAGCTTGGAGCCCATCCTTTCCAGCATGGAACGGGTGGTCACCTCCATCAGCACGGAACCCATCATGATGCAGCATCTGATGGCCGATGTCACAGCTTCCATTGCAGCACAAACAGCTTCCATCAAAGGTCTGAGTGCTGCACTTAAAGCTCAGACTGCTGTCATCATGGCTCTGGATGCGACTGTTCAAAGGGGCTTCCAGGGCATCATAGCAGTCCATCAATCTGTTGTCCAACAGATCAAGAGATGGTGCAGTCTGAAGCAGGACCTTCTAGGTCCAGAGCTCTTCGAGGTCACCCTCCAAGGCCATCTGTAGTCTCCTCAATTGAAGGTCAGCAGCCTTCCACCACCCATGCTGCAGCCACTGGGGAAGCACCTCATAGGAGCACTGGGAGAGGCAAAGGCACACAGAAGACAGGCACTAAGGGAATGCATAAGTGTGATTAGTTTATTTTTGTATACGTTGTGTAATGATTGAATTTATAAATTTAAATTGCAATGTGCATTTTCTGGTGGTTTTTTATTTTTGTGTTGTTGGAAAGAGGACGCTGTGATGGTCAGCGATGGAGGAAATGTAATGAGCGTGGGACTGTTGGTGAATGGGGAGGTGTGGTTGAGGTTATCGGTATCACTCATGAATTATTTGATCACGTAGAACCTGGGCAGAAACGGGCTGTTTATGTTGTAGCCTCCCTTCCTCTTTCTGTTCCTCCACTTCCTGTTGCACTTCCTCCTCCTCCACTGTATCCACCTCCTCCTCCTCAGCTGCTCCCCTGATAGGTAGTGGCAAGGGTTGTTCCCTCATAATGACTAGGTTGTGCAGCATACGACAAATCTTGATACCCGCTCAGCTGAGTACTGCAGGGCTCCTCCAGAGCGGTCCAGGCAGCGGAAGAGTTGCGTGAGGTCGCCGATGGTGTGCTCTATAATGTTCCTTGTGGCAGCACGGCTCACATTGTAGGCCTGCTGTGCACATGTGGTGGGTTCCAGTCCGGAGTCATGAGCCACGTCATGAGTGGCTAGCCCTTGTCGCCCAGTAGCCAGCCTTTGACTTGCCGTGGTGGGTCAAATACAGGTGGAACAGAGGACTGCCCCAGAATGAAGGAGTCGTGACTACTGCCAGGATAATGAACATCCACCTGCATGATGCGCTGCCTGTGGTCGCACACCAGCTGCACATTGAAGGAGTGGAATCCCTTTCAGTTCATTAAAATGGCAGAGTTCAAATGAGGTGCACGTAAGGCAGTGTGCAGTCAATGGCACTGTCTGCCATGGGGAAGCCTGCAATCCATGCAAACCCTCGTGCTCGCTCCGCCTGGTTGTCTCTGGCAAGAGGGAATGAGATGAAGCTGTCTCTCTGTGTATAGAGAGCCTCAGTGACCTCCCTTATGCAGCAGTGCACTGCAAACTGCGAGATGTTGCTAATATCTCCAGCCGCAGCCTGGAAGGAGCCAGATGCATAAAAGTTAAGAGCCACGGTCACCTTGACAGCCACAGGAAATGCCGTCCTTGCTCTTCTTTGAGGTTGCAGTTGCGGCTGCAGCACTTGGCAGATTTCAGTCATGACCTCTTTAGTGAAGCAAAGAAGTCTCAAGCATTTGTCTTTGCTGAAGATGAGGTGAGATAATTGCTCCCTAAAGACCCTCGGCAGATATGGCCTCCCTCTGAGAGCCCTTCTCCCCCCATCTCCTCCCTCTTCCAGGAGTTGTCCTGCTCTGCGTGGCCTCTCTTCATTCTCCCAGTCATGTTCAATTTCCATAGGAAGCCCTACCAGGCCACCCATGTCTGGAAGCAACATTTTTCAGTCAAGCTTTTAAATGACCACAAAAGTACTTCAGCACCAGCCAGACCATTCCTGTAGACTCTTCAAACTTTAGGCAAGTATAGGAAAGCTCCAAAAACACGTACAATTGCACCAGCAGCCAGAAGAAATAATCCAGCAACTAACCGTAATTAGTTCGTGATCCCTTTAAATAGCGCTGGTGGTGGAGTCCTTCATGCCGTTTAACGTCATGTTCAGCTGTGCGAGGTTAAGATGATGTCATACTCTGCCTGCTCTGCATGTTGCCAGTGGTCGTTAGGTGCGTGCACACAAATCACTTTAACAAGATGGCATCCGATGCATGTCCCATCGGAAGAGTGCACGTGTATCTTGGACGGAAGTTTTGAGCATTAAGAAGTGGCACTACAGAGCTTAATTTCTCCCCAAACCACTTAGGTATGGGACTGGAGTCACATATAGGCCACACCGGGTAAGGAGGGCAGATTTCCTTACCTAAAGGACATTAGTGACTCAGTTGGGTTTTTACGACTATCTGACAGCTTTTACTAATACCAGCTTTTTATTGCCAGATTTTTAAAACTGAATTCAAATTCTCAAAAAGCCATGTTGGGATTTCAACTCACCTTCTCAGGATTACTAGTCCAGTACTGTAACTACTACACTACCGTACCGATAAGTATAAAGGGAATAAATTGGGTTGCAGATGGCCAAAGGCTGTAACTGTGCTCCAAGGATTGCTAACCATAGCTTCGCTCTCAGTGTTTATGACATCATCGGATACCCTCAATTGCGTCTCAGAATTACAACTCCAGCCCCTTCTAAGTACAGTGCAAAGCACTATGTAAGAAGGTTAGTGCGATGGATTATATGATTAATGGATCATTTCCAAAATAACAAATCTGTTTGTTTTTATTGTGACCAGCTTTCAGTCAACTTACACTGCATCAGTACTAGGTCATTGCATACATAAGTGCTCCTTGTGATTAGCTTAAACTGAGACTGTTGGTCAGTAAGCAGACCACAGGAAGTGTGCACAACAGAAGGTAAACAGAGCAGTCAGCTGCATAGAGTTGTAAGATTAAAACTCAACGGGGGAGAAATTCACTATCGCCCCATTTAGGGCACTAATTTTTAAAAGTGAAGTGCTGCTGGCCCATGATGGCAAAAGGGGACATGGAAGTGGGGTCCACTTCTCACCCGTTGCACCCCCCCTCGCCGCTCAGTCATTACCTGACGTATTGCCTCCTCTCTCGATGGGCGAGTCTGCCCCTGCACAGGTGCAGGTGGAGCAGTCTTTAGCGGGGCCCTCAAGGGTTCCAAAACCCAGAGGTCGTCGTCCAAGGGTATCTCAGCAGTCAGAGCAGGGATCGGAGCAGCCTGCCTCTACCGCTGCTGAAGCCACAGGGGTTGCACCACGTAGCAATGGCAGGAAAAGGAAGAGCAACGCTTTGTAGTTGCACAAGCATATGCACATGGGTGTATGATAAAATGTTAGGTTACGAAGTTTCCGTTCTTTAGTAGAATCAAATAAATTTTATTAGTTTGCACCATTTTCCCGTCTTGTCCATTCTTGGTTGCAGGGTGGCAACTCACCTTTTAAGTTGTTTGATGATGAATGAGAAAACATGAATTGATGGGGAACAATGTGGGGATGAGCAAGGAGTGGTTGGTTGTTTGCAGGACTGCTTTACATACGAACATACGAATTAGGAGCAGGAGTAGGCCACTTGGCCCCTCGAGCCTGCTCCGCCATTCAATAAGATCATGGCTGATCAGATTACTCCTGTAGGGGGTGGTGTGTGGGGTCAGTCTCACCTCTGACTCAGTGAGCGGTTCGAATTGCTCCCACGCCCCTGGTTCTAGACCTTGAACTTATTTAGGGGTTGTGAATAAAGATGCAGTAGACAACAGGTTCTAATGAAAGAATTTTGACTTATTAAAAGAAAAAGGTAACAAACTTAAAACACTCTTAATGCTTAAACACAGGTTAGGGAACACATTGGTACAAGCGAGGGAAATAACCTTAGAAGAATACTTCACCCCTCCCAATCCCACTTCACTAGTTAGGTTGGACTCTGGAGAACCAGGGATAATGCTCACCAAACGAATCCTTGACAGTTGAGAGTTAGGGTTTAGAGTCTTTTGAGTAGAAGGTTTCGTAAGGCCCTTGTTGCCGCGAGGTGTCCGATGGTCACTGAGGTAGTCGCTCTGGTTTCTTCTTGCGTGTCGGTCTGCTTGTGAAGTTGTTGGCCTTCTTTGTTGAACTTCTTGCTGTAACTCTGCCTCTGTTTAAACTGTGTTCTTCCGAGCTGTGGAACTGCCTTCTTGCAGAACTGTGGAAACTGCCTTCTGCCTGCTTGTCCTGAACTCTGTAACTCCAGCACTGACTTGTTGCTGAAAAACAGGCTTTTCGATTGAACTGCAGAACTACCTTCTGTTGAACTTGAACTGTAACTGTTTGATGGGCCTTCAATTATACTAAATTGAAGTGGCCTTATGTACCCCAAATCAAATCCCGGTCATTGTAAGACCTCATTAACAGTAACGACTTTACTAGCGTGTTAACTGGTTTTGTAAATGTGTGAAGTGGTTTCCGGATAGCTCCATCCTGTCGATCTGTTGTTTAATTGGAGTTTGCATTGTCCTCATGTTTTGGGTTTCTTGCTGGGCCTAGGACTCCTATCTTTATGCATGTCTTTAATGGGTTCTGTAAGTGTCAAATGTTTTTTTTTGGGATGGTTTGCATCCTGTCGATCTTCTTGGCTGATTGGTTTTTGATGGGATGAGTCTGTCTTCTCCTAGGGTCTATTGTCAAAATGTTAATGCTTGCTGGGGCTTGAGTGAGGTCATCCCGATTCCCCAGACAATGAAATTTAACTGCAATACCCAAAACTGCTATTACAGAGGTCGAAATCACCTCCTGTGCAGCCTTTTCTCCCTTACAGGTCCAGACATGTCTTTTAAAATGCCAAAACTTGGTTTTTGGTCTTACAGTCTCTTAGGTTAGGCCCAAATGCATTTTTATCACTGAGGTAGTTCCAAAGTCCTTTTTCCTTAGGTTTTGGGGATCTGCAAATTTTGGAAACCTCACACTCCACATTCCCGCCTACCCCCGATAACCTTTCACCCCTTGCTTATCAAGAATCTATCTACCTCTGCCTTAAAAATATTCAAAGACTCTGCTTCCACCGCCCTCTGAGGAAGAGAGTTCCAAAGACTCACGACCCTGTGTGAGAAAAAAATTCTCCTCATCTCTGTCTTAAATGGGCGACCCCTTATTTTTAAACAGTGACCCCTAGTTCTAGATTCTCCCACAAGAGGAAACATCCTTGCCACATCCACCCTGTCCAGACCCCTCAGGATCTTATATGTTTCACTCAAGTCACCTCTTACTCTTCTAAACTCCAGCGGATACAAGCCTAGCCTGTCCAACCTTTCCTCAAAAGACAACCCGCCCATTCTAGATATTAGTCTAGTAAACCTTCTCTGAACTGCTTCCAATGCATTTACATCCTTCCTTAAATAAGGAGACCAATAATGTACACAGTACTCCAGATGTGGTCTCACCAATGCCCTGTATAACTGAAGCATAACCTCCCTACTTTTTCCTAAGAGGACGCTAATGGGGCGCAAAGCAACTAGCGCCCGGGCACGGCGCCGCCAACGCCTCCCGTGAAATTCAGTGGGAGGTTAGCAGCGGCAGTAACCGTTAGCACCCCGTGGCGCTGCGCCGCCGGCGATGACGTCATCGCCGTGCACAGCACATCACTTGTGCCCCGGCCGCGATCTTCGGTAGCGCCCCCTGACTTACCGCCGGACGCTATGTCAGATGGGGTCAGGGGGGCCTACCTGCGGCCGGGGCAGCGCTAGTTAAAGGGGAGGTGGCAGACGCCCATTTTTGTTGCTGGCCACCTGCCAGCACCTGCCCCTGTTGCTGTCCCCGGCCCCCGTGAATCCCCCCGTGGGATGCCGGCTGCTCTCCGTGAGCCCGGCACTCCCGATCCCTGGTGGCCCAGCTGGGCGCCGGGCCCCTCCCCTTTAATAAGGGGAGGAAGGCCTGCAGTACCGTGGCGTGATGTGCCGCGATATTGGCTCGCAGCGCCCCAAGAGGGATACAGGGCGCTTCCAGTAGCGCCCCTCCTCCCACTCGGGGTGCTACCTGGGAAAATCGGCCGCGGGGGGTGCTAATTTTTTCGGGGCGCTCTTCTTCACAATTTACTTTCCTAACTATCTTTGTGTCATCAGCAAATTTAGCAACCATACCCTCGGTCCCTTCATCCAAGTCATTTGTATAAATTGTAAAAAGTTGAGGCCCCAGCACTGATCCCTGTGGCACACCACTTGTTACATCTTGCCAACCAGAAAATGACCCATTTATGCCTACTCTGTTTCCTGTTAGCCAGCCAATCTTCTATCCATGCCAATATGTTACCCCCTACACCATGAGCTTTTATTTTCCGCAATAACCTTTGTTGTGGCACCTTATCAAATGCCTTCTGGAAATCCAAGTACAGTACATCATCTGGTTCCCCTTTATCTACAGCACATGTTACTTCCTCAAAGAACTCCAACAAATTGGTTAAACCTGACTTCCCTTTCACAAAACCATGTTGACTCTACCTGATTACCTTGAACTTTTCTAAGTGCCCTGCTATAACGTCTTTAATAATAGCTTCTAACATCTTCCCTATGACAGATGCTAAGCTAACTGGCCTGTAGTTTCCTGCTTTCTGTCTCCCTCCCTTTTTGAATAAAGGAGTTACATTCGTTATTTTCCAATCTAAGGGAACCTTCCCCGAATCTAGGAAATTTTGGAAAATGAAAACCAACGCATCAACTATCTCAGTAGCCACTTCTTTTAAGACCCTAGGATGAAGTCCATCAGGACCCGGGGACTTGTCAGCCCGCAGCTCCAACAATTTGCTCAGTACCACTTCCCTGGAGATTGTAATTTTCTTGAATTCCTCCCTCCCTTCCATTTCATGATTTACATCTATTTCTGGGATGTTAATTGTATCCTTTAGAGTGAAGACCGATGCAAAATACCTGTTCAATTTAACTGCCATCTCCTTATTTTCCATTATTAATTCCCCAGACTCACTTTCTATAGGACCAACGCTCACTTTGTTAACTCTTCTTTTTTAAATATCTATAGAAACTCTTACTATCTGTTTTTATATTTCTAGCGAGCTTTCTCTCATACTCTAATTTTTCTCTCCTTATTAATCTTTTAGTCATTCTTTGTTGTTTTTTATATTCTGTCCAATCTTCTGACCTGCCACCCATCTTTGCGCAATTATATGCTTTTGCTTTAAGTTTGATACTATCTTTAACATTTTTAGTTAACCACGGATTGTGGGTCCTCCCCTTGGAATTTTTCTTTTTCGTTGGAATGTATATATTAGAGAGGGAGAGACTTCTGGAGAGATTCAACGTTGTGTGAAGGAGTTTTGGGTACTGAGCAGCACTTTGCAGGTTCATTTTGATTTGCCATTCCTTGTATCGATTTAGCAGAGACCGTGGGAGCTGCACTCTGAACTCTTTGCCTGGTGCTCTCCATTGTTCTTTCCAGCACATTTGATGTGCAAGTCTCTCCAGGCCGAGATTCAAGGCAGCAATGAACAGGATGTGGATGGAAAGCAAGATTAACCATCCCCTTTAAGAACTGGCCCGTGCCATTGTGTGTGTGTTCCATTGCTGACTGACATTACATGAGCTTCGCCAGCGCTCCGAGTTAGCGCCTCACTGCTCGGCCTTTGCGCCTTAAGAGAGGTGTGCAGCGCCTGCTTTAGCGCTCCACTCACCTCCCGGGGCGGTAAAAGTGAAGTTTCCCGTCAGTGCCGATAATTAGCGCCAGGCGCTAATATTTGCGTCCGGACGATATTTGCGCCCCAAATGGGGCGCGACCTAATTTCTACCCCTATGTATTCTGAAATATCCCCTTAAATGTCTGCCACTGCAACTCTATTGACCTATCCCTTAACCTAATTTGCCAGTTCACTTTAGCTAGCTCTGCTTTCATGCCTCATAATTGCCCTTATTTAAGTTTCAAATACAAGTCTTGGACCCACTCTTCTCTCCCTCAAACTGAATGTAAAATTCAATCATATTATGATCGCTGCTACCTAGGGGCGCCTTCACTATGAGGTCATTAATTAATCCTATCTCGTTGCACAATACCAGGTCTAGTTCTGACGAAAGGTCTTCGACCTGAAACGTTAACTCTGTTTCTCTCTCCATGGATGCTGCCTGGCCTGCTGAGTTTTTCCAGAGTTTTCTGTTGTTATACCAGGTCTAGTATAGCCTGCTCTCTGGTTGGCTCCAGAACGTGCTGTTCCAAGAAACTATCCCGAAAACATTCTATGAACTCCTCATCTAGGCTACCTTTGCCCATCTGATTTTTCCAGTCTATATGTAGATTAAAATCCCCCATGATTATTGCCGTACCTTTCTGACAAGCTCCCATTATTTCTTCCTTTATACTCCATCCTACCGTGTGGTTACTGTTAGGGGGCCTGTACACCACTCCCACAAGTGACTTCTTGCCTTTATCATTTCTCATCTCTACCCAAACCGCTTCTACATCCTGGTTTCCTGAACTTAGGTCACCCCTCTCTATTGTGCTAATACCATGATTACTTAACAGAGCCACCCCTCCACCTTTTCCTAGCTTCCTGTCCTTCCAAAATGTCATGTATCCTTCAATATTCAGGTCCCAATCTATGTCATCCTGCAGCTATGTTTCTGTAATGGCTATCAGATTGTACTTATTTATTTCTATTTGCGCTATCAGTTCATCTGTTTTGTTTCGAATGCTACGTGCATCCAGATGCAGAGCCTTTAGTTTTGTCCTTTTATTATTTTTGTAACCTCTAGCCTTTGTGTCAGTGGCATTGGATTGGGGGGGGCGGGGGTGGTGCGGGGCGTGGAAAGAGCGGCCATTGCATGTGCTTCTGACATCAGTCCACTGGCGCAACCTAAGGGAACCGTGCATTTATAAGGGCATCCCGTGCAACAATGCGAGCAGGTGGTGTTGCATTGCCCTCATCACCTTCCTCCTCCTCATCTTCCTCGTCTTCCTCCTCCTCCTCCTCCTCCTCCTTGGAATCATCTGCAGACAATCTGTGCTCTGCATCTTGTTCCTCCTGCATGTCCAAACATCTAAAGTTGAGGGCGGTGGTGACTTTGACAGTCACTGGTAATGTATGGCCACCAGGTACAGCAGGGAGCAGGTCTTCTTTTAGAAGGCTGCAGATGGCTGCCACCACCTGACATGACAACCTGAGCCTCCTGAAACCATGCCGTCCTGACATGACAAGGAAACTCAGCCTCTGCCTGTACACCCTGTGTTGTGGGTAGTGCCTTCTGCGAGTTCTACTATTCTGCTGCTCCCCTCTCTTGCTGTCAGCTGCAGGTCTCCCAATAGCAGGCTGACTTCTGCTGCTGCTGGTCACATTGCTGCTCGTCTGAGGTCTAATCTAAGGCAGCCAAGGCACCACCCATCCTGATGTGATTGAGAAAACCTCCAAAGTGTAGAAAGTAAATTCTTAGCAAAAGTACTGTGAATAAACCCTTTCCCACTAGCAGGTAAGAAAGCAGCTGTGAGTGCTGAGTATTTATTGCAGTATTTCCTTGAGTTTTAATCAGCCCTCTCAATGGCCGCTGTGTTCACGCCTTGCTTTCGATGGTGAGTTTCAGGAAGCCTGGGAAAGCTGTGGATGCGACGTTAAACTTAAAACTGTGTTGAAATATCACTCCAATTGAGCAATTAGCATATGTTAATAGGCAACCCGCCTCAACCAGCCTAACTCCCTCCAGTTAAATGTGGAAGTTGATGGATTGAAGACGGATTCCCGACCCGCTCGCATTTTCGCTAGATTTAACCCCCCCACCCGCACCCAAACCCACGCGCTCCTCCAGGTTAAAATTCCCCCCTAAGTGTTCCCTCCTAAAAATTGCACTGGATTGGAGAGAGCTATAGGTTTATGACACAACTTTAGGGTTCTGGTAACTAGATATTTGAATCAAATCTGCTGTACAAGTCACATCTTAATACAATATTTGTAAGCCAGACTGTGACTCATGCTCTGATGCATTCATCGTTGTTCCATCTGCCCAGGCATGTATGACTTTAATAGCTCTTCAACAAATGCGCTGAATTCTGCAGCGAGTTGATTAACTGTGTTAAACTTTTTTGCAGAATGTATCAGGAATGCGAATAAAGACCACAAACAGAATCAAGGAATTGTTCGGAAGTTACAAGAACAAAGGAAGGAAATTTGGTTACACTTTACCAGCCAAAGAAAAATACAATGGACTGAACAAACACAGCACAGAAAGCTGATAACAGGACAGAACTGACTGCCAGCATGTGGGTGTGAAAGAATATGTTGCTGATGTGACTCACTTGCTGACATGTGCATGTTACAGTGTCGTTGTAAACCGTTACACATAGGGGAAATTCAAAAAAGAAAGTAATGAACCAATCAAGGAACTGGTTACAGCCACTCAGAACTCCAAACAGTCGGTATGGCAAGTGAAGAATTCGAATGCTGCATGGCAGTGAGTTCAGTGCACCGTGCATTGGCGATGTTACTGTGGATGCTTTAATTTGAACTGAATGATCAGTCACATATATCAGAAATGGGTAAAATGAACAAGCTTGATGTGAAAGTTATTTTTGCACAAAAAGTAACATTAAGTCACCAAGGCTTTAGTGCACACAAACACTTCTGTGACAAAGGAATTGGAAACTATTGAGGCGATTTTAACCCTGTGAGAACTGCACTGATGTCTATAGGAAGAAACATAGGAACAGGAGCCAGCCTTTCTGCCCCTCGAGCCTGTTCTGCCATTCAATTAGATCATGGCTGATCTGCATCTTAACTCCATCGACCCGCCTTGGTTCTGTAACCCTTAATACCCTTGCCTAACAAAAACCTATCAATCTCTGATTTGAAATCTTCAGTTGCACTAGCTTCAGCAGCTTTTTGGGGGAGAGAGTTCTAGATTTCCACTACCCTTTGTGTGAAAAAGTGCTTCCTGACATCACCTGCCTAGCTTTAATTTTAAGGTTCTGCCCCTTGTTCTGGATGCAGCCACCAGAGGAAATAGTTTCTCTCTTTCTACTCTAACAAATTACATTACATTGGGGGAGAAATTCGGTAGAGCCCCGTTCGGGGCACTAAAACTTTGAAAGTTGAAAAATTAGCGCCAGGCGCTAATCATTCTCGCCTCCCATAAAATTCAGTTTTAGCGCTCCAGGAGGGAAATGGAGCACTAAATCAAGCACTAAACACTTCTCTTAGGGCGCTAAAGTCTGACAGCGGGGTGGCAGCGGCAGAGCGCTAAACAATTTTGAGCGCATTGTAAACGGCGCTCTTTCTTCACAGAGGCTGCTTCCCTCACTTAAAGGGAAGGGCCAATGATGCTGCACAAGCTAGTTGTCGTCAGTTCTGTTTTGCAAGGTGACCTGGGCGACTGCCATTACAGCCCCAAACACTCTCACAAAGTGGAGGACTTGGACATCTTGCACCAATGAAGCATTAAAAACTTTGCGCAGGCACCAGACTGGTGCAAATAATAAAAGTTGCGCTAACTGAAAAACATTCCCTTTAATTACCACTCCCAAAGCGGCCAGCCGAGTTGACAACGCCTCCTCTTGCTGGCGTTGTTGGTGCGAGGCGATACAGCAGGGGGCGTGAGTGAATTTTCCATCCGGGGCGATAAGGGGTGCCGCGCACTATATGATGTCACGCTCTGCGAGGTGCTAGAGACCCAGGCGCTAAGAGTTAGCGCCAGCGCTAAACCGGCACTGAAGTTCGCGGGAGTCACTGCATTCGCTGTGCCCGGGCGCTAACCCCTTAGTGCCCCATTAGCGCCCCCGCCAGGCGCTAACGGGAGGCACTAACATACCGAATTTCTAGATAAATTACATCACAGAAACAGGCCATTCGGCCCAACTGGTCTGTGCTGTTCCACACGAGCCTGCTCCCACCCTACTTCATCTAATCCTATCAGCATATCCTTCTGTTCCTTTCTCCCTCATGTACTTATCTAGCTTCCCCTTAAAGGCATCAATGCTATTCACCTCAACCACTCCTTGTGGTAGTAAGTTCCACATTCTAACCACTCTCTGGTCTGAAGTTTCTCCTGAAATCTTTTAATCATCTTAAACACCTCAATTAGATTGCCCCTTAATCTTCGAAACTTAAGCCTAGTCTATGCAACCTATTCTCATAATTTAACCCTTTTAGCACCGGTATCTAACTGGTGAATCTGTGCTGCACCCCCTCCAAAGCCAATATATCCTTCCTGAGTTGCAGTGCCCAGAACTGAACACACAACTCCAGATGGGGACTAACCAGATGTTCATACAACAGTAACAAAACTTCCACCCCTTTGCACTTCAGCCACCTTGAGGTGAAGACCAGCATTCCATTAGCCTTTTAAAGTATTTTTTGCACCTATCCACCAACTTTTAGTGATTTCTGTACTTGGACCCCTAAATCTCTCTGCTCTTCCACAGTTCCTAGCTTCCCACCATTTAGAAAACACTCTGATCCATCTTTCTTCGGTCCAAAGTGGATGACCTCACACTTCCCCACATTAAATTCCATCTGCCACAGTTTAGCCCACTCATTTAATCTATCAATGTCCCTTTGCAACTTTCTGCTCCCATCCACACTATTTACTGTGCCACCTAATTTAGTCATGATGTGGAGATGCCGGTGTTGGACTGGGGTGGACAAAAGTGAGAAGTCGCACAACACCAGGTTATAGTCCAACAGTTTTATTTGAAATCACAAGCTTTCGGAGCGCTGCTCCTTCGTCAGGTGAAGTGAAGAGATGTCTTCACTTCACCTGACGAAGGAGCAGCGCTCCGAAAGCTTGTGATTTCAAATAAAACTGTTGGACTATAACCTGGTGTTGTGCGACTTCTCATCTAATTTAGTGTCATCAGCAAACTTGGATATATGGCTCTCTATTCCTTTATCTAAGTCATTTATAAAAATAGTGAAAAACTGAGGCCCCAGTACCAATCCCTGGGGGACATCCTGCCAATTTGAGTTTATACCCATTATCCCTACTCTCTGTCTCCTATCTCCTGACCAATTCCCTACCCATGGCAATAGGTTGCCTCCAATTCCATGTGCTCTCATTATTGTTAACAGTCTCTTGTGTGGAATTTTATCAAATGACTCCCGGAAGTCCATATAAATAATATCCACAGATACTCCCTTATAACTTTAGTTACCTCCTCAAAAAATTCAATTAAGTTCATTAGACATGACCTACCCTTTACAAATCCAAACTGTCTCTCTCTGATCCGTTCATATTTGTCCAAGTGCTCAGTCACTCTGTCCCTAATAACAGATTCTAGTAACTTCCCTACACCAGACTTGAGCTCATCCAAAACTCTGCTGCCCGTATCCTAACTCGCAACAAGTCCCGTTCACCCATCACCCCTGTGCTCGCTGACCTACATTAACTCCTGGTCCAGCAATGCCTCGATTTTAAAATTCTCATCCTTGTTTTCAAATCTCTACATGGCCTCGCCCCTCTGTAATCTCCTCCAGCCCAACAACCCTCAGAGCTCTCTGCGCTCCTCCTATTCGGGCCTCTTGCGCATCCCCGATTTTTTTCGCTCCACCATTGGTGGCTGTGCCTTCAGCTGCCTAGGCCCTAAGCTCTGGAATTCCCTTGCTAATTCTCTCTGTCTCTCTATCTCTTTTTCCTCCTTTAAGACGCTCCTTAAAACCTACCTCTTTGACCAAGCTTTTCGTCACCTATTCTAATATCTCCTTATGTGGCTCAGTGTCAAATTTAGTTTGATAACGCTCCTGTGAAGCACCTGGGGACGTTTTTATTACATCAATGGTGCTATATAAATGCAAGTTGTTGTTGTTGTTAGACTAATAGGCCTATAATTTCCTCGTTGTTCTTTTCTACCCTTCTTAAATAATGGAGTGACGTTGACAATTTTTCAATTTTCCAATTTTCTAAACGGATAATTCATAAATCAAGAGAGTTTTGGAAGATCATGACTAAAACATCTCCAATTTCCTCACCCACATCTTTTAATACCCTGGGGTGGATACCATCAGGTCTTGGGAATTTATTTATGTTTAGTATCATTATTCTCTCCATCACCATTTTTTTACTGATATTTAGTTTTCCTTGTATCTCTGGTACTTTATCCTTTTTCTCTACTGTGAAGTCTGATACAAAGTAAATATCTAGCAAGTCTGCCATTTCCTGATTTTTAATACAATATCACCTGTGTCAGTCTTTAAGGGGGAACACATTACTCTTAGCCACTCTCTTTCTCTTAATATACTTGTAAAAACCTTTCATGCTGTCCTTGATACCCTTTGCAAGTTTTTTGTCGTATTCACTTTTTGCAGCTCAAACTACTTTCTTTCTATCCCTTTACCGTTCTTTATATCTCTCCCAGTATACAGGATCTCTACTGCTCTTTGCATTCGTATAAGCCCTTTCTTTTAGCTTTATACTGTCTCTCACTTCTTTTGTCGACCAGGGTTGCTTATTTACACATTTGGAGCTCTTGTCCTTTAGGGATGTATCTTGCATTGTATTGCATTGAACCAAATATTTCTTTGAACACCTCCCACTGTTCATCTGTATTTTTGCCTGGTAACAGTTCTGCCAGTCCACTGGATCAATTCCTGCCTCATCCCTTTAAAGTCAGTCTTACCTAAATTCAAACTTTGGTTCGTGACTCACCCTTCTCTTTCTGGAACCTAATGTCAAAGTCAGTCATGTTATGGTCGCAGTTAGCTGGATGTTCCCTTAATGTTAGATTGCTGACTAATTCTGGCTCATTACTCATCTATGCATTTACACTGTTTGCTGATTTTCTTAGAGAAGTTCTTTGTTTCTTTCTCACATCAATTGGTAGACAAGTTTGATAGTTGTATCTGCGTGTGTCATTTTCAAAATTAGCATTCTATCTTAATCTAACACACTTTTCTTTTGCACTATCTATTTCTTGTAGGCAGCCAAAAGCAGACAAAAGGTTAAAAAGCACAGGCTAAAAAATGGCCAGCTGGTAGTTTAATTACAGAGATTAATTCTGTTACTTTATGTGACAAGGTCAGTTGGTTTGCTGTGCGTATGAAGTACGGCACCATTAGAATATAATAATCGGAAGAGATTGATGTCAGCAATCCACTTTGCATCATTCATGAGGACAGTAAGAATATATTTTCCGCTGTATTATGAATGACTTTTATAAGTTGCTACATGACGCCTTTATCTCTGGAGTTCCGTGCGATTTCTAGTAGCTGCAGGCATTATCCTGTGAAGCAGCTCTTCACACAACATCACACAATAAGTTAAAAGAGATTTTTTTAAAAACTGCAAATGCTGGAAACTGAAAGCCATCTTTTCTCTTTATGTACATTGCAGGATCTGCCGTGTGTATTGCTAGCATTTTCTGTTTCGCATTCTCAGGTCAGCCTCTCGGAGTTGTTTTGCAGAATCAATTGGTACATTATGAGGAAGATAGTGCAGCATCTTGGGTTTAACACACTACAAATTTCACCTTCCCCAGCATCACCAATAGTGCTGTCTCCAGATGAGGCAGTACTTCTAGAACCTTGCAATACTTTGCAGACTCCCTGAAACTCTTCCTCCACTTCCCACTAGTCTCTGGCAAGACACATCTCCACCCTGTGCACCATGCTTACCTCTATGACCAAAGATGGGATAACAAATCAGAGGGAAGCCTGAGAATGGCACTAGACTGCCTGTTAGGAGTGCCGACAGGTAAGGAGACATATCCTCAATGTTACCAGCTGCAGCAACATACACAATGGCCAATTCAAGATTAGACTGCACATATTGCACCCCTCAGAAGCTCCATAAATTTCACCCCACCATATCCGACGACTGCAGAAGGGGCTGTATTCAGAAGAGCACCTTCCTATATCAATGACTTATGCGTCAGCTGTGGCTCAGTGGGTAGCACCCTCGCCTCTGAATCAGAAGGTTGTGGGTTCATAGTCCCACACCAGAGACGTGAGCACAAAAATCGAAGCTGACACTCCAGTGCTGTACTGTCGGAGGTATTGTCTTTCGGATAAGATGTTAAACCGAGGCCCCGTCTGCTTTCGCAGGTGGACGTAAAAGATTCCCTGGCACTATTTCGAAGAAGAGCAGGGGAGTTATCACCGGAGTCCTGGTCAATATTTATCTCTCAATCAACATCACTAAAACAGATTATCTGGTCATTATCACATTGCTGTTTGTGGGAGCTTGCTGTGTGCAAATTGGCTGCTGTGTTTCCACATTACAACAATAACTACACTTCAAAAAGTACTTCATTGACTATAAAGCGCTTTGGGACGTCCGGTGGTCGTGAAAGGTGCTATATAAATGCAAGGCTTTCTTTCTTTTTGGATGAGGGGACTGAGTGTAATGTATCCAAGTTGGCTGATGATACATAGTTAGGTAAGTAAACTGTGAGGAGGACACAAAGAGGCTGCAAAGGGATATAGACAGGTTAAGTGAGTGGGCAAAAACATGGCAGATGGAATACAATGTGGAGAAGTGTGAAGTTATCCACTTTGGTCGGAAAAATAGAAAAGCAGAACATTTTTTAAATGGTGAGAGACTGGGAAATGTTGGTGTTCAGAGGGACCTGGGTGTCCTTGTTCACGAATCACTGAAAGTTAACATGAAGGTACAGCAACCAATTAGGAAAGCAAATGCTATGTTAGCCTATATTATAAAAGGGATTGGAGTATAAGAGTATAAGAAGCCTTATTAAAATTATATAGGGCCTAGGTGAGACCAGACCTAGAGTACTGTGAACAGTTTTGGTCTCCTTACCTAAGGAAGGATATACTTGCATAGATATACATGCAATGAAGGTTCACTAGACTGATTCCTGGGATGAGAACATTGTCCTTTGAGTAGACTAGGCCTATATTCCTTAGAGCTTAGAAGAATGAGAGGTGATCTCATTGAAACATAAAATTCTTAATGGGCTTGACAGGGTAGATGCAGGGAGGAGTTTCCCCTGGCTGGGGAGTCCAGAACTAAGGGTTACAATCTCAGAATAAGGGGTCAGTCATTTAGGACTGAGATGAGGAGAAATTTCTTCACTCAAAGGATGGTGAATCTTTGGAATTCTCTACCCCAGAGAGCTCTGGATGCTCAGTCGTTGAGTATATTCAAGACAGAGATCGATAGATTTTGGATACTAAGGGAATCAAGGGATATGGGGACAGGGCGGGAAGGTGGAGTTGAGGTAGAAGATCAGCCATGATCTTATTGAATGGTGGAGCAGGCTCGAAGGGCCAAATGGCCTACTCCTGCTCCTATTTCTTATGTTCCTATGTTCTATACATATTCTGATCAAGTTCCAGCATCCAGCCATTCTGGACAGCTATCCAGTATAGCACAAGAACCATGACTTGTCTTGCAATTCAAGAGGACCCAGCTCAGTGTTAACAAAAAGCTCCCACAAAACTGCAGGCGCTGGAAAACTGAAACAAATATGAAAGTTTTGGAACACTCGGCAGGTCAGTCTGTGGAGAGAACAGATGAGTTAATGTTTCAGATGTAGACCCTCCTTGCAACAAGCATGTAGCTGAAACATATATGGGGTATCTCCCAATCAGAGCAACCAATGTGCAGTTCCACCTGGAACTAGGGAAATACCAAGCAGTTTGAAGTATGTTCCTGGCAGGGACACCCAACACAAACTGTCCCCTTCTTAGCACAACGACACCCACTGACCATGAAGGAAAACGACCCCAACTGACATGTCCACGAGTAAGCTTTCCCCCTGACCACAGAAACCAAGGACCAAGACAATGCCTCAACCCCAGAGCTACATTGCTCCCAGCACAAACAAAGGGCCTGCCAAGATGTTTCAATGCACTCCTTCTCCCACAAGCACTGTGCAATAAGATATATATGTGATTGTACTTCTTTGAAAATAAAAAACACGTTTCAGGGAAAAAAAAATAAGATTTAAAAAATATTACAATGACATTGCAGTCAGTACACAGACACTATACATACACACCTGGGACCTCCAAGGAGCTTTTCCAGATCTCTCGCCATAACTTTGATGGAAGATCAGTAAAAAAATTGCTGGAGAAACGGCGCAAATGGCCATTTATACTGTTTCTGCAGGGTTCCCATTGACCTTTCACCAAAGTTACGGCGGGAGATCAGAAAACCAGTGCAAATTTAACAAGTTGCTTTGTATTTGTTAATATATGTTTACAAATGTACCTGGGCCCCGATTTTGTTTATTAACTTGTATTGGTTTTACGTTTAGTAAATCTTGATATTATGGTGCTGATTTGCTAAATAAATACCTTAAAGTGAAAAAAGTACATCAGAACAGATTAAGAATTTAAAACAAAATTACAATTTCAAATTTACTAGTTAGGAGTTTTATAATTTTTTTTTATTTATGTGGTGGTGATTGTTATCTTACTGTTATGTGCTGTACAGAGAGTCACAGTGTGACGTAGAACCAATACCTTACATTGCAGAAGGCCTTCGAGTTGAAAGGGCTGCTTGCTTCATCCCATTTATACACTGGGGTGTATTTGGAGAAGTAGCTGCAACATTGTAATGACTGCATATGTGTAGGATTTCAGCCCAGCACCGCGCCCCCTTCCCTCCCCGCTGCCACCCCCCACCACCCCCCCCCCACCCCCCACCGCCTCACAGCCAGAACTAATGGCAGGGCAGGCATCCAGAAGTGGAAGTGGAATTTTACATTTGCCATCAGGGAGGCTTTGCTTTCAGAGTTAGGAACAGGTAGGCCTCGTGAGGTGGTGTTCCGTACTTTCAGAGGAATATATGGTGCCTCGTTTATAGTACAGTGCTGCCTCCAAATTAATGAGATTGAACAGTTTGTAGTGATCCTTTGTACACTGAGATGGGATGATAGCTGTGTCGGTGTAGATTTTCTGATCAAGCATTAGTCGGGCTGCTTAATGGGTGGAAAGCTGACGTAACGGATCTCTGCCCATTTTCTGATCAATTATGCCCATTTTATGACTGTTAATCGACCACAACTAATCAGAAGACCTAGCCAGTAATCTTTTGAGGGTATCTTCTTGTTTAATGCCATGCACTACAACCTACATTTGGTTCTCTGTTCAGAGCTGGATCTTTTATTGCACTGGGATCAGCACTCTGCACGTCAGTGGCTGGAAGCTTGTCAATTCATTAATGCAATGAGTATGATGTAGAAAAGTACAGGACCATAAAAGACTCTGCAATTCGTCTGACTGGTCCTAAAAACTAATACCCCTCAGTTGCTCACTCCCAGCACATCGATTTTTACAATAAAATTTCATTTAAACTGCCTAAAATGAATTGCGAAAAAAATGGCTGCTATATATCTAACACTCGTGAAATAAATATCCGCCTGTGATATATGCGTAAATATAAATGTTTTCCTTTATTCACAGGCGTGCAATTGTGTTGTGATTTCTATGTGCGTTTCATTTTCTCTCAGTCATACCACGTTTGATATGTGGCAGTTAACAGCTTACATAGTAGAACTGTAGCACCATCTGGGGATTTGCTATGGTACAGCACACAGAGGAGTGGATATTTAATGTAGCTCGTGAGTCTGGTTTATTACATTGTATTTCATTCAGTGCTGAGGTAGGCTTTTCACACTCACATTAAATAGAGACAGCTTCCTCTATCAGTGAGTCTGGGAACACTGAAATAAGATGGACAGCTGCATGTGCAACAAAACAAATGCCACCTTAAAATTAAACAAAGTTGGTGCTGAAAAAAGCAATTACTCCCTACTTGACGATTTTCTGGGATTACCTACATTAACTTTTCACCCATCAAAATCTGCTAATTGAAAGAAATAAATCCTTTAAAAAAAAAGAAAAAACACTTGTAGCACAGATGAGGAGTTTATTAACTGAGTAAGAAAGAGAGCCTTTCATAATAGAATGGGGTACAGGCGATGAACCATGTAGTGAAATGTGCCAGCCGCAAGTTACAGCAGAATTTCAATTTGCAATATTTCTAATGTGTAATTTCAAACTCCTGTAGTGATCTGACCTTGATGCAAACTATTGGATAGAATGTTATCCAAAGTAAAAGATCAACCACAAATTATTACACAATTAGTAATCGTGTCAACCTCATGCTCAGTATACCACAATTAACTAAGCTACAAACAAGGTATTTCTGCACACCTTATAACTGATTGGAGAGTTAAAAACGTACACTGGATAGGTAGGCACTAGGGATAGGATATAGGTTGGCACATCCAGGAGACGGTCTCACATTATTTCAGCTTTGTGTTGGCGGCGGTATAACAAAGTGGTACAAGCTAGGTTTGAAAGTTACTTTTCAATGACATTTCTAATTGATTTAATGCGAGCGTAGAACCAGCTGTTCCATTGTCTCTTTAAAGCATTAAACTTTAACCGGCCTTTGAATTTTGTTGAGCAGCTATAAGCAACTGTAATCCGTTCTGTTGAATAATACTGGCTGTTACACAATTATCTCTACTCATCGAATAGCCTCAAATACAAATGAATTCCAGTTCAAAAAATGACTCGCTGGACCCTCTTCAGCAATTCACTTGTGATCTAAATGCGAACTTTAATACTTTTTATCGTCACTCAGTTCAGTATTTTAGTATTATTTGGATGAAAGAAATTCAAAAAATTGTGAAGCAATAGAGTGGAAATGTGATTCAGCTGAAATTATAGTTCAGAAGCTGACTAACAGTTAACAAAAATAGATCACACTCTGTATACATTTTAAAGGTATTAAAAAATATATACATAATTGTGAATTTTCCCATAATCATTAGTTGCTGCTAATGCTTTATGTCTGTATGCTTATTTACATCATACATTGTAACTTATTTACTACAGTGATTTATTTCCAGAACAATATATATATGCTAATGAATCAGACTATAACATGTAATGCAGTATTACATTATTACAGCTTATGGGGTTGTCTTAATTTTGAATAGAACATAAAATATGAATGGGAAATACTTTTTTGTTACTTATTACTCAGATGAAAAATACATACATGCATTCTGTGAAGTTCCTGTACAATTTTGCTACATGGCCCTTACTCGAGAATATATTGGTGGTTGTTGGTACAGTTAAGAACGCACTGAAAATCACATGCTTTGAGGATCAAAATGATTTGGTGGTGTCTCTCAAGTTGAACTTTCTCAGGGAGATTTGATCATTGTGGGGCTTTCATGGCCCAGTTGTACAAAAGGGAATCTTTGATAGCTTGTGACTGCATCCCATGTTGACTCATTTTTACCTTCCTTTGGGACAGCCTGAGTGTGTAGGGAGGGATGTGTGGGTAGAATAGGTTTCCAAAACAGAGCTCCACATTTCTGGTGTGCAATGAGTCATAGCAGTCTGCAAACTCCTTGTTGATCTGACTTGGGACTGAGGTAAGCTTTTCCCTTTGCATTGAATTATGTCACAGTTCTGTTCTGTGTTTCAGGGTGTATCCTAGGAACTTCCCTAGTTTATTCCGTTGTTCATAATAATTCACCTTGGTGTATTGGACGAGCTTTTCTGCTCCTAAAGACAACAGGGGTGGGGTGGTAGGTTAGTGAGGGTGAACTGGAGGGTAATTGGTGAATAGTCTGATATGGTTAGGGACCATTTTTGGCAGCTTTTAATTCAGGACAGATACCTGTTCCAGGAGAAGGTAGTTGATTCCAGAGCATATATTGTATGGATTTGAGTAGGAGGTGTACTCCTTTGTGCATTTTAGTTTTCTTCCTACAATCACTGTGTCTTCAATGCAAGTGGCGGGAGCAGTGGAGAAGGGAGGTGTGGGGGTGGGGGGGGTGGGGGCGCGGTGGGGTGGGGTGGGGTGGGTGGGTGGGCAGCGGGGGAGGATTGAGAGGAATGTTGGACAATCTTCATTTGGGAGTACACTTTGACCATTGTGATCGGTTCTCCTACTATTTGATCTTTTATCAGGATGGAGCCATCATCTTGCCTGGGATGGTCTTCCTGAGGATGAAGGGGAGACACTTGTTGATCCTGTTGTCAGTTGGATAGTAGGAGGCTGTCATTGTTTGGCCAACCCAATCCCTTGTGAGTTTGCCATCCTCATGGAGGGTGAGGTAGGTCTCCTGCAGCAATGCCTGCTTTCTTCAGGCAGGTCAAGATTTAACTTTCCCATTTAATTAGGTGGGTAACTCCCTTGTCATTCAAGGAGATAAGCTTGAGCTCAGCCATAGTGGAGGTTGGGTTGATGGCTTGTACATGTGGGGACATGATAGCTTCCGACCCCATATCCTCTCCATCACCAAGTCCGCCTACTTCCACCTCCATAACATCGCCCGTCTCCATCCCTGCCTCAGCTCATCTGTTGCTGAAATCTTCATCCATGCCTTTGTTACCTCCTGGCCAGCCTCCTACCTTGCACTCTCCATAAACTTGAGCTCATCAAAACTCTGCTGCCCGTATCCTAACTCGCACCAAGTCCCATTCACCCATCACCCCTGTGCACGCTGACTTACACTGGCTCCCGGTCCGGCATAAAATTCTCATCCTGGTTTTCAAATCCTCCATAGCCTCGCCCCCTCCCTATCCTTGTAACCTCCTCCAGCCTTACAACCCTATGCGCTCCTCCAATTCTGGCCTGTTGTGTATCCCTGATTTTCATTGCTCCACCATTGCCGTCCGTGCCTTCAGCTGCTGAGGCCCTAAGCTCTGGAATTCCCTCCTTAAACTTTGTTGCCTCTCCACCTCTTTCTCCTCCTTTAAGATGCTCTTTAAAATCTATCTTTTTAACCAACCTTTTGGTCACCTGAGCTAATATATCTTTATGTAGCCTGGTGTAAAATTTTGTTTGGTAATGCTTCTGTGAAGCGCCTTGGAATGTTTTACTATGTTAAAGACGCTTATATAAATGTAATTTTTTGTTGCTGTTGTTGGTTGTGTTCTGCGCTGTGTTTTACCTAATGGTGGGAAGCATGCAGGTCCGCTAGGTTGGATCCCTGGCTGTAGAATCTTCCCATTTACTTGCTGCCATGCTGTATCCCCATGCTCTGAGGCACTGTTTTGCCTGGGATCCCTGGCTGCATGGATTGCCCTTCTCGAAAGGCAATCGAGATGGCGTGGACATCACTGAGGGTAGGATTGAAATGGTGCTTTCCATAGACAAATAGCCTGGCAGTTCTCACTGTCTATGTTCAGATATCAAGATTGGTCACTTGAAGGAGGAACCAGAAGGCTGTATAACCACACCCCAGCATGAGTCAGCAGCTTCAGGAAAGAAGGGGAGTGACTGGATAAAAAAAAATCAAAAGATCAATCTACTGCGGAAAAGGCAAATATGTCTGTCTCAAATTCTCCTGTTACTGTAAATAACAGGATTTTGTAAAACAAATTAGTTTCTTTTTAATTACAACATACTTTATATGTACCTATTACATGTTTAGGAGGGGAGGACTCAAACCTGCTTTTGCAATGCCGAGGGGCAATAGAAGATGTGACTGTAAGAAAACTATTGACTTAGACTGTGGGAACTAGATCCAACTTTAACATTCGAAGCCTCAAGTGAGACTAGTGATTAGAAGAAACTCTTGGTTTCCTCACATAGCACCCGATATGAGAAACAGACTCTCAGCTGTGCTGATTAGCTGCTTTGGAAAGGAAATTGTGCAAATGACTCATTGGGAGTAGGCTTGGAGATTATAGGGACATGTAGACACTGAGATGATCAAATAGTCCACAAGACTTAATTGTTCCTGTGCTGCTGGGGTTTGGAACTGTTGTCTGTGGAGGATGAAAGCCAGGGTTGAACAGTGCAAACATGATGGATGAATATTCTTATGTTTGCTTGATTACCTCTGAGCATTTATACACAGCATTCCCTTAAGATATTAAACAGCTGGGGTAGAATGCATGATAGGGCAGTCGATCTGCGGAAGAAACAGGACTGTGTTTAAATTGGCCCTTTCATTTCCATATCTATGTTCTTATGAGTAATAGTCGGAAGAACTTAAGAAAATATGAAAATAAAAGCTTCTTGTTTTGATTGACCTTCTGATTGAAATCCAGATTAAAGTTTGTTTTTCTGGTAGGTGGGAAAAGATTGACCTTTGTACAAATGAGTCTGGGTGCCCAATGTACTGTGGGTTATCCTGGAAGATTGCTGAATCAGGCATAGAATAAACCACAAGGATTGTCCTGACATTAGCAAAGGTCTATCCACAATCTACGAATTAATATTAAAAGATATCTAAAAGCAATTAGCATACACAATTCTAAAACTAAAATCTAAAATGCAGAAACCAATGATTTTGTATCTGTTGACTCTAATGTCAGGAGTCATATAGTTTCAACTTCACAACAACAAATTATCTTTAATGACTTTATTAGCAGCACTGCAAAATACAGAAAGGGCATAGTTACCCAATTTGGAGCTCTCTTCTTCCTTTGTCTGTTTGAACAGACCCCAGCGATGTTACCTATCTTTGTACCCAACTTGTTTACAGTCAACATACTTTCTTATCTTATTTTTAGCCATCTTCAAGGTTGCTTTGTTTATTATCTTTCAGGAGTTCATTATTTTCAAGAGTTAATTGCACTCTTTATGAGTGTAGACGTTCGCACTTTACATATCAGAATTTAAACATTTGTTTTTCTACCACCAATATCCTTGTTATAATCTCATTCGTTCCACAACCTACATTCTTCTTTTGCTTGTTGAAAAACATAGCACAGGTTATGATAGTTCACTTGAACTATTCTCCATTTTGTCATATGGCATAATATCCTATTTACATCATTTCATACATTAGCACAACTAGAAATAACAAACCTTAGAGAAATTGCAGATTGATGTTGAAAGTTCTGCTTTCATGAAAATCTGCCTTTGTGAAATCCTGCAGAGGGACAGAATCATTCAAGGCAGAGAATTATCACTAGGAAATATAGTGCTAGATTGAGAATTAATGCCTTGGAAATAATACAGTAATAGTTCTGTACTTCTGTTAACAAAATGTATTTATCAATGATGACTAATTTTGCTTTTCTATTTAAAAACTTCTCTATTAAAACTTTCCCTTTAAATAAGAACGTTAAAATTAATTTTTTAGAAAGCAAGAAATTTTATTTTATACTTGATCAATGTACAGATTTTGATCCACATCAATATATTGTAATAGAGGGACCTCAATAGCTGTAAGATTAGTTAACTTTTAAGTTGACCCCTTGTTGACAACTGCATTTATTAGTCAGGTCATTATCAGTATATAGCGTAATAATGTTCATTACTGATAGGCCTCCTGAGCTCATATAGGAAGGTAAGTGCTCAAACTGCTCATAAATTGAGTCCATAGAACTGGCCAATCAAGCACCAAGGTATGAGATTACATTTATTGCAGTAGTTGAGATAATCAGTGCTAAGTATGGCAAATTTACTGATTACACTTGAAAAGACAATTTTATAGGCCCAGTTGTTTTTACTACACATGTAGCACAACTGCCTATCAGCAAAAGTGTATGGAACAGATATTCAAATCGCAAATGTTCAATCAAGGAGTCAATCCCAAAAATCCGGATAGCCAATTAAGTTCTTAAAATCCAGCTCTGTAAATTTTCTAATGCTGGGTCAACATACTTCAGGAATCTTTAATAAAGCTGCTTGTGTTATCTAAGGCAAAATGGGAGCTGGGGCATGATTTGGAAAATAAAGAGGGCCAATACACCAACATCTCTTAATACATCTTTCTGTTGAATTCTGGAGAGGGGATTAGCTTTGATAGAAGAGCATTGCTGAATATTCATCTCTCTCTCATCGCTTTGTCCAGCATTGGGTTTGACTTCTGCCCTTTATGGCAGTAGCTGCAGAAATTAATTTTCTTCAAATTAGTCCTACTGACATATCTGTGACCTTGCGACAACCCTTGACTGATCCATTTCCATGGAAAATATGTTCTGACTCTGGCATACCTTCTTAGTAAGTGGCAGTGAAAGGTGGTGTCTGGGAATAGTAATGTTACTTGAAAAATCAGAGCCGATACCAATTAGAGATAGTGCTCGTCTCATCAGTGATGTTTGCCTAAACAGGCAGTAATGTCATCTCCATGCAATGCTAGAATGCTCAATCATATGCTTATTGAAAAGATTAAAGGTTTTGTATGGGTACAAAGATAACACAATCTTTAAATCAGAACTGATATGACCTTCCATTTTTCTAGTAAGTTGTGTTTCTCATGCTTATTTTCAGTCAAATATTTTTCTATTAAAATTGTTTATTGTAATATATATATATTTTTAATTATGACTTTTTTCCATTTTTCATACACTTTCTTCTTACATTGCTTTTATTTTTTTTCTTACTAGTTTTCTCCCATTGCTCCGCTCTTCTGAATGTGTTAGCCTCCTTGCTGGGGTATAGTTCCACAAGCAGTAATTACCACCCAGTATTAGTGGCCATTATTCACAGTAGTCTCAACATTGAAAGTTGGCAAATTATTTGCTCACAGGGGCATCATAGCCAAGGCTGATCCTGACATCACCCGCCATCCACGCCCGCATTCCTAGCCGGGGTCATTTGACAGCAATCAACAGTAAGATCCCGACCGAACACAGGGACTGTGAGGCCCAATGTAACTCCCCTACTCCCTCAGTTGTTTTTCTTCGCAAATTATGGCTCAGCTTTTGTCTGCTGGCCTGAGCACCTCTGCGGCCAAGTAGATAGGCAGTTGGCCAGAGCCGGACTGGGCACCAGAAACATTCGGGGCTCCTCCGCAACCCTGCACAACACCCCTCAAAACATTAAAACACAAATGTGTAGCAAAATGTATGAAGAAATAGGCCTGCAGAATGTTGACACAGTGCATTAATAATAAAGCAAGTCATATCACAATGTACTATGCTTAAACAAAACTGATCCAGTGTTTGAATGCAGTATTTCAGCATTATGTGAGTTTTACCGGGGGCCCCATATTTGGCTGGGGCCCCTGTCCACGGAACCCGTAGGCTTGTGCGTTAATCCACCCCTGCGTTTGGCCTGCTCCCAGACCACTAGTAATATCCCTTCAGTATGCTACCATACGGCATTAGCAACTATCAGGCAAGGAAGATACCACAACCTATGCTTAGCACCTCTCCACTTGGCACATATGGGGATTAAGTGGAGCACGGATTGAATCCCTGTTAATCCCGCACTTCAAGACTCTAACCATAAGTATTGTAATGCTCAGCATCACTGCCCCAAACAAATGCTGGGTGAAATGGGTACCAAGTGAAAGTTTGGCACGTTCCGACAGAGAGAAAATTGATGTTCGCTATCTCATGCATTTCTTAATACAGGCCACTAATGATAATTCAGAGAATTATTTTGCGCTAAAAAGATTTGAGTTATCCAATAATTTTATCAATATTGCTAGCTGCTTGGAGAAGCAATGATGCATTGAGTGGAAGGGTCCGAGAGGCAAAAATAAAATGCAAGCATATTTCTTGAAAATACTTATGTCCCAAAAGCAGCTGTGCCCAATGGACTATCTCATCTTCCAACGATGACTTGCATCTAATCCTGTTCGCTCTCTGACACTGGTCATATCTTTCACTACAGCCAGTCTCAGATACTGTAGATATCATCAGATTCCACATTTTTCGAGCTGTCAATCCCAAAGTGCCTAATTGTGTATTTGTCCCTGTAAGCACATTCGGAAGTTCATAATGCACATGTTCTGAGCTCTATTAGTTGCACTTCAAAATGTTCTACCTTTCCTATCCTGTAACCAATATCAAAATTTGTGAATGAAAACAAAATGTTAAAAAGAGACACATCTAAGGCACTTCTACTGTACTAACAAACAATTGAGACTTTTTTTTGATTCGTTCATGGGATGTGGGCGTCGTTGGCAAGGCCAGCATTTATTGCCCATTCCTAATTGCCCTTGAGAAGGTGGTGGTGCGCCACAGTGCTGTTAGGGAGGGAGTTCCAGATTTTGACCCAGCAATGATGAAGGAACGGCAATATATTTGCAAGTCAGGATGGTGTGTGATTTGGAGGAGAACTTGGAGGTGGTGGTGTTCCCATGCGCCTGCTGCCCTTGTCCTTCTAGGTGGTAGAGGTTGTGGGTTTGGGAGGTGCTGTCAAAGAAGCCTTGGCGAGTTGCTGCAATGCATCTTGTAGATGGTACACACGGTGTGCTGGTGGTGGATGGAGTGAATGTTTAAGGTGGTGGATGGGGTGCCAATCAAGCGGGCTGCTTTGTCCTGGATGGTGTCGAGTTTCTTGAGTGTTGTTGGAGCTGCACTCATCCAGGCAAGTGGAGAGTATTCCATCACACTCCTGACTTGTGCCTTTTAGATGGTGGAAAGGCTTTGGGGAGTCAGTAGGTGAGACACACGCCGCAGAATACCCAGTCTCTGACCTGCTCTTATGGCCACAGAACTTATGTGGCTGGTCCAGTTAAGTTTCTGGTCAATGGTGACCCCCAGGATGTTGATGGTGGGGAATTTGGCGCTGGTAATGTCGTTGAATGTAAGGGGCAGTGGTTAGACTCTCTCTTGTTGGAGATAGTCATTGCCTGGCACTTGTGTGGCACAAATGTTACTTGTCACTTATGAACCCAAGCCTGAATGATTGTCCAGGTCTTGCTGCATGTGGGCATGGACTGCTTCATTATCTGAGGAGTTGCGAATGGAACTTTCCACCATCTACAAGGCACAAGCCAGGAGTGTGCAATCATCAGCAAACATCCCCGCTTCTGACCTTATGATGGAGGGAAGGCTATTGATGAAGCAGCTGAAGATGGTTGGTCCTAGGACACTGCCCTGAGGAACTCCTGCAGCGATGTCCTGTGGCTGAGATGATTTGCCTCCAACAACCACAATCATCTTCTCTTGTGCTAGGTATGACTCCAGCCAGTGGAGAGTTTTCCCACTGATTCCCATTGACTTCAGTTTTACTAGGGCTCCTTGATGCCACACTCGGTCAAATGCTGCCTTGATGTCAAGGGCAGTCACTCTCACTTCATTAGGATATGACAGACTTTCATTCATTCAGGACACATCCTGCAGTGGGAGCCCTAGTCCATTTTAATGGCTGGGGGATCAATAATATCCTACCGGCCAGTTGTTTTCCTGAAACGGGTGTCCAAAGGCAGCTCGCTAACTTTGGGCCTACAAAGATTGGGCGATCCAGAGGCGGCCAAGCCGGGAGTCAGGGTAAGTCATGGAGGAGGGATTCAGGAGGCTTTTCTGGGTTGGGAGTGTTGAATCTGGGGCGGCAGCGACCCAAACTTTCTCTGTGCGTCCGGAGGAGCAGTCTTGCTCCTTCTGGCTCTACAAGGATGAGTTTTACATTTACTTCACTGGGTGTCTGCCAGGTTTTACAGAATGGGGCATTCACAGTGGCCAACCCACACAGCAGGCAGTTAAAATAGCATCTCTGTCCTAGCTAAGTGATAGGACTCCCATGTGCATACATTTATGAGGCTCAGGCAGGAGTCTCAGCTGCCCAAGAAAACAGCGGCGTTAAGAGTCAAGGGGCGGGAAACGAGCGGTAAGTGTACTGGCTGGATTTTAACTCCCGTTCCGCCGGGTTTCTGCCTGGTGGAGGGAGTTAAACTTCCCACTTTACAGTGGGTTAGAGTAGAATATCTAAATATTCCACAGGATAGGAAACATCATAATATGTGAGTAACGAAGTGAGTTATAAACATCTTTCCCACAAACCCACCTATGTCATAGGGTTTAATTATTAAAAAGAAAAACACTTGCAGATAAAAAGGACTCAATCATAGCAAACATTGACATAGCATATTACATTAAAGGAAACTTATTAAATTATTAAACACTTTCCAACCCAGTGTAATATAAAATCTATGTGCCATTTATTGAAAACAATTTTTAACATAATAGAAATTATTTAAATTGATTCCATCCAGAAGTGCGGGCTTGGAATCCTGCCTCTTACCAGTGTCCAGAATTAACCAGCATCCTGAACATCCATATTCTTGTCTGCTTGCTGGGGTACAGCTCTGGTAAAACTACTTGCCCTCTGGCACCTCTCTTAGATGGCTATTATTCATGTGCCAGGCTTGATAATGAATGTTGTTACGTTATTTTACCATGGAGAGTATCATAGGTGGCTTGATCCCATTTATGCCCAAAACATGCAGGAGCCAATTGCAATCAGGAGCAGGAGTCCTAGCCGATTTTTCTATCCCTAACCCAGGGGCATTGAATTCAATTGTTGTGCCCTTAACATCGCCCATCAGCAAACTCAGCACAGACTGGGGATCCAACCTGGGATCTTCCTCGTCTTTATGGCTCAGATACTCACTGGATAAATAACTTGAGCCATCTAGGTTAATATCTGTACCAAGAGGCCATGCTGGGCCCAAGATGCAGATACTAAATTTAAGATGATTGCAGAATTTCGGAGCTTGGAGTTCCCACCTGGAACTTGATTTTTCCAGGAAAAATGGCAGTGTTTTCCTTTAAAGCTACAGTGTGCTACACAGATCGAGTTCCGAATACTGTGAATATACAGTGCAGTTTGTTTAAACATCAGGTTATCGAATCTAATGAATGAAAAGGTATCTTTTAAAAGAACAAAAAAAAAGGCATTTTAGAAGTTAGCCATCTATGATTTTATACTCAGTGTCCAATTTTGGGTGTTATTTTCTGTCATCCCTTTACTTCATTACTTGAACCACTCCATTCCCTGCCATTGAGAGCAGGAAAACATGCAACGGAGCTCCAGGACTTGTTTAACGTCACCCAAAATGATCCCTAAGAAATACATTACATTGTTGTCAGTGATTAACTGATTTTCATTCTTTTCCTCAGGGAAAAAGCATTCCTCCAAGTTGCACCATCCAAGCTAAGCTAAAGTCAGGAAATCACACGATACAGAGTCCATTACCATTCTGTGCTGCAACATGTCATGTCTACTCATGTTTTATGTTTGTTAAGTGTGAGTGAGAAACCCAAGGTGATCAATTCCTGATGACAGATTCTGTAGCAACAGCATTTCTTTTTTACCCTCGCTTTTAACACTTGAATTAAGATGAATAAAAAATGAAAAAGTGTAAAATATATCAAGAGGAAATCAACATCAGAGAAATACAATAGAGAGAAAGGTACATATCTGTGTTTGTACAGCTAAGCACACATAACAAATTCTCTGGGATTACCTGCACAAATGTATCAAATAGCTAGAGAGTATAATGTGTAACATGAGCCTTAGTTGCTTTAAACAGAATGTTCACAGTCTTTTCCGTTTATCTTTTTTTTTTACAAACATACGAAAATGGTGGGTAGGAAAAGACGAGCTGGTCTATCAAGCCTGCCCCATGCTCATGATGGCTGGAGCATCATGACCAGACACTTCCTTAGCCCCCCACTCCAGGAACCATGTAATCTCCTGGGACAGGCAGAAAGAGCAGGGCCAATAAGGGGAAAATATTCTGCAAAACTCCTCTGCGACCCCCTCAGGCGATCGAAGCTACTCCAGGTGATCACATGGACCATGTGTTATCTGTAAAGCCATTATATAGGTCACTGGTTAGACCACATCTGGAGTACTGCATCCAGTTTTGGTTCCCTCACATGGTGGGTGATATAGTGGCCTTGGAAAAGATTCAGAGGATTCTTCTCACCAATTTTCTCCCTTCCTTTCCTGAGGCATTGACGCGGTCCAGTGTACAGTTCCAAGGGGGTCACCTTCTGGTAAGTCTCCTGGGTGGACAATACTCACATGGGAGCCTCGACAGAGTATGTCGATCGCCTGTTCACCCGCAGAAGGCATCACCGGGAGACTGACCTTGCCCTTACCTGATGTCCACAAGTGTACACTTCCAGTCGGGAGCAAGAACCCTGGCGGATTTTCCCATCTCTAGCCCAGGGTCACCGAGGCCAATTGTATTACCCCCAACTGCTCAGCTACAGCTGAGATCAGCTAACCCAGCACAGACCAGTGACCAAACCTGGCACCTCCCTGGTCTGTTTGTCCCAGCTAAGCATTTGATCAACTCCATCATTGGTGGGCGTGCCTTCAGCTGCCTAGGCCCTAAGCTCTGGAATTCCCTCCCTAAACTTCTCCGCGTCTTTACCGCTCAGCTGTGTTAGCTGTGGCTCAGTGGGTAGCACACTCGCCTCTGAGTCAGAAGGTTGTGGGTTCATAGTCCCACTCCAGGGACTTGAGCACATAAAGCTAGGCTGACACTCCAGTGCAGTGCTGAGGGAGTGCTGCACTGTCAGAGGTGCTGTCTTTCAGATGAGACGTTAAACCGAGGCCCTGTCTGCTCCCTCAGGTGGACGTAAAAGAGCCCATGGCACTATTTCAAAGAAGAGCAGGGGGGAGTTGTCCCTGATGTCCTGGCCAATATTTATCCCTCAACCAACATAACAAAAACAGAATACCTGGTCATTAGCACATTGCTGTTTGTGGGGTCTTGCTGTGCGCAAATTGACTGCCGCATTTCCCACATTACAACAATGACTCCACTTCAAACAGTACTTCATTGGCTGTAAAGCGCTTTGAGACATCCGGTGGTCGTGAAAGGCGCCATATAAATGCACGTCTTTCCTCCTTTAAAACGCTCCTTAAAACCTACCTCTTTCTGCCCTAATATCTCATTACGTAGCTTGGTGTCAAATTTTATTTTATAACGCTCCTGTGAAGTGCCTTGGGATGTTTTACTACGTTAAAGACGTTATATAAATACAAGTTATTGTTGTTGTTGTTAATGAGCCATCATGGCAGCATTTTCCCAGTTGTCATTAAATTGAGACTATCAATTTTCTGGTAAATTTGTAAAAAAAAACTGATAAAATAACATCTTTGATTAAAAACTCAAGGGACTTGTTTTCTTCATCTTAAACGGAAATTATGTGAAAATATCTTGACTGGTGTAACTATAGTCATTACAATAAATCAATTAGATTTCTTAGAAATAACAATCAGAACCTGATCAGATCCAGTTGTTTGAATGCCTATATCACAAATGTAAAAACTTCACCATTTGGTAAAATATAATTAAAAACATATATTTAGATCACAACTTAATCCAGTGCCAGCATGGTGACTCGTCAGCTTTGTATTGTAAATGAAGCATCCTCTGCAAATGAGCGTAACTCAGTTGGTATTGTTAAATTAATGTTATTTGGAATTAAGATAGTTGGGGCTTATTATTCCCCAGCCACATTTTATGGGGGAAGCAAGGAACTAAAATTGTCCAAGGTTAAACTTGATGGAAGATGTAGGTGGATAACCAACTTACTGTATCTATATATTGTTTCTTAAGTTGCTTCTCCATGGGCTACGTGTTCAATCCCCTGTCTGTGCGGACTGAGTTGATCTCAGCTGCGTGGCAATAAGGATACTGCAACTGGCCTCAGTAACTTGGGTTATGGAGAGGGGACATTGCTGCCGATTGCGTTCCAGTGACCCCTGCTCGAAGTGTAAGTGTTGATGTCAGATGAGAACGAGACTGGGCTTGGCTGTGACACCCATATGGTTGAACAGCCTGCTGACCTTCACTATCGAGGCTCATACTTCCATACCTAGCATTTGTGGAACCCTATCAAAGAGTCATTGACTTCAGGAGAGAAGGAGATAAAACTGGATACATGAAGAAACATTTAAGTTCGCAGTTGCAGAAAATGTAGTTGAAAGGGACAATTTTACTATTCGGAAAATATCAGACCAGATCCAACATTCTAAGGATGCATTTGTGCTAAGAAAGAAAGAACTTGGATTTATATAGTGCCTTTCACAAACATAAGGGGCTGGATTTTGTCTTGGGGTTGGGTTGGGGTCGTGTAATCCGCATTTCGTGTTTCCCCCCCGACTCCAGATTAATGTGGGTGCCTGATGCAATTTTCACTTAATTGGGCAATTGAGTTGGAGCATGTGGGAACCCATGAACTAATTAGTGTTTTCAGTCTGAAAGTCGCCTCTGATGATGTCATCATTACTGACTGCCTAGTCTCAGAGACTGTTGGTGAGAGAGGACCTGCCTGGCTTTTGATGTGAGTGGACCTGGATATGGATGGAGAGAGAGAGAGAGAGAGAGAGATTGAGAGATTTTTTGCCAAGTAAGTCCTCCCAGGCAGTCTCTTAAGACATTCAATGCAGCAGCATCAGAGGCAATGTTCAGACCTAATACTACTACCACCTTCATCACATCTCCGTTGTAATAGTGGACTTGCAGCCGATAGTCAGCTATCCACTTGTGCTCCCGCCAGGTTTCACTGGCGTGTTTCACACCAGGCGTGCTTCACGTCAGAAGAGGGTTAAACTAGCTACAGCGTTTCAAAATGGCATTACAGAGCCAATTTAGAGCTTGTTAAGGGCTTTAATGGCCTCTCCCGCCTCTTGGAGGCGGGACGGAATCGGGAACCCCGCGACTGATTATGTCAAAATTGCGTGGAGTCGGGATGGGGTCGGAAACCCCGACCCCGCAAATTTAACCCCCCACACGCCTCCAAACCCGACTCCATGGGTCATTCAAAATCCAGCCCAAGATGTCCCAAAGCGTTTCACAGCCAGTGAAATCTTTATGAACTGTAGTCACAGCTGTAGTGTAGGGAAACATGGCAGTCAAACTACACACAGCAAGGTCCCACAAACAGGAATAAGCTAAATGACCAGATAATCTGTTTCAGCAGTGTTGGTTGAGGGATAACTGCTGGCCAGGACACCGGGAGAACTACCCAGCTCTTATTCAAATAATGCCATGTGATCTTTTATGTGCACCTGAGTGGGCAGACGGGGCCTCGGTTTAATGTCTCATCTGAAAGACTGCGCCACTGACAGTGCAGCACTCCCTCAGTACTGCACTGGAGTGTCAGCCTAGGTTATGTGCTTAAGTCCCTGGAGTACGACGTGACAACCTTCTGACTCAGATGCAGGAGTGTTACCACTGAGCCACCGCTACACATTACTGTTTGGTACAACAGTTCTTGGCTTCTGATGCCAACAGGCAGGATAGACTGGAGTTATGCTGTTCCCGTACTCAGATTATTTTTTTTGTCCGCTGAAGGCCATTGATGCCCTTCTGGATATCCATGAAGCATTGTTGTTGGTGTGATGATGCATGTACACACCTATGAATATTCATGCACACCACAAAATTACTGAAATGTGTTCTAGAGTGGGATGGGCAGTAAAATTCCTGGACTCTGGTGAAAGAAAACACTTCTCCCATGATGAGGAAGAAAGCTGTAGACTGCAGGACGATGTCAATGGATTGGTCAGGTGGGCAGAAGAGTGGCAAATGGAATTCTATCCAGAAAAGTGTGAGGGAATGCATTTGGGGAAGGCTAACAAGGCAAGGGAATACACAATAAATGGTAGGATACTGAGAAGTGTAGAGGAACAGAGGGACCTTGGAGTGCATGTCCACAAATCCCCGAAGGTAGCAGGACAGGTAGATAAGATGGTTAAGAAGGCATGCGGGATACTTTCCTTTATTAGCTGAGGCATAGAATATAAGAGCAGAGAAGTTATGCTTGAACTGTATAAAACATTAGTTAGGCCACAGCCAGAGTACTGCGTACAGTTCTGGTCACCACATTAAAGGAAAGATGTGATTGCACTAGAGAGGGTACAGAGGAGATTTACGAAGATGTTGCCAGGACTGGAGAATTTTAGCTATTAGGAAAGATTGGATAGGCTGGGGTTGTTTTCTTTGGAACTGAGGAGGCTGAGGGGAGACTTGATTGAGGTGTATAAAATTATGAGGGGCCTAGATAGAGTGGATAGGAAGGACCTATTTCCCTTCGCAGAGAGGTCAATAACCAGTGGGCATAGATTTCAAGTAATTGGTAGAAGGATTAGAGGGGAGTTGAGGAGAACCTTTTCCACCCAGAGGGTGGTGGGGGTCTAGAACTCACTGCCTGAAAGGGTGGGAGAGGCAGAAACCCTCATCACATTTAAAAAGTACTTGGATATGAACTTGAAGTGCTGTAACCTACAGGGGTACAAACCAAGAGCTGAAAATGGGATTAGGCTGCATTGCTCTTTTTCGGCCGGCGCAGACACAATGGGCTCGATTTTGCCAGGCCCGAGGAGGCGGGAATGGAGGCGTGTGGGGTGTTAAAATTGCAAAAAATGGCGGGCGGGCTATCAGCTGCAGGTCCACCATTAAGAAGGAGATTTGATCAATCATCAATCTGGGGGAACTTTTAGCAGTCATAACCATTGTTGTGGAACTTTGGAGCCTGGAGTGGTGGTGGTGGTGGTGGAAAAATCTGGGAGCAAACTTAGGTCTCCTGCTGCTCATTTTGTCTCCAGATCCCTCTCACAGCAAAGGCCAAAAGCTTCCCAGTCTTTGCAGACCTTAAATGCAGCAGCAATGATGACATCATCAGAGGCGACTTTCAGACTGAAAAAACTAATTGGGTCATGGGTTCCCACATGCTGGAACTCAATTGCCCAATTAGGGGAAAATCGAATAATTCTCCCACATCCAATTAGAGTCGGGTGGCTAACACGAAAAGCGGATGACACAACCCCAGCCCGCCCCAATGACAAAATCGAGCCCAATGGGCCGAATGACCTCCTTTTGTGCCATAAATTTCGATGACTCTATGGGGGAAAAATTGGGTTGGTTTGCGCCTCTCTTTAGTGCACCCGGGGTAAACCCCACATAAAAAAGTGAAAGGGGGCTGGTGCTGGCAGTCGGACAAAATAAAAATGGCCGCCTGACACCTGCCCCTTTAACTTGCACCGCCGTCACTGCTAAAATGCCCCCTGATCCTGTCGGACATACCGTCCGGCGATAGGTCAGGGGCGCAAGGGAAGTTTGTGGCTGGGGCGTGAGCGGGGCGCTGCGCACAGGGGATGACGTCATCGCCGGAGGCGCAGTGGTGTGGGGTGTTACCAGCTACCGCCGCCGCTAACCTCCCGCTGAATTTTGCAGGAGGTGCTAGCGGCACGGCGCCTGGGCGCGAGGGGATTTGCGCCCCATTAGCGTCCCCCGGGGTTGCTAACGAGAGGCACAAACCAACCCAATTTTTCCCCCCAATGAGCTTTGCCGACACAGAACTGGGACTCCTAACCTGCTGCAGGCTGAGAGATGTCATGGCTCCAAAATTATGCTACAGTTTGCAAGAAGCACACACAGTGTTCACTCCTCCTGTTATAATGTCAATATCTAAGTCAGATATCCAGGCCAAAGCTTCTGGTGTAACAGCGTGGATATCTTGGAGACTGCCTGCGAATTTCCTCTGAGCCAGTGCTCAATGATGTGCTCCAGAGTCTGATTAGGAGCTCCACAGTTGCATGATGGGGATGCTTTAATCTTCCGTCTATGGAGAAGGTGGCAGCATCTACCATGACCAGTTCTGAGACGGTTGACGGTTGTCCACTGTTTGCGAGGAAGGTTTGATCCTTCAGGTTGTAGTGTGAGGTCCTCTATAAGGAATCCATTCTGTATGTCGCAGTTCTTCCAAGCATTTCGCCATTGGTCATCAAGGCTGAGGGGAGATTGCTGAAGGGCTTCGGCGACGGTCCAAAATAGCCTTCTAGATTTGAGACAGGTTAGTGGCAGTATAACTGCACTTGTCATGCTTTTATTCCAAATTAAAATAAGTAAGTAATTGTGAGGATTCCAGATTCTCGTTAATCTGGTATAATTTAATTAAGAAACATATATTTAATTGGATCGCTGTTTCAAGGTAATGAATTGGAGTACCTTATTCACAATGAAAGCCACTTCAACTTACTGTAAAACATTAGGGATGTAGAATATTGTGTTTGATGTTTTCAATTAATACTGCTTATTTACCCATGTTTGATATCAAAGTATTGAAAAATTTAACCACACAAGGTTGTGTAAATATTTCAAACTGTCAAGCGAAACCTCCATAATACTATGCGTGGATACTATGTTACTTTATTCATCATCCTATCAGCCTTGCATGTACACTGGGTTACTTTTCATTAATAAATACAGACACTTCACAATTGTCTGCTGCACATTTTATTCCACACAACATTCAGAGAACATAACACCAACTGACCATCTTTCGACACTACAATACAAAAAACATTGCACGGTTGACATTCATAGAGCTGCTCGCTCACATTTAATCTTCTAATTATTTATGACATTATTAACATTCATTTGATGGGGGAATTTGTTATCTCCAGGTAATCATGCCTGCTATTCCGGTTGACCCAGTAAAGCTTGTAACCAGTCAGTGCGAAGAAACTGAAGATGATTATTGATCCACCAATAAGGTCATACACGGTTGGGAACATATGGAGGACCAGCAACTGGAGTATCATGGCCACTACAATTTCTAAGTGTTGGACCGTGCTAACTAATGCTGGGTGGAATCGATTTAATGCGTAATATACACCTAAGAAAGCCACTGTAGAACAGATACAGATCCCCAATAGATACCCCCAGGTTTCTCCATCCAATGGTATAATAGGCTCTTGTAGGATAAACATTGTGGATGCACCCCAAACTGTACCTGTCCATCCAAAGGTGAAAAGGGCAGTCCACATGCTAACCTTTTCTTTGATAGCTCTGTAAATGATCATGGCCAAAGCGGTGGTCAACCCAGCCATTACTGTCATGGTATAGCCAAAGGCTTCCTTCCAAAGGCCACCCAACGAATTATCTTCATCAACGATATTGGGGATCATCACCAGGCAAAGGCCAAAGACGCTGCAGACCACTGTGACAATGTCGGTGTAGTCCAAGCATTCGTCTACCAGTAGAAAGGCCAGAATGGCACTGAAGACTGTGGTGGTGGCTCTCCACATGATGGTCCCGTTGCTTGGGGGCACGATCGCAAAGGAGGTGTAGGCGCAGGTGATGGAGATGACATTGCACACCCCATAAAGAAACAGGCGCATCCTGTAACCACTGGGTCCAAGAGGATGCTCATTGCCATAGCAGACAACCACAACAGAGAAGACCTGGAGCACAGAACGAATGAAGAGGAGCTCCAGGGATGGCACTTTGGACCGATCAGCAGCAAGTCGGGTTATTAATGCAACACAACCATGGGCCAAGGCAGCCCCAAACAGAGCTACCCAGGTTATTCTTGGTGTGGAGACCACACTTTGTCCAGCATTTTCTGTCTGTTGTCCCGTCCCTTTATCTTTCTGTTCCTCTGATAAACTCTGACGAACGTCAATTGTCCCAAAGAATGTTCTTCCTCGTTTTTTAGTGTCACCGAGAAGTTTTTTCTTTGGGTTGTCTTCAGCATAATTTCCACTGTCTTGGTATGTCTCTTCGTAGCCCTCTTCTCCAGGCTGTGGGTAATGTGCTGTGTATTTCACAGTCACTGTGTTTGGGTGGATTTTCACTCTCTTTTTCGAGGGGTATGTTGACTTAGTAGGTGAAGACGCCATTTTCCTGTAGCAGAATCGCTCCCCTGCAGCAAATTTCACAGAAAAGTTAAACCTTTATATTGTTTGTCATTACTGTACCTGTGGCAAAGCATTTGCAGTTAATATTTATGAGCAACTTTATGCACCACGTCAACTGATGTATACACTAGCATGTCCCATTGGCCTATTTGTAAAAGCCTTAATTTAAGCTATAACTCTTCCATGAATTTATTAAGACAACAATTCATTCAATCATAGAGTACAGAATGTTTCAAAAATCACAATGCATCAAAGAACACCATTATAGTAAATTTAGTTAACCCCTGGGTAGCTACCTTTGTGCTAATTTAATAGTCACACAGAATGGGAAAGAGGCAAAGAGATGAGATGATAAACAGCTGAGCTGATCCAAAATGTATGAAAACTATAATAAATAACTGGACGTTCACACTGACAGTTTTCAACATTTTATTTTTATAACAAAACCATTTGAGAAATTAATGTCAGTCAGATGTTACTGTTAGTGACCGGTAGAAAATTCAACTACACTGCAAGTAAAGTGTGTGTCAACTATCAGTGCTAGAACATAAAGGCCCGTATTTTGCGGCCCCTACAGGTGCATACGTGGTGCGTATGCGCCCGTAAGGGCCGCGCAAGTTCCGGGTTTTTGCGCGTAAAATGCATGCACGAAAACTCAGAACTTGCGATCTGTCAAGGTTATTTTTATCCCCTTTAAAACATTTACATTTATTTTTCAAAAAATTAAATTTTGTTTTAAATGTTTAATTAAATTGTATTTTAAATATGTATTTTTTTAAATTTATTTGTTATGTTGATGTATTCTTTATGTGATCCCCATTCATGCTTACGGGGATTCCGTACCTATAGAATCCCCATAAGCATGAACATAAGAACATAAGAAATAGGAGCAGGAATAGGCCACTTGGCCCCTCGAGCCTGCTCCGCCATTCAATAAGATCATGACTGATCGAGGGCTCAAAGCCACTTCCCCGCCTGCTCCCCATAACCCTTCACTCCCTTATCTTGCAAAAATTTGTCTATCTCAACTTTAATTGTATTTAACGACCCAGCCTCCACAGCTCTCTGGGGCAGAGAATTCCACAAATTTACGACCCTCTAAGAGAAGAAGTTCCTCCTCATCTCAGTTCTAAAAGGGCGACCCTTTATTCTGAGACTGTGCCCCCGAGTTCTAGATTTCCCCATGAGGGGAAACATCCTCTCTGCATCTGCCCTGTCGAGCCCCCTCAGTATCTTATATGTTTCAATAAGATCACCTCTCATTCTTCTAAATTCCAATGAGTATAGGCCCAGCCTGCTCAACCTTTCCTCATAAGTCAACCCCCTCATCTCTGGAATTAACCTAGTGAATCGTCTCTGAACTGCCTCCAATGCAAGTATATCCCTCCTTAAATAAGGAGACCAAAACTGTATGCAGTACTCAAGGTGTGGTCTCACCAATACCTTGTACAGTTGCAGCAAGACTTCCCTGCTTTTATACTCCAACCCCCTTGAAACATTCCATTTGCCTTTTTGATTACTTGCTGTACCTGCATGCTAACTTTTTGTGTTTCATGCACAAGGACCCCCAGGTCCCTCTGAACTGTAGCATTTTGTAATCTCTCTCCATTTAAATAATAGTTTGCTTTTTTATTTTTCCTGCCAAAGTGGATAACCTCGCACTTTCCCACATTATACTCCATCTGCCAAATGTTTGCCCACTCACTTAGCCTGTCTATATCCCTTTGCAGATTCTTTGAGTCCTCTGCACAACTTGCTTTCCCACCCATCTTTGTATCATCCACAAACTTGGCTACATTACACTCGATCCCTTCATCCAAGTCATTAATGTAGATTGTAAATAGTTGGGGCCCCACTAGTTACCGTTTGCCAACCGGAAAATGACCCATTTATCCCGACTCTCTGCTTTCTGTTAGTTAGCCAATTCTCTATCCATGCTAATATATTACCCCCAACTCCATGATCCCCCTTCTTTCATTGGTTGGGCCGGTCCACGTGATCCCTGCACCCCTGGGATACGTGGGCCTCTCCACATGTCTACACATCGAGGCCCAGGAGCGCGAGTCTTTGTGGATCCAGGACCATCAGGTAGGTTCCCAGATTTTTTGCTGTTCGGAGGCATTCTTTTATGTGGCACCTTATCGAATGCCTTCTGGAAATCCAAATACACCACATCCACTGGCTCACCCTTGTCCATCCTGCTTGTTACATCCTCAAAGAACCCCAGCAAATTTGTTAAACATGATTTCCCTTTCATAAAACCATGTTGACTCTGTTTGACTGCAGTATGTTTTTCTAAATGCCCTGCTACTGCTTCCTTAATGAAGGACTCCAGCATTTTCCCAACGACAGATGTTAGGCTAACTGGTCTATAGTTTCCTGCTTTCTGTCTCCCTCCTTTCTTAATTAGGGGTGTTACATTGGCGGTTTTCCAATCCGCTGGGACCTCTCCAGAGTCCAGGGACTTTTGGTATATTGCAACCAATGCATCCACTATCTCTGCAGCCACTTCTTTTAAGACTCTGGGATGCAGGCCATCTGGTCCAGGGGACTTGTCGTCTTTTAGTCCCATTATTTTACCGAGTACTATTTCCTTCGTGATAGTGATTGTCTTTAGTTCCCCACTCCCTGTGGCCCCTTGATTATCCATTATTGGGATGTTGTTAGTGAATGGAGATCCCCCTTCTTTCATTGGTTGGGCCGGCCCACGTGATCCCTGCACCCCTGGGATACGTGGGCCTCTCCACATGTCTACACATCGAGGCCCAGGAGCGCGAGTCTTTGTGGATCCAGGACCATCAGGTAGGTTCCCAGATTTTTTGCTGTTCGGAGGCATTCTCCCGCGGGAAGCCTCCGACCGCAAATTCAGGCCCATGAATTTGTTACTGATTGCCTGACAGAAGTGAAATCTTGATCTTCTGTGTTGACGGTGTTTACATTGCATACAAGTGCTGTGATTACTGTGTTTGAGTTTGCAATAATGGGGGAGTTTTATTTTAATTACCGCAATAGTCTTTAAAATGGCAGCAGCAGGAGGAAGTCCAAACAGCACCACTTTAGGTTAACCAACCAACTGTTAATAAACCAGATTTCCGCCACAGCTTTTTTAGTTACAGAAACAATCTCTGAAGAAAATGTGTTTGTATAACAAATAAATTATCAATGATCATCAGCAAATATATGTAAGTCCCAATCCAAAAAAGACCACTGGATCCATCTCCTTCTCCATCCAAAGTTTATGTTTGACTATTCTATCATGGGCTTCCCACCATCACCACCAATTGGCCTCCTGCTTTAGGGAACACTGAGTTCCTTCAGGTAATTCCTGAGCAAAAAACCAAGTCATGTTATTATTATTTCTATACCCCTCAACAGATACAGATACAGCTCCCTTTTAAAGGTACCAAGCCACCCCAATCAGCTACCTTCTCCAGAAGTCTGTTCCAGCAGAGGGAATGGTTAACCAATGAATTTCTGGAGATTGGGCCAGAAATTCGGGTCTCCACGGGTGAGTACGCGCTGTGTACTCACCCGTAAGGCCACCTGAAGTGCCGGTTTCCTGCATGCACTGCGCATGCGCTGGAAACCGGAACTTCCGTTCCCCTGAAGGAAGGGGTTCAGAAGTCGAACGCGTGCGCGGAGAGGCAGCGCGCATGCAGTGAACTTCGTTTTTTTTTTCAGGTTTCTCCATGAGGGTAAGTATGGAAAAGCTGCACATTTAAAAAGGAGGCGCAAGGCCTGTTTTTAACAAGGTAAGTGGTTAATTAAGTACAATTTAAACATTTTTTCAACAGGTTTATCTTTTTTACATACTTTAAAGAAAGGTAAGTTTATTTTTAGCACCGTTAAAAAGTGTAATTAATTTTTTCAAAAATTTAAATTTTTGTTTAAGGTAGTTAATTTATGTAATTTATAGTTATTTTAAAAATGTGATGGTTTTTAAAAAATGTATTTGAAGTTTTAGTGAGGTTTTGGGGCCGATCTCTATTCATAGATTTGACAGGTCTTCCTGTCAAATCTATGAATGAAAATTCCCTGCTACGATTGGCTCTCCATGGCCCACGTGATCCCAGGGGATGTTTCGAACTAACTGCGCCCCTGGGATACGCAAGCACTGCACGCCGGCAGCTGCAGGAGGCCCAGGACCCGAATTCCTCGTGGGCCCGAAGCACAATGGCAGGCGCGATAGGTAAGTACGCGCGCGATGCTTGCACCCGCAGGAAGCCGGAGAGCCGAATTTCTGGTCCAATGAAAAAAAAGTACAGGGCAACATATCGCTAGTGTTGTTCACTTCAGTTCAGATCAGCCTTGTATGCTGGCTGAGGAGAAAACTTGGTTGGATCTGGTGCCTTCAATATTTGCAGAGGGTCCCAGGGAGTGTGCCAATATTTGTATGGGGTTGCAAGGAGTGTGTCAATATTGGTGGGGTTCCTCAAACAGAATAAAATAAAAACTGCTATTGTACATGGATGCTGCAAAGAAGTTATATTGTCCTCAGGTGGTTGTCAGATCCTTTTTAACACTGTTCCTTCCTTCTTCTGCTCATTGGTGTAATCGCTCTCTTGACCCTTTGATCCCCAAATAACACTGGCCCCTGTCAGTCTTCCCTTCCCTTCCTCTACAGTGTATTTTCTACTGCTTTTAGAAATAGTAGGTTTGGTAGCACCTAACCACCACTGAGTTATTTATCTTCTCTCACCTACTCTTTTGGACATTGATGCTGTCCTATATCATGAAACTTATTTATTCTAGGGTGGCCGTACGTCCCTGTTTTCTGGGGACAGTCCCTGGATGAGGTATTGTGTCCCCAGGCAAACAATGTGCCCAGAGTCCCCAGTTCACGAAACTCGCTCCTGAAGTGTAGCCCCTGGGCAGTGAGTGTAGCCCCTGGGCAGTGACTGTAGCCCCTGGGCAGTGAGTGCAGCCCCTGGGCAGTGAGTGTAACCCCCTGGGCAGTGAATGTAGCCCCTGGGCAGTGAGTGTAACCCCCTGGGCAGTGAGTGTAACCCCCTGGGCAGTGAGTGTAGCCCCTGGGCAGTGAGTGTAACCCCCTGGGCAGTGAGTGTAACCCCTGGGCAGTGAGTGTAGCCCCTGGGCAGTGAGTGTAACCCCCTAGGCAGTGAGTGTAACCCCCTGGGCAGTGAGTGTAGCCCCTGGGCAGTGAGTGTAACCCCCTGGGCAGTGAGTGTAACCCCCTGGGCAGTGAGTGTTACCCCTGGGCAGTGAGTGTAGCCTCTGGGCAGTGAGTGTAGCCCCCTGGGCAGTGAGTGTAGCCCCTGGGCAGTGAGTGTAGCCCCTGGGCAGTGAGTGTAGCCCCTGGGCAGTGAGTGTAGCCCCTGGGCAGTGAGTGTAACCCCCTGGGCAGTGAGTGTAGCCCCTGGGCAGTGAGTGTAACCCCTGGGCAGTGAGTGTAACCCCTGGGCAGTGAGTGTAGCCCCTGGGCAGTGAGTGTAACCCCCTGGGCAGTCAGTGTAACCCCTGGGTAGTGAGTGTAACCCCTGGGTAGTGAGTGTAGCCCCTGGGTAGTGAGTGTAACCCCCTGGGCAGTGAGTGTAGCCCCTGGGCAGTCAGTGTAACCCCTGGGCAGTGAGTGTAACCCCTGGGCAGTGAGTGTAACCCCCTGGACAGTGAGTGTAACCCCTGGGCAGTGAGTGTAGCCCCTGGGCAGTGAGTGTAGCCCCCACCCTGAGCTGTCAGTTTGTGGCTCTAAGGCTAAATTAAACAGCAAATTGCACAATGGCCAGAGTGATTCACTGCGCATGTGCGACTGGGCGGTCTTTCTACGCATGTGCCGGTTGTTGTTTCGGAGTTTCCGGCTGATCTCGTGCTGCTGGATTGTCGGTGCCGGAAGTGCCTGGGAGCATGACAGCCGGAGTGGGTGAGGTGGAGGCCTTGGGGGAAGTCCCGGTCACAGTCACCAGGGGAAGGGGGGGCCGGGCTAATCCTAGACACTGTAGGGGATCAGGTGTGACCTCAGTTAATGGGGAAGGGGGTCAGGTGTGACCTCAGTCACTGAGGGGGTCAGGTGTGACCTCAGTTAATGGGGAAGGGGGTCAGGTGTAACCTCAGTCACTGGGGATGTGAGGGGTCAGGTGTGACCTCAGTCACTGGGGGTGTGAGGGGTCAGGTGTGACCTCAGTCACTGGGGGTGGGAGGGGTCAGGTGTGACTTCTTTTAAATTTGTTTATGGGATGTGGGCGTCACTGGCAAGGCCAGCATTTATTGCCCATCCCTAATTGCCCTTGAGAAGGTGGTGGTGAGCCGCCTTCTTGAACCGCTGCAGTCTGTGTGGTGAAGGTACTCCCACAGTGCTGTTAGGTAGGGAGTTCAAGGATTTTGACCCAGCGACGATGAAGGATCGGCGATATACTTCTAAGTCAGGATGGTGTGTGACTTGAAGGGGAACTTGGAGGTGGTGGTGGTCCCATGCGCCTGCTGCCCTTGTCCTTCTAGGTGGAAGAGGTCGCGGGTTTGGAAGGTGCTGCCGAAGAAGCTTTGACGAGTTGCTGCAGTGCATCTTGTAGATGGTACACACTGCAGCCACGGTACACCGGTGGTGGAGGGAGTGAATGATTAAGGTGGTGGATGGGGTGCCAATCAAGTGGTATGCTTTGTCCTGGATGGTGTTGAGCTTCTTGAGTGTTGTTGGAGCTGCACTCATCCAGGCAAGAGGAGAGTATTCCATCACACTCCTTACTTGTGCCTTGTAATTGGTGGGATGGCTTTGGGGAGTCAGGAGGTGAGACACTCGCCTCAAAATAACTAGCCTCTGACCTGCTCTTGCTGCCACAGTATTTATGTGGTAGTTAAGTTTCTGGTCAATGGTGACCCCCAGGGTGTTGACGGTGGGGGATTCGGCGATGGTAATGCCACTGAATGTTAAGGGGCGGTGGTTAGACTCTCGCTTGTTGGAGGTAGTCATTGCCTGGCACTTCTGTAGCACGAATGTTACCTGCCACTTATCAGCCCAAGTCTGAACGTTGTCCAGGTCTTGTTGCATGCAGGCATGGAGTGCTTCATTATCTGAGGAGTTGTGAATGGCGCTGAACACTGTGCAGTCATCAGCGAACATCCCCATTTCTGACCTTATGTTGGAGGGAAGGTCATTGATGAAGCAGCTGAAGATGGTTGGGCCTAGGACACTGCCCTGAGGAACTCCTGCAGCGATGTCCTGGGGCTGTGATGATTGACCTTCAACCACCACAACCATCTTCCTTTGTGCTAGATATGACTTCAGCCAGTGGAGCGATTTCCCCCTGATTCCCATTGACTTCAGTTTTACTAGGGCTCCTTGATGCCACACTCGGTCAAATGCTGCCTTGATGTCAAGGGCAGTCACTCTCACCTCACCTCTGGGATTCAGCTCCTTTGTCCATGTTTGGACCAAGGCTGTAATGAGATCTGGCGCCCAGTGGTCTTGGCGGAACCCAAACTGGGCATCAGTGAGCAGGTTATTGGTGAGTAAGTGCCGCTTGATAGCACTGTCGATGACACCTTCCATCACTTTGCTGATGATTGAGAGAAGACTGATGGGGCGGTAATTAGCCGTATTGGATTTGTCCTGCCTTTTGTGCACAGGATATACTTGGGCAGTTTTCCACATTGTCGGATAGATGCCAGTGTTGCAGCTGTACTGGAACAGCTTGGTTAGAGGCACGGCTAGTTCTGTAGCACAAGTCTTCAGCACTACAGCCGGGATGTTGTTGGGGCCCATAGCCTTTGCTGTATCCAGTGCGCTCAGCCGTTTCTTGATATCACGTGGAGTGAATCGAATTGGCTGAAGACTGGCTTCTGTGATGGTGGGGATCTCAGGAGTAGGCTGATATGAATCATCCACTCGGCACTTCTGGCTGAAGTTGGTTGCAAACGCTTCAGCCTTGTCTTTTGCACTCACGTGCTGGGCTCAACCATCATTGAGGATGGGGATATTTATGGAGGCTCCTCCTCCCGTTAATTGTTTAATGGTCCACCACCATTCACGACTGGATGTGGCAGGACTGCAGAGCTTTGATCTGATCCGTTGATTGTGGGATCGCTTAGCTCTATCTATAGCATGCTGCTTCCGCTTTTTAGCATGCATGTAGTCCTGTGTTGCAGCTTCCCCAGGTTGGCATCTCATTTTTAGGTACGCCCGGTGCTGCTCCTGGCATGCTCTTCTACACTCCTTATTGAAGCAGGGTTGGTCCCCTGGCTTGATGGTAATGGTAGAGTGAGGGATATGCCAGGCCATGAGGTGACAGATTGTGGTGGAATACAATTCTGCTGCTACTGATAGCCCACAGCACCTCATGGATGCCCAGTTTTGAGCTGCTAGATCTGTTCTGAATCTATCCCATTTAGCACAGGGGTAATGCCACACAACATCATGGTGGGTGTCCTCAGTGTGATGACGGGACTTAGTCTCTACAATGACTGTGCGGTGGTCATTCCTACCAATACTGTCATGGACAGATGCATCTGCAACAGGTAAATTGGTGAGGACCTCAGTCACTGGGGTGGGTCAAGTGTGACACAGTCACTGGGGGAGGAGTCAGGTGTGACCTCAGTCACTGGGGAAGGCGTCAGGTGTGACCTCAGTCACTGGGGGAGGGGTCAGGTGTGACCTCAGTCACTGGGGGAGGGGTCAGGTGTGACCTCAGTCACTGGGGGAGGGGTCAGGTGTGACTCAGTCACTGATGAAGGGGTCAGGTGTGACCTCAGTCACTGGGGGAGGGGTCAGGTGTGACTCAGTCACTGATGAAGGGGTCAGGTGGGACTCATTCACTGGGGAAGGCGTCAGGTGTGACTCAGTCACTGGGGGAGGGGTCAGGTGTGACTCAGTCACTGGGGGAGGGGTCACAGAAATTCACAGAATCCCCACAATGCAGATAGAGGCCATTTCGGCCCATCGAGCCCTATCCCCGTAACCCCACGTATTTAATTCCCCTAACACTAAGGGTCAATTTATCATAGCCAAATCAACCTAACCCGCACATCTTTGGACTGTGGGAGGAAACCGGAGCACCCGGAGGAAACCCACGCAGACACGGGGAGAATGTGCAAACTCCACACAGACAGTCACCCATGGCCGGATTCGAACCTGGGTCCCTGGCGCTGTGAGGCAACAGTTCTAACCACTATGCCACCGTGTTGCCCGGGTCAGGTGTGACTCAGTCACTGGGGAAGGGGTCATGTGTGACTCAGTCACTGGGGGAGGGGTCAGGTGTGACACAGTCACTGGGGGAGGGGTCAGGTGTGACTCAGTCACTGGGGAAGGTGTCAGCTGTGACACAGTCACGAGGGGAGGGGTCAGGTGTGACCTCAGTCACTGGGGGGGGGTCCAGTGTCACTCAGTCACTGGGGGCGGGGTCAGGTGTGACCTCAGTCACAGGGGAAGGGGTCAGGTCTCACTCAGTCACTGGGAGAGGGGACAGGTTTGACTCAGTCACTGGGGATGTGGTCAGGTGTGACCTTTGTCACAGGGGGGTCAGGTATGACACAGTCGCTGGGGAGAGTCAAGTGTGATCTCAGTCACTGGGGGAGGGGTCAGGTGTGACCTCAGTCACTGGGGGAGGGGTCAGGTGTGACCTCAGTCACTGGGGCAGGGGTCAGGTGTGACCTTAGTCACTGGGGGGGGCATGAGTGGCCTCAGTCACTGGGGGTGGGAGGAGTCAGGTGTGACAGTCACGGGGGGTCAGGTGTGACTCAGTCACTGGGGAAGGGGTCAAGTGCGACCTCAGTCACTGAGGGTGAGGGGTGAGGTGTGACCTCAGTCACTGGGGTGGGAGGGGTCAGGTGTGACCTCAGTCATGGGGAGAGGGGTCAGGTGTGACCTCAGTGACGGGGGGAGGGATCAGGTGTGACTTCAGTCACGGGGAGAGGGGTCAGGTGTGACCTCAGTGACGGGGGGAGGGATCAGGTGTGACTTCAGTCACGGGGAGAGGGGTCAGGTGTGACCTTAGTCACTGGGTGGGGGCATGAGTGGCCTCAGTCACTGGGGGTGGGAGGAGTCAGGTGTGACAGTCACGGGGGGGTCAGGTGTGACTCAGTCACTGGGGAAGGGGTCAGGTGTGACAGTCACTAGAGGTGGGAGGGGTCAGGTGTGAATCAGTCACTGGGGGAGGGGTCAGGTGTGACTCAGTCACTGGGGAAGGTGTCAGCTGTGACACAGTCACGAGGGGAGGGGTCAGGTGTGACCTCAGTCACTGGGGAAGTGGGTCAGTGTGACCTCAGTCCCTGGGGAAGGGGTCAGGTGTGACCTAAGTCACTGGGGGAGGGGTCAAGTGAGACTCAGTCACTGCAGGAGGGGTCAGGTGTGACCTCAGTCAAGGGGGCGATCAGGTGTGACCTCAATCATGGCGGGGTCAGGTGTGACTCAGTCACTGGGGGAGGGGTCAGGTGTGACCTCATTCACTGGGGGAGGGGTCAGGTGTGACCTCACTCACTGGGGTGGGGTCAGGTGTGACCTCAGTCACAGGGGGAAGTGTCAGGTGTGAATCAGTCATGGGGGGGAGGGGTCAGGTGTCACTCAGTCACTGGGGAAGGGGTCAGCTGTGACCTCAGTCACTGGAGGAGGGGTCAGGTTTGAACTCAGTCACTGGGGAAGGGGACAGGTGTGACAGTCACTGCAGGTGGGAGGAGTCGGGGGTGTGCTGTCAGTTTGATCTCAGTCACTGGGGAAGGGGTCAGGTGTGACCTCATCCACTGGGAGAGGGGTCAGGTGTGACCTCAGACACTGGGGAAGTTGTCAGGTGTGACCTCAGTCACTGGGGAAGGGGTCAGGTATGACCTCAGTCACTGGAGAAGGGGTCAGGTATGACCTCAGTCACTGGGGAAGGGGTCAGGTTTGAATTCAGTCACTGGGGGAGGGTCGGATGTGACCTCAGTCACTGGGTGGGGGAGGAGTTAGGTGTGACCTGAGTCACTGGGGGGGATAGGAGTGGCCTGAGTCACTGGGGGTGGAATGGGTCAGGTGTGACCTCAGTCACTGGGGAAGGGGTCAGGTGTGACTGAGTCACTGGGGGAGGGGTCAGGTGTGACCTCAGTCACTGGGGAAGGGGTCAGGTGTGACCTCAGTCACTGGGGGAGGGGTCTGGTGTGACCTCATTCACTGGGGGTGAGGGGTGAGGTGTGACCTCAGTCACTGAGGGGGAAAGGTCAGGGGTGACCTCAGTCACAGGGGGGTCAGATTTGACCTCAGTCACAGGGTGGGTCAGGTTTGACCTCAATCATGACGGGGTCAGGTGTGACTCAGTTACTGGGGAAGGGGACAGGTGTGTCAGTCACTGAAGGGGGGTCAGGTGTGACCTCAGTCACAGGGGACGGGGTCAGGTGTGAGCTCAGTCACTGGGGAAGGGGTCAAGTGAGACTCTGTCACTGCAGGAGGGGTCAGGTGTGACCTCAATCACGGCCGGGTCAGGTGTGACTCAGTCACTGGGGTGGGTCAAGTGTGACATCAGTCACTGGGGGACGGGGTCAGGTGTGACCTCATTCACTGGGGGAGGGGTCAGGTGTGAATCAGTCATGGGGAGGAGGGGTCAGGTGTCACTCCGTCACTGGGGAAGTGGTCAGCTGTGACCTCAGTCACTGGAGGAGGGGTCAGGGTTGACCTCAGTCACTGGGGAAGGGGACAGGTGCGACAGTCACTGCGGGTGGGAGGAGTCGGTGGGGGGGCTGTCAGATGTGATCTCAGTCACTGGGGAAGGGGTCAGGTGTGACCGCATTCACTGGGGGAGGAGTCAGGTGTAACTCAGTCACTGGGGTGGGTCCAGTGTGACCTCAGACACTGGGGGAGGGGTCAGGTGTGACACAGTCACGGGGGGTCAGGTGTGACCTCAGTCACTGGGGAAGGGGTCAGGTGTGACTTCAGTCACTGGGGGAGGGTCGGGTGTGACCTCAGTCACTGGGGGGGAGGGGTTAGGTGTGACCTTAGTCGCTGGGGGTGCAGGAGTGACCTGAGTCACTGGGGGTGAAAGGGGTCAGGTGTGACACAGTCACAGGGGGTCAGGTGTGACCCCTGTCACAGGGGAAGGGGTCAGGTGTGACCTCAGTCACTGGGGGAGGGGTCTGGTGTGACTCAGTCACTGGGGGAGGGGTCAGGTGTGACACAGTCACTGGGGGAGGGGTCAGGTGTGACTCAGTCACCGATGAAGGCGTCAGGTGGGACTCAGTCACTGGGGAAGGGGTCAGGTGTGACCTCAGTCACTGGGGGAGGGGTCTGGTGTGACTCAGTCACTGGGGGAGCGGTCAGGTGTGACACAGTCACTGGGGGAGGGGTCAGGTGTGACTCAGTCACTGGGGGAGGGGTCAGGTGTGACTCAGTCACTGGGGGAGGGGTCAGGTGTGACTCAGTTAAAGGGGGAGGGGTCAGGTGTGACTCAGTCACTGGGGAAGGGGTCATGTATGAGTCAGTCACTGGGGGAGGGGTAAGGTGTGAATCAGTCACTGGGGGAGGGGTAAGGTGTGAATCAGTCACTGGGAGAGGGGTCAGGTTTGAATTCAGTCACTGGGGGAGGGTCGGATGTGACCTCAGTCACTGGGTGGGGGAGGAGTTAGGTGTGACCTGAGTCACTGGGGGGGATAGGAGTGGCCTGAGTCACTGGGGGTGGAATGGGTCAGGTGTGACCTCAGTCACTGGGGAAGGGGTCAGGTGTGACTGAGTCACTGGGGGAGGGGTCAGGTGTGACCTCAGTCACTGGGGAAGGGGTCAGGTGTGACCTCAGTCACTGGGGGAGGGGTCTGGTGTGACCTCATTCACTGGGGGTGAGGGGTGAGGTGTGACCTCAGTCACTGAGGGGGAAAGGTCAGGGGTGACCTCAGTCACAGGGGGGTCAGATTTGACCTCAGTCACAGGGTGGGTCAGGTTTGACCTCAATCATGACGGGGTCAGGTGTGACTCAGTTACTGGGGAAGGGGACAGGTGTGTCAGTCACTGAAGGGGGGTCAGGTGTGACCTCAGTCACAGGGGACGGGGTCAGGTGTGAGCTCAGTCACTGGGGAAGGGGTCAAGTGAGACTCTGTCACTGCAGGAGGGGTCAGGTGTGACCTCAATCACGGCCGGGTCAGGTGTGACTCAGTCACTGGGGTGGGTCAAGTGTGACATCAGTCACTGGGGGAGGGGTCAGGTGTGACCTCATTCACTGGGGGAGGGGTCAGGTGTGAATCAGTCATGGGGAGGAGGGGTCAGGTGTCACTCCGTCACTGGGGAAGTGGTCAGCTGTGACCTCAGTCACTGGAGGAGGGGTCAGGGTTGACCTCAGTCACTGGGGAAGGGGACAGGTGTGACAGTCACTGCGGGTGGGAGGAGTCGGTGGGGGGGCTGTCAGATGTGATCTCAGTCACTGGGGAAGGGGTCAGGTGTGACCGCATTCACTGGGGGAGGAGTCAGGTGTAACTCAGTCACTGGGGTGGGTCCAGTGTGACCTCAGACACTGGGGGAGGGGTCAGGTGTGACACAGTCACGGGGGGTCAGGTGTGACCTCAGTCACTGGGGAAGGGGTCAGGTGTGACTTCAGTCACTGGGGGAGGGTCGGGTGTGACCTCAGTCACTGGGGGGGAGGGGTTAGGTGTGACCTTAGTCGCTGGGGGTGCAGGAGTGGCCTGAGTCACTGGGGGTGGGAGGGGTCAGGTGTGACACAGTCACAGGGGGTCAGGTGTGACCCCTGTCACAGGGGAAGGGGTCAGGTGTGACCTCAGTCACTGGGGGAGGGGTCTGGTGTGACTCAGTCACTGGGGGAGGGGTCAGGTGTGACACAGTCACTGGGGGAGGGGTCAGGTGTGACTCAGTCACCGATGAAGGCGTCAGGTGGGACTCAGTCACTGGGGAAGGGGTCAGGTGTGACACAGTCACTGGGGGAGGGGTCAGGTGTGACTCAGTCACTGGGGGAGGGGTCAGGTGTGACTCAGTTAAAGGGGGAGGGGTCAGGTGTGACTCAGTCACTGGGGAAGGGGTCATGTATGAGTCAGTCACTGGGGGAGGGGTAAGGTGTGAAACAGTCACTGGGGGAGGGGTAAGGTGTGAATCAGTCACTGGGGAAGGGGTCAGGTGTGACTCAGTCACTGGGGGAGGGGTAAGGTGTGAATCAGTCACTGGGGGAGGGGTAAGGTGTGAATCAGTCACTGGGGAAGGGGTCAGGTGTGACCTCAGTCACTGAGGGGGAAAGGTCACGGGTGACCTCAGTCACAGAGGGGTCAGGTGTGACTCAGTCACTGGGGTAGGAGGAGTCGGGGATGTCAGGTGTGATCTCAGTCACTGGGGGTGGGAGGAGTCAGGTGTGACTCAGTCATGGGGGAGGGGTCAGGTGTGACCTCAGTCACTGGGGGAGGGGTCAAGTGTGACCTCAGTCACTGGGGTGGGGTCAGGTGTGACCTCAGTCACAGGGTGAAGGGTCAGGTGTGAATCAGTCATGAGGGGAGGGGTCCGGTGTCACTCAGTCACTGGGGGAGGGGTCAAGTGTGACTCAGTCACTGGAGGAGGGGTCAGGTGTGACTCAGTCACTGGGGAAGGGGTCATGTGTGACTCAGTCACTGGGGGAGGGGTCAGGTGTGACACAGTCACTGGAGGAGGGGTCAGGTGTGACCTCAGTCACTGGGGGAGGGTTGGGTGTGATCTCAGTCACGGGGGGGAGGGATTAGGTGTGACCTTAGTCATGGGGGGGAGGGGCACTAGTGGCCTGAGTCACTGGGGGTGGGAGGGGTCAGGTGTGACACAGTCACAGGGGGTCAGGTATGACCTCAGTCACTGGGGAAGGGGTCACGTATGACCTCAGTCACTGGGGGAGGGTCGGGTGTGACCTCAGTCACTGGGGGGGAGGGGTTAGGTGTGACCTTAGTCGCTGGGGGTGCAGGAGTGGCCTGAGTCACTGGGGGTGGGAGGGGTCAGGTGTGACACAGTCACAGGGGGTCAGGTGTGACCCCTGTCACAGGGGAAGGGGTCAGGTGTGACCTCAGTCACTGGGGGAGGGGTCTGGTGTGACTCAGTCACTGGGGGAGGGGTCAGGTGTGACACAGTCACTGGGGGAGGGGTCAGGTGTGACTCAGTCACCGATGAAGGCGTCAGGTGGGACTCAGTCACTGGGGAAGGGGTCAGGTGTGACCTCAGTCACTGGGGGAGGGGTCTGGTGTGACTCAGTCACTGGGGGAGCGGTCAGGTGTGACACAGTCACTGGGGGAGGGGTCAGGTGTGACTCAGTCACTGGGGGAGGGGTCAGGTGTGACTCAGTTAAAGGGGGAGGGGTCAGGTGTGACTCAGTCACTGGGGAAGGGGTCATGTATGAGTCAGTCACTGGGGGAGGGGTAAGGTGTGAATCAGTCACTGGGGGAGGGGTAAGGTGTGAATCAGTCACTGGGAGAGGGGTCAGGTTTGAATTCAGTCACTGGGGGAGGGTCGGATGTGACCTCAGTCACTGGGTGGGGGAGGAGTTAGGTGTGACCTGAGTCACTGGGGGGGATAGGAGTGGCCTGAGTCACTGGGGGTGGAATGGGTCAGGTGTGACCTCAGTCACTGGGGAAGGGGTCAGGTGTGACTGAGTCACTGGGGGAGGGGTCAGGTGTGACCTCAGTCACTGGGGAAGGGGTCAGGTGTGACCTCAGTCACTGGGGGAGGGGTCTGGTGTGACCTCATTCACTGGGGGTGAGGGGTGAGGTGTGACCTCAGTCACTGAGGGGGAAAGGTCAGGGGTGACCTCAGTCACAGGGGGGTCAGATTTGACCTCAGTCACAGGGTGGGTCAGGTTTGACCTCAATCATGACGGGGTCAGGTGTGACTCAGTTACTGGGGAAGGGGACAGGTGTGTCAGTCACTGAAGGGGGGTCAGGTGTGACCTCAGTCACAGGGGACGGGGTCAGGTGTGAGCTCAGTCACTGGGGAAGGGGTCAAGTGAGACTCTGTCACTGCAGGAGGGGTCAGGTGTGACCTCAATCACGGCCGGGTCAGGTGTGACTCAGTCACTGGGGTGGGTCAAGTGTGACATCAGTCACTGGGGGAGGGGTCAGGTGTGACCTCATTCACTGGGGGAGGGGTCAGGTGTGAATCAGTCATGGGGAGGAGGGGTCAGGTGTCACTCCGTCACTGGGGAAGTGGTCAGCTGTGACCTCAGTCACTGGAGGAGGGGTCAGGGTTGACCTCAGTCACTGGGGAAGGGGACAGGTGTGACAGTCACTGCGGGTGGGAGGAGTCGGTGGGGGGGCTGTCAGATGTGATCTCAGTCACTGGGGAAGGGGTCAGGTGTGACCGCATTCACTGGGGGAGGAGTCAGGTGTAACTCAGTCACTGGGGTGGGTCCAGTGTGACCTCAGACACTGGGGGAGGGGTCAGGTGTGACACAGTCACGGGGGGTCAGGTGTGACCTCAGTCACTGGGGAAGGGGTCAGGTGTGACTTCAGTCACTGGGGGAGGGTCGGGTGTGACCTCAGTCACTGGGGGGGAGGGGTTAGGTGTGACCTTAGTCGCTGGGGGTGCAGGAGTGGCCTGAGTCACTGGGGGTGGGAGGGGTCAGGTGTGACACAGTCACAGGGGGTCAGGTGTGACCCCTGTCACAGGGGAAGGGGTCAGGTGTGACCTCAGTCACTGGGGGAGGGGTCTGGTGTGACTCAGTCACTGGGGGAGGGGTCAGGTGTGACACAGTCACTGGGGGAGGGGTCAGGTGTGACTCAGTCACCGATGAAGGCGTCAGGTGGGACTCAGTCACTGGGGAAGGGGTCAGGTGTGACACAGTCACTGGGGGAGGGGTCAGGTGTGACTCAGTCACTGGGGGAGGGGTCAGGTGTGACTCAGTTAAAGGGGGAGGGGTCAGGTGTGACTCAGTCACTGGGGAAGGGGTCATGTATGAGTCAGTCACTGGGGGAGGGGTAAGGTGTGAAACAGTCACTGGGGGAGGGGTAAGGTGTGAATCAGTCACTGGGGAAGGGGTCAGGTGTGACTCAGTCACTGGGGGAGGGGTAAGGTGTGAATCAGTCACTGGGGGAGGGGTAAGGTGTGAATCAGTCACTGGGGAAGGGGTCAGGTGTGACCTCAGTCACTGAGGGGGAAAGGTCACGGGTGACCTCAGTCACAGAGGGGTCAGGTGTGACTCAGTCACTGGGGTAGGAGGAGTCGGGGATGTCAGGTGTGATCTCAGTCACTGGGGGTGGGAGGAGTCAGGTGTGACTCAGTCATGGGGGAGGGGTCAGGTGTGACCTCAGTCACTGGGGGAGGGGTCAGGTGTGACCTCAGTCACTGGGGTGGGGTCAGGTGTGACCTCAGTCACAGGGTGAAGGGTCAGGTGTGAATCAGTCATGAGGGGAGGGGTCCGGTGTCACTCAGTCACTGGGGGAGGGGTCAAGTGTGACTCAGTCACTGGAGGAGGGGTCAGGTGTGACTCAGTCACTGGGGAAGGGGTCATGTGTGACTCAGTCACTGGGGGAGGGGTCAGGTGTGACACAGTCACTGGAGGAGGGGTCAGGTGTGACCTCAGTCACTGGGGGAGGGTTGGGTGTGATCTCAGTCACGGGGGGGAGGGATTAGGTGTGACCTTAGTCATGGGGGGGAGGGGCACTAGTGGCCTGAGTCACTGGGGGTGGGAGGGGTCAGGTGTGACACAGTCACAGGGGGTCAGGTATGACCTCAGTCACTGGGGAAGGGGTCACGTATGACCTCAGTCACTGGGGGAGGGTCGGGTGTGACCTCAGTCACTGGGGGGGAGGGGTTAGGTGTGACCTTAGTCGCTGGGGGTGCAGGAGTGGCCTGAGTCACTGGGGGTGGGAGGGGTCAGGTGTGACACAGTCACAGGGGGTCAGGTGTGACCCCTGTCACAGGGGAAGGGGTCAGGTGTGACCTCAGTCACTGGGGGAGGGGTCTGGTGTGACTCAGTCACTGGGGGAGGGGTCAGGTGTGACACAGTCACTGGGGGAGGGGTCAGGTGTGACTCAGTCACCGATGAAGGCGTCAGGTGGGACTCAGTCACTGGGGAAGGGGTCAGGTGTGACCTCAGTCACTGGGGGAGGGGTCTGGTGTGACTCAGTCACTGGGGGAGCGGTCAGGTGTGACACAGTCACTGGGGGAGGGGTCAGGTGTGACTCAGTCACTGGGGGAGGGGTCAGGTGTGACTCAGTTAAAGGGGGAGGGGTCAGGTGTGACTCAGTCACTGGGGAAGGGGTCATGTATGAGTCAGTCACTGGGGGAGGGGTAAGGTGTGAATCAGTCACTGGGGGAGGGGTAAGGTGTGAATCAGTCACTGGGAGAGGGGTCAGGTTTGAATTCAGTCACTGGGGGAGGGTCGGATGTGACCTCAGTCACTGGGTGGGGGAGGAGTTAGGTGTGACCTGAGTCACTGGGGGGGATAGGAGTGGCCTGAGTCACTGGGGGTGGAATGGGTCAGGTGTGACCTCAGTCACTGGGGAAGGGGTCAGGTGTGACTGAGTCACTGGGGAAGGGGTCAGGTGTGACCTCAGTCACTGGGGGAGGGGTCTGGTGTGACCTCATTCACTGGGGGTGAGGGGTGAGGTGTGACCTCAGTCACTGAGGGGGAAAGGTCAGGGGTGACCTCAGTCACAGGGGGGTCAGATTTGACCTCAGTCACAGGGTGGGTCAGGTTTGACCTCAATCATGACGGGGTCAGGTGTGACTCAGTTACTGGGGAAGGGGACAGGTGTGTCAGTCACTGAAGGGGGGTCAGGTGTGACCTCAGTCACAGGGGACGGGGTCAGGTGTGAGCTCAGTCACTGGGGAAGGGGTCAAGTGAGACTCTGTCACTGCAGGAGGGGTCAGGTGTGACCTCAATCACGGCCGGGTCAGGTGTGACTCAGTCACTGGGGTGGGTCAAGTGTGACATCAGTCACTGGGGGAGGGGTCAGGTGTGACCTCATTCACTGGGGGAGGGGTCAGGTGTGAATCAGTCATGGGGAGGAGGGGTCAGGTGTCACTCCGTCACTGGGGAAGTGGTCAGCTGTGACCTCAGTCACTGGAGGAGGGGTCAGGGTTGACCTCAGTCACTGGGGAAGGGGACAGGTGTGACAGTCACTGCGGGTGGGAGGAGTCGGTGGGGGGGCTGTCAGATGTGATCTCAGTCACTGGGGAAGGGGTCAGGTGTGACCGCATTCACTGGGGGAGGAGTCAGGTGTAACTCAGTCACTGGGGTGGGTCCAGTGTGACCTCAGACACTGGGGGAGGGGTCAGGTGTGACACAGTCACGGGGGGTCAGGTGTGACCTCAGTCACTGGGGAAGGGGTCAGGTGTGACTTCAGTCACTGGGGGAGGGTCGGGTGTGACCTCAGTCACTGGGGGGGAGGGGTTAGGTGTGACCTTAGTCGCTGGGGGTGCAGGAGTGGCCTGAGTCACTGGGGGTGGGAGGGGTCAGGTGTGACACAGTCACAGGGGGTCAGGTGTGACCCCTGTCACAGGGGAAGGGGTCAGGTGTGACCTCAGTCACTGGGGGAGGGGTCTGGTGTGACTCAGTCACTGGGGGAGGGGTCAGGTGTGACACAGTCACTGGGGGAGGGGTCAGGTGTGACTCAGTCACCGATGAAGGCGTCAGGTGGGACTCAGTCACTGGGGAAGGGGTCAGGTGTGACACAGTCACTGGGGGAGGGGTCAGGTGTGACTCAGTCACTGGGGGAGGGGTCAGGTGTGACTCAGTTAAAGGGGGAGGGGTCAGGTGTGACTCAGTCACTGGGGAAGGGGTCATGTATGAGTCAGTCACTGGGGGAGGGGTAAGGTGTGAAACAGTCACTGGGGGAGGGGTAAGGTGTGAATCAGTCACTGGGGAAGGGGTCAGGTGTGACTCAGTCACTGGGGGAGGGGTAAGGTGTGAATCAGTCACTGGGGGAGGGGTAAGGTGTGAATCAGTCACTGGGGAAGGGGTCAGGTGTGACCTCAGTCACTGAGGGGGAAAGGTCACGGGTGACCTCAGTCACAGAGGGGTCAGGTGTGACTCAGTCACTGGGGTAGGAGGAGTCGGGGATGTCAGGTGTGATCTCAGTCACTGGGGGTGGGAGGAGTCAGGTGTGACTCAGTCATGGGGGAGGGGTCAGGTGTGACCTCAGTCACTGGGGGAGGGGTCAGGTGTGACCTCAGTCACTGGGGTGGGGTCAGGTGTGACCTCAGTCACAGGGTGAAGGGTCAGGTGTGAATCAGTCATGAGGGGAGGGGTCCGGTGTCACTCAGTCACTGGGGGAGGGGTCAAGTGTGACTCAGTCACTGGAGGAGGGGTCAGGTGTGACTCAGTCACTGGGGAAGTGGTCAGCTGTGACCTCAGTCACTGGAGGAGGGGTCAGGGTTGACCTCAGTCACTGGGGAAGGGGACAGGTGTGACAGTCACTGCGGGTGGGAGGAGTCGGTGGGGGGGCTGTCAGATGTGATCTCAGTCACTGGGGAAGGGGTCAGGTGTGACCGCATTCACTGGGGGAGGAGTCAGGTGTAACTCAGTCACTGGGGTGGGTCCAGTGTGACCTCAGACACTGGGGGAGGGGTCAGGTGTGACACAGTCACGGGGGGTCAGGTGTGACCTCAGTCACTGGGGAAGGGGTCAGGTGTGACTTCAGTCACTGGGGGAGGGTCGGGTGTGACCTCAGTCACTGGGGGGGAGGGGTTAGGTGTGACCTTAGTCGCTGGGGGTGCAGGAGTGGCCTGAGTCACTGGGGGTGGGAGGGGTCAGGTGTGACACAGTCACAGGGGGTCAGGTGTGACCCCTGTCACAGGGGAAGGGGTCAGGTGTGACCTCAGTCACTGGGGGAGGGGTCTGGTGTGACTCAGTCACTGGGGGAGGGGTCAGGTGTGACACAGTCACTGGGGGAGGGGTCAGGTGTGACTCAGTCACCGATGAAGGCGTCAGGTGGGACTCAGTCACTGGGGAAGGGGTCAGGTGTGACACAGTCACTGGGGGAGGGGTCAGGTGTGACTCAGTCACTGGGGGAGGGGTCAGGTGTGACTCAGTTAAAGGGGGAGGGGTCAGGTGTGACTCAGTCACTGGGGAAGGGGTCATGTATGAGTCAGTCACTGGGGGAGGGGTAAGGTGTGAAACAGTCACTGGGGGAGGGGTAAGGTGTGAATCAGTCACTGGGGAAGGGGTCAGGTGTGACTCAGTCACTGGGCGAGGGGTAAGGTGTGAATCAGTCACTGGGGGAGGGGTAAGGTGTGAATCAGTCACTGGGGAAGGGGTCAGGTGTGACCTCAGTCACTGAGGGGGAAAGGTCACGGGTGACCTCAGTCACAGAGGGGTCAGGTGTGACTCAGTCACTGGGGTAGGAGGAGTCGGGGATGTCAGGTGTGATCTCAGTCACTGGGGGTGGGAGGAGTCAGGTGTGACTCAGTCATGGGGGAGGGGTCAGGTGTGACCTCAGTCACTGGGGGAGGGGTCAGGTGTGACCTCAGTCACTGGGGTGGGGTCAGGTGTGACCTCAGTCACAGGGTGAAGGGTCAGGTGTGAATCAGTCATGAGGGGAGGGGTCCGGTGTCACTCAGTCACTGGGGGAGGGGTCAAGTGTGACTCAGTCACTGGAGGAGGGGTCAGGTGTGACTCAGTCACTGGGGAAGTGGTCAGCTGTGACCTCAGTCACTGGAGGAGGGGTCAGGGTTGACCTCAGTCACTGGGGAAGGGGACAGGTGTGACAGTCACTGCGGGTGGGAGGAGTCGGTGGGGGGGCTGTCAGATGTGATCTCAGTCACTGGGGAAGGGGTCAGGTGTGACCGCATTCACTGGGGGAGGAGTCAGGTGTAACTCAGTCACTGGGGTGGGTCCAGTGTGACCTCAGACACTGGGGGAGGGGTCAGGTGTGACACAGTCACGGGGGGTCAGGTGTGACCTCAGTCACTGGGGAAGGGGTCAGGTGTGACTTCAGTCACTGGGGGAGGGTCGGGTGTGACCTCAGTCACTGGGGGGGAGGGGTTAGGTGTGACCTTAGTCGCTGGGGGTGCAGGAGTGGCCTGAGTCACTGGGGGTGGGAGGGGTCAGGTGTGACACAGTCACAGGGGGTCAGGTGTGACCCCTGTCACAGGGGAAGGGGTCAGGTGTGACCTCAGTCACTGGGGGAGGGGTCTGGTGTGACTCAGTCACTGGGGGAGGGGTCAGGTGTGACACAGTCACTGGGGGAGGGGTCAGGTGTGACTCAGTCACCGATGAAGGCGTCAGGTGGGACTCAGTCACTGGGGAAGGGGTCAGGTGTGACCTCAGTCACTGGGGGAGGGGTCTGGTGTGACTCAGTCACTGGGGGAGCGGTCAGGTGTGACACAGTCACTGGGGGAGGGGTCAGGTGTGACTCAGTCACTGGGGGAGGGGTCAGGTGTGACTCAGTTAAAGGGGGAGGGGTCAGGTGTGACTCAGTCACTGGGGAAGGGGTCATGTATGAGTCAGTCACTGGGGGAGGGGTAAGGTGTGAAACAGTCACTGGGGGAGGGGTAAGGTGTGAATCAGTCACTGGGGAAGGGGTCAGGTGTGACTCAGTCACTGGGGGAGGGGTAAGGTGTGAATCAGTCACTGGGGGAGGGGTAAGGTGTGAATCAGTCACTGGGGAAGGGGTCAGGTGTGACCTCAGTCACTGAGGGGGAAAGGTCACGGGTGACCTCAGTCACAGAGGGGTCAGGTGTGACTCAGTCACTGGGGTGGAGGAGTCGGGGATGTCAGGTGTGATCTCAGTCACTGGGGGTGGGAGGAGTCAGGTGTGACTCAGTCATGGGGGAGGGGTCAGGTGTGACCTCAGTCACTGGGGGAGGGGTCAGGTGTGACCTCAGTCACTGGGGTGGGGTCAGGTGTGACCTCAGTCACAGGGTGAAGGGTCAGGTGTGAATCAGTCATGAGGGGAGGGGTCCGGTGTCACTCAGTCACTGGGGGAGGGGTCAAGTGTGACTCAGTCACTGGAGGAGGGGTCAGGTGTGACTCAGTCACTGGGGAAGGGGTCATGTGTGACTCAGTCACTGGGGGAGGGGTCAGGTGTGACACAGTCACTGGAGGAGGGGTCAGGTGGGACCTCAGTCACAGGGGGGGTCAGGTGTGACCTCAGTCACTGGGGGAGGGTTGGGTGTGATCTCAGTCACGGGGGGGGAGTGATTAGGTGTGACCTTAGTCATGGGGGGGAGGGGCACTAGTGGCCTGAGTCACTGGGGGTGGGAGGGGTCAGGTGTGACACAGTCACAGGGGGTCAGGTATGACCTCAGTCACTGGGGAAGGGGTCACGTATGACCTCAGTCACGGAGGCATTCAGGTGTGACCTCAATCACGGCGGGGTCAGGTGTGACCTCCGTCACTGGGAAAGGGGACAGGTGTAACAGTCACTGGGGAAGGTGTCTGGTGTGACCTCATTCACTGGGGGTGAGGGGTGAGGTGTGACCTCAGTCACTGAGGGGGAAAGGTCAGGGGTAACCATAGTCACAGGGGGGTCAGGTGTGACCTCAATCACGGCAGGGTCAGGTGTGACTCAGTCACTGGGGAAGGGGACAGGTGTGTCAGTCACTGCGGGTGGGAGGGGTCAGGTGTGACCTCAGTCACTGGGGGTGGGAGGGGTCAGGTGTGACCTCAGTCACTGGGGGTGGGAGGGGTCAGGTGTGACTCAGTCACTGGGGCAGGGGTCTGGTGTGACCTCATTCACTGGGGGTGGGAGGGGTCAGGTGTGACCTCAGTCACTGAGGGGGAGGGTGTCTGAATGCATTTCAATAGTATGATGTCACATCCACTGTAATTATATACACATTTATTTTGCATTTATAGTGTATATGTGCAACTGTAAACATATAGGCTGCTAAAAAATGTGCCTCATGATGCTGCACAACCTACATTTTCTATCCTGGCGACTTTGCTGTGCGCCCACCCTGTGTGTCCCTGGATTCGGTTTAGAAAATATGGTCCCCATAACTTATTCATCAAGGTTTCCTTAAAAAAAATCTGCGAGCAAGGATTCTTGGTGGAGATAACAATGATAATACTTGCAATGAGGGAAAGGGCAGCGCCAATATGTGGCTCCTTGGCCGTTCCATTGACCAAAACTACGGAAGAAAATGCTTTAGAAATCACTTTCTTTGTTTACCCCCCTATATTTGAATGAGGAAAAATTGTCATGACGCCATTTCCATTGTCCATAGACCTGCAAAAGAGGCCACCCTTTAACAGACTGGTCCCTCACCACGCCACCCACACGCTCTCATTCTAGAACAAAAAGTCATGATTAGGAAACGAAAAAATAACTAAAAAATGAATTGTTTATGATGGGACTTTGGATCGCTAACCCGAATGGCAGTACTAAACCTGGTGTTGTGCGACCTCTCAATTTAGTACTAAACTAGCCCAAGCAGCACGGGAATATCTGGTTTCAACATTCACAGGGGCTTTTCAGGAGTGTCTCAATATTTATAGGGGATCCCTCACTCTGAAAAAAATAAAACCAACTGTTTCTTAAGACAAGGGCTTGTTAAAATGTGCGGTTTTTTATGGTAGATATAAATGGTGTTCGTGTCCTTTTTATTTTCCGTGTTGTCAAGGTGAGTCTTGATTTACACACACGCACAGTAAGTGTTAAACCAGGTCACACAATACTGGGCACAGATCCCTAAAATCGGATTCTCTTACTCGCAGTAAACTGGCTGCTCGGGTAAAGCCAGTCTTAAACCTAATCACCTTCCCTAACTGCCCTAATGGAAAACAAATGGGTTGGATTTGTTTTTTTCTGACTCACCGTAGGCTGACAGCAAAAAGGATCAATTCCGTTCGGTTCCAGGTATGAGAGGAAGTCGTTACAAAGACACTGCAAGGTTAACTTGCAAAGAGGCCGATTTATTTCAAAGCATCCATTCAATATTAACTGTGATGAATTGCTGTGTGTTTATCATTTACTTTATTAAAACAAATGAGAAATTTGTTCACAAATCCGAATGTAACGCCCCCCCACCCCCCTGATTGGAATCGCACTGAGCCAGCAATACAGGCGGGCAGGAATCCGACAAGGATGATGAACCCGCTTTGACTGTAGGATCCGCTCCAACCGAAGAGGTTAACGCCTGGAGATCCTTTCCGCATCCCTGGGGGATCTACAGTTTCTCTGCGTCCCTGTTCATGCTGCCTTACCCAGATAATAGGGACACAGGGACATAATAGACAGGGCTTTGCTTAAAATCGGAAAGAAACGCCCCACAACAGAGTGAAGATTCACTGTGTTCAATGGCCGTTCTTGCTCAGACGGTCCCTTTACAAACACGGAGCTCCTTATTACAGCGACAAATGTGACCCCAGACATTGCCACAGCAGAATCTCCCCTGTGGAATAATTTACTGGAGATTTTGAGTGGTGCTGGCTCTCTCGGGATTTGCCTGTTGTGACAGCTCTTGGCTCCATTGCTCCATGCATCATTGCATCAGGACCCTCCAGGTCAAGTTACAGTGGCTTCGATAACTGAATGCCGAAGAATTTCCTTGCTCATTTTTTGGTGAATTCTCTTTAAGGTTAAGATCTGTGGGTATGTCCCCCCCCCCCCCGAAAAAAATTCCTTGTTGCAGCTTCCTGGGTATAGTAACTGAACTACAGTTAAAAAATGAAAGGTCAGACTGCCCGTCTGATCAAGTGGCTGTGATTTCTTGATGATAACTTGGGCATGTCATGGAAATAAATGAAGACAGCCCGTTTCAATGATTAAAATGCCGAGATGGCATCACTGCAGATTCGATTCAACATCTTTGGTTATGGAGGTTTAGGTGAAGGGCCGAAATGTTGCTTTACAAAGAAAAGTCACTGGAGCGCCAGGTATTTTGCAAGAAGCTATTAGATTTTTCGTTTCTTACACTGGGAGGAGCGGCGAACAGGGGAACACTTCCGATGTTTAAAATTAAGGCAACACGTTTAAACTAAACAGTACAATCCGTCAAATTAAAACAGAAAATGCCGGAAACACTCAGCAGGTCAGGCAGCATCTGTGAAGAGAGAAACAGAGTTAACGTTTCAGGCCTGATGACCTTTCGTCAGAACTGAACAAAGTCATCGGGCCTGAAATGTGGACTCTGTTTCTCTGTCTCTCCACAGATGCTGCCTGACCTGCTGAGAGTTTTTCCAGCATTTTTCTGTTTTTAATTCAGAGTTCCAGCATCCGCAGTGTTTTTGATTTTGTTTTTATTGCCGTTCCCCACAACCTGGTCGCTGCGGGGAAATCTCGGGGTTGGGGTTTTCGGGCACAGATCAGAGTTACACTGTGATGCAACTTGCCTCCGCCTCGTCAGTCTCTCTTCGACGTAGGCAATGGCGTCAGAGGCCGCCATCGTGTCAAAAGCAACTTGTTTGTGTTGTATTATCTCGGCAGCACCACGTGGCGGCAGCAAAACAGTTGAGTGGGCCGCACACCGATTAATGGGGACGCGACAGAAGGTTACAGAAAGCTGGAAATGGAGTGGCACTTCATTCAGAAGGCCGGATTTAAAACCAGTCAGCCAGAAAATGTTCAAAAATAAGGTGGTCTGCAGACTCCAGTGCGCGGCACCACTGATTAGTTTAATCCCAGTGCATGTCTGGAAGGATGGGCAGGTGTCGAGAACGCAACATCTTTTAATTGCAGGTTTGCTTTTGGGGTCCTTGAGAAAATCCAAAGTACGAGATAAGTAAGGGACCAGCAGCTACCGGTAAACGCTACAAAATAAAGCGACTGGAATATGTACACGATTAATCCCAAGTTATAAGAAACGGTTGAAGAGCTATCTCCAAAGCTGTCAATAATTAGTGACAATGATTTTTAGTTGAACTGAATGACGTGCGTGCACCGAAAATACCATCTCTAAATAGGTGCAAAAGGAGCCCCGTAGCGTGAGACGAAAGCAGTTGAATTGGGTTCGCCTGCTCTGAATGTACATCACACACTGACACGCAATCTCCTTCTGTGGTCCAAACACACACGAGCATCTCAGTGAACCGAAACGCGGCGTCTGTGCGAGCGGGCTCGAGTTAACGGAGCTGGAAGCCGCCCTTGAAGGTCCTGTAACATTCACTTAGCATCCGCTCTTTACCCTTTACAACCCGGCCGTCTTTGACCAGCATGCAAACACATTTAGGGTGGGAGCACGAACGGTTCACCGGTCCAGCACCATCCCCGGATGGAGTTGATGATCCAGACGTTAGCTTTACATACCAGGACCTTGAAATACAACTACTTCGACCCTCCTTTCCCACTATAGAGCAACATTACACGAATCAGACCTGTACTTAACTAGTCATGGTGAATGACAAACTGGCTAGCGAAAGTAACCTGGTAGATTGAACGGTGAAAATGGTAAGGCTAAGAAACGCAGCAAGTACTACACCTCGCATAATAAATCGAATATAATAGACACGACAAGACAAGTGACTCCGTTTCCTATCATCAGAAGGCAAATGCTTACGGTTCCCCCCCATGCATGAAAGAGGAAGCAAGCCCCAGCCCATTGGGCGCTCCACCAGAGATCTGTCTCCACCACGGTGGATAGTAACAGGACTTGTTTTACCTTCCCTGTCTGTCGGACCGAGGACTTGCAATGGTGCTGAAAGCAGTCGGGTTACACGGTGGAAGGAGCACGGCTGCGGCTTTCATGCGACGGCTGCCAGGCTCCTGCCATTCTTCCCGCAGAGCTTCTGGTCGCACCGAGATGTTCCGAGAACCTGCGATTCCCCGGGGGACCCGCCGCGATCTTTGCAGGTTACCTGAGAAGAAGGCACCAGGGGAAGACGCTGCAAGGCAGAGAGGGCTGTGGTTCCAAGTGCTAATCTCTCTCCTTCACCTACACTGAGCAGAAGCCAACCAGCTGCAAGATAAACTGAAGGGGGCAAAACAACAGTGCATGCGCACAGGAAGCTGTGGTCATCTCATTAAACAACCCACAGGTGATCGCCCCGAGGGAAGGCATGTAGCATTTGCAACAACTTATAGGCACAGTCGATTCCGCATTTTTAGCAATAGATTCCTGATATTCCCGGTGTACTCACTGCTGTTGTACTCATGTCCATCTGGCAGTATCGTGTGCGCGCCCGCGAGCACAAACTGCTCTCAAATAAGGAATCAGTTCTCTGCAAAAGTTCAGCTACCTGCAGTGAGCGCTGCCTGTCAGTGCGAACTGACTAATATTTCTTTACATTCGGGTAGAAACCAATGGAAATCCCTTAGAATCGTGGTTCTGTTCAATACAGGATGTCTTCCATTCTCACTCAGGTCGAATAAAACGTGGATGTGTCATAAATGCTGCTGGTGCGACACTATTTGCCTTCAGGACGATTTATTTTTGATGCAATGGTTTCAGTATTATATTTTTCTTAGTTTTTTTACTTGAAAAATTAGCAATTGCAGGACAATAGCTGGCACACCACTGAGCTCTCCATCACCAGATCTGGCTGGACCAGATCAAGCACTATTGGGTCTTACTTTCCTCTGCCAAACCTGCCCACTATTCCAGGATCATCCTGGACGGCAAAGATATCCTCCCCGGCTTCCTTTTCCCACTACCAACCATCTCCTTAAACCCCTCTCCCCTGCCTCCACCACTGTCACCTCCAACAACAAGTGCGAGGAGCTCATGGACTTCTTTGTCACTGAGATTAAGGCCATCCGTTCAGCTGTCTCTGCTGCTTCCCCACCCTTCCCCTTAACAAGCCAAACCTCTCCCCAGACTCCCTCCGCCCTACCGCTGAACCCGCATCTTTCTCTATTTCCCTTCATGCCTTCTCTGAGCTCATCTTGAAACCCATCTGCTGCTCCTTTGACCCAATTCCCACTAAACTGCTGATCATCCAATTTCCCTAATTGGCCGCCATGCTAATTGACATTGTAAATGGTTCACTCTCACCAGGTACTGTCCCCTCCTTTTCAAAGCTGTTGTCATCACCCCTCTCAAAAATCCACCCTCGACCCCTCTGTCATTGCAAACTACTGCCCCATCGCCAACCTCCCTTTCCTCCCAAAGTCCTTGCTGCCTCTCAAATCTGTGCTCATTTCACCCACAACTCCATACTTGAATCTCTCCAATCAGGTTTCTGTGTCTGCCACAGCCCCAAAACAGTCCCAATCAATTTCACAAATTACATTCTCTGTGACTGTGATTATGGTGCCTTATCATTCCTCATCCTACTTGACCTCACTGCAGCCTTTGACACTGTTGACCACACCAGTGTCCTCCAATGCCTTTCCTCCACTTTCCAGCTCAGTGGGATTACCATAAGAACATAAGAAATAGGAGCAGGAGTAGGCCATTTGGCCCTTTGAGCTTGCGCTGCCATTCAACAAGATCATGGCAGATCTTCTACCTCAACTCCACCTTCTTGCACTATCACCATATCCCTTAATTCCCTTAGTTCCCAAAAATTTATCGACCTCTGTCTTGAATATACTCAACGACTGAGCATCCACAACCCTCTGGGGTAGAGAATTCCAAAGATTCACAACCCTCTGAGTGAAGAAACTTCTCCTCATCTCAGTCCTAAATGGCCGACCACTTATTCTGAGACTGTGTCCCCGTGTTCTAGATTCCTCAGCCAGGGGAAACATTTTCTCAGCATTAACCCTGTCAAGCCCCTTAAGAATTTTATATGTTTCAATTAGATCTCCTTTCATTCTTCTAAACTCTAGGGAATATAGGCCTAGTTGATTCAATCTCTCCTCATAGGGCAATCCCCTCATAGAAACATAGAAGATAGGAGCAGGAGTAGGCCATTCGGCCCCTCGAGCCTGTTCCGCCATTTAATGAGATCATGGCTGATCATCCAAATTCAGTACCCTGTCCTGCTTTCTCCCCATATCCCTTGATCCCTTTAGCCTTAAGAAATATATCTAACTCCTTCTTGAATATATTTAATGAATTGGCCTCAACTGCCTTCTGTGGCAGAGAATTCCATAGGTTCACCTGTCTCTGGGTGAAGAAATTCCTCCTCATCTCAGTCCTAAATGGCTTACCCCTTATCCTTAGACTGTGACCCCTGGTTCTGGACTCCTCCGCCATCGGGAACATCCTTCCTGCATCAAGTCTGTCTAGCCCTGTCAGAATTTTATAAGTTTCAATGAGATCCCCTCTCATTCTTCTAAACTCTAGTGAATATAAGCCTAATCGACCCAATCTCTCTTCATATGTCATTCCTGCTATCCCAGGTATCAGTCTGGTGAATCTTCGCTGCACTCCCTCCATGGCATGAACATCCTTCCTCAGATAAGGCGACCAAAACTGCACAAAATACTCAAGGTGTGGTCTCACCAAGGCCCTGTACAACTGCAGCAAGACATCCTTGCTCCTGTACTCGAATCCTCTCGCTATGAAGGCCAAGATACCATTTGACTTCTTAACCGCCTGCTGCGCCTGCATGCTTACCTTCAGCGACTGGTACACAAGGACACCCAGGTCTTGTTGCACTTCCCCTTTTCCCAATCTATTGCCGTTCAGATAATAATCTGTCTTCCTGTTTTTGCCACCAAAGTGGATAACCTCGCATTTATCCACATTATACTGCATCTGCCATGCATCTGCCCAATCACCCAACCTGTCCAAATCATACTGGAGTTTCTCTGCATCCTCCTCACAGCACACACGCCCACCCAGCTTTGTGTCGTCTGCAAACTTGGAGATATTATATCTAGTTCCCTAATATATATTGTGAATAACTGGGGTCCTAGCACCGATCCCTGCAGTACCCCACTAGTCACTGCCTGACACTCGGAAAAAGACCCGTTTATTCCAACTCTTTGCTTCCTGTCTGCCAACCAGTTCTCTATCCAAGTCAGTACCTTACCCCCAATCCCATGTGCTTTAACTTTGCACGCTAATCTCTTATGCGGGACCTTATCGAAAACCTTCTGAAAGTCCAAATACATCACATCCACTGGTTCTCCCTTATCTATTAGAAACATAGAAACATAGAATCTAGGAGCAGGAGAAGGCCATTCGACCCATCGAACCTGCTCCACCATTCAATACGATCATGGCTGATCATCCAAATCCAGTACCCTATCCCTGCTTTAATCCCCACAGTACACATATCCCACCCAACCCCCGTAACCCCACGTATTTAATTCCCCCTAACATATCCCATCCTATCCCCATAACCCCACATATTTAATCCCCCCTAACACTAAGGGTCAATTTATCATAGCCAAATCAACCTAACCCGCACATTTTTGGACTGTGGGAGGAAACCGGAGCACCCGGAGGAAACCCACGCAGACACGGGGAGAATGTGCAAACTCCACACAGACAGTCACCCGAGGTCAGATTCAAACCCGGGTCCCTGGCGCTGTGAGGCACCAGTGCTAACCACTATGCCACCATGTTGCCCTATCAGCTACATCCTCAAAAAATTACAGTAGATTAGTCAAGCATGATTTACCTTTTGTAAATCCATGTTGACTTTGTCCAATCCTGTCACTGTTTTCCAAGTGCTCTGCTATTACATCTTTTATAATGGACTCTAGCATTTTCCCCACTACCGATGTCAGGCTTACCGGTCTATAATTCCCCGTTTTCTCTCTCCCACCTTTTTTAAATAGTGGGGTTACATTAGCTACCCTCCAATCCATGGGAACTGTTCTAGAGTCTATAGAATTTTGAAAGATGACCAGCAATGCATCTACTATTTCTAGGGCCACTTCCTTAAGTACCCTAGGATGTAGATTATCAGGCCCTGGGGATTTATCAGCCTTCAATCCCGTCAATTTCCCTTACACCATTTCCCTACAAATACTGATTTCATTCAGTTCCTCCCTCTCATTAGACCCAATATTCCCCGACATCTCTGGGAGGTTATTTGTGTCCTCCTTTGTGAAGACAGAACCAACGTATGTATTTAATTGGTCTGTCATTTCTTTTTTCCCCATTATAAATTCCCCTGATTCTGACTGCAAGGGACCTATGCTTGACTTCACCAACCTTTTTCTCTTCACATATCTATAGAAGCTTTTGCAGTCAGTTTTTATGTTCCCTGAAAGCTTACTCTCATATTCTATTTTCCCCCTCTTAATTAATCCCTTTGTCCTCCTTTGCTGAATCTTAAACTGCTCCCAATCCTCAGGTTTGCTGCTTTTTTCTGGCCAATTTATATGTCCTCTCCTTGGATCTTATGCTATCCCTAATTTCCCTTGTTAGCCACGGTTGAGCCACCTTTTTTGTTTTATTTTTATGCCAAACAGGGATGAACAAATTCTGTAGTTCATCCATGCGATCTTTAAATGTTTGCCATTGCCTATCCATCGTCAACCCTTTAAGTAACGTTCCCCAATCCATTCTAGCCAACACGCGCCTCATACCATCGTAGCTTCCTTTATTTAAATTCAGGACCCTAGTCTCAGAATCAACTACTTCACTCTCCATCTTAATGAAGAATTCTGTCATATTATGATCGCTCCTCCCCAAGGGGCCTCGCACAACAAGATTGCTAATTAACCCTTTCTCATTACATAATACCCAGTCTAAGATGGCCTGATCTCTAGTTGGTTCCTCGACATATTGGTCCAGGAAACCATCCCGTATACACTCTAGGAATTCCTCCTCCACAGTATTGTTACTAATTTGGTTAGCCCAATCTATATGTAGATTAAAGTCACCCATGATAACTGCTGTGCCCTTATTGCACGCGTCTCTAATTTCCCATTTAATGTCATCCCCAACCTCAGCATTACTGTTTGGGGGTCTGTATACAACTCCCACTAACGTTTTCTGCCCTTTGGTATTTCTCAGCTCTACCCATACAGATTCCACATCATCAGAGCTAATATCCTTCCTTACTATTGTGTTAATCTCCTCTTTAACCAGCAGTGCTACCCCACCTCCTTTTCCTTTTTGCCTGTCCTTCCTGAATATTGAATACCCCTGGATGTTGAATTCCCAGTCTTGGTCACCCTGGAGCCATGTCTCCATAATCCCAATTATATCATGTCCATTTACATCTATTTGCGCAGTTAAGTCATCCACCTTATTACGAATGCTCCTCGCATTAAGACACAAAGCCTTCAGGCTTGTTTTTATAACACTCCTAGTCCTTTTAGAATTATTATTTACTGTAGCCATGTTTGATTTACACCCTTGATTTCTCTGCCTTCCACTTTTGCTTTTCTCCTTCCTGTCTTTTGTTTCTATCCATGCTTCCCTTTCCTCTGTCTCCCTGCACAGGTTCCCAACCCCCTGCCATTTTAGTTTAAACCCTCCCCAACAGCACTAGCAAACACTCCCCCTAGGACATCGGTCCGGGTCCTGCCCAGGTGCAAACCGTCCAGTTTGTACTGGTCCCACCTCCCCCAGAACCGGTTCCAGTGTTCCAGGAATTTGAATCCCTCCCCCTTGCACCATTCCTCTAGCCACGTATTCATCTGAAATATCCTTCTATTTCTACTCTGACTAGCACGTGGCACTGGTAGCAATGCTGAGATTACTACCTTTGAGGTCCTATTTTTTAATTTACCTCCTAACTCCCAATATTCAGCTTTTAGGACCTCATCCCATTTTTTACCTATATCGTTTGTACCTATATGCACTATAACAACTGACTGTTCACCCTCCCCCTCCAGAATGCCCTGCAGCCACCCCGAGACATCCTTGACCCTTGCACCAGGGAGGCAACATACCATCCTGGAGTCTCTTTTGCGGCCGCAGAAACGCCTATCTATTCCCCTTACAATAGAATTCCCTATCACTATAGCTCTCCCGCTCTTTTTCCTCCTGTCCTGTGCAGCAGAACCACCCATGGTGCCAGGAAGTTGGCTGCTGGTGCCTTCCCCCGATAAGCCATCTCCCCCAACAGTATCCAAAGCGGTATATCTGTTTGAGAGGTGGATGGCCACAGGGGACCCCTGCACGACCTGCCTGCGCCTACTACTCTGCCTGGTGGTCACCCATTCCCTTCCTGCCTGTGCAGCCTTTACCTGCGGTGTGACCAACTCATTAAACGTGCTATCCACGATGTCCTCAGCATTGCGAATGCTCCAGTATGTATCCATTTGCAGCTTCAGTGCTGCAATGCAGTCTGCCAGTAGCTGCAGCTGGATACACTTCCCGCACACATGGTCGCCAGGGACACAGGAAGTGTCCCTGATTTCCCACATAGTGCAGGAGGAGCATGCCACGGGGCCGAGCTGTGCTGCCATGACTTACCCTTTAATTAATTCAAATTAAATTAAATCAAATCAATACCACTAATTACACTACAATTAAATTATATACTCAAGGGCCCTTGTTTACTAGCACTCCCCGCTACACAACAGAGACCTTAGAAACTATAACCACAAAAATTAAGACCGTCTAAACTTTATAAACTATTAACCTTAACTGTCAAACTATAGAGTAGTATAAGTACTCACCCAATCAGCTGCTTCCTCTTGCCCGCGTCACTTTTTGAATCATGGCGTGGCTCTGGAATGCCACCGCCGGTCTGCGAGATTGGTAAGCCTCTGAAAAAAAGCTCGCGAAAGTGAGTTTAAATACTCACTGTACTCTCCTGCTGCTCTCGACACCGGCCTCTGAAAAAAAACCCGCGAAAGTGAGTTTAAATACTCACTGTACTCTCCTGCTGCTCCCGACACCGGCCTTATCCCAGGATCCAGTCTAGTGAACCTTCGCTGCACTCCCTCTAAGGCAAGTATGTCTTTCCTTCGGTAAGGAGACCAGAACACCAATGCCCTGTTTAATTGCAGTAAGTCTTGTTTACTCTTATACTCTAATCCCTTTGTAACAGAAGCTAATGTACCATTTGCTTTCCTAATTGTTTGCTGTACCTGCATGTTAAATTTCTGTGATTCATGTAAAAGGACACCCAGGTCCCTCTGAATGCAAACATTTCCCAGTCTCTCACCATTCAAAAAATATTCTGCTTTTTTGTTTTTCCTACCCAAGTGGATAACTTCACACTTCCCCACATTGTATTCCATTTGCCACGTTCTTGTCCACTCAGTTAACCTGTCTATATCTCTCTGCAGCCTCTTTGCGTCCTCCTCACATATTACTTTCCCACCTAACTTTGTATCATCAGCAAACTTGGATACATTACACTCTTCCCTTCATCTAAGTCATTAATATAGATTGTAAATAGCTGAGGTCCAAGCAGTGATCCTTGCGGTACCCTGCTAGTTACAGCCTGCCAAACCGGAAAATGTCCCATTTATTCCTGCTCTCTGTTTTCTGTCCATTAACCAATCCTCAATCCATACTAATATATTACCCCCAATCCCATGAGTCCTAATTTTGTGTAATAACCTCTTGTGTGACACCTTAGCAAATGCTTTTTGTAAATCCAAATACACTACATCCACTGGTTCCTCATTATCCATCCTACTAGTTACATCTTCAAAAAACTCATAACAGATTTGTCAAACACTGGCCCAGAAATTAAACATCGATGGTTCCCGCGGGGGTAAGGATTCCCTGCGATATCGCACTCCGCGCCTACCTTTTTGTTTCGGGCCCACACGAACTTCAGTTTCAGGGCCTCTCCCTGTTGCCAGCGTGCAGTGCTTGCGTGTCCCAGAGGCGCAATTAGTTTGTGCGAGCTCTGGGATCACGTGATTCAGTTAGAGCCAATGGCAGCACACCATCTTTCATTCATAGTTTTGACAGCAAGGGCTGTCAAAGCTATGAATACTACAAGCCCCCAAAAGAACAGCTAAACCTCAATTAAATTTAAAAAAAGCCATCACATTAATAAAATAACTATAGTTAAATAAATTAACCACTTTAAACAAAAAATTAAATTTTTGAAAAATTTAAAATCTTTTTAAAAGTTATAAAAATAAACTTACCTTTCTTTAAAGTCTCTAAAAAAGATAAACCTGTTGAAAAAAATTTAAAATAACAGTTAATTAACTACTTACCTTGTTAAAAGGGGGTCCTACGCCTGCTTTCTTTATGTGTAAAATCTTCACCACTTACCTGCGCGTTCAAACCTGAAAAAAACGAAGTGCACTGCGTGCGCACAACCTGTAGTGCGCACGCGGTTCACTTAGGAACCGCCCCCTTTGCAATACACGAAGTGCCGGTTTCCCGCGCATGCGCAGTGCATGCAGGAAACCGGCAATTCTGGAACTAATACGCGAGAGTACACAGTGCGTACTCTCGCGTATTAGGTCTAATTTTCGGGCCACTATTTCCCTTTCATAAAACCATGTTAACTCTGCCTAATCATATTACAATTTTCTAAGTGCCCTGTTACCATGTCCTAATAAAAAATGGGCCAAAAATTCGGGTCCCCACGGGTGAGTACGCGCTGTTTACTCACCCGTAGGGCCACCGGAAGTGCCGGTTTCGCGCATGCACTGCGCATGTGTGGGAAACCGACACTTCTGGTCTCTTGACGGTAGGGGTTCGCGGGTCAAGTGCGTGCGCGGGAGAGGCAGCGTGTAGACCTGGAACTTCCATTTTTTTTACAGGTTTCTCCGTGCAGGTAAGTCCCTGGCAGCTGCGCGTGGAAAAAGGAGGCGCAAGGCCTGCTTTTAACAAGGTAAGTGGTGAATTAAGTAAAATTTAAACATTTTTTCCACAGGTTTATCATTTTTAAATACTTTAAAGAAAGGTAAGTTTATTTTTAGTCCCATTAAAAACTTGAATTAATTTTTTCAAAAATTAAAATTTTTGTTTAAAATAGTCAATTTATGTAATTTATAGTTATTTTTAAAATGTGATGTTTTTTTAAAAATGTATTTGAAGTTTAACTTAGGTTTTGGGGCCGATCTCTATTCATAGATTTGACAGGTCTTCCTGTCAAATCTATGAATGGAGATTCCCTGCTCCGATTGGCTCCCCATGGCCCACGTGATCCCAGGGGACGCTTCGAACTAGTTGCGCCGCTGGGATGCACAAGCACTGCACACCGGCAGCTGGAGGAGGCCCAGGACCGGAATCCCACCCGGGCCCACAGCACAACGGCAGGCGCGCTATCTAAGTGCAGTTCGGGGGCTTGCACCCGCGGGAAGCCTCCGACCCGAATTTCTGGCCCATTAGATTCTAGCATTTTGCCTACTTGGTTTACCCTCACTTGGTTTCACTCTTACCTATCCAATCATAACCAGCCATCTTCACCAATGGTTTCTCTTCCCACCTCTGCACCGTTACCTCTGGTGTCTACCAAGAATTATTCCTTGGCCCCTTCCTCTTTCTCATCTGCATGCAGCTTCTTGGTGATATCATCCGCAGATATGGGGTTAGCTTCCACGTGTACGCTGATGACACCCTGCGTTACCTCACCACCACCTCTCTTGATCTTGCCACTGCCTTTGTGTGGTCAGAATTGCTTGTTCGCTATCCAGGCGTGGATGAGCCACAATTTCCAACAGTTAAACATTGGGAAGACTGAAGCCATCGTGTTTGGCACCCATCATAAACTCCGTACTCTTACAACTAATTCCATTACCATCCCTGGTCACTGTCTCTGCTTGAACCAGACTGTGCGCAACCTTGATGTCCTATTCAAAGCTTAGCTAAGCTTCCAATCCCATATCTTCTCCATCACAAAGACCCTCGACTTCCATCTCTGTAACATTACCTGTCTGTACCCCTGCCTTAGCACATCTGTTGGTGAAACCATCATTCAGGCCTTTGTCACCTCCAACTATTCTAATGTTCTCCTTGCCAGCTTTCCATCATCCACTCTCTGTAAACTTAAGCTCATCCAAAACTCTTCTGCCCATATCATATCCTGCACTAAGTCCTGCTCACCCATCAACACTGTCCTTGCTGACCTATGTTGGCTTCCAGCCCCCCAACTCCTCCAAATTAAAATTCTTCACCTGTGTTTAAATGCCTTCATGGCCTCATTCCTCCCTATCTCTGCAATCTCCTCCAGCCCTACAACCTCCTCAACTCTGTTTCTCCCACTCTGGCCTCATGCTTCCCCCTCTCTGTCACATCATTGGTGGCAGTGCTTTCAGTCACCTAGATCTCATGCTCTGGAATTCTCTCCCGAAACCCCTATGTCTCTCTATCTCCCTCTCCTCCTTTAGGACCCCCCTTAAAACCCACCTCTCTGGCCAACCCTTCCTAATATCTTTCTTGGCTTGGCATCCATTTTTGTCTGATTACATCTCTGTGCAGTGCCTTGGTCTTTATTTATGTTAAAAGCATTTTGTAAATGCAAGTTTTTGATTTTTCCAACAATTAGTCAACTTTATTAAAATTTATATCTGCCCAATAGATTCTTTGTTTCCAATATTTTTGTTGATTAGATCCTATCTTTCAGATCACAGCTTTCCCTCATTTCTCAGAAAAAAACAGAGATCCCAGATTATCCCAGTAAGAAAAATATTAATGCAGAAACCTTGGTTGTCATAATAAGAGGGAAGCATATAAACATTGCCCTTTGGGACCCACACTGCAACTACCAGGTGCTGGGTTAGACAGACAGGTCTGGAAATTACTTTGAACTGCCACTGACCCTGATTACACACGGTCTTGAGCATTATGGTGCAAATGACATACAGATAACATGCTAATGTTTCCCAAGTGACTCAGTTGTTAAATGGATAGCCAAATGTGGTACTGAGCCATAAAGATCAGGAATATCCCAGGTTTGATCCCCAGGCAGCTGTAATTGGCTGGGCGCAGCTGAGGCAGCAGTCCGGATCTACCACTGGGTTCAGTCTCCGAAGATAAAGTGTGAAAAGGAGCACTAAGGCATCAGCCATAGTTCCTGCGTTTGATTGCTATCCAGTGCCCCCACCTGGAAAATGTATTTAGATTTTCATAGAGTCATAGAATCATAGAAGTTTATGGCACAGAAGGAGGCCATTCGGCTCATTGTGTCTGTGCCGGCCAAAAAAGAGCAATCCACCCTAATCCCACGCTCCAGCTCTTGGGCCGTAGCCTTGCAGATTACGGCACTTCAAGTGCCTATCCAAGTACTTTTTAAATGTGATGAGGGTTTCTGCCTCTACTGCCCTTTCAGGCAGTGAGTTCCAGACCCCCACCACCCTCTGGGTGAAAAGATTCTCCTGAACTTCCCTCTAATCCTTCTACCAATTACTTGAAATCAATACCCCCTGGTTATTGACCTCTCTGCTAAGGGAAATAGGTCCTTCCTATCCACTTTCTAGGCCCCTCATAATTTTATACACCTCAATTAAATCTCCCCTCAGCTTGTTCCAAACAAAACAAACCCAGCCTGTCCAATCTTTCCTGAGAGCTAAAATTTTCCAGTCCTGGCAACATCCTCGTAAATCTCCTCTGTACCCTCTCTAGCGCAATCACATCTTTCCTGTAATGTGGTGACCAGAACTGTACGCAGCACTCTAGTTGTGGCCTAACTAGTGTTTTACTTAGTTCTAGCATAACCTCCCTGCTCTTATATACTATGCCTCGGCTAATAATAATACTTTGAGGGAGAACAGGCTCATACACAAGGGTTTTACTTCCTGATCTCTCATCAAGAGGAGTCTTGCACATAATGACCACGATTTTCTGCTTCTGGCACACATCAGAAGCACATACCAGGAAATTCACCACCCCATCCACGATTTTGGGCAGCGGGTGCATGATTTCCCAATAAGCGCTCCTGGCATGTGGAACATCCCAGGAATAATTGGCTGCCCCTTTTTCTTTTAGTAGCAGTTTTAAAGAATGAAAAAGGTAATAAGAGGAACTAAGAGATACCAGGGCCCAATTTTACTGCTTCTGGAGACAACAGATCAATGCCACGATTAAGTAAAAAGTGAGTGCTGTGTACAGGATCCTGCTCTTGACCTCCACTTTGCAATCATATAACTCTCTGTGCCACTTGTGTTGACACCAAAAAAAAACAATGAGAAAGCTGTGGTCTGAAAGATAGGATCTAACCTACAAAAATATTGGAAACAAGGAAGCTATTGAGCAGATATGATTTTAATAAGGTTGACTAATTGTTCAAAAGTCAAAAACTTGCCTTTAATATAAAAATAAAGGCCCAAGGCACTTCAAAGCAATGTTAAGCATCTATTTAGTGCCTTGACGGTTTCATATTTGGAATTAAAGTGGTTGCTGAAACAACTGTAGGAAGCGAGGACTTCAGAGTTAGTAGTTGATGGTTTAATCTCATAGGGATTTGGCTAGTGAGAATGCTTGGGAGTGTGAGAGCACGTGGGGCTGCCGAAGTCTGGCAGCACTTGGGTGGAGTCTATGATGTGGGAGCACTTGGACGTGCTGGGGTCTCGCACTTAGAGCAGTTCAAGGGGTTTGGAAGCACCCAGGGATTTGGAATTGGAAATCACTTGGGGTCTAAGGTATGCGAGCACGTGGGAGGGGGGGTTGGGGGGTGGGGGGGTGGGTGGAGGAGGAATGGGAGCACTATAGGTTGGCACAGAAAACGATCGCAGCCTCAGGAGCAGAGAGAGCAGCCACCAGGATGGAAAGTACAAGGACATGGGTAGAACCAAGAAGACAAGCTGGATGAGTGGGGGAGCAGGGGACTAAATGGCATTATGGTTGCCGAGGGATACTGAGGTTTCTCATGCACAGAGGCCTAAAATGATGTTCATGCACGAAGACCAGAAAAAATATCAAAACCTGAAGCCCAACTGAATGATACAGGCTCCAGGAATGCAGCAGAAGGCAAGCCAGGGCCCTTGAGAGAGGGAGACCTGTGTGGACAAAAGTAGTGGGAAGGCCTGGAAGATCAGATGGTTGGATTTATTGGTAAATTGTGCTTTCCCCCCCCCCCCCCCCCCCACAAAATTATAGATTTTTTGTGTCTATGTTTAAATGTTATTTTTGGAGGTATACAGTGATATGGAAACCAAAATGGCTGCTCAAAGGAATTTAAAATTGTATTTTACCTCTGATGCTGCCTATGGTTTGCCCATAACTGGCACTAAATTTCTTCGTTCATAATGGGTAGGAGTTCATTGACAGTTTTCCTCAGAAAGGCTACATGAATGACTGGTACGGGGAATGAAAATTATCACACCTGTGCATTAGTGAGTGCTCTTCTAGATAAAATACATTGCGGGAGCAGTGTAGCTTACCTGTGCTGAGACGGAACTTCGGATGATTGATGCTGACACTAAGTGCAAAAAGTAGAAAATGTTCAGTTTGTTGTTTCACTGATGTTAATTATTTTGATAAGTCAAAAATCACTCCAAAAATAAAATATTACATGGCAAATAATGTTTGCAGAAAAGTATATTTGTACTTGGTATGACTGAAGGGGACAGAGGCAGAAACATAACTATATTATTCTAATCCATCATTCATCACTCTACCTACTGAAAGAGCAACACTTTGAATATGGTTTTGAATCAGAAAATTATTCTCTAATTTTAGTTATTAGAACTGTGGAGTAGATGGGTACAAATTTTAAATATTTTGAAAGGAAACAAATATTATTAGCAGCACACTTATGGAATTTGATGTCAAACTTCTGCCTTTCAGCTAAATTAAACATTCCATTGGCTCCTTCTTTAATACAAATCCTAAAATTACCATTCTGGTTTACAGGTAGGTTGTGTTCGGGTTTGATGCAGAGGTGTAATATTCAACTCCAGATTTCAGTTCATACTTTATGAATTTGGACTTGGTGAAGACTTGGACATACATAGACTTGGCAGCTTAGCATAAAAACAGGAGTTGCAAATTTGAACAGTTTTGCATTACATTACTGTTCATTAATAACATAAGAAATAGGAGCAAGAGTAGGCCATTTGACACTTAGAGCCTGCTCCACCATTCAATAAGATCATGGCTGATCTTCTACCTCATCTCCAGTTTCCTGCACAATCCCCATATCACTTTATTCCCTTAATATTCAATATATTCAATGGCTGAGCCTCCACAGCCCTCTGGGGTAGAAAAATCCAAAGATTCACCACCCTCTGAGTGAAGAAAATTTCTCCTCATCTCAGTCCTAAATGGCCGACCCCTTATTTTGAGACTGTGACTCTGGTTCTAAACTCCCCAGACAGGGGAAACATCCTCCCTGCATCTACCTTGTCAAGCCCTGTAAGAATTTTGTATGTTTCAATGAGATCACCTCTCATTCTTCTAAACTCCAGAGAATATAGGCCTAGTGAACTCAATCTCTCCTCATAGGACAATCCCCCCCCATCCCAGGAACCAGTCTGGTGAACCTTCATTGCATTCCCTCTCTGACAAGTATATCCTTCCTTAGGTAAGGAGACCAAAACTGTACAAAATACTCCAGGTGTGGTCTCACCAGGGCCCTATATAATTGTACAGGAAACTTTCGTTTATCCGGCACCCAAATATCCGGAATTCTCGCTTAACCGGCAAGAATCATCCTCCGAAAACTCCTCTCAAATAACCGGCAATGTTGCCGAGTCGCAGTCGAGTCTCCGCGAACGCCGAGTGCTCCGAAAAATCCTCTCAAATAACCGGCAATGTTGCCGATCCCGAGTCCGAGTCCGAGTCCGCGAACGCCGATTTAGTCAGTAGGGGTACTTTTCAAAAGTGCCACTACTCGGCCTCCTGGCGCTGTCGCAAGTCCGAAACATTGCAGTAGCCTGAGTAGATTCTCCTGTGCTGCTTGGAGTCTCTTTGTTAAAAATAGCCTCGGTAGATATAACTCTCTGTTATCCGGTACTTTCGATAAACCGGCACCACGCCGGTCCCGTCGATGCCGGATAAACGAAAGTTTCCTGTAGTAAGGCGTCTTTACTCTTATACTCAAATCCTCTTGTAATAAAGGCCAACATACCATTTGCTTTCCTAATTGCTTGCTGTACCTGCATGTTAACTTTCAGTGATTCGTATACAAGGACACCCAGGTCCCTCTGAACACCAACATTTCCCAATCTCTCACCATTTAAAAAGTACTCTGCTTTTCTACTTTTCCTACCAAAGTGGATAACTTCACATTTCTCCACATTATATTCCATTTGCCATGTTCTTGCCCACTCACTTAGCCTATCTATATCCCCTTGAAGCCTCCTTGCATCCTCCTCACAACTTACATTCCCACCCAGCTTTGTATCATCAGCAAACTTGGATTTATTACATTTGGTCCCCTCATCCAAATCATTGATGTAGATTCTGAATAGCTGAGGCCCAAGCACTGATCCTTGTGGTACCCCATTAGTTACAGCCTGCCAACCGGAAATGACCCGTTTATTCCTACTCTCTGTTTTCTGTCTGTTAATCAATCCTCACTCCATGCTAATATATTAACCCCAGTCCCATGAGCCCTAATTTTGTTTAATAATCTCTTGTGTGGCACCTTGTTGAATGCCTTCTGAAAATCCAAATGCACCACATCCACTGGTTCCCCCTTATCTATTCTACGAGTTACTGTGAAGGAATAAGCCATATAACCTATTCAGAAAAATACACTACCTTATGAAAGAATTCTGGCCTTATTAAAACATGACAAACTGGGTTTGGAAATTTAGAAACCTAACTATGAAATAGTTATGAAAGAATTCTGTCTACTGAGATAAGACAGTTGTTGACCCTGAATAAATAACCTTATTGAAACAGAAGGTGCATGGCTCCGACAGGCTGACCTTTGGGAACAAAAACAATGGTTCACCCTGGATAAGGTGTTCTAATTTAAACTTCGTAAAGATGGCACATAAGATAAGGAACATCTGTCCTCGTAAAGATGACATAAAATAAGGAACACCTGCCCTTCACACCGTTTTTATATGGTCAACCCAGAACACCTGGAGATGAGACAAGATTCTGGAATATTACAAGCTGATGTAGCAGTAAAAATTGCAGAGGTCAGCAGAAAGCTGAATAGGGATAATTAACTTGGGTCAGCAGAAACTTTAAAGGAAATACCACTGGAAAATTGTATAAATATTGAAGTTTCAAATGGGATATCAGAGTCGCTTTAATCGGGCAAAGCGATTCTCGACCACAGAGGCGGCTCTGTGGTCACCAACCCTTTGTACCTTGGGGATCAAAGGTATTTGATATTGATGGATATCCTGTATAGAAAACTTTAAGAACTGTAATACTGTAGCAAAATTAAGATTTAAAAGTAAGATTCTCTTAATAATAAGATAGTATTTTTTCTCTTTTTAGAACTGTTACGTTGTGATTGACTGATTCACCAACTGTAAATTGCATGTCAGTTCTTTTAATAAATCTCTATATATTTTTAGAATTGTCTCACATAAGTCTTCTGTATCAATAACTCGTGAACTCAATCTCTGTACACTCTTTGGTGAAGAGTTACAGAATTCTGAAGGAGTTTTCCGGACCCTCATAATATCCGGGACGTTATAGTCTAGCTAAACTTATTAAAAGCGCTATCTGGAGGACGGTAACATTCTCAGGTTGTTCCTTTCCTTTAGGGAGAGATAGCCCAGACGTTTAGACCCAATTAAGAGTCTTTAGGATTCGGCTACCTCAAACTTTAGTTGAACGTGAACGTCTGAGAAATACGTCTGATCTGGGGTAGCTCTAAAGGGGCTAGGACTAGTAAATATCCCTTCATTACAACCTCAAAAAACTCTAATAAATTTGTCAAACACGATTTCCCTTTCATAAATCCATGTTGACTCTGCCCAATCCTATTATTATTTTCTAAGTGCCCTGTTACCATGTCCTTAATAATAGATTCTAGCATTTTCCCAGCTACTGATGTCAGGCTAACTGGTCTGTAGTTCCCCATTTTCTTTCTCCCTCCTTTCTTAAATAGTGGGGTTACATTTGCTACCTTCCAATCCGCGGGAGCCGTTCCAGAATCTATGGAATTTTGGAAAATGACAACGAATGCATCCACTATCTCTATAGCCACCTCTTTCAAAACCCTAGGATATAGGCCATCAGGTCCAGGGGATTTATTGGCTTTCAGTCCCATTAATTTCTCCACTACTATTTTTTTACTAATACTAATTTCTTTCAGTTCCTCATTCTCGCTAGAGCCTTGGTTCTCCTCTATTTCTGGGAAGTTTTTTGCATCTTCTTCCATGAAGACAGACACAAAGGGCTGGATTTTGTCAATGGGAAGCTTTTGGAGGCGGGACTGCTGCTTGCCGGCTTTCAATCCCACCTCCATCAGCTTCTGGCCAACCAGTGGGATTTTCCCCTGATTGACCTTGTTAAGCCCGCCCAGTGGGCTCAGCAGGCCAATTAGGGAGAAGTCAGTGACAGAGCACGTCAACGTCTGATGTGTCATCTGTCAAGATTTTTTGAAAGAAGAAATGTCAGCGTTTGACAGCTCTGTGAAGCTGTCAAACACTGACATTCTGTGTAGTTTGATGAGTTCTTGTGTTCAGGACTCATCAAACCTTTCAACTTTGCAGAAATCACCTGGCTGTTGGATCGGAGGATGCAACAGCCAGTCTGTGATCTCTACAATGGAGATGTCGGGACTCCGGCTCCACAGCGGCTGAAGGCTGTCGGCAGAAACAAAGGTAAGTGAACATTTTCTAACACTTTACACTCACCTTACATACTTACCACTCCACACTTGCACCCATCACTCACCTCTACATCACACTTTCAGACCCCTCCGACCCCCGCAGACCTTCTACTCGGCTCCTCCACCCCGGCGGGGTTCCCCGAGGTCGGGAAGCCTGCACATCGTAACGAAAAATGGGGATAATCCTATATTCTCCCTGTTAACTACCTGTTAACAGCCAGTTAATAGGCTTTAATCCCTTTCCCGCCTCGAGGAGACGGGACCCTGGCTTCCCACCTCCTGGCAAGAGGGCACGGAGGCAGGTTGGGGGTGGGTTTGCCACCCGCCCCCAAATTCTGCAACTTTACCGGCAGTCCCGCCTCCATACCCACCTCCTCGGGGCTGACAAAATCCAGCCCAAAGTATTTGTTTAATTTCTCTGCCATTTCCTTATTCACAATTATAACTTCTCCTGTCTCAGCCTGTAAGATAACCCACATTTACTTTCGCTAATCTTTTCCTATTTACATACCTATAGAAGCTTTTACAGGCTGTTTTTATGTCTCTCGCTAGTTTACTCTCATATTCTATTTTCCCTTTATCAATTTCTTGGTCCTCCTTCGCTGAATTCTAAAATCTTCCCAATCCTCAGGCTTACTACTCTTTTTGGCAACTTTATAAGCCTCTTCCTTTGATCTAATACTGTCTTTAACTTCTCTTGTTAGCCATGGTTGGACCACTTTTCCTGTGGGGTTTTTGTGCCTTAAAGGAATGTATATTTGTTGTAAATTCTGTATTCTTTAAATGTTAGCCATTGCTTGTCTACCATCATACCTTTTAATGTAGTTTCCCAATCTACCGTAGCCCCTCATACCTACGTAGTTTGCTTTTTTCAGATTTAAGACCCTAGTTTCGGAGTTAACTAAATCACTTTCAAACTGAATATAAAATTCAAATTAACAATTCCATTTTCTAACATCTGCATTGATTCCCATGTCACAGAGTAATTACTGCAATAAGTCAACAGTCAGAAGCTCTAACCCCTGCTGGAATACATAGCTTATGTTAGTACTGGATGGCACACTTATATGATTACCCAACATGATCCTACTAAGCTCCTCCCAGATACCAGTCTGGGCTTAGCAGCATTAATGGGCTGCACACTTCTCCCAGATTTCTTAAATCAAATTACAAATGCAGGGAACGGGCCTGCTAGGATCCTAACAACACACTGATATATCCTGTTGCTTGGAGATACATGTGGGCACATGAAGATCAGAGATTTCTTCCAATGTCAGACCAGTTGCTGTGCTCATTATACCAGTGAACTGAGTTTTTATGCTTTTGTAGTATTACGGGTAAGCGTTTATTTCTCCATACTGCAACTCTGCCATCATACAAAGATAAACAAAGGACCCGTACAAATTAAAGCCAATTGAAAGACTTTGCAGCTGGTTTGATCTGCAATATTTCTCTTTCTTGCTAGTGTACTGCTTTCTTTAGAGCTGATAAATTATTTCAGGGTTACTGGTGAGCAATGATGCAATTTAATGACAAGGCAAAGTGACTAGAGTGCACATACTGAAACTGCTGAAGTCCTTTTGCGTACCTGTCCAAAGTTATGTTTCATTCCAGCACTTTGGTAGCTGAATGTTTCATTCTACAGGATTTGTTAGTTGCCTGTGGACATGTATTTGAAGAGAACTAATTTTCAGGGTTATGGGGATAAAGCTGGGATGTAGGACTAAATTGGATAGCTCTTTCAAAGAGCCAGCACCGGCATGGCGGGCCGAATGGCCACCTTCTAGGCTGTAAGATTCTATGACTCCAACTGTCATTAAAGGGGGGCACTTATACTTGCCGTCTCTCCAAATAAGAGTTACTGCTGGATCTGCGTGAAATCATAGGAAGACCTCAGGAATAAGTCTGTTTAACTTGTGGTTGCTGGCTGCTACCCCCATCAGCAAAGGGCTCCAGGCAGAAGAGGAGTTGACTGCCCAGGAGAGCAGAAGACATCGAAGGAGGACACACAGGACGCATCCCCATTGCTGCCACAAGGAAGACGATTGCAGGAAATCGCACTCCCAGCAGGGAGCCTTGCCCAGCTGAAGCACGTATGAACAATTTGATTATATTCCCTACTGTATTGTACTGGTTTTCTTCATTATATAACTCTTGAAATCTAAACAGACTGGTCAGTGTTCTTATCCCTCGTCCTCCAGATGATTTCCTGCAGATGAGCATAAGACTCTGCTCCATCCATTTACAAACCTATTCTCTCAACAGAACGGCACTTTTGCAGTTCAAAGTTATACTTTGGTACGTTTACAGCAGTTGTGTAAAATCTCTGGATTCTCTTTCCCAATAAATCAAAAGCTTTGTATTCAATTTCATCCACCTAGGTAATTGTTACCTTTTTAATGTTAACAATGCACCTATCTCCACCGTACTAGAATGAACCACTCCAAAAGGCCACACATAAAGCTCACATCAATCTTCAGCTACCAAACTATGTATGATGAAGTACCTTTCAAAGTAAGCAACTGCTACAAGGTGCCTGGAATTGCCTGACGACCATCTTCAAGCTCCCTGAGTAGGCGAAGGTTAAGTTACATTAAAGTAGGCCAGCAGAAAGGAAGCTGTCTCTCATCGTTTCACCAGGCTGAGTAAAAGTCATGCTACATATTCATATCCCACAGGCTGACGTGACAATAAATCCAAACTGACAGCACAATATTATTTCTGGATACAATTCTTTGCCTGTTTTTATTGAAGGTATTTATTTAACACGAACATTTATATTCAGCACATAAATAACACTGCCGAAATATTTATCTGAGGTAATGCGTTGCAATTATATATTCAAATAACAGGTCAGGTATGTCAAGATGTGATTGATACTAATAGCAGTGTGGATATTAGTTCACTGGATGCTTCAGATGCTTTAATATGAGGAGACACCTGATAGGGTTAGCTCGCATTAAAATTCATCATCCGAGGCAGTGCTTTAGGAAAACCCACCATTTTACCAACTGCTAATAACCTCAAAACTGCAGGATTCCTTTATGTGATCAACATCAATGTTAGGTCTGTTTTATCAAGCTAAAATCAACCACACATAGATCGAGAAGAGGCCAAGAAAGTGATAACTGCAATGCATTTGTGTGTGAAAAAAAGATCAATGTGTCCAGGAATGGGGTGGCATTAGAACCGTGAAGTCGATGGAAATGAAAGTCAGGAGAGATGTACAACGCGCGGTTGATCCGATATCGCTCGTTTTACACTATCGCCCAAAGTAAAAATGACCCCCACTGTCCCTACGGTTTGATGACCAGAACTGGCTGTTGCTGTTCTTTTCAAACATAGATGAGTTGCAGCAGAGTGATTCAGGCAGGCTGGTGGTCCCGTCACTAGCCGACATCTGCACTCAGGGATCTCATTCTTGGGCTGTCACTCTCTATCTGGGCTGCACCCAGAGCTCGACCCCTCTTTCTGCACTCAGAATTCCTTATATGCTCTTTCTCTCTCCTGTATTTGGTGTGGTTCCAGTTTGCTCTCAGTTTCAATCGCAGGGTTTTGATGCTCTACTTCCCTTGCAACAACAACAACTTGTATTTATAACAACTTGTCTTTAAATAGCGCCTTTAACATAGTAAAACGTCCCAAGGCGCTGCACCAGGAGTATTATAAGACAAAAAATTTGACACCGAGCCACATGAGAAATTAGGGCAGGTGACCAAAGGCTTGGTCAAAGAGGTAGGTTTTAAGGAGCGTCTTAAAGGAGGAAAGAGAGGTAGCGAGGTGGAGAGGTTTAGGCAGGGAATTCCAGAGCTTAGGGCCTAGGCAACAGAAGGCACGGCCATCAATGGTTGAACAATTATAATCAGGGATGCTCAAGAGGGTAGAATTAGAGGAGCACAGATATCTCAGGGCGGGGGGTGGGGGGTTGTGGGGCTGGAGGAGATTACAGAGATAGGGAGGGGCGAGGCCATGGACGGATTTGAAAACAAGATGAGAATTTTGAAATCGAGGCGTTGCTTAACCGGGAGCCAATGTAGGTCAGTGAGCACAGGGGTGATGGGCGAATGGGACTTGATGCGAGTTAGGACACGAGCAGCCAAGTTTTGGATGACCTCAAGTTTACGTAGGGTAGAATGTGGGAGGCCAGCCAGAAGTGCGTTGGAGTAGTCACGTCTAAAGATAACAAAGGCATGGATGAGGGTTTCAGCAGCAGATGAGCTGAGGCAAGGGCGGAGACGGGCGATGTCACGGAGGTGGAAATAGGCGGTCTTAGTTATGCTTCGGAAGCTCATTTCAGGGTCAAATATGACACCAAGGTTGTGAACAGTGTGGTTCAGCCTCAGGCAGATGTTAGGGAGTATCTCTCAGCAGGACTCTTTGTCCTTCATTTCATCTCGCACGCTGTGTCCCACACTCAAGCTTCCTTCCACTCTTGTGCATTATCTTGCCTTCCGCCAGCCTCACCATTCTCTTTCCTGAACTCAGTTTGTACCTGTGGCTCCCTTTTCTGCTTCCTCCTTTAAGCTCATTTCACCAAAGAGATGGGCTCAGCAGACTGTGCTCTCGTTCTGCTTGTGCTGTCCAGTTATTCTAGTCCAAATCCCACTCACCTGTTAATCCTGCCCTGTGCAGATCTGGCATTACATAGTTACAGCTTAGATCAGCCTAAGCTGTTCCTAAAAGTTATTCTTCAAAATGGCAATAAACCACAAACCAATTATATTTTTAAATAAAAATATAGAATTACTTTTGTCAAGATCATGCTTTTTACACTCTTCACAGGAATGGCGCTGATAGCTTCAACACTACAATTTAGTTTAACCATTCTAGGGGATTTGAACTCAATGACTAGTGTTGCCAGACATTTGCATTAAACTGCTCTCAAACTGAATTCTTTACCAGTCTCCGGTGCACCTTGGTTGCAGTGTGTACCATCTACAAGATGCATTGCAGCAATTTGCCAAGGCTTCACCGGCAGCACCCTCAACCTCTACCATCTAGAAGGACAAGGGCAGCAGGCGCGTGGGAACACCAACACCTCCATGTTCACCTCCAAGTCACACACAATCCTGACTTGGACTTATATCGTCCTTCCTTCATCGTCGCTGGGTCAAAACTCCCTACTTAACAGCACTGTAAGAGTACCTTTACCACATGGACTGCAGTGGTTCAAGAAGGCAGCTCACCACCATCTTCTCAAGGGCAATTAGGGATGGGCAATAAATACTAGCCTTGCCAGCGATGCCCACATCCTGTGAATGAATAAATAAAAAATAGAAAAACTATGTGGTACTGTTTGCAGTTCAAATACAATTTTTTAATAAACACATTTTATCAATTTACACATTGTACTTAACATTTGACTGTTTAATGTTCCACTGATATTACACTGCCAACTCAATGTTCTTCAGACATACTTGTATGTCATTCCTGTAATAATTTTCAGGAGAAAAATGAATCTGAGTGTGTACTTTGGGGCCGACCCCAGCTAAGTGTAAGGCCAATGTGTTGGGAGCCAGTGGCACTGGCATGGGTCAAGTGGACTATAAAAGGGGAGCGAGCGGGAATATGGTATTGAGATAGAGGATCAGCCATGATCATATTGAATGGTGGAGCAGGCTCGAAGGGCCGAATGGCCTATTCCTGCTCCTATTTTTCTATGTTTCTATGTTTCTAAAAGCTGCAAAGGATGGGAGCACACAATTCAATGGGTTAACACACTGAGATAAATGTTCCGAGTTGGCACAGAGCTTCACGCGATGGGAGTGCAACTCAGGAACTTGGGTACAGAGATCAGAAATCAAAAATGTGATACTGGTGTGGTAGGGAACACTCATTTGAGATTGCAGTTAATAGACTTTGTTAGGGTAAATATGAGGGAGAGTTGGAGTACTTGATACCGACACTGGGACTGGGGAGTCGGGGTGGGGGGGTTGCCTGAAATGGGAAGTGTCCTGTCTCTCACACTTCATCTTGATAAAGACAAAAAAATCTGTGTGAACCTCCATCTTCACTTGTTCTGAGCAGGGGACAATGACATTGAAGCCCATATAGCTCGACAAAAAGAAAAGCTCTCTTTTTAATGTGATGGTTTATTGGTACTATCATTACTAGTTTTCCCTTGAGGTTATGGAAAAGAAAGAACTTGTGTTTATATAGCACCTTGCATGACCCCAGGACATCCCAAAGCTCTTTACAATCAGTGAAGTACTTTTAAAGTGTAGTCACTATTGCAATGTAGCAAGCACAGCAGCCAATTTACACACACCCAGGTCCCACAATAGCAATGAGATAATGATCAGATAATCTTTTTTTAGCGATGTTGGTTGAGGGATAAATGTTGGCCAGGTCACTGGGGAGGACTCCCCTACTCTTCTTTGAATAGTGCCATGGAATCTTTTACGTCACTTATGTAGTTTACATCGAACTACTTACCTAGTTTCAAAATGTATTTGCCTATTGAGAAATCTAGGGCCAAAATTCAATTTCACCTCGTACAATCAATAGCTTTCAGGGACAGTGGGAAGAACAATACCTAGAAACAGAACAAATAAACAGTGCATTGGTTGACACTGATAAAGGAAGCCTTGGAACCAATTGACCTCAATGCAAAGCGGGTCATAAATTCCCTGGGACGCAACGAATTAATATTGCAACTGGAAAGCAGCACATGATACACCTACTGGTGGTTGGGGGGAAACTCATACAATTAAGGGGTAATGTAACAATCCATGCTGCTGGTGAGGACCTTTGACCACCGGCAACACAAATGGGAAACTCAGGCACGCACCGCACCTGATTTTCTGACCATTAAGATGGAAGGTCGTTAAATCGTGGGAAGTGTGTGCCCAAACTTCCATTTAGCGATGAAAGCAGGTGAGGTTCCCTGCCACCAATACAGCCTTATAAAATGATCCTCTTAATAACTTTGTTATAAAGTGCAACAAACTTATCAGGAAAGACTGAACAGGCTGGGGCTCTTTTCTCCAGAAAAGAGAAGGCTGAGGGGGTGACCTAATATAGGTGTTTTAAAATTATGAAGGGGTTTGATTAGGCACATATAGAGAACATGGCCGCAATTTTGTGGCGAGTGTGGTGCGGTCGGAGTAGGTGGCGGCTTCAAACCCCGCTCCCATCTTCATCCCGCCTCCTCCAAGTGATTTTGCCCTGATTAGGCTTGTTAAGCCTGCCCTGCGAGGTTCCTGGCCAATTAAAAGGAAGTGGGTCTGATGATGTTGTGGCGGATCGCCACCTAAACGGGCATTATCCACTTTTCCGTCCGTGGACAATATATCGAGCACCTTCCCTTTAAGGCACCTTACCTTTAAGGCAGGAGTGGGCGGGGCATCAGGATTTTTCCAGAGAATTCTGGGAGCAGTCTGTGCAGCCATTTTGTACCATGCAGTTGTATTAAAAAAGTCTCTTGTTTTCCACACATGGATTCAGCCTTAATTCGTGTTTAGTGGCAGCCTCAACATTGGTGACCCCGACGCTCAGAACGTATTCCGAGCACTGCAATGGCGGACACGAACGCAGTTTCCGTGAAACTGCTGGAGTTTTGGTAAAACCAGCCCGAAGCCTGGTTTCTCCAAGCTGAATCTCGCTTCCGGCTGCGAAACATCACCACAGATGGGACACAGTACGACTACCTCGTCACATCACTCGGTAGCGCCACAGTTTCGAAGGTTTGGACAGCGCTGCAGAACCCACCAGAGGAAGGCAAGTATGCACATCTCAAGACAGCGCTCCTTAAAAAATTTATGGCCTCGGCATATCAGCGAAACTGCCACCTCATCGACCTTCCAGGCCTCGGTGATGCCTCACCGTCAGACCTCCTCTCCCACATGCACTCCCTCACCGACGAGAGCCCACCCGGATCCCTCTTCCGCACGCTGTTCATCCGCCAGCTCCCTCTCAGCATCCGCCCAGCGATCGTGGCGTCCGGCCTCACGAACCTGGAAGCCCTGGCCGATGAGGCCGACAAGCTGCTGTCCGCTCACTCCAGCCGCGACGTCACTCCGGACCTGGCAGCCAATGCCTGGGCGCGCCCCTCACCGGCCACCACGCAGCCACAAGGGCCTGCCACCAGGCCCATGGGGCCTTCACGCCCCACTAACCCGGGCCACTGTTATTACCACGCACGGTTCGGCGCCAGGGCACAACGGTGCACACCTCCCTGCTCTTTCAAGTCCGCCCCCGTACCAGCCCCCGCGATGGCCGTGGGCCACGCGGGCTCCCTGCTGTTCGTCACGGATGACAAAACCGGCTGCCGGTTCCTGTGTGACACTGGGGCTCAGCACAGCATCATCCCGGCCTCCTCCCGCGACATCCAAAAGGGCAAACGAGGACTGGCGCTGGCTGCTGCTAATGGCTCGGAAATCCGGACGTATGGCACCCGGACAGTCACCCTCGACCTCGCTGGTCGCCGCTACCGATGGGAGTTCATCACTGCCAAGGTGCTCTCCCCTCTCATCGGCGCAGATTTCCTGCGCGCCCATGGCCTACTGGTAGACATCCCCCGTCACCGCCTCATGGACATGAACACCATGTCCCCCATCCTGGGCGCCATGGCCCCCTGTCAACCCATCGACATGGCGTCACAGTGCCACGCCCGGACCACGGATGACTACTCGGCACTCCTGGCCGAATTCCCGGCCCTTATCAATCCGACCTTCTCCGCGGAGGCCGCCAAACACGGGGTGGAACACTTCATCCGCACCACAGGCCCCCCAATGTACGCCCACGCCCGCAGGCTGGACCCAACCAAACTGGAGATCGCGCGGACCGAGTTTGCCACCATGGAACAGCTCGGCATCATCCACCGCTCCAACAGTCCCTGGGCCTCCCCACTCCACATCGCCCCCAAACCAGGCGGAGGTTGGCACCCCTGCGGGGATTACCGCCGCCTCAACGACGCCACCACCCCTGATCTGTACCCCGTGCCGCACATTCAGGACTTCTCGGCTAGACTGGCCGGCCGCTCAGTCTTTTCCAAGGTCGACCTGGTGCGCGGCTACCACCAAGTCCCTGTCCACCCCGCGGACGTCCCCAAGACGGCCGTAATCACCCCCTTCGGCCTGTTCGAGTTCCTGCGGATGCCCTTTGGCCTCAAAAACGCGGCCCAGGCATTCCAACGGCTCATGGACTCGGTCCTTCGGGACCTGAAGTTCCTGTTCGTCTACCTGGACGACATCCTGGTAGCCAGTTCCTCCAAGCAGGAACACCTCGAACACCTTCGCATCCTGTTCGGGCGCCTCAGCGACCACGGGCTCATCCTCAGCCCAGCCAAATGCCAGTTCGGCCTGGACAAGATCGACTTCCTCGGCCACCACATCACCCATGCTGGGGCCATTCCCCTGCCCACCAAGGTGCAGGCCGTCCAACAATTTCCCCGCCCCACCACCATCAAAGGCCTCCAGGAGTTCCTCGGGATGGTGAATTTGTATAACCGCTTCATCCCCAAAGCGGCGTCCCTCATGAGGCCCCTGTATGAAGCCCTCCGGGGCAGGAGCGGCAAGATGGCGGTCGAATGGACGGCAGACGCGTCCGCCGCCTTCGACTCCACCAAGACCGCGCTCGCCAACGCCACCCTGCTCGCGCACCCATGGCCCAATGCCAGGGTAGCGCTCACCACGGACGCCTCCGACCATGCGGTCGGCGCCGTGTATGAGCAGTGGGTCGACGGCGCCTGGCAACCACTTGCCTTCTTCAGCCGCCAACTACGCCCCCCGGAGGTCAAGTACAGCACCTTCGACCGCGAGCTCCTCGCGCTGTTCCTGGCGGTCCGCCATTTCCGGTTTTTGCTTGAGGGCCACCCCTTCACTGCATTTGTCGACCACAAGCCCCTGACATTCGCAATGGCAAAGACAACCGACCCCTGGTCCTCCAGGCAACAGCGCCAGCTCGCGGCAGTGTCCGAGTTCACCACGGACATCCAACACGTCTCCGGCCGAGACAATGTGGTAGCCGACTGCCTCTCCCGCCCCGCCATCCACACCGCACACCTGGCAGTCGACTACGCTCAACTCGCAGCAGACCAGATCACCGACCCTGATCTGCTCTCCGCACCCACCAACCTACCAGGGCTACGCCTGGCCGACGTCGCCTGTGGCCCGACCGCAGTCACGGTCAAGTGCGACATATCCCTATGTCAACCTCGGCCCGTCGTCCCAGCGTCCTGGCGCCGCCGGGTATTCGACATTCTCCACAACCTCTCCCACCCCGGCGCCCGTGCATCCATCAAATTGGTAGCCAACCGCTTTGTCTGGCGCGGCCTTCGCAAGGATGTGCATACTTGGGCCAACTCCTGCCTAGCCTGCCAACGGGCCAAGGTACAGCAACACACGAAAGCACCCCTCGAGGAGTTTACCGTCCCCTCGCGGAGATTCGACCACATCCACGAGGACATCGTCGGGCCCCTGCCGCCGTCGCAAGGCCACACGCACTTGCTGACCATCGTTGACCGCACCACACGCTGGCCCGAGGCAATTCCACTGACCTCTACCACCACCGCCGACATTGCCAGAGCCTTCGTCAGCACCTGGGTCGCACGGTTCGGCATCCCCTCCGACATGACGTCGGACAGAGGTCCGCAATTTACCTCTGAACTCTGGACCGCCGTCGCACGCAATCTCGGGGTGACCATTCACCGCACCACAGCGTACCACCCCCAAGCCAACGGACAGTGTGAGCGGTTCCACAGATCCTTGAAGGCATCTCTTCGAGCCAGCCTCCAGGACGGCGCCTGGACCGACCGACTTCCGTGGGTCCTCCTCGGCCTGCGCACCGCGGTTAAAGAAGACCTCCACGCATCGGCAGCAGAGCTCGTGTACGGTCAGCCGCTGCGCGTACCCGGCGAGTTCCTGCCCACCGCCACGACACCCTGGTCAGCCGACCAGCAACGCCACGACTTCGCCTCACCGGCGCTGCAGTTCGCCCCGGTGCCCATTGCCCGACATGGCGAATCCACCTCACACGTCCCACTAAGCCTGCACCAGGCACGGTTTGTTTTTGTCCGGCACGACGCCCACCGCGGACCCCTTCAACCCCTGTACGACGGGCCCTACAAGGTGCTACAGGCTGGGGACAAATTTTTCACCCTGCAAGTGGGCGACAGGACCGAAAAAGTGTCGGTTGACCGACTCAAGCCAGCACACTCGGAGCCCGGTGAGCAGGTCCCTATAGCTCGTCCACCTCCACGCGGCCGACCTGCCCTCAAGCCGGTTCACCCGGCTGCTCCACGCCCGGCCGTTCCACGTCCACCGGTGTCCTACAAGAGCCGCTCCGGCCGGCCTATCAGGCCGCCGCACCATCTCGTCCACACCTCCTAAGCGGATTCTGGGGGGAGCTGTGTGGCGGATCGCCACCTAAACGAGCATTATCCACTTTTCCGTCCGTGGACAATATATCGAGCACCTTCCCTTTAAGGCACCTTACCTTTAAGGCAGGAGTGGGCGGGGCCTCAGGATTTTTCCAGAGAATTCTGGGAGCAGTCTGTGCAGCCATTTTGTACCATGCAGTTGTATTAAAAAAGTCTCTTGTTTTCCACACATGGATTCAGCCTTAATTCGTGTTTCATGGCAGCCTCAACAATGTCATCTGATGACGCGTCATCAGCCAATTTCCTTGAAGCGGCCATGGCTAAATTAATTTTGACAGTTGTGCTGTCAGTGTTCTACAGCATTGAGGTACTGCAAACACTGACAAGCACTGCACAGAGGTGCACAGCTGCACCCAGGCTCTCCCATGACTCCCTCCATATGCTTATGAAGGGAGTCACAACGTGCAGGGAGGTTCTCTTCCCTTCCAATGGGCGGAAGAGACCTCCCCAGGACACCAACGCAGCCTGGTCACACATTGCACAGGAGGGCACAAGCAGGGATGTCGTCAGGAGGACCAGGCTGCAGTGGCGCAAACCTTTCAATGATCACAGTAGATCACGAAACGTCACTGCAAAGTCACACTCAAACTCATCCTGCTGTGCCACTCATCACATCCCCATCACTCTGCCTTCTCTACCCTACCCCTGCACATCATTACTCACACCAACTACCCTTACACCTCCACCCATCCCTCCCTATCTACATTATCACTTCCCCATCTCACTAGCCACCCCTCACACTCACCCTCATCCTAGTGCAATCATACCAACTAACAACACACAAGGGTAGGCACTTGTGTGCTTTAGCCAATGTTCCTGTAATGTGTCTGTTAAAGTGTTGAAATTGAAATCTTTATTTTCAACACTTTGCCTTCTTGGACAGATTTGTGTATACCTTTGGAAGTGTCTTAGTGAGCTCATTCCAGTGAATGGTGAGACATAAGATCGGCCCCCGCCCCCCCACCCCCCCGTAATGGTGATGAATGTGAAAGGAATGGCTTGGACATTCTAGCGATGCTTTATGGTGCTGGTGTGTGTCCTGTGCAGCATCAGGTGTTTGCGGAGAAGGTTGGTGTTGTTGTTGGTGCTGCTAGTGTGCCTGGTGATGTTGGTGTTGGGGCTGATCGTGGTGGGATTCTGAGAACCAAGATGAGATTTTTTCAAGGGCACCGATGTTGCTGGAATAGATGGCAGCTGAAGTTGAGATGACAGAAGCAATCTCTCAATGGTGAGAGAGGTTGCTCCAAGGAGGTGAAAGTGGATAGAGAGTTTACTCCAAACACTTCCAAACTGCATAAAGCTCAAAAGTGGGTTCCAAATCCTGAAAGCTCAAGCTTCTGACATTGAAAAGTGAGCAGCTGTGAAATGGTAGCTTTTAGCCACTTTTGCAGCTGTCACCTATTCACAGCAATGGAGAGTCATAGAGAAAGAAAGAATGAAAGAAAGAAAGACTTGCATTTATATAGCGCCTTTCACGACCACCGGACGTCTCAAAGCACTTTACAGCCAATGAAGTACTATTTGAAGTGGAGTCACTGTTGTAATGTGGGAAACGCGGCAGCCAATTTGCGCACAGCAAGGTCCCACAAACAGCAATGTGATAATGACCAGGTAATCTGTTTTTGTTATGTTGGTTGAGGGATAAATATTGGCCAGGACACCGGGGATAACTCCCCCGCTCTTCTTAGAAATAGTGCCATGGAATCTTTTACGTCCACCTGAGAGAGCAGACGGGGCCTCCGTTTAACGTCTCATCTGAAAGATGGCACCTCCGACAGTGCAGCACTCCCTCAGCACTGTACTGGCGTGTCAGCCTAGCTTTATGTGCTCAAGTCCCTGGAGTGGGACTTGAACCGAGAACCCGACACACTTACCTGACGTGATCCCCGAGCGATAGGAACCTCGTGGAAAAGTTGGAAAAATGGCTAGAAGGTGATAAAATGCTGTTCAACTACCTTTAAAGGCACTTTTAACTATCTCAAAAGGCTGACCCGCCGCTTAGTGCTGGGTCTGCAAAGCGCAGGCAGACCCCGCACTTGGGAAACTGACAAGGAGGCGGGTTCAGAGCAGGATCCCGCCCCGCTGTCAATCACTTAGATTTTGACGGCAGACCCGCCTCCGAACCCGCCCTCTGAGCACCGGCAAAATATCGGTCCATGTTTCCACTTGTGGGGGAGACCAAAACCAGGGACCATAAATGTAAGATAGTCACCAATAAACCCAAAGAGTGGTAAGAATGTGGAACTCACTACCACAAGGAGTAGTTGTGGCGAATAGCATCGGTGCATTTAAGAGGAAGCTAGATAAACACATGAGGTAGAAAGGAATAGAAGGTTATGCTGATAGGGTGAGATGAAGAGGGCTGGGAGGAGGCTCGTGTGGAGCACAACTGCCGGCAGAGACCAGTTGGGCCGAATGGCCTGTTTCTGTGCTATAGACTCTGCAAAACGAGATACTGGCCCCTTTAAGATCAATCAGGATGAATGAAAATCCTGTGAGAATATAAACCCTGCAGATAATACAATGACCACATCCTACTTAGATCAGCATTTTCAGTCTAAAATCAGTGAACATCAAATTGTTGCCTTACTTCCCCTACAATAAAAAAAAACCCCACAGCTACTTAAATAATTGTGTGGACGGAGAATTTGTGGTTGCAAAATCAAATCATTAGCAGTGTCCATTCGATGATTTTAGCAAACAATACTGGTATTATTTTGTCAGCTTTTGAGAAGGAAAGGAGTTAGAGGTGAGAGTGTATTTTCAAAAGTTTGGTTGTTCTGCATAATGTTTGCCAAATGCTGTAAACACTATGGGGGAAAAATTCAGTTGGTTGCGCCTCCCATTAGCGCCTTAAGAGGGCGCGAATGGGGCGCAAAGCAACTAGCGCCCGGGCGCGCCAATGTTTGCGCCGCTCGCAAAATTAACTAGACATTTTGCGGCGGCGCTAAACAGTACCGCCACGATCCCCTGCGCCAGCAGATCGTGACATCAGTCGAGTGCGCAATGCCCCGGTAGCGCCTGCCACTAGCAACGACAGGTTGAGGGGAGCGTTTTGCAGTCAGGAAGGGGCTGGGGGAGCGCTATTTAAAGGCGACCGCTTCCTGCCTTTTTTTGTTGGCGACATTTTTGCACCACGCATTCTGAGAGAGAGAGAGAGAGACTTTTGGAGAGATTCAATTCAACGCTGTGTGAAGGAGTTTTGGGTACTGAGCAGCACTTTGCAGGTTCATTTTGATTTGCCCTTCCTTGTATCGATTTAGAAGAGACCGTGGGGGCTGCACTCTGAGCTCTTTCCCTGGGCCTCTCCATTGTTCTTTCCAGCAGATTTGATGTACAGGTCTCTCCAGGCCGAGATTCAAGGCTGCAATGAGCAGAGTGTGGCTGGAGAGCAAGATCAACCCTCCCCTTTAAGAACTGGCCGGTGCCATTGTGTCTGTGTTCCATTGCTGACTGACATCACATGAGCTTCGCCAGCGCTCTGAGGTAGCGCCTCGCTCCTCGGCCTTTGCGCCTTAAGACTGGTGTGAAGCGCCTGATTTAGCGCTCCAATCACCTCCAGGGGCGATAAAAGCCAAGTTTGCAGTCGGAGGCGATAATTAGCGCCAGGCGCTAATCTTTGTGCCCGGCCGATAATTGCACCCCAAATGGGGCGATACTGAATTTTTCCCCCTATCTGTTATGAAACAAAGACAGAAAACACTGTTCAATCAGCATCTATGGAGAGAACAGATAGTCTACGTTGCTGGTGTTATTGCAATACGAAAAGTGCAGGGTGAAATGAAGATTATAGCTAAATTATGAAGTTGCTGAAGTCAACATTCAGAGCAGAGGGTTGCAGGGTGCCGAGGAGAAAGATCAGCTATTGTTTGTTTTTAAACCTGTTCCAATTTCATACCTGACCTGTGCTTTCCATTTCTCCTATTTTCCTCAGAACCTTCCTTAGGTATTCACAGGTGCTTTGTTTGTTTAATGTCTTTTAGCTCTTCAATGCTTCTGTCGTTCACTTGACTGAGACAGACTGTTAGGAGGCAATGGAAATAAAAATCGGGAGAGATGTAAAATGGGCTGTCGACTTTTATTACCATTATTACCACTAACGCACAAAGTCACAATGTATCCCAAAGTAAGCATCTTTTGCTTTTTCAAATGAAATTTAAAAGAACCAATTATTTAAAACTGAAAAATGACAAATGAAAAAGACAGTTTGATGAAGGCTGGATCGATTTGTGTCTCCATGGGTCTGGAGTTCATGCATCAGGATTGTTTTTCCTTTTATCATAAAGCTGGTGCACACAGAAATAACCTACTTCAAATGGATCTTATCTGCACACGTAACCACTCACTGTCTGCCAGATCATTTTCTCAATATCAGTGCACTCTCACCCACTCAGTTTGCAGCTTGTTCCAGTTCATTTTTAATTCACTTCTTCAGGCAGTCTGTTCACTCATTTTCATTTTTGCTCCCCTGATGTCTGTCCATCCATGTCTCCGCTCTCATTTCTCTCCTTTCTGCTCTATTTAGCCCTCATCTACCCTGTACCCATTCTGTAAATCTCCCATTCTCCATGCATTCCTCTTCCTCCACTCATTCTACACTTCTATTCTTCTCCTCTGTACCCATTCTCTACACATGATATTCTGGTCCTCACACTCCATCTCACTGATCACCTCTTCTTCTTGTCTCTGTTACCTTTTCCTCCCATTCTGTGACTTTCCCCTTCCTACTCATACTCTGTACCTCTGCTTTACTCTTCTTCCCACTCTCTGGCACACATCTCTGCCTTGTTCACCCCAGTGAATTGCTGCAGGACTCCAATATTTATTTGAATCTCTGCCAGCATAGAAATAAGCATGTTGCAGCAACCAGAAGCCCTTAACTCTGACCCCATTTCCAAAGCAGTGCTGGTATAAGGACAAAACTGATAAGAAAGACCGCACTCTAAAGGATCTATACATTCAATTGAATATTCTCATTTGAATTATTATTACAATATAACCTAAGGGAAATCTACTAACATCAAATCCTATTTGAAATTAAAATTAACTTTTTCTCTGATAAATAAGGATTACATTAAAGAGCTTAAGCCTTTTATGTACCAGCCAGTTTTTCTAAAATCTGTAATATCCCTATAATTTATTCTGACTTTGTCACTTCCTTTTAATATGATCCGTTGCAAGACAGCAACAGAAAGTTTTGATCCTTTTCAACTTCCTCTTCAGGAAAGCTTAAACTTTAAATAAAAAAGAAATGATGTGTGCACATCATTGCATAGCATTATATCTGCGCTGCAGTGATAGCTTGGTTTGATTTTCAACACTTTAAGATTTACCACACTGTTAAAAATTCACTTACACTTGAATGGACAAGCCCTAACTTTTTCTGACGTGTTTAGTGGGTATCTAGTGGGTAAGTACCCCAACTTCACGACATTGCATGTATATGAATGCCGAGTCTCTCGACGAGATACCAGTGTAGTGAAACTTGTGGAGGAGCAGGGCAACTCGGACAGCAATTTCCTGATTTCCGCGTTTAACTGCGTATGTGTGAACGCCAGAATTTGCTGTCTGAATTACTCGAGGGGCCCTATGGCCTACTCCTGCTATTTCTTATGTTCTTAAGCACAAGGCAGAGGTGCCAAACGAATGCCTAATAGAAAATGATGAACATCAAGCCAAATAATAACTGAAGCTTTAGATCTCACAAACTGTGTATCTCGCTATTAGCTGTGGCTTGTATCCGTCATGCAGTGTAACTTACTGATTGAAACCATGGGTGACATTGCATTTGCCCTGATAGCCTCATCGTTATTCTTAACGTGAAATCCGGGCCATATAGTCTGTTGGATTGAGGAGGCTCGAGGTGAAATTACGTTTTCAATACTTCTACGTTTTTAGTATTCAGTCAAGATCAGTAAGACCTGAAACCGAGCTGTTTCTTTATCCAGCCTTGCTATAAAGCCATTTTATAATCATACCAAAATGACTCATACTTGACCCTCTCCGCTTCTACAATCCTAAAAATGTTCAGTTTACAGGAAATCTTGCAAAAGGATTTAAACCTTTTCTTGTTGCTGTTATCTTTGAGTATCTAGATAATTTTCATCCATTTTTTAAATTTCTTCCTCAGTTTCTTGAATCTCTAGCATTGCTATACACACAGATACAGACCTTTTGGAAGACATAATAAATAATAATTCCGTTGGTATTTCAGGAACGAGTTTAGCTTAAAGCAACGCGGAGGAGCAGACTCGAGGGGCCCTATGGCCTACTCCTGCTGTTTCTTATGTTCTTAAGCACAAGGAAGAGGTGCCAACTGCATGCCTAATGGAGAATGATGAACGCCAAGCCAAATAATAACTGAAGCTTTAGATCTCACAAACTGTGTATCTCGCTATTAGCTGTGGCTTGTATCAGTCTTGCAGTGTAACTTACTGATTGAAACCATGGGTGACATTGCTTGTTACAGTTCAGGCTTTCTCCCAACACTTTTGTGTTCACAACAATAGCTATTTTCATAAACAGAACAAAGCTTACATTTGCCCCTCACCATTATCTAAATGCTGACAGTCGTCCTTTGAAAATAAATGAATTAACACCAATCAGAAGATTGTGGCTCTAGTCTCCTATCAACCAAAACCTCATTCCTCATAAAGCCTTGCCTAGGATTAACAATTGCCCTTTTATTGTGATATCCAACACTGGAGATCGTGTGGGATGCCCACTATGTTCACCTTCCTTGTTTGAAAGATATGAAATACCGCACCATCACACAAGTACGCACATGCTAAAACTAATAGATTTATTTCCAGGTAGGATTTAGAGAAGAAGTAAAACACGACAAGATACTGAAACAAATGACTTACATTTCAAACATGCTCATTATGTATAGAGAGATGTTTCAGACTGCTTTGCTGAGGGAGAGAATCCCAGAGGTTGAGGATGCAGCTGAGGGAGTAGCTGTCATGTGTGGAACAAAAATCAGAAGTCGCACAACACCAGGTTATAGTCCAACAGATTTATTTAATTTTACAAGCTTTCAGAGCTGTTCGCTCCTTCTTCAGGTAAGGTAGCTGTGAGAGAATCTCCCAGAATTCACAATATAAACACAGAAAAAATCTATTCAAATCTTTCCCTACATCAAAGACACACTAAGAGCACAGCCGAGACAATGAGATGTGTCCCAGGGGGTCCAACGTGTCAAAACACCTGCTGGCTGCATATCCTCTCCATTTGTTGTGTTAGTCTTTTTAAAACAAAACCTGGAAAGACCGGCCATGATGTCAAGTCACGTTCTGTATCGTGACATGAACCCGATATCGCGATTGAGGCCATCCTCATGAGTGTGGAACTTGGCTATCAGTTTCTGCTCTATGATTTTGCGCTGTCGTGTATCCCGAAGGCCGCCTTGGAGAACGCTTACCCACAGATCCGAGGCTGAATGCCCCTGACTGCTGAAGTGTTCCCCGACTGGGAGGCAACCCTCCTGCCTGGCGATTGTTGCGCGGTGTCCGTTCATACGTTGTCTCAGTGTCTGCATGGTCTCGCCGATGTACCATGCTCTGGAGCATCCTTTACTGCAACGTATCAGGTAGACAACGTTGGCCGAGTCACATGAGTATGTACCATGTACCTGGTGGGTAGTGTCCTCACGTGTGATGATGGTATCTGTGTCCATGATTTGGCATGTCCACATCATGTGTGGAACAGAGAGAGTAGGAAATGAGAAGTGGGTCACATGTGACTTTTTCCTGGAGTGCAGTTGGTGCTGCAGCAGGAGACCTAACTCGAGGGTTGCCAACCCTCCAGGATTGTCCTGAAGTCTCTAGAAATTAATGATTAATCTCCTGGACACTGCTACAAGCAACCCGGGAGAAAAATCTAGGGGCATTAAAGAGCGTGTGTGTTTTTTTTCATTTTCTTTGAACACTTTCATTTATTAGTTATAAAAATATTGGAAATGAGAAAATAGGCTGTTTGACTGGGCAATTGGAGGCGGGTGGTCACCAATGTTCCCTTTAATTTTTTATGGGTGCGCGGCCCCTTCAAATTTTCGCACATGCGCAGTTTTTCGATTCAAAAAACGGCCTGCGTGGGACCTCCAGACACTGCGTGGCCGCGCTTAACAGGAACACTGGCGGTCATGTGATAAAATCTCCAGAAATACGCTCAACCAGAGTTGGCAACCCTACATTGCTCTGTGACGGCCTGCCTGTGGAGCGTCCTCACACATTTGGTGACTACAGGTATGAAGTTCTGAGCCTGCACAGGCCTCCTGTGAGCTAGTCTCTTTCTGCCTCATTTCTCTGCAGCTCCCTGGATTCTTGCCTGCTCCTCTTCCTCCTTTTCTAGCCACAATGGAAGTTCAAGAAGCAGACCTATTGAAACCAAGCACAAGTTTTCCACAAGCCCTACGTCAAAAATCCTCTGTTGATTCGCCAAATTACTTTCAGAAACGATTATTGCCAGTTCCAGCAGCTAAAGCTCCCAAAAATCAATAGCAGCACAAGAGCAGTCCAAATCAGTGATTTATCTGACAGCAGCTGATGATCCCTTTAAATGCTGTTAGAAATATTGCCATCCAGGATGTTCCTGCCCATGATGTGACCTCCCCCCGCACCCACCCCCCCACCCCCCCCCTGCCAACCTCTGATCTCCCCCTACCCTGCAGCCTCCGATCTCCCCACCTACTGCAGCAGCTGATCTCCCTCCTCCTCCGGCCTCAGATCTCCCTCCTCCTCCGGCCTCCGATCTCCCCCCGCTCTCTGATCTCTGTAGCCTTCGATCACCCCCCACCCCCCCGCCCCACCCCACAATGCCCTGACCCTGCCACTGATCAATCTGGCTGGCTGTGGCCAGGAGACGGAGACAAAAAATGTTAATCAGGTCCTGCTGTTAAATTTGGCAGGACCTGAGGGAAACCCGTTCTTCCTGGTTTACCAAATGCAAAACAGCGCCCCCCACCCCACACCTCCACCCCCACCCCTGCTCCCTCCCTGCCTTCCCATAAATATCGGGAAGATTGTCTTAATCTTAATAGCTTCATGGAAGAGCCAATGGACTCCAAATTAAGTGAAGAGGGAAGCACGTATGACAAGTGCAGGAGAATATTAGAAACGGAGTGAAAGCACGAACAAATTTGAAATCAGAGGTCATCAATAATGAAAAGAAAGTGGAAACAATACAATGAATGCATAGATGGAGGCACAGGGAAGGAGCTGGCAGCGGCTTCTCACCAGGTCTTACGGTTCTACCTGGAACCTTGTGGTGTGTTATATTATTACTGGATTAAGAGAGATAGGGAGTCAGTCCACTGAGATTATTTAGGGCATCCCCATGTAAAACTCACTCTCAAGAGGGAAGTTTAACTCTCTCTGATCAGTGGGAAAGCAGTTAAACTGGAACGGCTCCATTTCCCGCTCTGTTCCCCATGATTTCTCACTCATTTTGGTGGCAGAGGAGGCTGCCGCTAGAATCCGTTGGGAGCCTCATTAATAAATGCAAATCGGGGTCCCATGCCCCAGCAAGGCCCGCTAAGATAAGTTAAAAAAATCTTTCCTCAATGGGACTCCTCCGGGCCCCTCAGGAAAGCTCGGGCCTCTGTCATAGTGGGCACCCACTCTCTCCCCAGCGGTGAGATTCATGCAATGCCCCATCTCCCAGACTTACCTTGCTGCCCGCAGCCTTTGCTTGGTGTTGACGGGCAGCCTCCGGGCTGCCCCATGTTTCCTCCCTTCCACCTGCCAACTGTCGCTTTCTGCCAAAGATGGCGAGCTGCGGAGTGGCAGCATTCAGACTCCTGAACAGGATTGTCGTCCACTCCTGCTGGGAGGTAAAATCAGCTCTTCAGTATTTTGCTTCGAGTTTGGGACATTAATATTAGAACTACGAAGGAACCAATGAACAGTACAACACATTTATTGACATTTGGTATTCAAAAATATAAAGACATAAGGGAACAATTGAGGATAAGGAAAGAGGCATACATTAAGTACATAGGCAGCAGAGGAGTGCATAGGAGAGAATACGAAGGGATTAGCAGAGAAGTAAAAAAAAAAAACAATTAGGAAGGCAAAGAGGAACTATGAAATTAAATTATCAAGGAACATAAAACAAAATAGTAAAATATTTTACAGGCACATCAATAAAAAAAGGAAGGTTGGATGGGAATAGGGCCACTAAGGGATAGACAGGACAATACCGCAGGTAATGATAGGGAGATGGTAGAAATATTAAATAATTATTTTGCTTTGGTATTTACCAGGGAGTTAGAACAGGTGGACATGACATTGGATGATGAGATGAGTAATGAGATAAATGCATTTAAATTAAAAAAAGGGGATATATTAAATAAACTAATCAAACTCAAAGAGGATAAAACCCCTGGTCCAGATGGATTGCATCCACGCATTTTAAAAGAATCTAGAGAAGAGATAGCAGAGGCATTACTACACATATTTAATAATTCTTCAGAAAAAGGTGTAGTGCCAGAGGACTGGCGGATAGCTAACGTAATAACTATATTTAAGAAGGGGGATAGAACATGTCCAGGGAATTATAGACCAGTCAGCTTAACATCAGTGGTAGGAAAAATAATGGAATCCCTACTAAAGGAGAGAATAGAAGAACATCTAGAAATGAAAAGTATAATAATGAATAGTCAGCATGGATTTCAAAAGGGAAAATCTTGCTTGACCAACCTCACTGAATTTTTTGAAGAGGTAACAGTGAGAGTAGACAATGGTAATGCAGTAGATGTAATTTACCTAGATTTTCAAAAGGCCTTTGATAAGGTACACCATAATAGACTGATGAACAAGGTCAAAGAATGCAGAGTCAGGGGACAAGTAGCAGAATGGATTGCTAGCTGGCTTCAAGACAGAAAGCAGAGAGTAGGAGTAAAGGGTAGCTATTCACAATGGCAGAAGGTGGGTAGTGGTGTTCCACAACGATCAGTGCTGGGACAACTGCTGTTCAGAATTTACATTAATGATTTAGACTTTGGAATCAAAAGCATAATTTCTAAATTTGCAGATGATACCAAATTGGGGGGAGGGATAGTCAATACTGAGGAGGACTGCAACAAATTACAGCAGGACATTAATAAACTTACAGAATGGGCAAATAATTGGCAAATGAAGTTCAACACAGATAAATGTGAGGTATTACATTTTGGTAGGAAGAATAGGGAGGTCACTTACCACTTGGAGGGTGCGAGTCTAGGTGGGGTAGAGGAACAAAGGGATCTCGGAGTACAAATACACAAATCACTAAAAGTTGCGCCACAGGTTAGCAAGGCCATAAAAAAAAAGCAAACCAAGCACTAGGGTTTATTTCTAGAGGTATAGAATAGAGAAGTAGGGAAGTTATGCTAAACCTGTATCGAACCTTGGTTAGACTACACTTAGTACTGCGTACAGTTCTGGTCGCCATATTATAAAAAGGATATAGAGGCACTGGAGAGGGTGCAGAGAAGATTTACAAGGATGATACCAGAAATGCGAGGGTATACATATCAGGAAAGGATGAACAGGCTGGGTCTCATTTCTCTTGAAAAAAGAAGGCTGAGGGGTTACCTAATAGACGTCTTTAAAATTATGAAAAGTTTTGATAGAGTGGATACAGAGAGAATGTTTCCACTTGTGGGGAAGTGCATAACTAGAGGCCATCAATATAAGATAGTCACCAATAAATCCAATAGGGAATTCAGAAGAAACATCTTTACCCAAAGAGTGGTGAGAATGTGGAACTCACTACCACAGGGAGTGGTTGAAGTGAATAAGGGGAGGCTGGACAAGCATATGAGGGAGAAGGGAATAGAGGGTTACGCTGATAGATTTAGATGAGGAAAGACAGGAGGAGGCTCGAGTGGAGCATAAACACCGGCATGGACTGGTTGGGCCGAATGGCCTGTTCTGTGCCGTATATCTTATGTAATCCTATGTAAATTTACCACTTGAAATGCTATGAAATAATTTTCAAATTCACTATTTTAGGAAGTTATATCACAACCTGCACAGCCTTGTTGAATCTGTTTGAGATCACTCAACAATCGATAGATAGAACTTGCAATAATAGAGTTCCTTTCAGGATTTAAAGCCAATGAAATGCATTTGATATATAATCACTGTTGTAACGTAAGCAAATGCGGTAGCTAATTTTGTGTACAGCAAGGTCCCACAAACAGCAATGAGATAAAAGACCAGTTAATCTAGTTGGTGGTGTTGTTGGAGGAATAAATGTTGACTAGGAAACTGGAGATATCCCCTGGTCTTCCTGGAAAAGTGCCATTAGATTTTTCATGTCCACTTGAGAGGGCAGACAGAGCCTTGGTTTAATATATCATCCAAAATACAGCAGCTCTGACAATGCAGCACTCCCTCAGTAGTACACTGAAGTGCCAGCGTAGACTGTCCTTCCAACTGGGAGGTGAGAGTGCTACCACTGATTCAAGGCTGACGCTTAAATATGAGCTTGGTGCCTATTGGCTATCTTGCAGCCTTAAAAGTAACTACACATACATGTTCAATGTGAGATTTTATCCTACACATTAGAATTGGCTTCTTTGTGTTCAAAATAAATTATAAGAAACTTGGGGGCGAACTGCAATGGTCCTGTTTGATATTTAAGACTCTGTGTAGCACAGTTATCACACAAGATAAAGATTAGCAGCTTATCTGGGTACTTTTAAACTTTACAGTTGCTATGTCAGTACAATGTCTGACACTAAACTGCATGGAATTTAGTCTAAGGCTAAATTTATACTCCAGATGCAGTCTCAGACCAGAGTCTGTTGGGTGCAATGCTAAGCCAGCGACCCATGCTACTTTGCCAACTATGTATTGCACTAAGGTGAGTAACAATGAAAGTCTGCACATGTGTGCATGGATAGGTGCAGAGCGCCACCCCATGAATAATTAATTTTTAATGTTATGAGAGAGTAGATGGCACCATTTATGCTTTCCTAGCATGAAAAGATTTTCTCAATGGAGTGCCTGGACACTTCTGAACTGTGGTTTTGCACTGAGCAGGAGTTATATCACACTTGAAATGGAGTCAATCAATGCTAGACTGTCTGTGAGTTGGTCTTGCCTCAGTGGCAGGAGTCAGGCTGTCAATGTTACTCTTAAGTTAAATTGTCGCTTTCATGTTGATGTGCAACTGAAGCCGCTGCACACCAACAGGAAAGTGCAGCCTGAATGTGTATGTGGCGGAAATAGAATTCAATCACAACCATTTAAATTCGACAGTAAATCTCATGTATCCACAATAGGTTTGGTCATTAATGGTATAATGGCCTATTATTTATCTATAAAACTGGTGCATGTGGTGTGCATTTTGTCTGTAACGCTCCAGACGTCACACTTTACTGTGTGTTTCTTACCTATTGCCTGAAACTCATAAGAAATTCTCATCTGTATAGTTCCTTCACCAAACAATTGAACTCTGATTGATCTAAAGCTCTGCTTATTTAATAACAATTACAATTTGTGGCTGTGAGGGGACACAGCTCGCCCTTGGCAGCAGAATAATACATTGTGCATCATGTGGGGTAACATTCTTGTCCTTATAAAATAGATTGTCATTGACTTACCTAAATCCAGAAATTCCTTAATGACAATTAGGCAGAGTCAACATGGCTTTATGAAAGGGAAACCGGGTTGGAGAAATTTATTAGAGATTTTTGAGGGTGTAACTAGCAGAGTAGATAAGGGGGAATCAGTGGGTGTAGTATATTTGGATTTTTGGAAGGCATTCAATAAGGTTGCCACACAATAGGTTGTTACACAAGATTAGGGCTCATGGGATTGAAGGTAATATATTAGCATGGATTGGGGATTGGTGGTTGAGGGGTGATTTGATAGAGGTGTACAAGATTATGACGGGCTTGGATAGGCTAGACTGGGAAAGGCTGTTCCCACTAGTTGATGGTACAAGGACTAGGGGACACAGATTTAAGGTTTTGGGCAAGAGATACGGGGAGACGTGAAGAAAAACTTTTTTACGCAGCAAGTGGTGATGACCTAGAACCCACTGCCGACGGAAGTGGTGGAAGCAGAGACACTCAATGTTTTCAAGGGGAGACTGGATAGGCACTTGAGGGAAATAAACTTATAGGGCTACGGGGATAGAGCGGGGGAATGGGACTGACTGGATTGCTCTACAGAGAGCCGGCACGGACTCGATGGGCCGAATGGCCTCCTTCTGTGCTGTCATTACTCTATGACTCTATGGGCTGGATTTTGATACTGGGGCGGGTTGGGGTCGTGTTATCCGCTTTTCGTGTTGCCCACCCGAATCTAGATCGATGTGGGAGAGTGATGCGATTTTAACTTAATTGGCCAATTGAGTTCCAACGTGTGGGAACCCATGGCCAATGAGTTATTCCAGTCTGAAAGTCGCCTCCGATGACATCATCATTGCTGCTGCATTTAAGGTCTGCAACAAGCCTTGCTTCTTCTGCAGACTGCCAAGCTTCTGGGCTTGTATCTTAGAGGCAACTGCAGGAGGAATGGCTAGCCAAAGACCCAGGTCTGCTCCCAGGTTCGATGACGTTGCCCTGCAAGCTTTAGTGGAGGGAGCAAGAGCCAACAGAGAGGTGCTCTTCCCTTCCTCAGGGAGGAAGAAGCCTCCCCAGCAGACCAAGGCTGTGTGGGTCCAGGTCGCCCAGGAGGTCAACTTTTTATCCATCACCCACAGAACCTGGCTCCAGTGCAGGAAGAGGTTTCATGACCTTCTACGCACTGCAAAAGTGAGTATGACTTTCCCTTCACCCTCAATCTGATCCCCATTGCCTCTCCTCACCAGCACTCAGTTTTAGCAACCTCTTCCTCCATATCCCACTTGACACTGACATCCATGCACCCTTACCCATTCCCTCTCCCTCTATGGTCACATTCACCTTACTATTTGACTATGTAGCCCTCACACTCCCTATCACTGTCATGCTATGAAAACAACTTACAACACACAGGGAGGGCCCTTGGTCTTGCCACCTCACTCCATCTTTGTCTCCTTCTAAGCATCTATGCTATGGACTCTCTACACTCACTCCTTCAATCTCACTCAAACTCCACTTGCCTCCCTCATTGCAGGAAAAGAGAGCTCACAATAAAAGGGAAAGAGCCAGGATAGGAGGAGGGCCTCCTTCATTAGCCCAGCTCACCCCCTGGGAGGATGCGGTCCTGGAGATCGTGGGAGTGGAGGACGATACACAAGTGGGGGACGGACAGACGGGTGCATCACAGCAAGCTGGTGACAGAATAGTGTTCCATCTCTCTCATTGACATTGCATGAGTCGCTGATAATGAATCTGAAGCTCTAACAGATGGATTTATGATCATCTGCAATATGCAATGTGCATGTAACCTTGGCATCACATCTCTGACTCTTTCCTTTACTCCCCCACAGGACCATCGCAAGCACCCATCCCCACTAGCCAGGAGGACCAGCCTGAGCATCCAGACTCCTCAGAGGAAGCTGCAACCTCTGAGGGCGCAGCGTCAGCAGAATTCAGCGCACCCAACACCAGTGCAGACACTCACACCTCGGTGGGACCTTCGGGACATAGAGTAGTGTTGTCACCTGGTGTATCACAGCTCACAAGTGAGCATCAGCAGATGGTGGAGACAGGGACAGCAGTGGAGAGGGCGCAGGACTCTCCTAGCTCGGCTCAGCTGCATGTCGACCCTCTGCCTCTGGGGCCATCCATAAGATCAGCGGTGCTGGGACTCCAGGAACAGATGCAGGAGTCTCTGACAGGTTTTGTTTCCAGGGTCACTGCGAGTGTGGAGTGAATGGAGGAGTCCATAGCGAACATGAGCAGAGCCTTTGTGGAGTCATTGGCGCATGAACGCATCACCATGGAAAGGATGGCAACCTCCATGGAGGTGATAAGTCGCCAGAGTGCAGAAAACATGGTGAGTGTTCTGAATAGAATGACATCTCTGGATGAGTGATGGACATCTATTGAACAGAGAAACCAAACCTTCATGGAAGTCTTTCTGAGTAGGACTGCCAGTGCAGATACGGGTCCCCATGGCCCCCCTGATGTGCAGCAAGGTGCTCTCAATCCACTTGCAAGCGCTGAGGTGGACCTGACCCATGAGAGGGATGTTGGTGGCAGACAACAAGGAGGTGGGGGCTCCTCTCGAAGCGCTCACACTTCCATGCCACTGACAAGTCCTCGATCAGAGCCCCACCAGAGGCCGCACCCAACTGAGATCGGCGTCTCAACCCCTGCCCAGCCGCAGGAGCAGCAGACTGTTGCCGAGCCCTCGCAGGTTCGCAACCCCAGAGGATGCCCACCAAAGGTGTCGAGACAGGAGCAGCAACAAACTGAGCAGGGGGCCTCCACCTCTGCTGAAGCTACAGGGGAAGCACCACGTAGGAGCACGCATAAGAGAAAGATACTGCACAAATAGTCACAAGGGTAGTCACTTGGGTGAAATTTGATGTTTAATGTAAAAAAGCCATCAGATGTTAAGTGTAAATAAAAACTCTGATGGCTACAGCTGCAGTTGTGGCGTCTGTCATTTAGCTAATGGGACTTCCACAATGAGGCCTTAGGATAAATTGCAATTATCAGTATGGTGGTCAAATTGTTAGGGATCCGCTGGATCTGGGCCATTGTCGTAGCTCTGGTAAGAAGCTGCGAGGCAAAAGTGCTTGATTGTCTAGGCTAAGCAAATCTGGCCAAGATGAGTGCGTCCCTTGCATTCCGGGCAGCTATGGTCTCGCGTAATGCTGCCGCTGGTTGATGGGCCTCTATAAGATGTTTGTTCTCTCTCTCCTCCTCCTCCTCCACCTCCTCATCCTCCTCATCTGAGGAGGCTATGTGAGGAGCCACTTGGTCCTCCGGCATCTGCAAGCCACGACGCTGTGCCATGTTGTGAAGTGCACAGCAAACCATGACGATTCTGGAGACCCTGGAGGCTGAGTATTGCAGGGCTCCACCTGATCTATCCAGGCATCTGAAGCGCATCTTCAGCATACCGATGGTTTGCTCGATTATGGATCTGGTGGAAATGTGGCTGGAGTTGTAGCTCTCCTCAGCTTCGTTGGATGGGCTCCTCAACGGCGTCATTAGTCACGTCCTCAGGGGATAGCCCTTGTCTCCAAGTAGCCATCCATTAAGTTGGTATGGTGGACTGAATAGCGGAGGCACACTAGACTGGCGCAGGATGAAGGAGTCATGGCAACTGCCAGGGTACTTGGCACAAACATGCAAAACTTCCTTCTTGTGGCCACACACCAGCTGAACGTTGAGGGAGTGGAAGCCCTTGCGGTTGACAAAAATACCTGGATTGTGATGGGGTGCCTTAAGGGCCACATGTGTGCAGTCAACGACGCCCTGCACCCTTGGAAAGCCTGCCAGATTAGCTAATACAACCGCACGCGCCGTGACACTTGCTCGATCCTTGGTGAAATGGATGTGATTGTGCGCGATGGCAAAGAGGGCATCGGTTACCTGCGTGATGCAGGTGTGTGCGGCCGCCTGGGAGATGCCGCTGATGTCTGCTGTTGATCCCTGGAATGAGCCTGAGGCAAAAAAGTTGAGTGCGGTGGTGACTTTGATGGCCACTGGTAAGGGGTGTCCACCTGGTCCTCTGGGCTCCAGGTCTTGTTGCAGCATTGCGCAGATGTCACCCACTACCTCTCGCGAAAGTCGGAGCCGCCTTTGGCACTGCTGCTCAGACATGTTGAGGTAGCTGACCCTCTGTTTGTAGACCCTGTTTGGGGGGTATCTCCTGCGCCGACGGCCTTCTATGCGCTGGCCCCTTCTGGCCAGTGCAGCTTCAGGCGGGTGAGCAGCAGCTTGGCGCTCCTGCTGTTGCTGCTGCTGTTGGTGCTGCTGTTGTTCATGGTTCTGCTGGTGCCACGGCTGGTGTTCGTCCTCGTCTGATGCCCAGGAGGGAAGGAAATAAATGGCTCCTATGCCTCTGGTATATGCCTCAGTTGAGGAAGCGCTCAATGAGGGTGGCGAGAGGGGTTTCCCAGGAGGTCACACTGGAGATGGGTGTCAGGCTCCAAACTTCCAGAGCTGTGGTTATGCCTTCTAAAAGTTCCCCCAGACCTGTGACAACAAAGTCCTGCCACCTGCAAATGATGACTGATCAAATCTCCTATTTAATAGTTGAGCTACAGCTGAGAGTCAGCAATCCACTGGTGCTCCCGCTAGGTTTCACTGGCGTGTTTCAGATCAGGCGTGCTTCACGTGGGAAAAGGGTTAAACTAACAAAAAACTATCAAAATGGAATTACAGAGCCAATTTAGGGCTTGTTAAGGGCATTAATGGCCTCTCCCGCCTCTTGGAGGCGGGACGGAGACGGGACCAGTAGACACGATTTCATCAAAATTGCGTGGAGACGGGATGGAGGCGGGATCGGGCCCGCCCGCCAGTTTCTGCAATTTTAACCCCCCACATGCCTCCAATCCCGCCTCAACAGCCCTATGAAAATCTAGCCCTATGACTCTATGAGTCATTTCATTCCTGTTTCCTATTGACCAGCTAAAAAGTCAAAATATGTACAAAAAACAACATGAGTTCAGACCAATGTGATGCTACTTTTCTCAGAGGCTGGTTCAAGACAAGCACTTTAAGATACAAAATCACTATAAAAGTAAGTCACTCTTCTGGAGTGACTGCATATTAAAAAAAAATACCTTGCTTCATAGAAGAAAGTCAGAAACGCTAACATTCAAATACTCAAGCTGTCAGAAAAGGGGTGGTTGAATTGGAAAAGACTTGCACACTTGGACATAAATTCAAAATGCGTACAAGAACAAACCATAAAAATTACAGTTACACACTTTCAGGTCAATTCTGGGATCTGTACACCTACACTATTATTTAAAAATGACAATGTTTCTTCCGTACCTTTCAAAACCAAATCTGACACATATAACCAGAACTGCTGCTTTCATAAAATTCTCATTCTCGTATTTTTCATAAACTCTTCTGCTGAACTGACGAGATAATAAGGATAAAGCACAATATGTTAATGGAAACAAAAGATACAACAGGAGGCTGCAATTTCAAACCAGAAAGAAGCTATGAAATGGAAATAAAATAAAATGATGCTATTATCAGATAAAACTGAATGAGGACTCATTTCAAAAGAAGTGGAACCTTAACAAATAATCCTAATACAGACTGGGAAAATAACAGTGTGAAGGGCGAAGAGGGGGAGGAATTGCTGAAATGTGTGCAATGTGTACAAGTGCTGGATCTAGTTATGGGGAATGAAGTGGGGCAAGTGGAGTATGTTTCAGTGGGAAAGCATTTGGGAAACAGTGATCAAAATATCATACAGGGGCAGAGTGTCCGCTTTGGGCGCATTTGCCAATTCTGCCGCAAAATTGGGCCCAAAATTGCGCCCGTTTTGAAAAGTGTTTTTTCTCCCCCCCCCCGCCCCCAAGTTTCTGCTCCAACTCATTTGCATATCACTGAATGCAAAATCTGCCATGAACCAACACAGTCGGTTAGCGTAAAAGAACATTGGGCTAGAAATTCATTATAGCCCAGGAATGTGCGGTATCTTTAGAAAAGTTTGAGAATTAGTGCCGGGCGCTAATGCTTTAGACTGCGTGCAAAATTCATTCTCACTGCTCAAAGAAATGATTGGGGTACTAAATCAAGTCTTAAAGGCCTAGCTCAGTGGCATTACACTCAAAGGGTGGGCCAATATAATATCAGGTGCAGTCTAACCTCAACTCATCATTGCCACAGGCTTTTCCCAGTACTTAAAGGGGAGGTTCATTGATACTGCAGCACCTCATTCTCAACATTGCTGGCTGTGCAGCTGCCTCAGCAAGGAGAAACACAACAAGGAGAAGGAGCCGGAGGACTGAAGCAGGTGTGCTCATGGCAGATCCACCTCAGTCGGGTGGTCAGGGTGAGTGAAGGTTTCAACAAATGCTACATACCACCATCTGTACCACAAGCTTCACACACTGCCCAAAGTACCAGACCCCCAGCACTCACCCACTAACAATCTCTACCTACCAACACTCACACCCACATAAGAACATAAGAACATAGAACATAAAAACATAAGAACATAAGAAATAGGAGCAGGAATAGGCCACTTGGCCCCTCGAGCCTGCTCCGCCATTCAATAAGATCATGGCTGATCTAGGGCTCAAAGCCACTTCCCCGCCCATTCCCCATAACCCTTCACTCCATCTTGCAAAAATCTGTCTATCTCCACCTTAAATGTATTTAATAACCCAGCCTCCACAGCTCTCTGGGGCAGAGAATTCCACAGATTTACGACCCTCTGAGAAGAAATTCCTCCTCATCTCAGTTCTAAAAGGGCGACCCTTTATTCTAAAGCTGTGCCCCCGAGTTCTAGATTTCCCCACGAGGGGAAACATCCTCTCTGCATCTACCTTGTCGAGCCCCCTCAGCATCTTATATGTTTCAATAAGACCACCTCTCATTCTTCTAAATTCCAATGAGTATAGGCCCAGCCTGCTCAACCTTTCCTCATAAGTCAACCCCCTCATCTCTGGAATTAACCGAGTGAATCGTCTCTGAACTGCCTCCAATGCAAGTATATTCTTCCTTAAATAAGGAGACCAAAACTGTACGCAGTACTCGAGGTGTGGTCTCACCAATACCCTATACAGTTGTAGCAGGACTTCCCTGCTTTTATACTCCAACCCCTTTGAAATAAAGGTCAACATTCCATTTGCCTTTTTGATTACTTGCTGTACCTGCATGCTAACTTTTTGTGTTTCATGCACAAGGACGCCCAGGTCCCTCTGAACTGTAGCATTTTGTAATCTCTCTCCATTTAAATAATAATTTGCTTTATTATTTTTCCTGCCAAAGTGTACAACCCCGCACTTTCCCACATTAAACTCCATCTGCCAAATGTTTGCCCACTCACTTAGCCTGTCTATATCCCTTTGCAGATTCTTTGAGTCCTCTGCACAACTTGCTTTCCCACCCATCTCATGCCTTGCACACAATGACAGCTATTCAACTATGGCAGGCACAAGGGTCATTAGTTATTAGTATGATTGTGATATGTGTGATATGTTTATGCATAATTTTATTCATGGAGTTTGCAATATTTTGTGGTCTCTCTCATTTCACCTTTGTGCCCAGGAGGACGCTGTTATATGGTATGACACAGGGATGGTAAGTCATCCTGCTGTGAGGCTGGAGGTCTGTTTGGAGGAGGTGGCAGAGTTCTGTGACCACCACCTTGGTGATGCGGAGCCATCTAATACACTGCTTCTTGCTTAACTGAAGGTAGGAGAAGTGCTGTCAGAATATCCTCGGAGGGTAAGGCCTCCTGGTGAGAGCCCTGATGTCCCTCCTCATCCCTTTGCGCACATGTTCCGTATTTCTCGTGCCTATGCTCCCTCTGCCGTAGATCCTGGAGGGCCAGGTGGCATGCCAGTACAGCCTCCATTAATGTTGCCAAGTGTAGCAGTTTGAATCTTTGAACAATAAATGTAGCCACTTTGCACTTGCCAGAAGACTGCTGCTAAAAAAGAAGCTTGAAATTACTCATACAAACTGCTCCACTGGCTGAAACTGACAAGAAGCCACTGAAACTAACTTGCCCGGACAGCTGCGAGTGATTAATGCTGATGCCTTTAAATAACATCGCTGGAGCCGGCTTCCATCAGCTGTGCGCCTCTTCTCCCTGTCGCTGTCTGGTCGAGGTGCTAAGGTAGGTGGTGAAAATCATTTTTGCAGATCGGGTGCCCAGTGAGCGTTGCACGCTCACTGACATCATGATCTGCCTGGCGTTGAAGTCCCCGGCAGCGCAACGGGGGGTCCGGATTTGCTGTGCGTTGCTGGATTCGCCTTGCCCTGGCGCTACTGCATCAGCGTCCCGTTAGCTGATGCTAATGGGAGGTGTAAACCAACTGAATTTTTCCAATATTAATTTTTTTTAAATTTTACTTTTAAAAATTTGCTGCATATATTTTAAAGTGGTAACTTAGTGAAGTGTGATTAAAACAGCTGAAAATGGGTTTATCACAAAAAATTAACATTTTTAATCACAGTGTCAATCCACCACCTCTGAGTAACCAGATTTTAAATTACTGAAGTTCACTTTTAAAAAATATATAAAACTATTGTCTAGCTATATTGGGGTACATTAGTCAGTTTCTTAGTAAATTAAAACAAAAATCACATTGTACGAAAGAGTGGTATTTAGAGGTCCTTAGTAGATGAGAATCATATATGTATAAATTTAAGTGCCGCCATTGACCAACTAATCTTACCCATAATTCACTGTGGGTATGGCAATATTAAGGCTTGTTCAAAATGTAGCCGCAAGGACAGTCAGAAGCGGTTTTGACTAAGCTCTGATAACAAACAGCCACAAGCTTGCGAGTGAAAGTTAAATAGTTAAATAACCATATTATAATGCTAAGTAGGAATTACAGTTCGCTTAACAAAACTACTTGCAAAGGTAATTAAAAGTTAATTAGTATAAGGAAGATAGAATAGAAGGAATTCATGGGAGTTAAAGTATCCATCTCAGAATGGAACAGCCTGGTAGATTAAAGTGAGATAGTCTGGATACAGTCGAGACTAGTGAGACAGCACTGACCTGGGCCCCTTGATATAAGAGGTATGAGGTCAGGCCTTGTACTGCTTGTACCAGAAAAGCTAGAAATGAGAGAGATAAGGTAAATTCCAATGGGGTGAAGAACGTATAAACAAGATAATGATGAACATGGTAAAGTTGTAGGAAAAATACTGAGCCAGGCGGGGCCAAGATGCTAACCTTAGTCTGACTGACAATGGCATTTTGACCATTAGAACCTATTGAAAAAGGTGATTTTGTTAAAGACCATTTATGGACACTGGCCAAACGAACTTTTGATGAGAAAATGGTTAAAACCTTGATACTCAAAGAACAACTTCACACAGATCTACTGCGAGGACAAAGGAACAGACTGAAGACGACGTCACCTGTGTCCGAGAGGCTCCAGAGACCAAGGGCTGCGAGCTACTCATTGAACTATCACCTGTTATTAAGTATATTACGCTGTAAGCTTAATAAACTCTTGGGGGGAAAAATTCAGCTGCTTGCGCCTCCCGTTAGCGCCTTAAGAGGGCGCTAATGGGGCGTAAAGCAGCTAACGCCCGGGCGCAGCGCCGCCCACGCCTCCCGAAAAATTTAGTGGGAGGTTAGCGGCGGCGGCAGCCGGTAGCGCCCTGTGGCGCTGCGCCGCCGGCGATGACGTCATCACCGTGCGCAGCACCCCGCTCGCGCCCCGGCCGTGATCTTCAGTCGCGCCCCTTGATTTACCGCCAGACGCTATGTCCGACGGGTTCAGGGAGGCGTACGTGCGGCCGGGGCGGCGATATTTAAAGGGGAGGTGGCAGGCGGCCATTTTTGTTGCTGGCCGCCTGCCAGCACCTGCCCCCGTTGCTGTCCCCGGCCCCCGTGAAGCCCCCCCACCGTGAAGTGCCGGCTGCGCTCCAAGAGCCCGGCACTTCTCTTGAGTGCCGGGCTCTTTTGCCGGCACTCCCGATCCCTGGGGGCCCAGCTGGGCCCCGGTTCGCGCTGCGCAGGGTCCCTCCCCTTTAAGAAGGGGAGGAAGGCCTGCAATACCGCGGCGCGACGTGCCGCAGCGCGTGGCGCTGCGGCACGTAGCGCCAGGATATTCACTCGCAGCGCCCCAAGAGGGATGCGGGGTGCTTCCAGTGGCGCCCCGCTTCCCTCTTGGGGCGCAACCACTGAAGTTCCGGCGCGGGGCCGCTAATTTTTTTGGGGCGCTAAAAGTCGCGCCCCGGCGAGGTTAGCGCCCCAAATGGGGCGCGACTCAATTTTTACCCCTTGATCTATTACTCAAACATCCTGGCTGCTGCCTATTTGTGTCTTGTCCAAGAACTCTGGGAAGATCATTAAAATCTTGCAACATTTAAAAGCTTTTAAAACATACCGAGCGCAAAAGAACCAGCTTAATTTTTAAAGCCTCCCTGAAGGCCTGCAAACGAGCGCAAATAGCGGAAACTCCCCGTGGTGATTAATTCACCCTGGGGGCGTGGCCAATTTTGTGGGCGGGACCTTCTTCCAGTGTGATGTTTTTAAAACTAGCACAAAAGATTGCGGAAACTGGAGTTGCGCTGAACGCAAATTGTGTTTAAAATTCCATGGTCATTTGCGCAGGTTACGCCGATTTCGGCTGAATTGCGGCGAGAAAACCAGCGCAATCGAGCAGAAACTCCAGGCCCATTAGGTTTAGAGTAATTATGGAAAAGAACAAGGAAAAATTAAAGGTGAAAATATTCAACTGGAAGAAGGCTAATTTCAGTGAATTGGAAAGGGATCTGGCCCAGGTGGATTGGAATCAAAAATTGGCAGGTAAAACACTAAATGAGCAATGGGAGGCCTTCAAAGAGGAGATAGTTCAGGTACAGACTAGACACATTCCCACGATGGGGGAAAGGAAGGGCATCCAAAGCCAGAGCTCACCAGATGACTAAAGATATAGAGATTAAAATTAAACAGAAAAAGGAGCCTTATGATAAATGTTGGGTTCCTAATTCAGTAGAGAACCAAGCTGAATACAAAAAGGAAAGGGGAGAACTGAAAAAGGAAATAAGAGGGGCAATTAAAGTGTATGAGAATAGATTAGTGGCTAACATAAAAGGGAAGCCAAAAGTCTTTTACAAACATATAAATAGTAAAAGGGTAGTCAAAGGAAGGGTGGGGCCGATTATGGACCAAAAAGGAGATCTTCTTGTGGAGGCAGAGGGCATGGCTGAGATCCTAAATGAATACTTTGCATCGGTCTTCACTAAAGAAGAGAATGTGGCCAATGTCACAGTAAAGGAGGAGGTAGTGGAGAAATTGGATAGGATAAAAATTGATAGTGGAGGCACTTAAAAGGTTGGCAGTGCTCAAAGTAGGAAAGTCACCCGGTCTGGATGGGATGCATCCTAGGTTGCTGTGGGAAGTAAGGGTAGAAATTGTGGAGGCTCTGGCCACAATCTTCAAATCCTCCTTAAATATGGGAGTGATGCCAAAGGAATGAAGGATTGCAAATGTTACACACCTGTTCAAAAAAGGGGAGAGGGATAAACCCTGCAATTACAGGCCAGTCAGCCTAACGTCGGTGGAGGGGAAACTTTTAGAGACATTAATCCGGGACAAAGTTAATTGGCACTTGGAAAATATTGGTTAATAAATGAAGCCAGCACAGATTTCTTAAAGGCAAATTGTGTTTGACTAATTTGATTGTGGTTTTTGATGAAGTAACGGAGAGGGTTGATGAGGGTAGTGCGGTTGATGTTGTGTATATAGACTTATAAATGGCATTTGATAAAGTATCACATAATAGACTAGTTAGCAAAATTGAAGCCCATCGGATTAAAGGGACAGTGGCAACATGCATACAAAATTGACTAAGGGACAAAAAGCAGAGAGTAGTAGTGAACGGTTGTTTTTCCAGACTGGAGGGGGGTGTGCAGTGGTCTCCCCCAGCGGTCAGTGTTAGGACCACTGCTCTTTTTGATGTATATTAATGACCTGGACTTGGGTATACAGGGCATAATTTCAAAGTTTGCAAGTGACACTAAACTCAGAAATGTAATAAACAATGAGGAGGATAGTAATAGACTTCAGGAGGATATAGACAGACTGGTGAAATGGGCAGACACATGTCAGATGAAATTTAATGCGGAGAAGTGTGAAGTGATTCATTTTGGTAGGAAGAATGAGGAGAGGTAATATAAAGACCTGGGTTTACGTACACAAGTCTTTGACGGTGACAGGACAAGTTGAGAAGACTGTTAAAAGGCATATGGGACCCTTGGCTTTATAAATAGAGGCATAGAGTACATAAGCAAGGAAGTTATGCTAAACCTGTTAAAACACTGACACAAAAAGAAAATACTGCAGATGCTGGAAATCTGAAATAAAAACAGAAAATACTGGAGATACTCAGCAGGTCAGGCAGCATCTGTGAAGAGAGAAATGGAGTTAACGTTTCAGGTAGATGACCTTTCGTCAGAACTGGAAAAAAGCAGGAAATGGAACAGATTTTTCAGCAAGTGTAGGGGCTGGGAAATGGGGGAGCGGATGAAAGAACAAAAGGGAAGGTCTGTGATAGGATAGAAGGCAGGAGAAGTTAAGAGACTTTGGGGGGAAAATTCGGTATCGCCCCGTTTGGGGTGCAATTATCGGCCGGGCGCAAAGATTAGCGCCTGGCGCTAATTATCGCCTCCGACTGCAAACTTGACTTTTATCGCCCCTGGAGGTGATTGGAGCACTAAATCAGGCGCTACACATCTGTCTTAAGGCGCAAAGGCCGAGGAGCGAAGCGCTAACTCAGAGCGCTGGCGAAGCTCATGTGATGTCAGTCAGCAATGGAACACAGACACAATGGCCCCGGCCAGTTCTTAAAGGGGAGGGTTGATCTTGCTTTCCATCCACATCCTGCTCATTGCAGCCTTGAATCTCAGCCTGGAGAGACCTGTACATCAAATCTGCTGGAAATAACAATGGCCCAGGGAAAGAGCTCAGAGTGCAGCCCCCACAATCTCTTCTAAATCGATACAAGGAAGGGCAAATCAAAATGAACCTGCAAAGTGCTGCTCAGTACTCAATCTCCTTCACACAGCGTTGAATCTCTCCAGAAGTCTCTCTCTCTCTCTCTCTCAGAATGCGTGGTTCAAAAATGTCGGCAACAAAAAAAGGCAGGAAGCGGTCGCCTTTAAATAGCGTTCCCCCAGTCCCTTCCTGACTGCAAAACGCTCCCCTCAACCTGTCGTTGCTAGCGGCAGGCGGTAAGGCAGGGGGCGCCACTCAATATCCGCTCCGAGGCGCTACCGGGGCATTACCCACTCGACTGACGTCATGATCTGCCGGTGCAGGAGATCGTGGCGGTACTGTTTAGCGCCGCCGCAAAATGTCGAGTTAATTTCGTGAGCGGCGCAAACATCGCCATGCCCGGGCGCTAGTTGCTTTGCGCCCCATTAGCGCCCTCTTAAGGCGCTAATGGGAGGCGCACCAACTGAATTTTTCCCCCTTTAAAACACTGGTTAGGCTCCAGGTGGGGTATTGTGGCAATTCTGGGCACCATATTTTAGGAATGATGTCATTGCCTTAGAGAGGGTGCAGAGATTTTCTAGAATGGTACCATGGATGAAAGACTTCAGTTACGTGGAAAGACTGGGGAAATTGGGATTGTTCTCCTTAGAGCAGAGAAGGTTAAGGGGAGATTTAATAGAGGTGTTCAAAATCTTGAAGGGTTTTGATAGAGTAAATAAGGAGAAACTGTTTCCAGTGGCAGAAGGGTCGGTAACCAGAGGACACAGATTTAAGGAAGAAAAACCAGAGGTGACATGAGGAAAAATTATTTTACACAGTGAGTTGTTGCAATCTGGAATGCACTGCCTGAAAGGGTGGTGGAAGCAGATTCAATAGTAACTTTCAAAAGGGAATTGGATAAATACTTGAAAAGGAAAAAAATTGCTGGGCTATGAAGAAAGAGCAGGGGAGTGGGGCTAATTGGATAGTTCTTTCGATGGGCTGAATGGCCCCCTTCTGTACTGTATGATTCTATGATTATATAGGTCCTTCACAACCTCGGGACGTCCCAAAGTGCTTCACAGTCAATGAAATACTTTTTGAATTGTAGTCACTTTTGTAATGTAGGGAAATGTGGCAGCCAATTTGAGGATAACAAGGTCCCACAAAGAGCAATGAGATAAATGATCAGATAATATGTTTTAGTGATGTTGGCTGAGGTTATCAAAGGCTCTGTATAAAGGCTGTATTAATATATCTTTGTAACGATGAGAACAGTTATATCACTCATTCCCTTCTCCGCATTGTTAATCCATGCAAATCTTTTGCTTCAGCAATGATAAATATCTCCACAAATGAAGTCACTGGATAACTCACCAGTGGCAACCTCACAAGCTGGCTGTCATTAACCTCAGGAGTAGAGATATTTATCACGATCACAATTCAACTTTCTGTTGTTAATAATCTTTCAAAAGGGAACTGGATAAATACTTGAAAAGGAAATATTTGCTGGGCTATGGGAAAAAATTAGGGGAGTGGGACTAATTGGATAGTTCCTTCAAAGAGCTGGCATGATGGGCTGAATGGCCTACTTCTGTGCTGTATCATTCTGTGATTCTATGAAATTGTGGTTGCCCTCTCTTCTCTGAGTCAGAATGTTGTGGGTTCAAGACCCATACAGAGACTTGAGCACAAAATCTAGGTTGACACTTCAATGCAGTACTGAGGGAGTGCTGCACTGTCAGAGGAGCCATCTTTCAGATGAGACATTAAACCGAGGCCCTGTCTGCCCTCACAAGTGGACATAAAAGATCCCATAGCACTATTCAAAGAAAAGCAGGGGAATTCTCCCTGGTGCCCTGGCCAATATTTATCCCTCAACCAATATCACTAAAATGGATTATCTGGTCCTTATTGCTGTTTGTGGGATTTTGCTGTGCGCAAATTGGGTGCGGCGTTTCCGACATTACAACAGTGACTACACTTCAAGAGTACTTAATTGGCTGTAAAGCACTTTGGGATGTCCTGAGGTTGTGAAAGACGTTATATAAATTCTTCTTAATTTCCTGCCATTCTGAACCAGTTCAGCTATTAGGATCCAAGCTTCTCTTCTAATTTTTATGTTTAAGCTTCTCTTGAGTCTCGAGTCTAGCAGGGCATGGCCTCCTTTTCTTTTTAGTGAATGAAGGCGAGGAATGCCAGCACCAGGAAATTAAACACTTTTTCACTTCAGACACGCACTGTCAGCAGCAAGTAATCTAGGGTGACCATATTTTCTAAACTGAATCCAGGCCGCATAGGGTGGGAGCACAGCAAAGTAGCCAGGACGGAAAATGTAGGTTGCGCAGAGTAGTGAGGCAAATTTTTTGCCAGCCTATAGTTTAACAGTAGCACATATACACTACCAATGCAAAACAAATGTGCATATAATTACAGCAGATGTGACGTCACACTATTGAAGCGCATTCAGACACCCGACCCCTCCCTCCCTCAGTAACTGAGCTCACGCCTGACCCCTCCCCTCCCCCAGTGACTGAGGTCACACCTGACCCCTCCCCTCCCCCAGTGACTGAGGTCGCACCTGACCCCTCCCCTCCCCCAGTGACTGAGGTCGCACCTGACCCCTCCCCTCCCCCAGTGACTGAGGTCGCACCTGACCCCTCCCCTCCCCCAGTGACTGAGGTCGCACCTGACCCCTCCCCTCCCCCAGTGACTGAGGTCGCACCTGACCCCTCCCTTGCCCCAGTGACTGAGGTGACACCTGACCCCTCCCTTCCCCAGTGACTGAGGTCGCACCTGACCCCTCCCCCAGTGACTGAGGTCGCACCTGACCCCTCCCCATCTCCAGTGACTGAGGTCGCACCTGACCCCTCCTCTCCCCCAGTGACTGAGGTCGCACCTGACCCCTCCCTTCCCCCAGTGACTGAGGTCGCACCTGACCCCTCCCTTCCCCCAGTGACTGAGGTCGCACCTGACCCCTCCCCTCCCCCAGTGACTGAGGTTGCACCTGACCCCTCCCCTCCCCCAGTGACTGAGGTGACACCTGACCCCTCCCTCCCCCAGTGACTGAAGTCGCACCTGACCCCTCCCCCAGTGACTGAGGTCGCACCTGACCCCTCCCTTCCCCCAGTGACTGAGGTCGCACCTGACCCCTCCCTTCCCCCAGTGACTGATGTGACACCTGACCCCTCCCTTCCCCCAGTGACTGAGGTGACACCTGACCCCTCCCCCAGTGACTGAGGTCGCTCCTGACCCCTCCCCTCCCCCAGTAACTGAGGTGATACCTGACCCCTCCCTTCCCCCAGTGACTGAGGTGACACCTGACCCCTCCCCCAGTGACTGAGGTCGCTCCTGACCCCTCCCCTCCCCCAGTGACTGAGGTCGCACCTGACCCCTCCCTTCCCCCAGTGACTGAGGTCGCACCTGACCCCTCCCTTCCCCCAGTGACTGAGGTGACACCTGACCCCTCCCTTCCCCCAGTGACTGAGGTGACACCTGACCCCTCCCCTCCCCCAGTGACTGAGGTGACACCTGACCCCTCCCTTCCCCCAGTGACTGAGGTGACACCTGACCCCTCCCTTCCCCCAGTGACTGAGGTGACACCTGACCCCTCCCCTCCCCCAGTGACTGAGGTCGCACCTGACCCCTACGCTCCCCCAGTGACTGAGGTGACACCTAACCCCTCCCTTCCCCCAGTGACTGAGGTGACACCTGACCTCGATCCCGTCCCCCCTCCCCCCCCTCCCGTGACTGAGGTCACACCTGACCCACCTTCCCCCGGTGACTGTGACTGTGACAGGGCCCTCCCGAGTGGCCTCTCCCTCACCCGCTCCAATTGCTTCTGGCTCTTTCGGCGCCGACAATCGAGCAGCACGAGATCAGCCGGAAACTCAGAAACAACCGGCACATGCGCAGAAAGACCGCCCAGTCGCGCATGCGCAGTGAATCACTCTGGCCGCTGTACAAGTTGTTTAATTTAGCCTTAGAGCCGCAAACTGACAGCTCAGGATGTTACACTTACTGCCCAGGGGTTACACTCACTGCCCAGGGGGTTACACTGACTGCCCAGAGGTTACACTGACTGCCCAGGGGGTTACACTCACTGCCCAGGGGTTACACTCACTGCCCAGGGGGTTACACTGACTGCCCAGAGGTTACACTCACTGCCCAGGGGGCTACACTCACTGCCCAGGGGGTTACACTCACTGCCCAGGGGCTACACTCACTGCCCAGGGGTTACACTCACTGCCCAGGGGCTACACTCACTGCCCAGGGGGTGACACTCACTGCCCAGGGGTTACACTCACTGCCCAGGGGGTTACACTCACTGCCCAGGGGTTACACTCACTGCCCAGGGGCTACACTCACTGCCCAGGGGGTGACACTCACTGCCCAGGGGTTACACTCATTGCCCAGGGGTTACACTCACTGCCCAGGGGCTACACTCACTGCCCAGGGGTTACACTCACTGCCCAGGGGGTTACACTCACTGCCCAGGGGTTACACTCACTGCCCAGGGGCTACACTCACTGCCCAGGGGGTTACACTCACTGCCCAGGGGGTTACACTCACTGCCCAGGGGTTACACTCACTGCCCAGGGGGTTACACTCACTGCCCAGGGGTTACACTCACTGCCCAGGGGTTACACTTCAGGGACGAGTTTCGTGAACCAGGGACTCTTCCGGGGACATTCTTTGCCCGGGGACACAGTACCTCATCCGGGGACTGTCCCCGGAAAATGGGGAAGTACGGTCCCCCTAAAGTAATCACACAGTCATAAATTAATATGATGAAAATAAAGACCAAGTTCCTGTTCCTGGATATCGACAGTGTGCCTTCCTTGTAAATCCTCTATTGAGTAATCACAGAGTAAATCAGAGACATGCCGTGGCAGTAAATGGTGACAGCAGGAGCTCTTATTAAGGCACTGCCTGAGCAGAGGTGGCAACAGTCACTTGTTATTTCTTTGAAAACTCGATTCACCTAAACATTATTTCAAGGTGTCTTTATTCTGCAGGCACTGGTTTGACACTGGTTGCTGCTATGTGCCCCCTTCATACCACATGGTGGCATCCAACGGCACGAGCAGGAATTTTGCCGGGTGTGTCCAATGATAAGTGTTGCCAGCCGCAAAGCTAAATGGCTCCTACAGGCATTACATGCCTTCTGGTTCTCCATTCAACACACCGCAGATGCACACTTGCTTTAAAGTTGCAATTGTAATTGCTGAGCGACTGTAATGCAGTTGTCCCATGTTGTCACGTGCCAGCCAATAGTCTAAACAGTGATTCAGCACCAGCGGTAAGTGGCTCAATTGTGGAAGTCCAACAAAGCTGGCAGCGCTGAGCTATACTGCCGGCTGAGCATCACCTTGTACTCAGCAAAGGAGGAGCTTTGTGTATGCATCAGAACGCTGGTGAGAAAAATATTGTTAGCGAAGCGCTGACTGTTCTGCTCGGCCTCGATAACATTTAAAATGGAAACACGGTCCTCTGGATCTTTAGAAAGTTTAAAAGAAAGTTTAAAACCTTGGCTTTGAGCCAGCTGTAGATATGGTACAGTTTGAAACTCAAGCGGTGTTCTCACTCTGCTTGCCAAAATTTCAATCATCCTCAGATTGAGGCCTTCAAACCAGTTATGCTCCATGTGCATTGATGCAGCGAGAAATGTCACGTTGACATGGAAAATTCAATAGTGCTGATCCATTTAATGGACATGGGCACTTTAGCTCTTTACCAACTAACTCAGCAAATCACTTCAACTGAGAGAGAGAAAAAAAATGTTCTCCAGCTGCAGTAGCACTGGACTTTGGATGAGGAGCCAAAAAGAGAACAGATCTCCTTGATAAAAAGCAACAGAGATGACGATGAGTTGGAATTTGTCTGTTGACTAATTGGATTTGTTGCTGCCTTTTATTCATTGCTAAATGATTCATGATACCTTGGGACAACAGAAAGTGATGGGAAACTGCGGAAAGCAAGCCTCTATTCAACTTTGCATACGGATTTATATAAAAAAATGTGCAAAATCATAAGCTTTATAAAAAAAACCTTGAAGTATTAGAAATTGTGTTAAGCATGTGTAATATCACAAATTAATTTATTACTTTCTGAAACTGAATCAATTTGTATGATCCCTGAAGATGTTTAACGATATATAGAATGACAACATTTTTTAGGGAGCCCAGCAGGAGCAATCCAGCGAACCCTTTAAGGACTGCTGGTTAGGCTGCTCAACGCATGGCATGACTGGGTGGACCATGAATGGCATATGCTTTGCCCATTTGTACCTGAATATTGATCCTATAAACGGCGTAGGACCTTGATTTGGCCTGCCTGAAAATTGCTTTGGGCGCCAATGGGTCGGCCCAGGTGCCCCTCACTCAGTTTTCAGATAAGAAACGGATGGCCAGCTGCTGAAAATGGGCCCCATTCTTTCCCTATGTATTCATGTTAAAAATATTCATTGCTTCAAATCACCTCATCTCCCACTATTAACTTCAAGGTTATGCACACTGTTGGCAATAAGCATCAGTTGACTTTTGTCAACAATTTCAATAACAACATTTTAGTCCGTGAAGCACAATTGTGTGTTAATGTTTGAGACAAGGCAAATTTTACTTTTTTGATTAGAACATCCCAGTTGATAAATTAAGCACTTTCATCTTTGAAGTTCAATTAAAATAATTTATAGAAATCTTACTGTAAACAAAATTATTAGCTCTTGTAACTTTTTTAAAAATTGTACTCATTTAGGTGAAGGATGTTACTGATGGACGATAGAAATTTTCCACGCCAGTCAGTCAGGGTCAGCTTTAAGCACTCCCAGGTCACATACAGCTTCTCAAAATTTGGGCATTTAGACATTAAGGTGACGAAGTTCACTTGTTCTGCCTTCTTAAAATGAATAGTGGATTCACTTCGAGTTCACGTTTTCTGACTGAAACCCTGGCTTTGTTTGATTGGCAGGTCAATAGATAATGTGCAGACATTGTGTAACCTCTAACTTGTTGGAGGGAGCTGAAACCAAGGAAGCGATGACAGTGTGGGAGCTAGAAAGTATAATTTATCATAATTGTTTCCTATTTCCTACATTACAACAGTGACTACACGCCAAAAGTACTTAATTGGCTGTAAAAGCACTTTGAGATGTCCGGTGGTCATGAAAGGCGCTATATAAATGCAAGTCTTTCTTTCTTTTTGTAAGGATCATTGTTTAAAAAGTTTAGGGGGAAAAATTTGGTTGCTTTGCATCTCTCGTTAGCGGCCGGACGCGGAGATGTTTGCGCCGCTCGCGAAATTGACCAGACATTTTGCGGCGGCGCTAAACACTACCGCCACGATCTCCTGCACCCGCAGATCGTGACGTCAGTCGAGCATGTAACGCCCCAGTAGCGCCCCAGACCGGATATTGAGTGGCGCCCCCTGCCTTTCCGCCTGCCGTTAGCAACGACAGGTAGAGGGGAACGTTTTGCAGTCGGGAAGGGACTGGGGGAGCGCTATTTAAAGGCGGCCGCTTTCTGCCTTTTTTTTGTCGGCGACATTTTTGCACCACGCATTCTGAGAGACAGAGAAACTTCTGGAGAGATTCAACACTGTGTGAAGGAGTTTTGGGTACTGAGCAGCACTTTGCAGGTTCATTTTGATTTGACCTTCCTTGCATTGATTTAGAAGAGACTTTGGGGGCTGCACCCTGAGCTCTTTCCCTGGGCCTCTCCGTTGTTCTTTCCAGCAGATTTGATGTACAGGTCTCTCCAGGCCGAGATTCAAGGCTGCAATGAGCAGGGTGTGGCTGGAGAGCAAGATCGACCCTCCCCTTTAAGAACTGGCCGGCGCCATTGTGTCTGTGTTCCATTGCTAACTGACATCACATGAGCTTCGCCAGCGCTCTGAGGTAGCACCTCATTCCTCGGCGTTAGCGCCTTAAGAGAGGTGTGTAGCGTCTGATTTAGCGCTCCAATCACCTCCAGGGGCGATAGAAGCCAAGTTTGCAGTCGGAGGCAATAATTAGCGCCAGGCGCTAAACTTTGCGCCCGGCCGATAATTGCGCCCCAAACGGGGCGATACCGAATTTCTCCCCCACAAACTTTTAATATATAAACAGATATGGGTATAGGTTATATGGTTTCAGAAAAGCACAGGGATTAAATATTGTACCTTCTGGAAAGGTCTTATTTTGTTCCGGGCATATATGTTACACATTCACTAGCAGATTATGTGGCTGATCAAAATGTTACTTTGCTAATTCGAATTATTTCTTTCAGAACTGAAAGAAGGGGGGGATTGTATTCTATTGAATTTGCAGAATGTTATAATGGGAGAAAGCTGCACACTTATTGATGTCACACTGTTACCCCATCTCCACCTTACCGTGTTTTTTGTTTTAAAACAGCAGGTTTGATACAGTTTGCTAAGAACCCCCTTGATGTGATATTGTGAGTCGGTAGTCCAGCCCACAGCCCGATATTCCCATTTATCATGTCACTGTTGTCACATCCGGGGAATTTTGCACAAAATACCTGCTCTAAGCAGCAGTTTTAATGCATAAAACATGATAAGAAAAGGCCACTGAGACACACCAGTAAATGTTCCTAATCATAAGCTATTTCAATAGAATGCACTTCCCCTTTAAGCACTTTCTCTTCTGGTCCTTATTAAGTCTCTTTCTGTATATAAAAACGCATATGCCTCACCTCAGCTGATTAAAAGAGAAATGCATTAGAGACAAATAATGTTTCTCTATGTCAAAACCTTTTCAAATAACGTACACCTACAATGGTTTCGTGCAATGTTTCTGACTCACACTTCACAATAACAGGGACTTGACTGTGCAGCATTTACATAACATTTCTACGTGATGTTGTGTATCTGTAGGTGTTGTGAAAGGGCAATTCATGTTGATAAAAGGGGAGGGTATTAAATGACAAATTACCTCGTCAGGATCAACTGCAAAAGCAAAAATGTGCATTTAAAATGAAATGCAAGTGGGTGCTGAGAAAGCACTGCAGCATTGCATTGCAATGGACGTTAGGACATTCTCTAGAGTTTAAGTGAAATTTCGATCAGCTTTCTTAATTAGATGAAGAAAGTCAGTTTTCTTACTTTTCTGTAACTGATAACGTTACACTTCTGTCAGGCTATTCACAAGACGATCACCGTACACCGATGTGGATACTGATAGCTAGAAATGGTGATACTTTAGTATTATTCACCCTTTTATCCTAAATACATATACTGTAATATCCAGACATGTTCATATTCTGCACGAAAACCACAACATAAGGAACTAAATTCTGTTGTTTATTCCCCACACTTTAACAGCACCTCCAAAATGAATTTGGGTGTTAAATGGAAATTCAAAACACAGAAGGCATTTTATTTAAAATTGAGAAATCAAAGTGAGGACCAAGGAATGATTGCAAGTGTTTTTATCAAAAACGTAAAATACGGGCACATAAGTGGTGCAGTGTAATAGCACATACTCGGTTCAATTGCGGCTTAGACTGATGAGATGAAAGTCGCCTGGGTCTGCTGGCTATTTTAAATCATGTCCTAGTGATATGCTCCCATAGCACAAAACAGAGCTAGAATTTCAGAAAGTTCATTCATTCAGAGAAGCTACACAAATAGCTGGTGCTGTGGGAAGTGTAAGTGTCAGCCTGGTGCTCGTCTGCTTAATGGGGCTAAGACACATTGTTGGGACAAGGTAGAGGAAACTGTATTTTGCAACTGGCCATTCTACAGCTGACCTGAGAGTGCTCGATACTGACACTGGGTGCCTGAAATGGGGAAATATTCCATTTACCAGCATTAACGTCCTCCATCTTCCTAAACAGAAAAATGAATTAAAAAAAACACTGCTGCCATCTTGGATTGTTGATCACGGGGGTTAAATGTAAGCAAATGGCAATTTCCTTATTCAAAGAAAAATTTTGGTGTAAGTGGATTTCTTCCCGCAGTTACTGTCGCAATGTAAGGTTGTTGGTACTTCAACAATAACTTCCGTGTGATTTGGGCCCGAGTGGTTTTAAACAACAAGCTGTAATATATTGATGAATAACAGTATTATTCTATACAACTGTTCTACAGTATTACATTAAATGATAATCAATCACTGAAATCTGGTTTCCCGTGGACTCAAGGTGATCAGGCTTGACCTCCGTGGGCTGCCTTCTAGGCTATGGACATTCGACTGTCCCGAAAGCTCTAAATTTCTGAGTGCAGCATGCCCTGTCTTAATACTATTGTTAGGGAGAAATTATTTCACTCCAGTCTGTGTTGATAGGTAAAAGCAAAACAGTTTATTTAATATTCAGAGATCTCTGGGAGGAGCGTCACAGACCTTACCCGGCCTGGTGACTACAGCTTCTCGACCTCCCGTTGTCAATTACAACCTTTTATTGAAGAATTGTCCAATCACATAGTTACAAAATATCACATGATTACAATTATGTCAATTCAAACTAAACAATTAATTCGTTATATTTCTTGTCTTACTAAACAATTATGTCAATTCAAACTAAACCATTAATTCGTTATATTTCTTATCTTACTAAACAATTATGTCAATTCAAACTAAACAATTATGTCGATTCAAACTAAACCATTAATTGTTATATTTCTTATCTTTGTCAGCTACAAACTAAAAGCAATTCAATGACGTATATATGCTGCCTGAGCAAGGGGCCCCTGTCTTGTTCTCACAGTTGTATATTGTATTCTGGCCTTGAATGTTGCTAAGTTCCCAACTCTCAACCATGCTTATCTCCCCACCTGGGTTCTTATTCTATTTCATACAGAAACGAGAAATTATTTATTTTAATTTAACATGAGTTCAAATTAACCCCTTCACTCCCCTTCACTATACGGCTGCTTTGTTCTTCATGTACGCATCTCTGGCCATTTGTTAACAGAGACGAAAAGTTTCCCTAAGCACCGCCCTCTTGCTAAATGCCTGAAGCTATGTGAGACGGGATACTTGACCATGCTCGGTCTACACCACGTTCTTAAAATATTCTAAGAGTTTGCATTATCTGTCCACTGTGGAATATTTTTGGAATACAGATGCAACAGCAGCCACCCATAGAGTATATGCCTGTAACATGTGCAAAATAAAACATATGAGTGGAGGGAAAGGGATTGATCCAAGAGCACATACAGGCTGGAATTGTTACCGTGTAGCAGGTCGTGAACATGATGTTTTGCTCAGCGCGTTCTTCAGGGCGACTTTCACTTAATGTCCCCACTTAAAGCAGTCATGCGCGTTTCCCGGCCCAATTAAATGGAGCAGGTCTGATGATTAGAGTCATAATAAGTCTGATGATGTCATCGATGATTAATTTCCAGCGCCGATATTTAAAGCAGCCTTGCACTCAACTCATTTGAAGGTTGCTGGAGGAGGGTGGAACCTGAAATCCAAAGGGCTGAGTACTGTTCCAAAGCAGCAATGATGGATAGTCAAAGGCAGAGGGCTGCACCACGGTTTTCAGATGCATCCCTGCATGCTCTGGTGGAGGCAGTCAGAGCATGCAGCGAGGTCCTCTTCCCTGCTGATAGGCGAAGGAGACCTCCAAAAGACACCAAAAGAACCTGGCTGAATATAGCTGAGGAGGTCAACAGCAGGGATGTATGTGGTGAGGAGGACCTGGATCCAGTGCAGGAAAAGATTCAATGATCTCATGAGGTCAGGAAAGGTGAGTGCAATGCCACACTCACCCTCATCCTGAAGTGCCTGTCACCACAACCCCATGACTCTGCCTTCCCAAGTCTACTCCTGCACATCATTCCTCACACCAACATACCTTGCACGTCCACCCATCCCTCTCTCTCTATGCACATATTCACATCCCCATCTGACTAACCACCCCTGACACCCTCTACAAATGTAGCCCATCCATTCCTTACACTCATTCCATCACTCTTACTCAAACTTCTCTTCTTTCCCTCCTTGCAGTAGAAAAGAGCCTAGAACATGTGGAAGAGGCAGAGAACCGGAGGTGGCCCTCCAGTCTTCACCCAACTAACACCAGCAGAGGGGGCTCTGGAGATCTCGGGAGTTGGAGGAATGCTGGCGGTGGGAGACGGTGAGAGGGGGACATCCCAGCAACCTGGTGACAGAATCACATCTCAAAGTCACATGGCATACAACAGTCACTCATGCTGACTGATGTCAGCAGCCAGTGAAATGCCACCATGTGCATAATGGCAATGTTACCCATTCTTATTATAACACTTCTAATTCATCTCTTTACTCTCCCACATGTCTATCAACTGCCCACCCCCCCACCCCACCCCCCGCCCCACCACGGTCCAGCATCAGCAGACCCAAGCACACCCAGCACCAGCGCAGATACGCACACCTTGGTGGGTCCTGTGCGCCATAGAGTAGTCTCAATCTGGTGTCTCAAAATTCATTAGTGAGCAAGAAGAGATGGTAGAGTCAGGAACAGCAGTAGAGACTCCTTATCGGAGGGCGCAGGACGCTCCAAGCTCTGCTGAGCTGCATGCAGACGCTGAGCCTCGGGGACCTTTGAGAAAAAGGGTGATCTTGGAGGGGCAGCAACAATTGCATGAGGCTCTGGCATCTTTTGCAGCCGCGATGTCTGCAAATGTGCAGAGAATGGAGGAGTCCATCTCCAACATGAGTACCACCATGTCGCAGGCGATGGTGATGATGTGCTGCTCCATGGAAAGGATGGCCACCTGCATGGAGCAGCAAATGCGCCAGTCACATGAGCACATGCTAGCTATGGACAACAGTTGGCAGGCACTCACAGACCTCCTCTCTAGGAGGGATATCAACATAGACTTGGGCGTTCATCGCCCCACTGATGTGCAGCAAAGTGCTCTCCAGCTCCTTGCTAGCAGGGAAGAGAAGGATGATGGTGAGAGGGGACATCAAAGTGGAGGCCCTTCTCAAAGTGCTCCCATTTCTCCCCACTTGCCTCCCCCTCAGTCAGAGCCCCACATGCTTCATTGGATCCCGATGGCTGAGTCTGCCCCTGCACAGTTGCAGGAGAAGCAGTCTTTGGCGAGGTTGGCAGCATTGAGAACAGTTTCACTAATGTTTGCTGTAAACTGAATGAATTCGTATTTATTTGCTCCTCTTGATATTGTTTTTCATTCCAATGTTAATCATTTGATGTCATCAAGCAGAATTTTGGGATGCATCTCTTTTGTTGAATTTGCTGTACAAAAATCTAAATTGAATTTTAAACAAATGTTAATGCAAAACCAGATAGCTCAGACGACTCACTGTTAATGTTTCCTAAATATTGTCTTCATCCATTTTGTCTTTTACATTTACAAAAGTCTTGTGTCCAAGATGGAGTACTGTACAGTCAGAAATGCACTACAATGGTGTGTTGAAGTGGTTTGCGGTTGGTATGTTTCTGAGTGGCACATTAATGGCATTGCCATGGTAACAGTGTGCGTTTTACTGAGCTGTTAGTGACTCAGCCTTCTGAAGTAGTCTTCTACCATTTTAAAGCAATTGGACAAGAATCAGTTTGGCCCGATTGTAGCATCATCTTTTATAATTTTCTTTTGTCACTTTACCAACTATAACCTTTATCTACAATCTTTATATTACCTCTACACTTACTGAAAGAGAATTGCTGTCGAATATACTCTTCCTTAAACATATATATCATTTGACACTACACATCAGAGGATAATAATGAAAAAAATGCTAGAAGATTGTACAGTGTCTCTGTTGTTGGATGCCAATAGGGCTTTGTCTTTGTAAATCCTCTGCAGAGTGATTACAGAGTACGTCATAAGGAAATCATAACAGCAAGAGTTCTCATTAAATCATTGTGTTAATAGAGGCCATAACAGCAGCATGTATTCTATTCCATTCCCCTAATCATTAATAGAACAACCGGGACTACATACCGTGGCTTTGTAGATGTTTAAAAGAGCAATGGCTTCATAGACAGATCTATTAGTACTGCTATAATTAATAGGATAGAAACTTGGAATCAAATGTCACTTACAGTTAAGTGTAGCAGCTGCCACAGTAAGAGAGGCATTTATAACAAAACACAAATTATAATGACCCAGCGCCTCGCTTTCTACCATGTTTGTCCTATCTTGTGGGGGAGGTTCTGCATCTTGGGACACCCTTTAATGCAGTGCAGCTTACCAGTCAGGCTATGTTGATGCACAATTGAGGCACCCCAGCTTCTTCCAAATCAGCCCATATGGACGAGCATGTACACAATACACTATGCATGATGTGCAGTCGTGCACCGATGCAGATGACACCCACAAGAAATTGGAATACTCAATGACTGCAACCAGTACATGGTCAGCCCTCACACGTTATACTTATCCATCGATGCGCCATCAGTCATCCCAAGGAGTGGTAACTTCAATCTAGTATTCAAATGTGACAGAATTATCAATAATCCATATGCAGCTTGTGCCTACCAACCAACTAAAGTCTGTCTCCTTGGATGTACAGATGAAGCTAACTCACTGTGTCATCCAGATGAATGTTTTAAATGAGCTCTACACATGCCCTGAAGAGATTAACCTACCACATGAGTCATTAAATACTCAATATGGCCACTTTCAGGTTTCTGAATCAGAATCTCCTCAATTATTTTTGTGTGTGGGCTTTGACTCCCTGTTCCACAGAATCAAATAATTGTTTTGATAACCTTTCATTACTATTGTCTATTGGTAACCTTTAACTTTCGGTTTTGACAGCTCTTTTATTGTGCAGTGAGATGTTCCAGATCAGTTTGTATGAGCGTTTTTTTTAAAATACAGTGGAAATTCCTTTTAATTCTCAATGATGTGGTTAGCCACTGACAATTAGTTACTGAATTGAGAGGTCGCACAACACCAGGTTATAGTCCAACAGTTTTATTTGAAATCACAAGCTTTCGGAGCTATCACTCCTTCCTCAGGTGAAGTAAATTGGATACAGAATCGCCAGAGCATATATAGATGGAAAAAAAAGCATGTGTACTTTACAATTGCAGACCAATAAATTAAATCATCCTGACTATCTGCCGAGGTGTGATAAAGTTAATTAAGTCAGCCAGGAAGGTACCACATCAAAAGACATAGCAAGATACAACTGAGACAATGAGGTGTAGTCGCAGGGGTTCCAACGTGTCAAAAGCTGCCGTCTGTATGTAAAACGAAAAGCTTTAAAAAAATTTACTTTTTTACTGGGAAAATTTTTACTTTTTTACTGGGAATCACATCTGTGAACAAGCTAACGACGACTCGAGTCCGGATCACGTCATGTATCGTGACATAAACCCAAGATCCCGATTGAGACCGTCTTCATGAGTTCGGAACTTGGCTATCAGTTTCTGCTCGATGATTTTGCGTTGTCGTGTGTTTCTAAGGTTGCCTTGGAGAACGCTTACCCGCAGATCCGAGGCTGAATGTCCTTGACTGCTGAAGTGTTCCCCGACTGGGAGGTAACAATCCTGCCTGGCGATTGTTGCGCGGTGCTCGTTCATACGTTGTCTCAGTGTCTGCATGGTCTCGCCGATGTACCATGCCGCGGTGCATTCTTTCCTGCAACGTATGAGGTAGACAACGTTGGCCGAGTCACATGAGTATGTACCATGTACCTGGTGGGTAGTGTCCTCACGTGTGATGGTGGTATCTGTGTTGATGATCTGGCATGTCTTGCAGAGTTTGCCATGGCAGGGTTGTGTGGTGTCGTGGTCGCTGTTATCCTGAAAGCTGGGTAATTTGCTGCGAACGATGGTACTTCTGAGGTTAGGCGGCTGTTTGAAGGCAAGTAGTGGAGGCGTGGGGATGGCCTTAGCGAGGTGTTTGTCGTCATCGATGACATGTTGAAGGCTGCGAAGAACATGTCGTAGTTTCTCCGCTCCGGGGAAGTACTGGACGACGTAGGGTACCCTGTTGGTTGTGTCCCGTGTTTGCCTTCTGAGGAGGTCTATGCGATTTTTCGCTGTGGCCCGTCGGAACTGTCGATCGATGAGTCGAGCGTCATATCCCGTTCTTACGAGGGCGTTTTTCAGCGTCCGTAGGTGTCCATCGCGTTCCTCCTCGTCTGAGCAGATCCTGTGTATTCGCAGGGCTTGTCCATAGGGGATGGCTTCTTTAACATGGTTAGGGTGGAAGCTGGAGAAGTGGAGCATCGTGAGGTTGTCCGTGGGCTTGCGGTAGAGTGAAGTGCTGAGGTGTCCGTCTTTGATGGAGATTCGTGTGTCCAGGAATGAGACCGATTCTGAGGAGTAGTCCATGGTGAGTTTGATGGTGGGATGGAACTTGTTTATGTTATCGTGTAGTCTTTTCAGTGATCCTTCGCCATGGGTCCAAAGGAAGAAAATGTCGTCGATGTATCTGGTGTACAGCATTGGCTGGAGGTCCTGTGCAGCGAAGAAGTCTTGCTCGAACTTGTGCATGAAGATGTTGGCGTATTGGGGTGCGAATTTGGTCCCCATGGCTGTTCCGTGTGTTTGGGTAAAAAAATGGTTGTCGAAGGTGAAGACATTGTGGTCAAGGATGAAGCGGATGAGTTGTAGGATGGCGTCTGGAGATTGGCTGTTGTTGATGTTGAGTACTGAGGCTGTTGCAGCGATGCCGTCATCGTGGGGGATACTGGTGTAGAGTGCCGATACGTCCATCGTGGCAAGGAGTGTTCCTGGTTCAACTGGTCCGTGGGTGCTGAGTTTCTGTAAGAAGTCTGTAGTGTCGCGACAGAAGCTGGGGGTTCCCTGTACGATGGGTTTCAGAATGCCCTCGACGTATCCAGAGAGGTTCTCACACAGGGTTCCATTGCCTGATACGATAGGACGTCCGGGTGTGTTGGCTTTGTGTATCTTTGGGAGGCAGTAGAAGTCTCCCACGCGGGGAGTACGTGGGATGAGAGCGCGTAGGATGTTTTGAAGGTCTGGATCGAAGGTCTTGATCAGTCTATTGAGTTGGCGGGTGTGTTCTTTGGTCGGATCTGCGGGTAGCTGTCTGTAGTGTTCCTGGTTACTGGACAGTGCCTGTGGTCTCAAATCATTTGATCCAATGGCCCATTTTATAGTTCTTATTAGTAAACACTTAGGCCGGAATTTTCCGGGGTGGTAGCGGGCACGATCGGTGGCGGGTTGGGTAGGAAAGCTCCCACGTGCCTTTCCCCCCGGCGCATCTGTCATCACGGAGCTGATCCGACCAACAGCGGCGGGCGACCCAATTGAGATGATGAACAGCTCGTTGTCAGACCCTTAACAGGCTTTTTTTTAAACTTACTTTTTAAATTTAACTGCATGGCCACAGCAACCATGCTGCTCGGAAAGCACGTCTGGCAACCTGAGGCGGGAGTTCCGTAGCCATTGCACTAGCTGATTACTTGACAGCATCAAATGTACAGTAAAAGCTCCCACCTGATAGATCATCACTTTCCTCAGGCAGAAGATGTTGCTCAGTCCATTTCCAGCACAGATTCTGCAGGCTTCAGTTCTTTCCAGCAAAGTCTCCATCCAGTGTCACCTCATTGGAAGAATTCTCTCACCATTGACACAATGCTTCTGTCATCTTTACTTCACCTGCCGTCTATTCCATCAACATGGTTGCCTTTTATACTGTCTCACCTTGGTCCTCAGAATCGGATCACGATGAGCCCCAACACCAGCAGCACCAGGCACACCAGCAGCACCAACAACAACACCAACCTTCTCCGCAATCACTTGATGCTGCACAGGACAGAGGGCATCAACACCCGACCACATTGCTGCCCAGGAGGCCAGGGATGGCCTCATCCTGGCCAGATTTAGTTAACTTTACGCTGTACACCCTGTCTGCCACATGATGCGCCAGGTTGGCACTACCCCACACCAACACCATAAAGCATCCCTACAATGACCAAGCCATTCCTTTCACACTCATCACCATTGTAGGGGGTTTGCTTATGTCTCACCATTCACTGCAACTCACTAAGCCACTTCCAAAGGTGCACACAAATCTGTCCAAGACTGGAAAGCATTGAAAATAAAGATTTTTATGTTCGACACCACATTAACAGAAACTTTACATAAACGTTGGATAAAACACCCAAGTGGCTACCTTTATGTGTTGTTAGTTGGTATGATTGCACTAGGATGAGGATGAGTGTGAGGGGTGGCTAGTGAGATGGGGAAGTGATAATGTAGATAGAGAGAGAGGGATGGGTGGAGGTGCAAGGTAAGTTGGTGTGAGCAAGGATATGCAGGAGTAGGATGGGGAAGGCAGAGTGATGGGGATGTGATGAGAGGCACAGCAGGATGAGGTTGAGTGTGGCTTTGTACTAATGTTTCCTGATCTAATGAGATCATTGAAATGTTTGCGGCACTGCATCATGAATGACGTCACCAGACCCACTCCATTTAATTGGGTTGGGTAACACACAGGGCGGGCTTAATAGGCCCTATGAAGGTAAGTTCATTTTCAGCAGCAGGATGGAGCCAGCAGCGGGGTCGCGACCTGCCATGGCCACTGCCCGCACCAGACCGCCCAGGTAGGAAAAATTCCGGCCTTACTGTTTGTCTCCAAATTATTCCATTTTATGAGATCTGCTTCACATTTAACTAATCCCACAGATTTCCAAGTATCAGTGGAACCATTCACTCCACAAAGGGACCAGACACTAGTATGTCCCAGTTCTACCCAGATATCTACCGGTAAGCCACCCAGATATATCTCTCATATTACCTCCTTTTTCGTCATCGTACCATTACATGGACCCACACACCAGGGTGTTTGGTTGGTTGTCCAACTGTCACATCACTGTCAATTATACAAAGTGCTCTTGTGTAGCACCAAACTGTCACTTGTACAGACAAACATCGTTATTACTTCCAGAATGCATCCTTTTAGAAAGATTGCAAAATGCCAAACAACTGTTAAGCTAGCAAGTGTGTTCTATTGGGAAAGACAGGCTCATAGTATTTGATTTTCTTTTAATGGCTACAGAAAGTATGGACCTCTAAAAGTGTTGTTAGCAAGAAATTTGCAGTATTATGCTAAATTTATTTGAGATACCTGCTAAAGATGTTTTAAATTTAGTAAGTACAATCTTAATTTAGGTTTCTTCAGGAAGTCTGATAAATTGCTATTGTCACGCAGTGCTTCTTACATATTTGTGTTCTTCTTCATCCACAGATTTCACTGGATTAATTTCCCGATTTCACACGGCACATTGTAATCAGCATCACTGGAATTACCAACAGGAGAAATTTCACCCCCTTAGTTACTATCCCTTTCACCTTGAGCAATTCTGGTGAGCTTCTCGTGATTGGTCTTTAACAAGGCCTCAGTACTTAACAAGCAATTAGCTTTCTTTTACGGGTTATTTCAGAAACACGTTCTAGCAAAAGGCGGGGACGGTGGTTGGGGGGGGGGGAGGCGGGGGGGTGCGGTGGGGAGGTTGTTCTGAGCAGCAGAGATACTGAATTTATACTTAAGACTGTTACAGTGTCATAATGACCCCTTGGGTTTAAAGGCACCGATGTACGCTGAAATTAAGTCAATTATGGCACACAGCATTCAGCATTAAGAACCAAAATGCTTCTGCCACTGTAGAAGTAATGTGGCCTGCAATGTTGAGATTTATCGAATACAACCTACATTTTAGAACTCGTTTTGTCCAAAGATATCATATCTAATAGCTGATGACATTTTTTCTTTCTATTTTAATTCAATATTTTATACGTCTAAAACATTTCCCCCGATTTCGTTTCTCTGCTGAAGGTGCTTACATACACTGGGATACAGGTTCCATGGGCATCAGCCACACCTTGTGCTAGTGGCTATTCATTTGTGGCATGGTCAGCAACACTGAAAGAAAGAAAGACTTGCATTTATATAGCGCCTTTCACGACCACCGACATCTCAAAGCGCTTTACAGCCAATGAAGTACTATTTAAAGTGGAGTCACTGTTGTAATGTAGGAAACACAGCAGCCAATTTGCACACAGCAAACTCCCACAAACAGCAATGTGATAATAACCAGATAATTTGTTTTTGTTATGTTGGTTGAGGGATAAATATTGGCCAGGACACTGCGGAGAACTCCCCTGCTCTTCTTCAAAATAGTGCCATGGGATCTTTTACGTCCACCTGAGGCCTCGATTTAACATCTCATTCCGAAAGATGGCACCTCCGACAGTGCGGCACTCCCCTGGAGTGTCAACCTAGCTTTATGTGCTCAAGGTACCTGGAGTGAGACTTGAACCCACAACCTTCATGACTGAGAGGCAAGAGTGCTACCAACTGAGCCACAGCTGACACTGCAGACTAGTCACTCACCATGCAAGAGGTAGTAGGGGATTTCTGTATTCATTTGATGTGATTTCAGATCGGGTAAATCCAATTTTTAAAGTAGTGGCTTCAGATGTCTCTGTGACTTGTGTCTGGGGACCCCACAGTGGATATAATGAGATCGAGTCATGGTATTCAAGGAGAAACATTTGTGCAAAATGGGTTTTCTTTGTTATTTTCAATATTATCAGGTTACACAAAGCACATAGCCATTAGAATAAGACTAAACTCCATCCCGGGGGCATGTATGGAGGAAACAACAATACCCAGACATTAACATCTCACCTCACAGCGTGTAAGATCTTTCAAATTTTCAATTTGCTTGTTTATTTCAAATACATGGCTATAGTATTAAAGGTGGCATAAATCACACATTTAAGTTGTAGTTCTGACAAAACATCCAAACATCTTGGGTGAACTTGAATTTATACCATCCATAAACAACATCACAGGGTAGATTTTCCTGTTGTTGCGTTTGACGTAAAGGGTCACCTAGCCACAGGTCAGAGAGGAAGTTCGGGCATATGCCCATAAGGGAGTCTGCTCATTTGTTTTGTCCATTTAAATTAATGGCAGGCTCCATTACAGGTGTGTGATCATCCCTACCTAATTATCTTCTCTGCTCCATACCCAGGCAATCGTTTATACCAAGTGTAATAACAGGAGAATCTCCCCTCATATCTTGAAGTTTACCAAGAGAGAAACCTCCTGTTTCATCCAAAGTCCTGTTGCTTATTGGATTCTGCTTGAAGCACATTATACTGTATATCATAAAAATCAACCCCTTGCAGACTGGTTATGATTTTTTTAAGTAATGCACTGTTGTGTATCTTGCTGTCACTTTCTGCTTTTGTATATTGTTTAATCTGTAAATAAACCTGACAAAAAAGTTTAGCCTGTGCACATTGGTCTGATTGTGTGTTATTTTCTACCTTTTGGAAGGAATTGGAGCATGTGATGCACATCTCATGCGTTCTCCAGTGAGGAATATACAGTGATGAGGAATTAATTATTAAACCAGGTCACACTAATCCATATCTGGCATGTATAAAGACACTGGTTTGGCCACTGCTACCCAGTTGTGTACACAAAGGTTTTGGGTAAAAGCCCAAACTATAATAGCTGGATTTATACTTGCCTTCGCCAGCAGACTTATTTGTACACTTTATTCTTGAGAATGGAAATACGTGCAGGATACCACTTGAAAGAAGTCAGATGCAGTTTAGGATGAGCTACATGGGGCAATGGCCTTCCTCACCTATACTTATCTTTGTGATATCTCTGTTAGTCTAGACAGTCAGGCTATTTGTCTTCAGGAGCGTAAGAGGGGAAGCCTAGTCCTATCTTCATGCAACATTCACATACACGCACACAGTTTCCCAGAAGCAGTAATTGAATAGTGATCAGAACTCCAGATGATTTCTCGCCCCTCCCCCCCTCTCTATAGTCCAGGGGTGCTGAGGCCTATTGTAGTATTCTTACTGCCAATCTGCCCAAGATCAGCTAACTAAGCATAGCCTGGGGATTGAACATAGGGCTTTCTTGGTCGATACTGCTCAGTTCCCTACTGGCATTTACCAATGTCATGGAAGTATTAAAAAACTGTAGCAAACTGAAGACTGGAGTACCACTGATCTGATGCATAGTCATTTCATTGAGTGCAAGATTTTATTGGATGCAGTGAATAAACTCATTTAGCTGTTGTATGATTTGCATTGTTTAATCAGATTGCTAATATTCTGTATTAAACAGAAGAAATTAAAAGTTTCTGACAACCCAAGCCTCCTGAGGACTGAGAGCAACCTCAAATTGTCAGGTAATTTGATTACATCTCGAGCCTTTAAAACTTGGCCGAGTCTTCTCCCTCATGAAACTTCCCTCAGCTGGAAGGTCTGGTTTCTCACACAGCAAATTTCATTTGTTCAGATGCAAACGGCCTCCACCGATTGCCCACAATGGGAATGTAAGAGTCCTTGAAAACTCTTTCTTAGATATTAATTCCAGGCTTTGATCCTATTCAACCATTAAAAGGCCTCACCAGCATCCAAATTGTTTAACAGTGCATTCTCAATGCAGCTGCCATAACTTCTTCTCAAGACCATGAATGCAAGGAGGTTAATTACATTTCCACAGTCTCTGGCAGGCAATCTGAGCACAAATAAGGGGTTGTTTGAAAATTATGGTGGCATAAATAATTGATCGGTATTACAATTGCCACTGGGATTTTGCAAATGCTTAATTGGAATTTGTGTTCTTCCAACCTACAGAACACCTCAGATGAGATGCCCAATTCTGTATAAATCATCAAACATCATTTTGTAAGGATCTGAGTTTAATTATATTCATTTGTCATCTGCAATAAATACAAATGAGATAACAAATGTAAATTCTCTTGCTGAAAACCGGGATAAAATTTCCTTCAGTAGAGTATTTAGATTAAGTCATTTACCAACTGCTTTTGGCAAATTCTTCTCGAAGAATATTTTTACAGTCTTGGGTGAGGGGACTAGAACGCAGGACCTGAATGGCTCAGATTTACTAATTGTGACGGAAACAGGGATCCATCCAATTTCTATGTATACCCTTTCACGTAAACTGCAGTGAGGCCGGGGCTCCGGGACTTTGGAAAGGAAAGCCATAGTTTTGTTTTGGTTAAATTCTCCTTTGTCCTTTTAGATGGAGAGCCTGCAGCCAAACTAAATAAACACATTGTCCGGTTTTGAACGCCGCCACATTATGGATTCTATACAACACAATGGTTGGTTTATTTTGTAGATTTGTGTTAGACAGATGTCAAAGGGTGTGAGGTCTTAGAGACACAGATATTATGCCTAACGGCTGAGCATACAAAAAAAAACCTTTGTTTCACAAAACAAGGCAATGCAGTTCATCAAACAAATGAAGGAGGGGTGGCAGTTCACGCTTTATGTATCTAGAGGATATATTATATTATATTAAAAGTTTGTTTGCCTACCTCTTGAGAAAGGATATTGGGCTTCTTCCAAACAACCTGCTTAGTAAGGAAATTACTCTTTTGTTCTGAGGTGCGAGAAGTGCCTGGACCAGCTATAGAAACATAGAAACATAGAAACTAGGAGCAGGAGTAGGCCATTCGGCCCGTTGAGCCTGCTCCACCATTCAATACGATCATGGCTGATCATCCAAATCCAGTACCCTGTCCCTGCTTTTCCTACACAGAATCCCCATCGAGCCTGCACCGACACGTATCCCACCCTATCCCCGTAACCCCACGTATTTAATTCCCCCTAACATATCCCATCCTATCCCCGTAACCCCACATATTTAATCCCCCCCCTAACACTAAGGGTCAATTTATCATAGTTACGCAGCAGCCCTAAGTTTCTGAGTTCACTCAGATTGACTGCATTGCCAGGCCACTGTGACAAGACAGAAGTCCCTAATCGTAAAAGGTGTGCACTGCATTATATTCTGTGGATTTAGCTTATAATAAACAATGGGTAGTTTAGCCTGAAATATGTGGTCTGTCAGCGGAGAGATCAGAAGTATATGGTATTATATCAAGTATAACCCAGTGTTAAATGGGTAGCCCTGAGGCCCGCTATATCCCTTTCACAACCTACATAACATTTAAAGAGATCCAGGCCTGCTTACGGTAGCTGCCTTTTGTGAAGAGCAGGATTAAAGAGTATTGGGCGATGACTCAAATTGTAACAATTATGAAACACAAATATTTGTCGTGTTTTGCCTGACAGATTTTCTAATGATAATAATTTAAGTGAATGATGTTGTAAGGCACTGTTTTCCAGGCACCTCCTGCTCAAGCATTGTTTATTGCCACCTTGCCAACGATTTAAGTGCTGTTACTGTGCAGATTCCAGACAAAAATGGAAATAGCAGTTGTATTTTATAGTGATGTGGACCAGGGCTAAGAACTATATCTGCCTTGAATTGGTCAATCCAGAATCAAATTTATAACCTGAAAAGTATTGGTCTTGAATCCATAAATAAATAAAATGTTTTCCACCTGCTGCTATGGCAAACAATGTGACTCAGAAATGGATGGGACACAATGGGGGCAATTTTAACCCGCCAAAAACAGGTAGGTTTGGGTCGGGTGTGAGGTTAAAATGTTAAAAATCTGAAACAAGAACCCAACCCACCTCGAACCTCCTAGTTCCGGTTTTAACGGAGGTGGGACAAGGGGTAGGCGACCAATCCGCTCTCAGGAGGCGGGCTGGTCATTGAAACCATTTAAGGAGGCTGCATGTTTCTATTTTTACAGTGCTTCTATTTTGAACTCATATTGGCCGGGTTTCCCAGGCCTCAGGAAACCTGGCAGGTAATAGGAGGGGAGAAGGGCTGGACCCATCAGGTAAATGCCTTTACAGTACTTCCTGTGGACCAGGAGGAGCTGGAGTGTCCTGTGACAATTTGGTCAGAGAGAATGCACCAAAAATGTACCATTCATCTTTGCATGCATTCTTCCTGGGGTCCCTCATTTACATGGAGTAGACAGGCATCAGGCACATTATTGACAGAAGCCCACAGGGACCAGGAAATTCAGGTGTTATTGGAGTCTTAAAGGTTGTAGCAACAGCTCTTCAACTCTCCTCCCTGAAGTTGCTATAAGAATATAATTTGTATTGGGTTTGTTGAAGCACTTTCCCATCTTAGCTCTAACACTGGGAAATTATCCCCTTTCCTCATCACCAAGTGCTTCATACAACTCACCTTCATCTCTTGCCATTAAGGAAATGTTTTGAGACATGCAATGCTTCATCGTCACTGGGTCAAAATCCTGGAACTCCCCATCTAACAGCACTATGGGAGTACCTTCACCACACGGACTGCAGCGGTTCAAGAAGGCAGCTCACCACCACCTTTCAAGGGCAATTAGGGATGGGCAATAAATGCTGGCCTTGCCAGCGATGCCCGCATCCCATGAATGAATAAATAGAAAAATAACAAAATGTTGTTCTAATAAAATAAAAACATTTCTATATGTATTTCTATATGCTTTTTTGTATGTCACCATTGCCACCAAAATCATAACTCATATTTGTGATACAAGGAAAAGAAAGACTTACATTTATATAGCGCCTTTCATGACCACCGGACGTCTCAAAGCGGTTTAAAGCCAATGAAGTACTTTTGAAGTGGAGTCACTGTTGTAATGTGGGAAATGCAGCAGCCAATTTGCGCACAGCAAGCTCCCACAAACAGCAATGTGATAATGACCAGATAATCTGTTTTTGTTATGTTGGTTGAGGGATAAATATTGTCCAGGACACCAGGGATAACTCCTCTGCTCTTCTTCGAAATAGTGCCTTAGGATCTTTTACGTCCACCTGAGAGAGCAGACGGGGCCTTGGTTTAACGTCTCATCTGAAAGACGGCTCCTCCAACAGTGCAGCCTTCCCTCAGCACTGCACTGGAGTGTCAGCCTAGCTTTATGTGCTCAAGTTCCTGGAGTGAACTTGAACCCACAACCTTCTGACTCAGAGGTGAGTGTGCTACCACTGAGCCACAGCTGACACCATCTGCTGTGGGATGGTGGGACCTGAAAGAAAGTTTTAGAGTGCAACAGTTTAAAAAGCTGGCTATATTGTAGAACAGGCAGGTCAGAGCTTGAACTTCTATTTGTTACAGGCTTAACCTTGACAAGCACAGTTGAAGCCCCATGCAAGAAATAGATTGATTTATCTGTATTTCACTGTTTATGAAAGAGTGAATTTAATAATGTCAGCTGAATACATTACACCAGACAGAAGCAAAAATTTGACGGTCTTGATTATTTTAATGACCTTACTCTCGTGCATGGCTTTGTGCTGCTGTGTCCAACAGGGATGGCAGCAGAACCCCGTGCAGGACTATGGGCACCACTGCTGTCTACCTTGGAGGGAGTTGGTAAAAGGGTCATACAGTAGGGCAAGGAACAGGAAAGACACGCACCAGTATGAAATTTCATGATGTAGATTAAGGAAAAAGGGGGCTGGTTTGAGGTGGGATAGAGTAGTTGTATGGTCAGGGTGAGGGGAGAATGTTTGCTCCATGATATCCTAATACATGCTGTCATACTTGCATCACATCACAATATATACAATAAAGGCTTTGAAGAACTTTCACATTTTGAAAGAACTTCAGAAATCTACCTCCTTCTGGCTGCACTCTGTTGTTACATCCTTTGATATACACAAAAAACACAACAGTACTGTATACCAACACATTACTATTAAGTATATATTTTCCAAATAGGAACATGGGCAAAGAAGGCAGTTTGTAGTGAAGAAATGGAGCTTGGGATTTCCCTCGTCTTCCGTGTTGATTTGGCTGAGAGAGGCAAAGACAATTTTTTTTTAAGATGGTAGAACCAGATCTGGTGGTGAATCGCCAGGTGCGTCATGGTGTCAACTTTCATATGATATCCAGCTTTACCTCTTCACCACCAGCCTTGATTCTATGTCTGTCTCCGTGCTTATGGATTGCTTATCCACCATCATGTTCTGAATTTGTCGGAATTTTTTGCAACTCCACATCAGCAAGACTAAAGTTATTCTCTAGCCCTCAACCCTATCCTGGAGCCTGTTCAAGCTCAACCCAATGGTGTGCAATCTTGGGAGCAGCAGCGAGAGCGGACTGACCTGTGAGGGAACAGGCGAAGGAGGAGCGAGGAAATAAAGCCTGAGGCTCAAGGCCCAGACTGAGCTATTGGGAGCAGCAGCAAGAGCGGACCGACCTGCGAGGGAACAGGCGAAGGAGGAGCGAGGAAATAAAGCCCGAGGCTCGAGGCCCACACCGAGCTATTGGGAGCAGCAGTGAGAGCAGACTGACCTGTGAGGGAACAGGCGAAGGAGGAGCGAGGAAATAAAGTCTGAGGCTCGAGGCCCAGACCGAGCTATTGGGAGCAGCAGCGATAGCGGACCTCAACAGGCAACATTCGAAAGTGACGTCAGAGATTTAAAGTGACGTCGGCACAAGGGAAGCAGCTGATTGGTAAGTAGGACCTGGTGAGTATTTCTACAGTCCAGTCGTTAAAGTAAAAGTAAGGTCTCTAGTTTAGAGTAAGTAGTGTTTAAAGTGAAGTAAGGTCCCTAGTGTATTTAATATTCTTTAATTTAAAGGAAGTAAAGGGAGTAAATTAAGGGTAGGACATGGCAGGGCAGCTTGGCAGCGTGGAGTGCTCCTCATGTGCTATGTGGGAAGTCAGGGACACTTTTGGTGTCCAGGGCGAACACGTGTGCAGGAAGTGTCTCCAGCTGCAGCTACTCGAAATCCGCGTTTCGGAGTTGGAGCTGCGGCTGGAGTCACTGTGGAGCATCCTCGAGGCTGAGATCTTCATGGATAGCACGTTTAACGAGGTGGTAACACCGCAGGTAAAGAATGCACAGGCAGACAGGGAATGGGTGACCGCCAGACAGAGTAAAAGAACTAGGAAGGTAGTGCAGGAGTCCCCTGGGTCCATCTCCCTTTCCAAAAGATTTTCCGTTTTGGATACTGCTGGGGGAGATGGTTTCTCAGGGGAATGCAGCAAGAGCCAAGTCCGTGGCACTACGACTGGCTCAGCTGCACAGGAGGGGAGGTACAAGAGTGGGAGAGCAATAGTGATAGGGGATTCTATCGTAAGGGGAACAGATAGACGTTTCTGTGGCCGCAGACAAGACTCCAGGATGGTATGTTGCCTCCCTGGTGCCAGGGTCAAGGATGTCACTGAGCGGCTGCAGGACATTCTGAAGGGGGACGGTGAACAGCCAGAGGTCGTGGTCCTTATCGGTACCAACGACATAGGTAGAAAGAGGAACGAGGTTCTGCAAGCAGAATATAGGGAGCTAGGAAATAAATTAAAAAGCAGGACCTCAAAGGTAGTAATCTCAGGATTACTCCCAGTGCCACGTGCTAGCGAGAGCAGAAATAGGAGAATAGACCAGATGAATGCGTGGCTGGAGAGATGGTGTAGGAGGGAGGGATTTAAATTCCTGAGGCATTGGGACCGATTCTGGGGAAGGTGGGACCTGTACAAGCTGGACGGGTTACACCTCGGCAGAAATGGGACAAACATCCTCACAGGGGGGTTTGCTAGTGCTGTTGGGAAGGATTTAAACTAGTTTGTCAGGGGGCTGGGAACCTAAAAGTGGGCCCAGAATGGAGAGAAACAAAGCTGGAAGTGCAAGTTAGAAAAGTAGTCAGCAAAACTAGTAGGGAGCAGAAACAAAGGCCAACAGTAAAGAGGGTCAAAGTGCAGAAAAATATTAAACAGGCAAAGTTGAAGGCACTTTATCTAAATGCACGTAGCATTCGCAACAAGGTGGATGAATTAATGGCACTAATAGAAGTAAATGGATATGATGTAATTACCATTACAGAGACATGGTTGCAGGGTAACCAAAGCTGGGAACTGAATGTTCCAGGGTACTCAACATTTAGGAAGGACAGACAAAAAGGAAAAGGAGGTGGCATAGCGCTGTTAATAAGGGATGAGATCGGTACGGTAGAGATAAAAGATCTTGGCTTGGCAGATCGTGATGTAGAACTGGAATCAGTTTGGGTGGAGCTAAGAAACAGCAAAGGGCGGAAAACATTGGTGGGAGTTGTGTATAGGCCACCAAACAGTAATGGTAATGGAGGGCACAGTATCAATCACGAGATTGGAAGTGCATGTAACAAGGACAATACGATAATCATGGGGGACTTTAATCTACATATTGACTGGGCAAATCAAATTACCACTAATGGTGTGGAGGACAAATTCTTGGAATGCATGCGAGATGGTTTCCTGGATCAGTATGTGGAGGAACCAACCAGGGAACAGGCTATTCTGGATCTGGTACTGTGTAATGAGAAAGGGCTAATATGCTGTGCCCATTTGTATCTCTTCACTTCACCTGACGAAGGAGCAGCGCTCTGAAAGCTTGTGATTTCAAATAAAGCTGTTGGACTATAACCTGGTGTTGTGCGACTTCTCACTTATGAAAAAGAACAGCAGAATTAGAGATTCCTCTTTTGATTCTTAATGAAATGCCATGGCGAGTAGAGTATAATCTGGCTGAAGTCTACCCTTAGCTGTTGTAGTGTCTGACATTATTTCTTGCTTGGATGTATGACATTTGGTTACAATCTAATCCTACACATAAAGGTCACCCATAAACGGGAATTTTCAAACTTAATACAAAGAACCATCGTAAGAAGGTAAGAAACAGGAGCAGGAGTAGGCCATATGGCCCCTCGAGCCTGCTCCACCATTCATTAAGATCATGACTAAACTCCTACATCAACTCCACTTTCCCGCCCTATCCCCATATCCCTAGATTCCCCGAGTGCCCAAAAATCTATTGATCTCAGCCTTGAATATACTCAATGACTGAGCATCCACAGCCCTCTAGGGTGAAGAGTGAACAAATTTCTCCTATTCGCAGTCCTAAATGGCCGACCCCTTATCCTGAGACTATGGGGGCGATTTTCCCAGCCCCGAGGAGGCGGGTTTGGAGGTGCGACAGTTGGCAAAATCGCAAAAAGTGAGGGCGGGTTCGGAACCTGCCTCCAACCCGCCTCTGCGCAATTTTGCCGGAGGCGGGTTTCATGGGTGCGATTCGGTCCTGCCTCCATCAGTCGAGAGAGGTAGTTAAGACCTCTCGTTATAGTCGTTAAGGGCCTCTATAATCCTATTTTGACAGGCCTTCGTTATTTTGCCACATTTTGTGCATGTTGCACGACCCTCCTAAACCACACCAGCTAATCCTGGCAGGGTTGACAAGTGGGTGGCCTCCTCACAGCTGCAGCTCCACCATTAAAACAGAGCTTTCATCAGGGAGCAGTTGCAGGTGGCAGAACTTTTGTTCCACAGGTCTTTCAGCACTTTTAGTAGGCCTACCGAAGTCGGAGGTGCTGCAGCTTCTATCTCTCAACTGTGGGACCTCCTTGGAAGACCCTCTCCCTGCTTGGACTGAGCGCTTCCGCAACAGAGGTATCTGCCAGCAGCATGGGAACCATTTATTTCCTTTCACCATGGACCTCAGATTCGGATGAGGAGCAGCCACGGCAGCAGCAGAACCAGGCAGCTCAGCAGCAACAGCAGCAGGAGCCCCAACCTCCTGCTCACTCACTTGATGGTGCACAGGGCAGAAGGTGCCAGCGCATGGAAGCACGTTGCTGCAGGAGATAACCCCTCTCAGGGTTTACAGACAGAGGATGAGCTACCTCAACATGAGTGAGCAGCAGTGCCAAAGGAGGCTGAGACTTTCACGAGAGGTTGTCGGAGACATCTGCGCAATGCTGCACCAACACCTGGAGCCCAGAGGAGCGGGTGGACACCCCTTACCAGTGGCTGTCAAAGTCACCACCGCACTCAACTTTTTTGCCTCAGGCTACTTCCAGGGATCATCAGCAGACATCAGCGGCATCTCCCAGTCAGCCGCCCACAGTTGCATCACGCAGGTTACCGATGCCCTTTTCACAAAGGCGCACAATTACATCCACTTCTCAAGGGATCAAGCAAGTGTAACCTTTTGTTCAGTTGACTTTGCAAATATGGCAGGCTTGCCAATGGTGCAGGGCGTCATAGACTGCACACATGTGGCCCTTAGGGCACCCCATCACAACCCAGCTATCTTTGTCAACTGTAAGGGCTTCCAGTCCCTCAACGTACAGCTGGTGTGTAACCACAAGAACTAGATTTTGCATGTTTGCGCCAAGTTCTGTGGTAGTTGCCATGACTCATTCATCACAGAATCACAGAATCACAGAATCCCCACAATGCAGATAGAGGCCATTTCGGCCCATCGAGCCTGCACTGACACATATCCCACCCTATCCCTGTAACCCCACGTATTTAATCCCCCCTAACACTAAGGATCAATTTATCATAGCCAAATCAACCTAACCCACACATCTTTGGACTGTGGGAGGAAACCGGAGCACCTGGAGAGAATGTGCAAACTCCACACAGACAGTTAGCTGAGGCCGGATTCGAACCCGGGTCCCTGGCGCTGTGAGGCAACAGTGCTAACCACTATGCCACCGTGTTGCCCATCCTCTAGTGTTCCTCTGCTTTTCAATCCGCCAAACCAACTTAACGGATGGCTCCTTGGTGACAAGGGCTACCCCCTGAAGAAGTAGGTAATGATGCAGATCAGGAGGCCAGCTAACGAGGCTGAGGAGCGCTACAACGCCAGCCACATTTCGACCAGGTCCATCATCGAGTAAACCATTGGCTTGCTGAAGCTGCGATTCCGATGCCTTGACAGATCAGGTGGAGCCCTGCAGTATTCAGCAGCCAGGGTCTCCAGAATGGTCATGGTCTGCTGTGCACTGCACAACATGGCACAGCGCCGTGGCTTGCAGCTTCCTGATGAGCAAGTGGCTCAGTTCATAGCCTCCTCAGATGAGGAGGAGGAGGAGGAGGAGGAGGAGGAGGAGGAGGAGGACCGAGCGTCGGCGTATCTACCAGCAGCAGCGGCAGCACACGAGCACATGACTGCCCGTGATGCAAGAGATGCACTGATCCTGGCCAGATTTGCATAGGTTGCCCATTGTGGCACATGTGCTTGGCTCCTTCTTAACACATGATAGACAATGGACATGACTCTCTGGCCTTCTTTCACTCTGACCACCAACCTGACCACGCAAGTGTCGCGGCACCCGCAATGTGGAGCTGCCTAAGCTGAAATAACATTTGCCATCACGCCAACAGTTTGCCATCACCTAATTTTAATACATTCACATAGGGATAGTATTTTTTCAATAAACAGAAACAATCACCCAATCTGCACACAGATCTGGAGGTTATATCCCTTGCCAGCTGGACCCACACAGCCTTGGTTTCTTTGGGAGGCCTCTTCCTCCCAGATGAGGGGAAGAGCACCTCCCTGCTAGCACTCGCCCCCTCAACCAGCATACCCAGCGCCTCATCCGAGAACCTCGGGGAGGCCCTTGCCTTGGAGCTGGCCATTCTTCAAGGACATAAAAGTTTGGAGGTGGTCGACCAAAAACCAGTGGAATGAGCCAAGGCAGCAAGCAGCCCTTAAATGAAGCTGGATAAGTGACGTCAGCAGAGGCGAGTTTCAGTCCCAAAAGACTAATTGGCCCAGGGGCACCCACACCTCTGAAAGTAACTGGCCAAATTAGAGGAAAATCGCAAATTCTTCCCACCTGACAGTGGAGGCGGGTTTGGAACCCACCCAAACCGAAACCTGCCTCCAATGGGAAAATCGCGCCCTATGTCTCCACGGGGGCGATTTTGCCAGCCCTGGGGAGGTGGGTATGGAGGCGGGTCTGCCGCGAAAATGGCTGAATTTGAGGGCGGGTGCCCAACCCGCCCCCAACCCGCCTCCATGCCATCTTCCTAGGAGGCGGGTAGCCATTAACAGTTAGTTAACAGGCAGAAAATAGGATTATCCCCTTTTTGCCCTCACAAGTGTGGGCTTCCCGAAGGCTCCGAAACCCGCCAGGTCAGCGAGGCGAGTAGGGGGTCTGCGGGGGTCGGATGGGTGCAAAAGTGTGCTGTGAAGGTAAGTGATGGGTGCAAGAGTGTAGAGGTGAGTATCTGAGGTAAGTGCAAAGTGTTAGTAAAAGTGCACTTACCTTTGTTTCTTCCTGCAGGCTTCAGTCGGTTTCTATGCGGAGAGTCTCGGACCTCCGCGTTGGGAATGACAGGCGGCCGTTGCATTCACAGATGCAACAACCATCTCGATTCTGTTAAAGAAAGAAGTTTGATGGGGTCTTGTAGTCAAGACCTCATCAAACTGCAGAGAATGTCACTGTTTGACAGCTTCACAGAGCTGTCAAATGATGACAATTTATCTGTCAAAAATTTTTGACAGATGAAACGTCATACGTTGACGTGCTCTGCAACCGGCTTTCCCTTAATTGGCCTGCTAAGCCCACTGGGTGGGCTTAACAAGATCAATCAAGGGAAAATAGCGTAGGTTAGCTAGAAGTTGTTGGAAGCGGGACTGAAACCCGACAATTGGGAGTCCCGCCTGCAAAAGCTCCCCATTGAGAAAATCACCCCCCTAGTTCCAGACTCTCCAGCCAGGGGAAACAGCCTCTCAGTCTCTACCCTGTCAAGCCCTCTAAGAATTTTATACATTTCAATGAGATCACCTCTCATTCTTCTAAACTTCAGAGAATATAGGCCCATTCTGCTCAATCATCTCCTCTATTGCTGCTTTCATGAAGCTTGGTTTCCTCGTTCATACCAAACACTCCTTCTCCTTAACATTGTCAGCCTTAGTGAATCTGGGAACTCTGCAGTCTTTCTCCACTATAATGGTACTTGATAATTCACACACCTGGATTTCTGAATTTGAATGGTATTCACTTGATACCAGCTCCTTAATTCCTTTTGTTCTCTGCTAGTTAACACGAATAGCTGCCATGTAACACAATGACGACAACAACAACTTGCATTTATATAGTGCTTTTAACATAGTAAAACGTCCCAAGTCGCTTCACAGGAGTGATTATCAAACAGAATTTGACAGCCAGCCTCATAAGGAGATATTAGGACAGGTGGCCTAAGGCTTGGTCGAAGTGTTAGGATTTAAGGAGCATCTTAAAGGAGCAGAGACAGGTTGAGAGGCAGAGAAGTTTAGAGAAGGAATTCCAGAGCTTAAAGCCTAGGCAGCTAAAGGCACGGCCGCCAATGCTGGAATGATTAAAATCGGGGATGCGCAAGAGACCAGAATTTGATGACGTGTGCACTACTTCAGAATGTGCAAAGTACACCAAACATTTTAAATCACACAAAACAGACTCCACTGATAGCTCAGTGTGTTTATCAAGTGAGAGCTGAGTCATACAGATGAAGAGGGCCAGATATCTACCAGCACTTAGACCTGAGAAACAAGCTTGCCAGCCACAACTAGCAGCCAACCACTAGAAGCATGCAAGCCAGCCAGCCAGTCACCAGTTCTAGGCACTCATGCACAACCAGCAGTCAGCTCACAGTCAGTCTGTATCCATGCACCTGCAGCCAGCCATTAGTAGCAGAACAAAGAGCAGAGGTTTCAACTGCCCCAGGTTACAGGAGCGAAGAGGTCAGAATCCGAAGCAGAGAGGAGAACTGTCAAAATCAGGAGCAGGAGAGGCAACGTCGCTGATACACTCTACCTTCACAGTGCATTTCCGAGTTAATATAGAAGTGTCACAGGAGCAGGAGAAACTTCTGTATTAACTGAGAAATTTATGATAAAAGCCAACTGTTCAAGCACTGCTGCCCCTCCTGCTCAGGTAGATGATTGAGGTAAATGTATGATGACATGTATTTCTTTGACCTGTGACAGGTTCTTCTAAAACCTGTGACCTCCACCACCTAGAAGGACAAGGGCAGCAGGTACAAAGGAACACCATCACCTCCAAGTTGCCCTCCAAGTCACACACTATCCTGACTTGGACATATATCACCGTTCCTTCATTGCCACTGGGTTAAAATCCTGGAATTCCCTACCTAACATCACTGGACGAGTACCTTCACCACATGGACTGCAGCGGTTCAAGAAGAAGGCTCACCACCACCACCTTCTTAAGGGCAACTAGGGATCGGCAATAAATGTTGGCCTTGCCAACGATGCCCACATCCCGAGACTGAATAATAAAAACAATTGACAGGAACCAAAAAGTGTACTTGCCACTAAATATTTAAAGTGGGTCTGTGCCCTATGCCTTGGATTACACCCTGGCCTTCCCATGGGTATCTGTTGTATACCTTGGATTACACCCTGGCCTTCCCATGGGTATCCGTCGTATACCTTGGATTACACCCCTAGCCTTCCCATGGGTATCTGTTGTATACCTTGGATTACACCCTGGCCTTCCCATGGGTATCTGTTGTATACCTTGGATTACACCCTGGCCTTCCCATGGGTATCCGTCGTATACCTTGGATTACACCCTGGCCTTCCCATGGGTATCTGTTGTATACCTTGGATTACACCCTGGCCTTCCCATCCCAATGTGTTACTCAGCCAATTGTGGGCCCCCACGCCACCTGGTGCAGATCTCGGGTGGAGAGGATAGGAATCCTGCTGAAGTTCTGAGGAGGTTGTTGGGATCTCCTCTCACCCTCACCCCCACCCTGCCCCCCAACCTTGGAAAAACCAATAGGTGCTCCCTGCTCCCTTTCTTCAGAGCTCCAAGCCATGGCTAGATGCTTGAAAATGGCTTTAAATAGCCCACGGAAAAGGAATCATATTTCAGTGATAATGCATCACAATGATGAAGTTTCAACTTTGCATTCTGAGCTATTAAAATCTTTAAATAGTATTCATTTCATTTTTTCCAGTTGAAAACATGTTCCGATTATTAACAACAGAAAGTTGAATTGTGATCATGATAAATATCTCTACTCCTGAGGTTAATGACAGCCAGCTTGTGAGGTTGCCACTGGTGAGTTATCCAGTGACTTCATTTGTGGAGATATTTATCATTTCCGAAGCAAAAGATTTGCATGGATTAACAATGCAGAGAAGCGAATGAGTGATATAACCGTTCTTATCATTAGAAAGATATATTAATACAGCCTTTATACAGAGCCTTTGATGACCTCAGCCAACATCACTAAAACAGATTATCTGATCATTTATCTCATTGCTCTTTATGGAGTCTTGTTATCCTCAAATTGGCTGCCACATTTCCCTACATTACAAAAGTGACTACAATTCAAAAAGTATTTAATTGACTGTGAAGCATTTTGAGACCTCCCGAGGTTGTGAAGGACCTATATAATCATAGAATCATACAGTACAGAAGGGGGCCATTCAGCCCATCGTTGAAAGAACTATCCAATTAGCCCCACTCCCCTGCTCTTTCCTCATAGCCCATCAATTTTTTTCCTTTTCAAGTATATATCCAATTCCCTTTTGAAAGTTACTATTGAATCTGCTTCCACCACCCTTTCAGGTAGTGCATTCCAGATCATAACAACTCACTGCGTTAAAAAAAAAAATCCTCATCTCCCCTCTGGTTCTTTTGCCAATTATCTTAAATCTGTGTCCTCTAGTTATCAACCCTTCTGCCAGTGGCAACAGTTTCTCCTTATTTACTCTATCAAAACCCTTCATAATTTTGAGCACCTCTATTAAATCTCCTTAACCTTCTCTGCTCTAAGGAGAAGAATCCCAGCTTCTTTAGTCCCTGCACATAACTCAAGTCCCTCATTCCTGGTACCATTCCAGTAAATCTCCTCTGCACCCTCTCCAAGGCCTGTAAATGCAAATCCTTTCTTCATTCTTTTCTTTGTTTACCAGTCACCCCTGTAACAACAGTTTATTTGCATCAGTCACAGTGTAGATTTACATGCAAGTCCTATTCTGAACTCAATATAAGCCAAGCACTCTGCCCAACTGTTCTGTCCAGCACTCAGTAGTAACAGGGAGGAGTTAAAAAAAACCTGAAAATGCAAGAAAAAAATTCCTGAAGCGCAGATCAGGTTGATCAACATTTGAAAGAAAGTGTTTTGGTGATTATCTTATCTTTCCCTTTCACACACTGATCCACCTGCCCTGCATTTCCAGCACTTCGTTTTTACTTTAGTCAATTGTGTCACTGGATTTCGACTTGATCCCAAGCCCCACTAAAGCATCCGAACAAGCTGAGTTAACAAGACAAAGCATATTTTGCATCCCCACTATTGCGTATAGATGCATTTTAAAACCCCAACCAGCCTGAATAGCAGCAGCACTGAAAGCTGAAATGTATTATTGAAAATTGCACAAGAACAGGCTCTGCCATTATGCCCACAAACTATGAACTCAATTGGCTCCTAATCACCTTGGTTTGAGCATTACTTTCAATCATTAGTTGGCACTGAAAACTCCATTGTGGGAAATGCACATCGAGCACGATGATAGATTCCAAAGGGAATTACAGCAGAAGCTGTTATTTCAGTACACTGAAGCTCTCTGGTTTGTAATAAGCAGCAGTTGTTTTAGCACACTTCAAGGAATAGTACTTATGCTGCCTACAGAAGTGGATCAGAAGGGGTTTCTTCATGGTGAGAGACTGATTTGCCAGAGTCCGAATCATCAATGAGATATTAAAAGACTTCTCTGAATTGGAAATGGAGCAGTCTGATTGATTTACAAGTAAGGCTAAGCAAACAAGTAAAGGGGTACCTAAATCCAATTCTAAACAAACTGAACCAGATTATTTTGTCAGATCTAAGCTTTGTAACACTTCCCTTCCCTAATCTCTTCCATCATAGCTATTGTGCAGAATGTTCCTGCTCTTAACTCCAATGAGACATTCTGGCCCAGCTCTGTAACGTAGGATTGTTCATCCTACGTAAAATGGGATCTGTTCTCCAGCTCCTGCTTGTTCTAATGATTTCAATGCCCTAGTTTTTGCTCCAGTGTGAGTTGGCACAGCTGTTGCCAAGTGAAATGCTGCATAATTCTATTTACTTCAATCAAGCATGCTGACCACAGATAACAGACGGCTCCTTCACTTCCCAATTGTACATAGATTATGCATGATTAGTATTTACTTTCAAAAAAACTGAAACTGCTGTTTGAATTGAAAAGTCTTTCTAATCAAATTAAGGTGGCTTCATAATTGGATTGCATTTAAATGTGAATGCAGTAATGCAGTCAGTGTCACTACAGAGTCTTCCTTATGTGTGAATAATTCCCACCGCAGCTCTCACTGTGGTTCACTCCTGATTGCACCAAATGCATTGTAAATAGAACAAGAATTCAAATACGATGGTATATTTTAAAGTGAATTTCACAATACAAGAAAAAAGGTATATTTCTGTAATCTGGAAACTGAAGACACTAGGTTATTGGTCCAGACTTTGCATATAATCCACATTTGAGCAACATAACTCCAATTATAAAATGATAGTCAAGTGCCTTGGTTTTCAAAGGTCATATCAGTGACATACATTTTTTTGGCAATGTATTGATGTTTCTGCAGCTTTGTGTATTTCAGTGTTGTGCAGATGGCATGAACAGTGATAATAACATTCTCTGGTTATTGATTTTCCACCCCATCTCTTTTTTTTGGGACATCTTTGTGCTTTTTTCTCAATTCTTTCTATTATGTTACATTAGCAGAACCTGGGTGCATAGAACAGCCCAGTAATTTTTCTATAAAAAAATCTAATCTTCCAGAATCATATTAATGGCTTTTACATGCACATGAAATCTACATCAGTTTCACCACAGGGATTCATTTCATATTGTATGCTAAGACAAGATTAAATGTTTCCAAGAGGTCAGTGTTGTGCTTGACAAGCTGTTAAGATAAACGAGACAACCAATTCATAAAGAAGTAGCTGTAAATGTGAACTGGTTTACTGATGCAAACTGTTTGAATGAAACGTAACACTGTACTTTCTAACTATCTTCCCTGTGCAAGGTTGAAATAGGTTCTGAGTGACTGAGGACTATTATAAAATTCACAATAAATGGACAATTTCTCCCATTATTATTCAAGTTCTTGGCAAAGCCCATTGAACCAAACTATCTGAATCTGGTTTCATGTGTACACTTCCATAAAACTAAACAGGCTTTACCTGATATTTGATGGTAGCCTGCCACAAACAGATCTATCAATGATATCTAAACAAAATATCACAGCAATTCTGTGGGTTTAGAAACAAACATCAAGTTTTAAACATTAATATACGTGGGAAATGATCTTTATTGCCACTGATCTTTTAAATGATAAAATACATTTCAGTCTGTAAGAAATGGTTTCTTGAACTGGTTTCTGTGATGAGGTGTTTAACTACAATGCAAATTCAGCATCATTAAGTGCTACAAATGGATGGCAATAAATTGACAGCTAATATGATTTCATGCACTAAAGATCCGCCCGTGCCTGATACGCATTGAAATCAGCACAGACCTACCTCTCAGCAAAGTTTCAAACTCACAGACCAGTAGCCTGGTGTCAGTAGTCAGATTTAATGACCGTGCAGCTAAATTACGGTGCACTTGTTTCTTAAGAAACTCAAAGCATGTGTGCACAAGAGAATGCGTGGATCATGCAACACGTACATGTGCAAGGCCTGCACATGCGCAGTAATGATCAAATTTTCTAAGGAAACTAAAACACTATGTGTGCATGGTGAGTGTAATCTGTCACCAAGAATGTTATTTAATGTTCGTCAGTCACAATGGTTAGTTAAGTGTTATAATAACAAGTGCCACTTCGACTCCTATATTTGAGGTGTCAGTAAGAGAAATATCGGAGTGTAAGAAAGCAATGACTTACATTTATATAACGCCTTTCATAGGGACTTGGACCCCTAAATCTCTCCCTTTCACATCCTCAGAGCATCCCAAAGTCCCTCCCAGCCTATGAAGTACTTTTAACGTGTACTCTCTGTTGTAATGTGGGCAAATGCAGCAGTCAATTTGTGCACAGCAAATTTGTCCCAGAAATAACAATGAGATAAATGACCAAACAATCTGTATTAGTGATGTTGGTTGAGGGATAAATCTGGGCCAGGACATCGGGAGAACTCCCCTGCTCTTCTTCAAACAGTAGCACGAGATCTTTTACGCCCACTTGACAGAGTAGATGGGGCCTCGGTTAACGTCTCGTCTGAAGAACATCGTTTTCAATAGTTCTGCACTCGCTCATTCCTGTACTGAAGTGTCAGCCTAGATTATATGTTTAAGTTTCTATAGTGGGGCTTGAACTCAGAGGCAAGAGTGCTACTACTGAGCCAAGGCGAACACCTAGAATAGACATTAAAGAGGAGGGAACACCTGGAAGCAGTACTTGCTGTGTTTTCCCAATCATAAAATAGTTATAGAAATATTCTTTGCTAATTATCAAATAAATGCAATTTTCTAGTTCCACAGAGATCTGTAATTTTTAAACTCCTTACTTCTATAGTCACTATGGTGACATCAGTTATAAAATGTACCTGAGCTTGTCCTCCAACAGTTCTCTTTTTTTAATGGGGACCAGGGGGGTGATTTTGCCAATGGGGAGCTTTTGGAGGCGGGACACCCACTGGTCGGGTTTCAGTCCCGCCTTCAACAACTTATGGCCAACCCACGCTATTTTCCCTTGATTGACCTTGTTAAGCCTGCCCAGCGGGCTTAGCAGGCCAATTAAGGGAAAGTCGGTTGCAGAGAACGTCAACGTATGATGTTTCATCTGTCAAAAATTTTTGACAGATGAATTGTCATCGTTTGACAGCTCTGTGAAGCTGTCAAACAGTGACATTACCTGTAGTTTGATGAGGCCTTGAATTCAAGACCTCATCAAATGTCTTTCTTTTGCAGAAATGAGATGGTTGTTGCATCTGAGAATGCAACAGCCATCTGTCATCTCCAATGCGGAGGTGCGAGACTCTCCGCATCCCCACCGATTGAAGCCTGCAGGAAGAAACAAAGGTAAGTACACTTTTACTAACACTTTGCACTTACCTCAGATACTCACCTCTCCACTCTTGCACCCATCACTTACCTTCACACCACACTTTTGCAGCCCCCCCTCCCCCGACCCCCGCAGACCCACTACTCGCCTCGCTGACCCTGGCGGGTTTCGGAGCCTTCGGGAAGCCCGCACTTGTGAGGGCAAAAAGGGGATAATCCTATTTTCTGCCTGTTAACTACCTGTTAACAGGCAGTTAATAGGCCTTAATCCCTACCCGCCTCCTGGGAAGATGGCATGAAGTAGGGTTGGGGGCGGGTTGGGCACCCGCCCCCAAATTCTGCCATTTTCCCGGCAGTCCCGCCTCCATACCCACCTCCCCAAGGCTGGCAAGATCGCGCCCCTGCATTTCTCACCAGCCTGGGAATCCATTTGGAGCCATCCAATCCCAGAAAAATACTCTGATGGCTGAATACAACCAAAAGATGCTTCTCTGATAACGAGTACAGAAAGGTGGAATTTTGCATATGGTCTGCAAACCTTTACTGAATATTATTAGAAAGGAGCTCTGCCGCTGGCTCAATGAGTTTACCCAGTGAGTAGCTACACTATACAGGCCAGGAAGGTGCCAGTTTGATCCTTGTTTGTGTTGGGTTAGCTGATCTCGGCTGGGGCAATGGCTGGGGCAGTAGCTGGGGCAGTGGCACTATAATTAGTTTTAGAACTCTATGTTAGGAATGGCAAAAAGAAAAAAATAATGGCCCATGGTTTTCGCTCCTAGTTGCCATCAGCAGCGCCTGCTGGAAGTGCGCATATGTGAATTTTGAGTGAGGACAGGCTCATGCTTGGCCATAATGTCCTCATAGCCAAATAGCCTCCAACACTCACTGTCCACACATGAATAATGGCCTTTGGCAAGGTACTAGGTGCGTGACTAGTGCCTGTGATCCTGTATACCCACCTCACCGCCCCCCACCTTCCTCCCACCCCAGCAAGGATTCAGAAGAGGACAGGATGGGAAACATTGGAAAGAAAAACACACATATTGTTAACAAGCCCACGATTTTAAAAAAAAGGTGATGTAATTGTCTGATGTAATCAATAAGAAACACAGGTAACATACTGGAAGACATTGAGTATGTGCTGACTCCATTATTCAGAAGACCAATGTGTTAGACTTTCATTTTCTTTGGCTGCGTAACTTCTCAGGGGCCACATGGCTGTGTTTAGCACCAAGAGAACGTGCTCTTATTGCCCACTGTTTTACATTTGGATGTGTGTTTTGAATTGTTAGCACATTTTCTGTTGCTTTCATAACACTTTGGAAACCTTGCATATAATGGCAGTCTAGACCTTCTGTCGTGGGCAATGATGCTTTGGGACCATGTTTGATTTTGGACTACTCTATAACTGGTATAATATTTGCAATTCACCAAAATATGGTCTCCCCTGTGGTTTCTCTTTCACCGCCATTGTCTATCCTTCACTGCATTGCATTTTGCATGCAACAGATGGCTTGCTTCTGCTCATCAGAGAAGCAAATTAGATCATTACAATTCAAATCAGGCCTAATATCTTAATGTCTTACCAGTGATAAGATGCAGAAGAGATATTTATATCTTGATGGCAAATGCATGCCCTAATGCCAGGAAACTCACTGAAATGTCCTCACAACTAACAGACCAAAAAGGTAATTAACCTAGAGTGCTTCAGTAACTCTGTATTTCAATTCTACGTATACGAGTTCCACTCGCTCATACCATCAGGCACGTGAATTCTTACAAGCTGCCATTGAATAATATTTTACTCAAACTAATAGTGCCTTTTTGAAATAATAATGCATGGTTTACCCAGAAAGCTATATCCTGCACAGGTAACCTACCAGCCAAGCTGAAGATTTGAATGAATTAAGTTTTAATGTATAGCTATCATTACGTAGTTGATACTGGTTTTGCTGAGCCCTTTAATGATATATGATTAGTCTCCTAATGGCTATGCAACAAACGTTTCAGCTGGGAGTGGAGTTTATTCAAATGAAGTACAGCAATCCCTTATCCTGATAAGGCATTTAAGTAGTTTCACTTTATTCTGTAGTCCCATCCTGCCTTACCTATGTATAGATAAATGCAAAAATATAAATCTTTTCTTTATGTGGGTTGTGAATCTTTAGAATTCTCTACCCCAAAGGGCTATGGATGCTGAGTCAATGGGCTGGATTTTGTCAATGGGGACGTGATGGAGGCGGGACTCTCACTTTTTGGGCTGTAGTCCTGCCTCCATCAACTTGCGGCCAACCCACTGTATTTTCCCTTGATTGACCTTGTTAAGCCCGCCCAGCAGGCTTAGCAGGTCAATCAAGGGTCCCTTGGATACAGGTGACGTCAGCCACTGAAATTTAATCTGTCAAGAGCTTTTGACAGATGAAATTTCAGCGTTTGACAGCTCTGTGAAGCTGTCAAACACTGACAATATGATTTCTAACTTGAGTCCCTGTACTTAGACTCAGTTAGAAATCAATCCAGCACAGAAAGCAGAGACTGCAGCTTTTGACAGCTCCGCGGCCATTCTGCTTTCTATGCCGTGGATGTGAGGGACTCCCAACACCTTAAGGAAGCTAGCCTGCAGGAAAAAGTTAAGGTAAGTAAAAGTTCTTAAAACACTTTACACACACCAAACACACTTACCTCTGCACTCATGCACCCATCACTCACCTGCACACCGGGCATCTCGACCCCTCCAAGCCCTCCAGCCCGATGGACCGCCTCGCTAAATCGGCATGGTTCGGACCTGTCGGGAAGCCCACACTTCAGGGCTAAAAATAGGGATTAGGCAAAAAACTGCCTGTTAACTACCTGTTAACAGGCAGTTTATTGGCAGTAATTCCCTTCCTGCCTTGGGGAGGCGGGTCCCAGCACAGGTCGGGTACCCGCATCCTGGGAAACTGGCATGGAGGTGGGTTGGGGGGCGGGATGGGTTCGGGACCCCCGAATCTGCTATTTTCACAACACTCCCGCCTCCAAACCCGCCTCCATGGGCCGGTGAAAATTGAGCCCATTGAGAATATTCAAGGCTGAGATCGATAGATTTTTGGACTGTAGGTGAATCAAGGGATATGGGGATCGGGTAGGAAAGTGGAGTTGAGGTCGAAGATCAGCCATGGTCTTATTGAATGGCGGAGCAAGCTCGAGGGTTCATATGGCCGACTCCTGCTCCTAATTCTTAAGTTCTTATCCGAAAGTAAAGTTGCAAAAGGGACAGAAACAACTAGAAAGATACAGGGACAAAAAGCCAAAAAACAGAACTCATGGACAGAAGATCCCAGGATGAGAATAAGAGACAGCTAGAAGCAACAACAAAAACAACTTGCCTTTATATAGCGCCTTTAACATAGTAGAACGTCCCAAGGCGTTTCACAGAAGCGTTATCAAACAAAATCTGACTCTCAGCCACATAAGGAGATATGAGGGCAGATGACTAAAAGCTTGGTCAAAGAGGTAGGTTTTAAGGAGCATCTTGAAGGAGGAAAGAGGGGTAGTGAGGCGAAGAGGTTTAGGGAGGGAATTCCAGAGCTTAGAGCCTCAGCAGCTGAAGGCACAGCCACCAATGGTGGAGCAATTAAACTCGGGGTTATGCAAGAGGCCAGAATTGGAGGAGCGCAGATATCTCGGAGGGTTGTAGGGCTGGAGGAGGTTACAGAGATGGGGAGGGGTGAGGCCATGGAGAGATTTGAAAAAAAGGATGAGAAATTTTTAAATCAAGGCATTGCTCAACCGGGAGCCAATGTAGGTCAGCGAGCACAGGGGTGATGGATGAACGAGATTTGGTGCGAGTTAGGATACGGGCAGCAGAGATTTGGATGAGCTTAAGTTTATGGAGAGTAGAAGATGGGAGGCTGGCCAGCAGATCAAAAGAGAGAGATAGAGAGAAACAGCAACTGGCACACAGATAAGAAAGACACCAAATCCGTTGTGGGAGAAAGGTGTGTACTCATCACACACCAGATGTGTTGCAGATGCAAAATATGCTCAAAAAAGAGAAATAAAGCCCGTCATTGACGTGGAGCTAGAAACTTACATGCAGTTACAACGGTCCTGTGAATTATCTCAAGAGCTCTGGAATACAAAGGGGTGGAAGTTATATTACAGTTATATAACAGAGGGCTGTGGATGCTCAGTCGTTGAGTATATACAAGACAGAGATCGATAGGTTTTTGGATATTAAGGGAATCAAGGGATATGGGAATAGTGAAGGAAGGTGGAGATGAGGTAGAAGATCAGCCATGATCTTATTGAATGGTGGAGCAGGCTCGATGGGCCGAATGGCCTACTCCTGCTCCTATTTCTTATGTTTTTATGTTCTTATAAACCTCTAGTTAGACCCCTTCTAGAGTACTGATTTCAGTTCTGGGCACCGCACCTCAGGAAGGATATGTTGGCATTTGGGGTTGCAGCGCAGAATCACCAGAATGATAACAGGGCTAAAAAGGGTTAAATGGTGAGGACAGGTTGTGTAGACTAGGCTTGTATACCCTTGAGTATAGAAGATTACGGGGTGATCTAATTGAGATGTTTAAGATGATCAAAGGAGTTGGTAGGGTAGATAGAGAGAAACTATTTCCTCTGGTGGGGGAGTCCAGAACAAGGGGGCATAACCTTAAAATTAGAGCCAAGCCGTTCAAGGGTGATGTCAGGAAGCATTTCTTCACACAAAGGGTAGTGGAAATCTGGAACTCCCTCCCCCAGAAAGCTGTTGAGGCTGAGGCCAATTGAAAATTTCAAAACTGAGATTGATAGATTTTTGTTAGGCAAGGGTTAAGGCAGGTAGATAGTGTTAAGATACAGATCAGCCATGATCTAATTAATGGCAGAATAGGCTCGAAGAGGTAAATGGCCTACTCTTGTTCATATATTCCTATCCTTAATTCTTCTGTTGGAAGGGGAAGTGGACCTCTGCTGAAGATCTACTGGCGTTGTTACTTGCTCCAAGGTTGACTGCAGTTCTGCACAAACATGCAACATGTTGCCACAGAGGGTGATTCGGGTTCTCCTCCAACTGAGTCACCACCTGCAGCACATTATGGAACACTGCCCCCAGTGCAGGCACAAATGCTTAACCCTCAGTGTCCTGAGGCTCTTCAACCCAGGGCTGACTCTCCTGATGTGATGGACAACAACATCTGTCACCTCATCCATTCCCAGCCCCTTCCAGCCTCTGGGTGTTCTGTGCATCAACCCTGTACACTTCCCTCAGGCCCACTAACTACTCCTCTCTGGGTGGCCATCTCTGGGCTGGTGCTTGGGAGGATGACAGTGATTGTTGGCATGTGTGAAGAGGTGCTTGCAGGGCTTGAAGCAGAGGGGCCAAGATTCTCTTGCTGCTCTTCCTCTGCTTGTTGCTGTGGCAGACACAGGAAGGCACTAAAAGAAGAAAGGTAACCATGGATAGGTAACCAGTGCATTAGCTTCCCTTCACCTCCAGCTATGAGTGAAAAAGAACCTGCAGGGGAAGGAAGGGATGTGAAGGGTATTGTGGTACTTCCTGGACATTAAGTTGTGGATGTTGAACACAGTGAGGGCAAGATAGCTGGAAATGAGAATCATGCTTATTACACTGCCTTGTTACAAGGTTTGACTGCTTCCTTTGCTACCCCAGGTGAGGTCATTGAACTTCTGGCACTGAATTACCTTATGGGGTTGGTGGAGGTGGCACTGGCTGCCAAGGCCCCCTCCTTCCAATGGGCCAGGACCAAAGTTCCCCCTAAGGTGCAGGGCCGTGCACCAATCGGGAGGTCCCACGCAGGCCGCTCACCAGCGGCTGCCGCTGGAAGATACCGCGCAGCAAATGTAAAGGCACGCGCACAAAGAAAGGAATTAGAGGGAACATTGGCCAGGACTATTCCTTTCAATGACCAAGATCCCTCAGTCCCAGATATTTGTTCCCTCCTTTTTGAGACTATAGAATGAAAAATAAAAAACTAGTATCACTTTCAAATCTCTGTCCCAGAAAGGAACCATCGTCCCTTCTCCCTGCCCACCTGTAGTCTCCTGGTTCATCCTCTAGCATGTAACAGAAAAAGTAAGCCAGCATTTTCTCCCGCACAAGTGCAAGGGTCTCTTTTAACCTCCTGTCCAGAATTTCCCACCCGCGCTGGTCTCCCAAATTGCCAATCAGTGCTGGAAGTGCACCACCTTTATGTAAATGAGGAGGCTTCAGCAGATCCCAGGAGGTCCTCTCCCAGCGCCCATAATGCAAATAACTCTGGTATACTTCTGGTTTTGCCAACACTACACCAACAGTGAAAAAACGCCCCGACAGTGGTTATCTAAAAGTACTGCATCACATTAAATTCTTAAATAATCCCATTATAAAGGCTGTACACTTCTCGGGAATCTCAGTCACCACTTGCTACTCTATTTCGAAGCAAGTTATTTTATAGTGTCTCTGTAGATAAGGCACTGCCTCTCTCAAGTACTTAACTCTTGTTTTAAAACCGTAACTTACTGAATGAAGTTGAGTATTACTGAGGTTTGCATTCAGTGGTAATGCTGTCTTTGCAGAAAACTACAGCAAGTGCATTTCCTGCTGTTGGTTGCTGGCCTATACCTCTCCTCCAGCTGTGCATTTGTTCAGTAGCATGTTTAAATCCAGCAGCAGATACATCACACAAATTACACATACTGATTTCTCAGGAAGCACAGTTATGTGTAGCATCTGAACGTCAATTGTTCTCTTTTTTGCTTGTCTTTATATAAACTCTCAGATCTAAAATCTTAGCATCACTGATTAATAGCTTCTACTCTGGGATGGAGAGGCCCAGAGAACTTTACCTTTCAACCCCGAGGAGCGGATTCTCAAGGTGCTGCTGTCACTGTTGAGCAGAAATAAAACAATTTATTCCGTGTTTTTACTCAACACACACATTCTATATCGTTCTTATTCTGTAGGAGACAATTACCTGAGGAATCTTGGCTTTGGAACTTATCCTTAAATTATGGAGGAAGACCACCTCTGTACACTACAGGTAGCAAGACTGCAATCACGTTCTTTATCAATGCATACACGATTGGCTACAGGTAGCACGCAGAACAAATCTTCTTCCATTATGTCAACTGTCAAACTATATTAAAAATTTTTGTGATAAAAGATTGTTGGAAAACTCAAATTAAAGCCCCCCTGATCTAGGTTAGCGTTTGTATGGGTCATGACAAGAGGACTCACTGACTTTGTGCTGAAACTTTGCTTCACAGTCAGTGCTGTCCTGCCCTCATAACAAAGCGGAACGTGATGATTCATGTTGTGTGTGAATGGAAAACAACACAGTGTCTGTAACATGACTCAGCTCGCTGAACCAGAGGCCACAAACCTGTTTACTGCATTTCTCGATTCTCACCAGAACAATTTACGAAACAGGAATATGTCAACTTCTTTTATGAGATGTCTATTTTGCTGAAATACCACATCAATATCTGTTATTAAAAAAGAGATATTTATATGTGATGGCATATCTTCAAGATACATCCTAGTATGATTGTTCTAGATACTTTCAGTGAACAGTTAGTAGTCATACCTAAGTTGTCCTTTTCTAAATGAACATCTGTGTGTCAATCTGCATTATCATGTGTTGTCATTTACATTAGTAAATATAATTAGCAATAAGCTATGGATAGCCGTGTTTTGACTGTACAAAGATCCCAATGCCGGAGCAAGAACATGTAATTTTCACACTATTACTGCAATATGAAATATGCACATTGTGCACTCACTGCATCCTTTTTCATGTAACTTAACTTTTCATTGTGTGCTAATGCTTCTTGAATCAGTGGAATGCTGCTGTGAAGGAGTTGGTGCACTACACTCTAATTAGATCAAATTAAATCCCGTAGAATTACTTTTTAAAATAATGATGTGAGTGAATCTTGTAATTTGTATTTTAGGTTTCCCATTGTGTTTTTGTTCCGATGGAGGGATTCTGTGCAGCTTTTATTTCCCCCACGATACTGTAAAGCAGCCCGTTTTATATGGAAATTTGTAAACATGTTTGCTGCACCCAGCAGAAAAAGGAACAATGATTTTAGGCTGCTGCCTCAGCCTTACATTGTGTTCAGTTCAACAGACACAAGGAAGCTTGGCTTTTACATCAGCTGCCTGTCAAACAATCTAATTTACATTCCAAGATCATTGGGCCTCGTCTTGTGAATATACTTGTGTCAAAGACATGAACAAAAATAGACGTAGCTGAACCACCAAGTAATATTTTTGGAAACAGCATTAACATCAAAGCTTCCCCTCTGTTTTTCTAAGGGAATTAAAGTGGGTTTTATTCTGTGCACCCCTTATTAGAAAACCTGGATGTTGCTCTATTCCAATTACACATTTTTTTTGTAAAATGTCTAACTGCATGCATTTACCTGCATTGTGTGTTTGTGTGAATTAACACCCTGGGTTGTTTTACAATCTTGTATATTTGCCATGATCCCTAGCTAACTTGCATATATTCTAAGTAGGAATTTCTCCTTTTCCTCCCTTCACACGAAGCTAGGCTCCAGTGACAATGCAATGAAATGTGAGCATGTACATCAATTTGTCTGCCATTGTATTTGATATTGCATTGTTCTAATGAATTTGCTCAATGATGCGATAAGGTTTTCCAGGGTTGATACCATGTAATTAAGTAGCACTGCGTCTTGCATTGCTTACAAATGCAAAGTTGACAAGTTACACTGTGGAAGGGAGATTCTTTACAGGATTAACAAAGTAGCAAGAACAGAATAGTTATACCAAAGCCATGTTTATGTTTTTTTGTGATTTATCTGCACAAGCCCAAGTCCTAAAAACGAAAGGGAATTTATAGAGGGCAGGACTGACAACAGCCTCCATTTATATACGCACAGGTGTCAGCTGTGACTCGGTGATAGCACTCTCACCTCTTGAATCAAAAATCATAGGTTCAAGTCCCACGCCAGAGCACATAATCCAGGCTAACACTCCCAGTGCAGTACTGAGGGTGCACTGCACTGTCAGAGGTCTCCGTCTTTTGGATAAGACGTTAAACCGAGGCCCCGTCTGACCTCTCAGTTGGATGTAAAAGATCCCACGGCACTTTTTCGAAGAAGAGCAGGGGAGTTTTCCCCGGTGTCCTGGTCAATATTTATCCCTCAACCAACATCACTGAAACAGATTAGCTAGTCATTATTACATTGCTGTTTGTGGGACCTTTGTGGGTAAGGGTGTAATGGCTGTGCGCAAATTGGCTGCTGTATTTGCTACATTACAACAGTGACTACACTTCAAAAGGTATTTCATTGGCTGTAAAGTGCTTTGCGACATCCTGAGGTCTTGAAAAGCACTATGTAAATGCATTATTTCTTTATTTAGATATATATCTTGGAGTATTTTACAAGGGAAAGAAGTGAACACAAGGCAGGATGTGAAGAATTTTGGGGAAGGAGATAGAAGGTATGATTGGAAATAGATTCTTAAGGAGGCTTTTAAAGGCAGGGGGACAGATAACTATGTGAAATGGTTTTGGAAGAGAATTCCAGGGGGTAAGGGTGTAATAGCTGAAAGATCAACCCATGAAAGTAGAGTGAATAATTCAGGGTCACAGGAATGGAGAGTGCGAGCTGGGATGTAGAGTTGGAGAAGGATACCAAAGAGATGTGAACAGCATAGATGCATTTAAGGAGAAGCTAGATAAGACACATGAGCAAGAAAGGAATAGAGGGGTAAAAATGTGCTACCTTCGCCGGGGCGCTAATTTTAGCGCCCCGAAAAAGTTAGCGCCACCGCGGCCGATTTTCCCAGGTAGCGCCCCGAGAGGGAGGAGGGGCACTACTGGAAGCGCCCCGCATCCCTCTTGGGGTGCAGTGAGTCAATATCGCGGCGCTACGTGCCGCAGCACCATGCGCCGCAGTACTGAAGGCCTTCCTCCCCTTATTAAAGGGGAGGGGCCTGGCGCAGCGCATCCCGGTGCCCAGCTGGGCCGCCAGGGATCAGGAGTGCCGGGCTCACGGAGAGCAGCCGGGGGGCTTCACGGGGGCCGGGGACAGCAACGGGGGCAGGTGCTGGCAGGTGGCCAGCAACAAAAATGGCTGCCCGCCACCTCCCCTTTATCTAGCGCCGCCCCGGCTGCAGGTAGGCCCCCCTGACCCCGGCGGACATAGCGTCCAGCAGTAAGTCGGGGGGCGCCACCCAATATTACAGCCAGGGCACGAGCGGGGCGCTGCACATGGTGATGACGCTGAATTTCGCGGGAGGCGCTAGTTGATTTGTGCCCCATTAGCACCTTCTACGGGAGGTGCAAATCAACCGAATTTAGCCCCCAGAAGGTTATGTTGATAGGGTTAGATGAAGAGGGGTGGGAGGAGGCTCATGTGGAGCATAAACACCAGCATAGACTAGTTGGGCCAATGGCCTGTTTCTGTGCTGTACATTCTATGTAATTCATGAAAGTTGGGTGGGGCAAAACTATGGATGGATTTCAAAATGAGGAGGAAGATTATGAAATTAATTCACGGAGGCACAGAAAGCCATTGCAGCTGGATGTGGACAGAGGTGACATTTGTGTGGCACTTCGTGTGCGACAGAACTCAAGCCATAGAATTCTGAATTAGCTGAAGTTCATCAAGGGGAGGCTGCAAAATGGATCCTCAAAGGTGATGAACCTGTGGCTCAGGGTTTCATGAGTGGCGGAAGTGAGGTGCTCACTGACCTACATTGGCTCCCAGTCCGGCAATGGCTTGATTTTAAAATTCTCATTCTTGTTTTCAAATCCCTCCACGGCCTCACCCCTCCATAGCTCTGTAACCTCCTCCAGCCTTACAACCCTCCGAGATCTTTGAGCTCCTCCAATTCTGGCCTCTTGCGCATCCCCAATTTTCATCGCTCCACTATTGGTGGCCATGCCTGCAGCTGCCTTGGTCCTAAGCTCTGGAATTCCCTCCCTAAACCTGTCCACCACCCTACCTCTCTCCTGCTTTAAGATGCTCCTTAAAACCTACCTCTTTGACCAAGCTTTTGGACACCTGTCCTAATATTTCCTTATGTGGCTGGGTGTCAGATTTTGTTTGATAATGCTCCTGTGAAGCGCCTTGGGAAGTTTTACTATGTTAAAGGTGCTATATAAATGCAAATTGTTGTTGTTCTGAAGATGCAAAAAAGGCCATCATAGCAACAGACCAGATGTGGTGTTGAACATTTAGTTTTGGGTTAGACAAATGTCTGTGCATAGTGTGAGCAAACATGTAAGTAGTTGATGGAGTCAACACCAGGGGCAAACAGGGAGGCTTCAATTTTACTCAAGCTGAGTTGGGGGAAGTTATGACTCATCCAGAACATTACGTCCAATAGGCAGTAACACAGTATTACATCACCCCTGGAGTTAATGGCAGTGGCAGAGACACAGGCTTATGTTGACGTCCACCAGGGAGAAATTAGACCTTCATAAAATGATCAGGTTCGTATTTAATGAGACAACCCCTGAAGCCGGACAATGTTATCTGTTAAGAGAATGGCAAGTTAGAGGGACCCTGATTCATTACCATAAGTGCAGTGAGTCACTGGTGGAGTGTGGCAGAATATAAACAGGGGAAAAAGAACTTACTGAATACAAATTGTCCCATTACTGCTGATGTCCAGGCTCAGCCAAATGAGAATAAACCTGCAGTCTGTGTCACAGCCGACTGAGGTCTGGCCTTAATCGATCTCATGACTAATGAAAGCTATCTTGGAGATAAAATAAGCAGAGTTGTAAATCTGCTGGAGCTGATTTCTTTGTTTTCCACTGTATTATGGAGTAAAATGAAGTCTAATATGCACAGACAGACACAAACATACATAATGCATGCCAGACTATTTTGAGTGTGTGCATGAGCCCTAAAGTGCAAACATAATTATCTCTCAAAATCATTTGCTTTGTATTTCACACCTTGCTGAGTTTATACAGAAATTCTACTCTGGACTGTAGTATTTACCACTATCAGCACCCACTTTATGAAGTATTTTGTTCACCGACTGTATTCACAATACATCACTGGCATAAACAGTCATTAAGTTATACAGCAATTACAACAGTGAAATGGAATTTTAAAAAGGGTGTGGTGATTAACCAAGAACACACTCAAAAAACATTGTAGTGTTTTCTGTTTGCTATTGATCCTTACATTTCCTCAGTGATATTTTAGAATAAATACCTGATCAATTTTAAACCATTGAAATGCTGCACAGAAATATAATACACCTGCTACATGTTGCCACATTGTTTCAGGTTAAATAAATTGGTCCTGGCTTGTATTTAATCTCACAAATATCCATCTTTGTTAGTGCCCTAGCTATTGAAGAACAGAAAGAGCCTGGATTTACACAGCGCAGGACATCCCAAAATGCTTTACAGTCAATGAATTACTCTTGAAGTGTAGGCAAATGCAAAAGCCAATTTCCCATGAACAGTAATGATTTAATCTGTTTTTGATGGATAAATGGTATCCAGAGAACCTGGAGAAATCTTCTCCTCTTCAAACAGTGGCAGAGGCATGAAGTTAGAAGGACATCTATCAGCGAGAAATTAGACCTTTGTAAAATGATCAGATTCATATTTAGTGAGACAGCCACCTGAGAGGGCAGACAGGTCCTGAGTTTAACACCAAGATGACACCTCTGACAGTGCAGCACCCCCTCAGTACTGCACTGAAGTATTAGCCTATATTATGTGCTAAAGTCCTGGAGTGGGGCTGAAGCCCACAGCCTTCAGACTCAGAGGTGAGAGTACTACCACTGAGCCAACACTGACACTTAGCATGTCTGACTGTCCATCATCCAATAACAGAACATCGCAAATGTCTTTCTTTTCATGAATGATAAGCTGTTTAATTTATGTTTTTAGTAGCCAGCCTTACTTTTTTAGTGTATTTTTTGCAACATGGAGACCTGGAACCAAGGTACCAATTTTACACATTACAAGAGATGGGGGTGATTTTCTCAATGGGGAGCTTTTGAAGGCGGGACTCCCACTTGTCGGGTTTCAGTCCCGCCTCCATCAACTTCTGGCCAACCCACGCTATTTTCCCTTGATTGACCTTGTTAAGCCCGCCCAGCGGGTTTAGCAGGCCAATTAAGGGAAAGCCGGTTGCAGAGAACGTCAACGTATGACTTTTTGACAGATGAATTGTTATCGTTTGACAGCACTGTGAAGCTGTCAAACAGTGACATTCTCTGTAGTTTGATGAGGTATTGAATTCAAGACCTCATCAAACATCTTTCTTTTGCAGAAATGAGATGGTTATTGCATTGGAGAATGCAACGGCCATCTGTCATCTCTATCGCGGAGGTGCGAGACTCTCCGCATACACACCGACTGAAGCCTGCAGGAAGAAACAAAGGTAAGTACACTTTTACTAACACTTTGCACTTACCTCAGATACTCACCTCTCCACACTTGCACCCATCACTTACCTTCACAGCACACATTTGGACCCCTCCGACCCCCGCAGACCCACTACTCGCCTCGGTGACCTGGCGGGTTTCGGAGCCTTTGGGAAGCCCACACTTGTGTGGGCAAAAAGGGGATAATCCTATTTTCTGCCTGTTAACTACCTGTTAACACGCAGTTAAGTGGGTGTAATCCTTTCCCACTTCCAAGGAGACGGGACCCGGCGCGGGACGTCTACCTGCCTCCTGGCAAGATGGCATGGAGGTGGGTTGGGGGCGGGTTGGGCACCCGCCCCCAAATTCTGCCATTTTCTCGGCAGTCCCGCCTCCAAACCCACCTCCCCAGGGCTGGCAAGATCACGCCTGATGTCTTCTGCTCTGAGAGTGTTAATCTAGTCATTGGTTATTTATTAATGACACCGAGTAGAAATGTTAATGACTTCAGTCTTCCGCTGCACTAATTCTTTTTAAAGGATTCAGTTATCCTTACTGGTAGAAACCCGGCTGCACTGATGCTCATTTTGTGCTTCTCAAGTAGCTTAACAGACACTTGACAAGTAAAGTAACAACTAAGGATGTCAATCTAGCTCTGGAGAGCAGCAAACTGTAGGAAATTAAAAACAGCAGCAAAGCCTGATTCAATGACAATTTAAAAGACTGATTTATAAATTAGAGCCATCAGAACCAAAATATATTCCCCTGTGAAATCAGAAACAAATTGCAAACTACTTAAGTTTCAAAAATGGTGTCTATTGTCCACTTGTGTAAATTGTATCAGAAGTTACATTTAATCTAATTTATTGGTTAGTTCTGGCATTTTCGTGAACTGTTAAGGTTTTCAATTTTCAAGGAGAAAGAACAATACAAGCAGCTGAACAAGCTTTTTAACAGCTTACTGTTTTACCCTAAAGCCCAGTGCTGCTCAGCTGTCGTGGTGGTCATGCTGGCTGCATTTCCTGGACAGCCCACTCCCACAATGGTGACACTGAACCAGTTCATGTAACAACTGCATTCAAATTGAGGTTGAAAAAATTACTCTGCCAGAGAGTTCAGCTGTTCCATCATTGAATTAAACTTCAGATGAGCTAACTGCTAGTGGATTTGTGTTTTCCCTCCTTCTTCCCTTTGTTCTGTTCCTTTTTTACATAAGAACATACAAGAACATAAGAATTTGGAGCAGGAGTGGGCCATATGGCCCCTCGAGCCTGCTCCGCCATCCAATAAGATCATGGCTGATCTTCGACCTCAACTCCACTTTCCCCCCCGATCCCCATATCCCTTGATTCCTATAGAGTCCAAAAATCTCTCTATTTCAGCCTTGAACATACTCAACGACTCAGCATCCACAGCCCTTTAGGGTAGAGAATTCCAAAGATTCACAGCCCTCTGAGTGAAGAAATTCATCCTCATCTCAGTCTTAAATGGCTGACCCCTTATCCTGAATCTATGCCCCCTAGTTCTAGACTCTCCAGCCAGGGGAAACAATCTCTCAGCATCTACCCTGTCAATCCCCCTCAGAATCTTAGATGTTTCAATGAGATCACCTCTCATTCTGCTAAACTCCAGAGAGTATAGGCCTAATCTACTCAATCTCTCCTCATAGGACAACGCTCTCATCCCAGGGATCATTCTAGTGAACCTTTGTTGCACCGCCTCTAAGGCATGTATGTCCTTTCTCAGATAAGGAGACCAAAACTGTGCACAGTACTCTAGGTGTGGTCTCACCAAAGCCCTGTACAATTGTAGTAAGACTTCCTTACTCTTGTACTCCAACCCCCTTGCAATAAAGGCCAACATGCCATTTGCCTTCCTTATTGATTGCTGTACCTGCATGCTAGCTTTCTGTGTTTCCTGGACGAGGACACCCAAATCTCTCTGATCGTCAACATTTAATAGTTTCTCACCATTTAAAAAATATTCTGTTTTTCTATTCTTCCTACCAAAGTGAATAACCTCACATTTCCTCACATTATATTCCATCTGCCACCTTATTGCCCACTCACTTAACCTGTCTATATCCCTTTGCAATCTCTTTGTGTCCTTCTCACAGATTACTATCCCACCTAGCTTTGTATTGTCAGCAAACTTGGAGACATTGCTCTTGGTCCCTTCATTTAAATCATTAATATAGATTGTAAATAGCTGAGGCCCAAGCACTGATCCTTGCGGCACCCCACTAGTTACAGCCTGCTAACCTGAAAATGACCTGTTTATCCCTACTCTCTGTTTCTGTCCGTTAACCAATCCTCTATCCATGCTAATATATTACCTCCAACCCCATGAGCCCTTATCTTGTGTAGCAACCTTTTATGTGGCACCTTATCGAATGCCTTTTGGAAATCCAAATATACTACATCCACTAGTTCCCCTTTATCTACCCTGCTAGTTATATACTCAAAAAATTTGTGAAACACAATTTCCCTTTCATAAAACCAGGTTGACTCTGCCTAATCATATATAATTGCCCTGTTACCACTTCCTTAATAATGGATTCCAGCATTTTCCCGATGATTGATGTCAGGCTAACTGGCCTGTAGTTCCCTGTTTTCTCTCTTCCTCCTTTCTTGAATAGCGGGGTTACATTTGCTACCTTCCAATCCACTGGGATCGTTCTAGAATCTAGGGAATCTAAGATCACAACCAATGCATCCACTATCTCTGCAGCCACCTCTTTTTGAACCCTAGGATGTAGGCCATCAGGTCCAGGGGATTTGTCGGCTTTTAGTCTCATTGGTTTCTCAAATTAGTTTTTAAATGCTGGCCAACTGTAATAAACTCCCGTTCTGATGAAGGAACTACACCCGAAATATCAACTTGTCTGTTCCCTTCACAGATGTTGATTGACATAGTGAAAGAGGAGGTAGTTGAGATACTGGATGGGATAAAAATTAATAAGGAGGAAGTACTAGAAAAGCTGGCTGTACTTAAAGTAGATAATTCACCAGGTCCAGATGGAATGCATCCTAGGATGCTGAGGGAAGTAACCATGGAAATTGCGGAGGTACTGGCCATAATCTTCCAATCCTCCTTGGATATGGGGGTGGTGCCAGAGGACTGGAGAATTGCAAATGTTACACCCTTGTTCAAAAAAGGGTGTAAGGATAAACCCAGCAACTACAGGTCAGTCAGTTTAACCTCGGTGGTGGGGAAACTTTTAGAAACGATAATCCGGGACAAAATTAACAATCACTTGGGCAAGTACGGATTAATTAAGGAAAGCCAGCACAGATTTGTTAAAGGCAAATCGTGTTTAACTAACTTGATTGAGTTTTTTGATGAGGGAACAGAGAGGGTTGATGAGGGCAATGCGATTGATGTGGTGTACATGGACTTCCAAACGACGTTTGATAAAGTTCCACATAATAGGAAAGTTGAAGCCCATGGAATAAAAGGGACAGTGGCAGCATAGATACGAAATTGGCTAAGTGACAGGAAACAGAGAATAGTGGTGAACGGTTGTTTTTCGGATTGGTGGAAAGTATACAGTGGTGTTCCCCGGGGATCGGTACAAGGACCACTGCTTTTCGTGATATATATTAATGACTTAGACTTGGGTGTACAGGGCACAATTTCAAAATTTGCAGATGACACAAAACTTGGAAGTATAGTGAACAGTGAGGAGGATAGTGATAGACTTCAAGAGGACATAGACAGACTCGTGGAATGGGTGGACACGTGGCAGATGAAATTTAACACAGAAAAGTGCGAAGTGATACATTTTGGTAGGAAGAACGAGGAGAGGCAATATAAACTAAAGGGTACAATTCTAAAGTGGGTGCATGAACAGAGAGACCTGGGGGTATATGTGCACAAATCGTTGAAGGTGGCAGGGCAGGTTAAGAAAGCGGTTAATACAGCATACAGGATCCTGGGCTTCATAAATAGAGGCATAGAGTACAAAAGCAAGGAAGTTATGATGAACCTTTATAAGACACTGGTTCGGCCTCAACTGCAGTATTGTGTCCAATTTTGTGCACCGCACTTTAGGAAGGATGTAAAGGCCTTCAAGAGGGTGCAGAAAAGATTTACAAGAATGGTTCCAGGGATGAGGGACTTCAGTTACGTGGATAGACTGGAAAAGCTGGGGTTGTTCTCCTTAGAGCAGAGAAGTTTGAGAGGAGATTTGATAGAGGTGTTCAAAATCATGAGGGGTCTAGACAGAGTAGATAGAGAGCAACTGTTCCCATTGGCGGAAGGGTCGAGAATCAGAGGACACAGATTCAAGGTAATTGGCAGAAGAACCAAAGGCGACATGAGGAAAAACATTTTTACGCAGCGAGTGGTTATAATCTGGAATGCACTGCCTGAAAGGGTGGTGGAGGCAGATTCAATCGTGGCTTTCAAAAGGGAATTGGATAAGTACCAGAAGGAAAAAAGAGTTGCAGGGCTACGGGGAAAGGGCGGGGGAGTGGGACTAACTGAAGTGCTCTTGCAAAGAGCCGGCACGGGCTGATGGGCCAAATGGTCTCCCTCATGCTGTAACCATTCTATGATTCTATTTTCTGTTTGATTTAATTGCTGCATGGTCATTTTATTTTCCGCTGTGGAGACCTGCTCGCTGATGACTCATTAACAAGGCCTTAATAAGCAACAGCAGATTTAAAACAAATGATTAATTGCCAATTTCATTCACCTTTTGGAGGGGCTGTTGAAAACAGGGAGTAGTGTGGAATAGGCAAAAAAATTCCTGACAGATTCAGCTTACCTTCTGGTTTCCCCACGTTTTAAACACACTTGAAATCTTTGCCTTTGTTGCTATTAAGCATCATCAAAACACACTCCTCCATTGTTACACTGGCAAAACAAATTCTTCTGGTTGGGGAGTCAGTAACAAGGGGTCATCAATTAAAACTTGTTACTGAGAGAATGAGGTGAGCGGCTGCTTGGGAATCACCATTAGAAGATTATGGATGAGGAAAACCAGTCAGCTCATCTTACTAAATCCATCCAGAGAGATCCGAATGCTCAACCCCCATGTTGTAGCATCCAATAGTTTATTAAATGCCAGGGTTTTTGCCTCTGCTACTCCATCTGGAAGTTAATTCCATGTGTTGATCACTCTTTGTATGAGGAAGAACTTTCTCATAAACATCCTAAAAGTTCCCTTCTGTAGTTTGAACCTGTGTCCCTAGTTCTACTCTTATAGTTAAATTTAAAGTAATATTTTGGGTTCACTTTTTCTATACCCTTAATCTTATAAAATCAACACTCACAGACACCTCCTTTCCAAGCGGAAAAGCCCAAATTTCTCCAGTATTTTCTCACAACTCATATCTGACACAGGGATTAGCCCCGTGGCTCTCTGCACTGCCTCCAGTGCTTAAATGTCTCTCTTGTTTCTTAGTGACCAGAACTGGGTGCAGTCTGACTAGAGCACTGTACAACTTGATTGTTGCCTCCTCTGACTTATATGCTATTGTTTTGGCTGTGTGTAGTTCAGCATCCTCAAGACTGTTGATTGCTGCTCTGGATTGATTGGACATGTTTTCAATCGGATCTACTAAGACTCCAAAGTTTCTTTCAGCTTCGTACTTGGCTATTTCAAAACTATTCACGGAGTATGCGTGTCATTTATTTTTTCTTCCCATGTGTAACACTTTACATTTGTCTGCATTATATTGAACCTGCAATTGTTCTGCCCACTTCCATATCTTGTCAAACTCATTCCAAATTTCTGAGCTACCTCTTCCAATCGCAATCAAGATTACTCCTGATATTGATTCCATTGCTGGAATGGGATAGAAGTATGGCTAATGGGCCTTTAGTTGCCAGTGTCTGTTTTGTCACCCCTTTTGAATATGTGCACCACGTTAGGCCTGTTTCCAATCTTTGGGTACCTCCCCAGTGTCCACTGACTCCTTCATGATTGTCTGTGCTTCACAAATCACTTCCCTAGTCTCTTTCAGCACACTGGCATAAACATTCTCTGGGGATTTATTGGTTTGGGGCCCACTTAGCTGTCTGGGACTTCCATCTCATTTATAACAAAGCCATTAATTTTACTTGTAATATCTTTGTTTGGAGAGGGCATGTTGCCTATGTCTTCCCTTGTAAATCATTTTGGAGTGTTCTACTCCCTCCAGGATCAACTTATTTTACTTCTCAAGTTTCCCTAACATACAGGGCTACTCCACCTCTTTTTGGTGCATGTTGTCTTTTCTAAACACTCTGTATTCCTGAATGTGATATTCATTTTGATTTTCTGGATTAAGCCATGTTTCCCACTACGTCATTGTTCCCTACTGCCACAACAGCCTCTAATTCCGGCATTTTATTTCTAATGCTTCTAGCATGTACATCTTATTATAGATTGGCCTCCTCTCACATTCCCCCATATTTTCTTTGTGACCGGAAGATTGTTTCCAGTGGGGTTCCGCAGGGCTCAGTACTAGGTCCCTTGCTTTTTATGGTATATATCAACAATTTAGACTTTAATGTAGTGGGCATGATTAAGAAGTTTGCAGATGATACAAAAATTGACCGTGTGGATGATAGTGAGGAAGAAAGCTGTAGACTGTAGGACGATATCAATGAACTGGTCAGGTGGGCAGAAAAGTGGCAAATGGAATTCAATCCAGAGAAGTGTGAGGTAATGCATTTGGAGAGGGCTAACAAGGCAAGGGAATACACAATAAATGGGAGGATACTGAGAAGTGTAGAGCAACAGATGGACCTTGGAGTGCATGTCCACAGATCCCTGAAGGTAGCACGACAGGTAGATAAGGTGGTTAAGAAGGTATATGGGATAGTTTCCTTTATTAGCCGAGGCATAGAATATAAGAGCAGGGAGGTTATGCTTTAATGTATAAAACACTAGTTAGGCCACAACTAGAATACTGCGTACAGTTTTGGTCACCGCATTACAGGAAAGATGTAATTGCACTAGAGGGGGTACAGAGGAGATTTATGAGAATGTTGCCAGGACTGGAGAATTTTAGCTATGAGGAAAGATTGGATAGGCTGGGGTTGTTTTCTTTGGAACAGAGAAGGTTGAAGGGAGACTTGATTGAGGTGTATAAAATTACGAGGGGCTGGCACGGACAAGATGGGCCGAATGGCATCCATCTGTGCTGTAAATTTCTATGATTCTATGATAGAGTGGATAGGAAGGACCTATTTCCTCTAGCAGAAAGGTCAATAACCAGGGGGCATAGATTTAAAGTAATTGGTAGAAGGATTAGAGGGGAGTTGAGGAGAACTTTTTTCACCCAGAGTGGGGTGGGGGTCTGAAACTCACTGCCTGAAAGGGTGGCAGAGGCAAAAATCCTCATCGCATTTAAAAAGTACTTGGATATGCACTTGAAGTGCTGTAACCTGCAAGGCTATGGACCAAGAGCTGGAAAGTGGGATTAGGCTGGATAGCAATTTTTCAGCCGGCACAGACACAATGGGCCAACTGGCCCCCTTCTGTGCTGTAAATTTCTATGATTCTATGATATCTGCCTATTTTTTGTTTTTGCTTCCTGTGTGTGTGTCTCTCTCTGGGTATAAGGGTCCCTACCTACCTGTTCGACTGTCTTCTCCACTTCGATCTGTGTTGTCTGGAATCCTGTTTTGTCTATGTCCCCCCCACCCCTCTCACCTCTTTAGTTTAAATGATTTTCTATTGCTGTTACAATGTTCCTCACAAGTCTCTTTGTCCCTCCTTGCTTTGAGTGCAGCCCTTCATTCCTGCATCAGTCCTTTTTATTCTGGAAGGATTTCCAAGTTATTTCTGAATGTAGTATTGTTCTCTTGCCATGCTGCCAGCCACTCGTTTATTCCAATTCTTTTGGTGAACTCCCCTTCTTTCTCTGATATTGGAAGTATACCAGAAATTACTTTGCATCCTCTACCTTTGAATTTCAAACCAATCCTCATACATGTGGCTTTTCAGCCCATTTTATTCCTCTCTTCTGAAGTGCACCAAATTTGAATGCAGGTAGAAGACCACTTTTAATGATATCCAAAATTAGTGCTCAAATAATAAAAAGTACTTTTGTAGTGAAAATTAATTTGCGCTATTCACAAATGGCCATCTGCCATAAAACAACTGAAGAATACTAATGAAGTGATAGTAGCCAATGCATTAATTGTTCGAACTGTGCAACATTTATTGAAAATGTGTGGGTTAGGTTTGATTACTGCAAGTGTCAATAAGGACACTTGAAAATAAATTGTTTTGACACATATTTTAGTAAAGAGGAAACTGCAGTAGCTACAAAAGTTAACAAACGGTACTACACTGGTGTTGCTAATTGTCTGAATCTGATTAATATAAATTTACATACTTTTTAAACAGAAGAGTAACTTTTTCAGAAGACTTGAGTGCATCTATACCAGTTTCATCAACTGTGGTCATGTAATTATAGATTGGAATCTCCTGTAGACAACATAACTAAAGTCCACAAAAGCTTTACTCCATGGATTTGAATAATGACTATCAGAGCCATGCCCAATAAGGGGAGCAAGGGTTGATGCCCTCTGGGTTGTAGTCCTTCCCAGCATGCTCTGCAGTCCAACTCATACTATCAGCTCCTTGCAGGCTAATTTAGTCGTCAAATTACTTTGCCTGTGCAAGATACCAGAACTCCAAGACCTTTCTCTCTCTACAAACTCGTATGATTGTCTCTTGAACCCATTTATATGGTGAATTATTTTACAATTCTATTATTCATTGGGTGATAAAGTTCCCCCAACTTCTTTTCTTACGTCTATAGAGAAAGAACTTACATTATATAATGCCTCATCATGTCCGCAGCATGCTCCAAAGTGCTACCCAATCAATGAATTGCTTTTGAAGTACAGTCACTGTTATTGTTGGTAAATAAATGTGCTTCTATAAAGGTTTTAGCATTAAACAATGACAAAATGACTGACAAAGGCATCATGGGGAAGTGAAAAGTACATGCAGACAGTCACACAGTTAAACAGATTTCCGCTAATGTAAAAGCAGCCAGAACAGAAAGATAAGGTTAAAAAAGAAGAAGCAGAGGCATAATAAAAAATACTGGACAAAGAAAGGAATGAATTCAGTCTACAACCTTGAGAAAGCTCAGATAAGAATGAAGCCTTTGCAGTAGCTGTGGGTCTACTCCTATATTTTCTTGGGGAAGGAAGCCTGTTTGCCACAACTGGCTGAAGAAGGTAAAAATAAGAATGATTGTATAAAAGGCAAGGGAGTAGATTAGTTAGCTGGCACTTGGAGAGAACAGGACCCAGCTTATGACCCAAACAAGGTGTCCCGAGTTATAACTATGTACTTACTTGTGGCTAGTAATAGAATAGGTGCCAGACCAATAAGATCTATCTATGTAATGCTTAGTTAAGTTTGTGTGGACTTCGGACTAATAAAGCTATATACCAAACTAAAGTGTTGTGAGTTTCTCAAATCAATTGAGGTGCCATCTTGCAAGGTCAACAGTTATGTAGGAAAATACTGCAGCCACAAGAAGATCCCACAGACAGCAAATGAGGAACACCAAGATAAACTATTTTGGTAATGTTGGTGCTAACTCCCTTTTCATAATTGCTCATTTTTAACTTGAATCCTCTGCTATCTGATTAATTAACAGCATTAACGGCTGTTGCAACCTCCATCTAAGTTCCTCAACTTTGGTAAATGGAGCGTGCACCAATGGGGGAAGAGCCTGTGTACTTCATGTCAGGCAAACAGAATCTATACCTGTGTGGGTTTCTCAGCAGCTTGGTTTGGAGACTCTTCAGTATGGTGGTGGGTTTCCATGTCAGACACTTGACTAACCAAAAAGGTTATATCTACACTAATGCCTGCTTCAAATGGGATGGTGCTGGTTGGTGCTCAGGTAAATGGAGCTCTTCAGGTGCACATTTTGCAGTACTGTATCCTCCAGCAGACTCTACTATTGCCAGAGGTGGCGGCACAGTTCGGGAGGGAGTGGCCCTGGGAGTCCAGACTCCATCAAGTCTCATGGCATCAGGTCAAACATGGGCAAGGAAACCTCCTGCTGATTACCACCTACCACCCTCCCTCAGATGATGAATCAGTGCCCCTCCATGTTGAACACCAGGGAGTGATTTTTGGACCTTTCATACAAACTTGGGGCGATGGGACCTAAGTGAAGTGATTTGAGGTGAAAACCTCAGTTTTGGACATTTTAAAGATCAGGGAAGAAAAAACCTGAGGAAAATGACTTTTGAATCTTACTGTTGGGAAAAGACAACTTTCACAGACACAAGACAGGCTGCGGAGGGGCGTGGCCAGGCAGTGGACAGCTTTGGTTGTTGGGGCCCAGTCAAGCTGTCTGGGAATTGTTTACACTGCAATCCTACCAAGGAGGAAGAGACAAACCCAAAACCTCACACACACATCGAAATATGAATAATCCAAGACCCCTTTTGAAATTCCCAGGCCCAAACAGGATACCAGAAGCCTGAAATCAATAAAACATTTAGTACCCCGATTACTTCATCAAAAACCAATCAACCAGGTATCCACAGGGACAGATTTACAAGCCCGCCAAAAACCTAGGACAATAGGGACAAGATTTGGCGCGCAGATAAAGGCCCTGCCTAAATGGGAAACATCGGAAGCCATCAGGACATGTTTAACACCAAGTTAAAGCCATCGAAACTAACAAGCCCGCCAAAACTAAGACAATGGAATAAACAGGGCTCAATTGAAATCTAAAGGAAACCGATTTAGTAAGGGGTTTTGGGCGCGAAAAGGACAAAGGGCCTGAACAGTATAATTGGGGGCCTATTCCCCCAAGACAGTCTCTCTGGACTCTCTGACAACGCTCTCAACGCTCGCACAGCTCTCTCTCTCTCTCAGCTCTGTTCCAGCAAGACACCACAAGCCACGAGCAGGAGGAGGAAAGAAGGCCAACAACTTCACAAGCAGACCAACACGCAAGAAGAAACCAGAGCGACTGCCTCAGTGACCACCGGACACCTCGCAGCAACAAGGGCCTTACGAAACCTTTTACTCAAAAGACTCTAAACCCTAACTCTCAACTGCCAAGGATTCATTTGGTGAGCATTATCCCTGATCTCCTGAAACCGAAACCTAGCTAGATGGTGGGATTTTTGGGAGGGATAAGGTTTTTTTGTATATTGTCATTCTCCTTCGCCTGTACCGTGTGTTCCCCAACCTGTGTTTAAGTGTTAAGTGTGTTTTAAGTTTGTTACCTTTTTCTTTTAATAAAGTCAAAATTCTTTCATCAGAACCTGCTGTCTACTGCATCTTTGTTCACAACCCCTAAATAAGTCCAAAGTCTAGAACCAGGGGCGTGGGAGCGATTCGAACCGCTCACTGAGTCAAAGGTGAAGGCTGACCCCACACACCACCCCCTACATATTAGTATAAAAAAATCTCACTCACAACTTTCATGATGTGTAGCTAAGCAACTAAAGATCACTCACATTATTTCACAAGTCACAATTCTAGATTTGGAAGTGCGATAATACGTATTAGCAATGCATTTTATGGTATTTTCATATTTACATTGAAATTCTAACCACGCTCTTTAGTTCCATTCTTCATGCAATCAAGGGACAAGGTCGATTCCAAAAAATTATGAAAAAATTGAACAATCAGCTGAATAAAAATCACAACTACAACAATGTTTTGTTAAAATACTTTAGTTGCCACAGCGCTGCTGGTCAAAGTTATTATTTGCTCTGGAACAATTATCTTTACAAAATTGACTGAGACTTGTTATTATTAGATTCCCTAATGGCTTATTTGTTAAAGCATGGGATTGAATTGTTCAGATCGGAAAGCTCTCAGATTGAATCCCTAGTCTGTGCTGAGTTAGCTGATTTCAGCTGGATTATCATTAAAAGAGACACTACAATGGACTTCAGCATCCTGAGTTAAGGAGGGGTAACTTCAGTCAGGGATTCACTTTTAATTGCTATCCAGTGACTCCTGCTGGAATGTGTGTGGCTATGAGGATATGATCAGGCTCAGTAATGATATCTCCCACAGTCAAACGGTTTGCCTACAGTCATCATCTAGGCTCACACATGATGAAGAGTAGCCACTTAAATGAGCTATCATAATAAGGAAGTTATTATAATCCAATATGAGTAAGAGCTTTTATGAGAGAAGGGTGGAAAATTGGTATATTTTTAAAGGGACAAACAGACATCCTTATGTAAATGAATTCACCTAATAATGATAGTTCAATCTGAATAGAGAAATGTAATCAGTAGCCAAGTTTTTTGACTTCAGACAATCTCCTCTTTTATGTGGTCACCAGTCATGTTCTTTGAAGTGCTGCACACCTGCAATGAACGGCCCAGGAATCATCAATTTGTTCATTACAGCTGTTACAGAATTCCAGAAAGAGCAAAGCCCCATGAAAGGAAACATTGTAAACACATGGGACCATCTACTAATCTCATGTTCCTCCTCGGGGATTGATTGCATTTTAAAAATCTTGTTTGGGGCTCAATTTAAGGACCAAAATTTTCGGCTCCAAGTCTGAAATGGATCCTGGAAAATTCTGGTATTAGGCAATTTAGTTGCTTTGATCAAAAAAAAAGCAATGCCTGAAAAGTAATTGATAAGCTCGATAATACAATGTGATTACATTTGTGGGGTCTCACTAATTTACTGGGCATATACAACAATGATGACACCGTCATGTATATTGGGCCTAGGTATGTTGCGTTTGCTTGTAAAAGCAAGTGATTACACTTCAAAAGTAATTCATTGGTTGTGAAGCAGTTTTGGATTTCCTGAGGATATGAAAAGCGCAATATAAATGCAATTTCTATCCTTCTGCTCTACGCATAAATATAATTGGTTTTAAGTTTCCCTGCTTATTTTTTGGCCTTTTTACTGAACTAAATTAAACCTCATTGTAGTAAATTTATATCTTAACAGACATCTCATTGTAATAAACATCTTCTTTGGTCCTGGATGTAGCTCCATTGTAGTCAGCAGAGGAGGTCAGATGTGCATCAGATCGATCCCTGGATAAGAAGGCCCACTCTATTCATTCCTATGGCTTCATAATCAAAAGATTTAACTTTTTTTGTGAAAAGCTGGAATTTAATCTCGGGTCCAAGTAACATCCATAAATTACTCACGCTTTTGTGTCAAGGTTTAGAACATCATTTGAACCTGCTTGCTTCAATTACAATCTTATTAATCATCTCTAAACAGCCACACATATGGATACTATCCAATTACAATTTGATAAAGCATACTAATTTATTGTTACAGCACAAATGTCCCATTTCTGGTGATATCAGATGGCATTACCTGTAATTGCCAATATCATAATTAAACCACTCCCGAACAGCAACAATTCCAACATAATTTTGAAATAATAGTACTATTTGCCTCTTACAGTTTGGGACACGATTAAAAATATGAAGCATGGAAAAAGATGAGCCATCAAAATCACACTCTCAAACTTATTTAATCTCCTGGAGGAGGTCTGTGTGCTGTGTATGAATACAAATTTAAACAGGAAATGAAAACGGTGACAAAATCAGAATTGTGCATTTTATTTTCCTAAAAATAAGATTGTGTCTTTGAACAAAACGTTAAATTGGTGCAGTTAATAGAATCATAGCCCCCAAAAATCAGTATATTTGCAGGCAGATTTGGGGCCTATCTGTGCTGGGCGAAGTCAGACAGAGCCAGAAATGGGGGAGGGACCTAGTTATGCTGGATCTCTGCCGTATTGAACTTTAGGCTGTTTTTTCCTGTGGGGATGGGTAGCCTTTGCATCTGCCCTCTTACAGCCTGACGCCATTAATGGAGGCGGACCGGTGGGATAGCATCACTCGCCAGAATTCCTGTTAGTCCCACCTCCAGTGGCCGCAACAAAGCGTACTCCTGCAAGAGTGACCTGTAAAATTGTTTAAGTAACATATTTACCAGAATTTAAAAGTCAAACTTAATAGCTTATTCGATCTGTAGGAGACAGTGGGGCCAACAATGCACAGCATTGCCACACATCGCAGAACTAATCTTGCCCCATAACGCAAGGCCAATCTATTAACATTATTTTTTGGTGCTCCCAGCATGTAACACATGATGTGTAGAGACTGCGGTAAAGTCAAGGGTGTGGGTTATTGGGTGCCAGTAGTTGTAAAAGCAATGCCTGATATTTTTATAAAAATTACAGTGAGGAAAGCTGACCAGATTCACAGATCAGACATTGGAGGCAATGGTGAAGGATGTCCTGCCACAAAGCACGGCCCAATTTGAAGGAAAGGGCCACCCAGCAAGGCAGAAAATACATTTTAACTGCTGGAATAGGCCCTGAACATCTGGAATGTTGATCAGATGCATTAGATAAAGGGCCCCTATTTTACATAAAAGCTGGGGCCTTAATGAGCTTTGCGCACAATCTATGCTCAGGCTCATCCCGCACTACTTGCTGCCTGACCACATAGACATGTGTATTGTGCAGTGAGCATTGAGTAGCCCTCAGGTCTGCAGTGAACCCAATAATACAGGGCCCCAGTACCCGAAGCTTTGTACAGGTTGAGCGTCCAAAATCCGGAGTTCCGGAATCCGGAATGTTCCAGAATCCGGACTCCGGGACGATTAGTGGCAGGGTCGTCCGGAATCCGTAAAATGTTCCGGAATCCGGAACTCCGGGTTTTGGACGCTCAACCTGTACTTCAAAAAGCCATTAACTTTTTTTGTCTTTTTTTGAAAAATCCTATGAAAAATGCGAGTGATGCAATAAAACTTTAGTGTTGTGTTTTATCCTCCTTAATCTGCACAGCTCCACTAAGTGTTTCCGCCAGGCTGCGGCCACGGCACCACGCCGCACTAGTGGCCTAGTGTGGGCCATCGGATGCTCTGCAGAGCTTGCAGCGTCCCTCCCCTTTAACAGAAGGGGAGGGGCGGAGAAACGCGTCAGCGCTACGCGGAGCGGCCCAGGCATTTCCGGACTTCGGAACGTGTTTCTGATGTCCGAAGTCCGGAAACGCCCGAGCCCAGGTTACGATATTTCCGGACTTCGGACATCAGAAACATGTACCGAAGTCCGGAAAAACACAAAAACCGGCTCGGCCTCGGTCCTGAGGTTGCCGGATTCAGGACGCTCAACCTGTAGTAATTTACATCTCATTATCAGCCCCAATGTTTGGGATATTTTCTTCTTTTAAAAAGAGATAAGGGATCTAGTTGCATACTGCCACACGTAAACTTTAATAGCCTCCTCAACCAGTGTACAACCAACCAATTTAGTCTTCTCTTTTTCACCAACTGAGAAAGGAAAATATCAGGCAGGTATTCTGGACAACTTCTGGTGAAGCCTGTGACTGATTATTTAAAATGCCTGGTTGACCTTGCTTGGCACCACAATGTGGGAGCCATCCTGGAGCAGCATAACTTATTCAGGCTGTAGGCAGGCAAGTACTCAGGTTATCTCCAAGTGCTAAATATCCAATCCAGTTGTAAGTTCAATTAATCTTTTTGCCTGCACTGAAAGGAGCGAGTTTAAGTGCATCTTTGCTTGTGTCAGACCTTTCAATGCGTTAGGTATATAATCCTTCTTATGACACAACCGAATGCGCAAATGTTCCTCCAGCTTCCTGTTGCTCTCTACAGACACAAGAGGTATCTCTATTGACTACCATGTTAGTAATTTCCCATTGCAGAGCCAGCAAGTTCTGTAATGTACAGGGAACAAGAGTTTTAAATAAACTTTTAATAATTATCATTTTATTCTGAGCCCACAATGATTGGTAATGCAATAATGTCATCACAAATCGAATCATAGAATCTTACAGCACAGAAGGAGGCCATTCGGCCCATTGTGTCTGTACCCTCTCTTTGAAAGAGCTGTCCAATTTAGTCCCACATCCCAGCTTTTTCCCCATAACCCTGCAAATTAGTCCTCTTCAAGTACATGTCCAATTGCCTTTTGAAAGTTCCTATGGAATCTGCTTCCACCACCCTTTCAGGTAGTGCATTTCAGATCTTAACAACCCTCTGGGGAAAAAAAACTCCTCATTTCCCCTCTGGTTCTTTTGTCAATTATTTTAAATCTATGACCTCTGGTTACTGACCCACTTTCCAGAGGGAACAATTTCTCCCTACTTACGCTATCAAAACCTCTCATAATTTTGAATACCTCTATTAGGTCTCCCCTTAACCTTCTCTGCTCTAAGGAGAACAATCTCAGCTTCTCCAATCTCTCCACATAACTGAAGTCCCTCATCCCTGGTATCATCCTGGTAAACCTCCTCTGTACCCTCTCCAAGGCCTTGACATCCTTCCTAAACTGTGGTGCACAGAATTATACACAATACTCCAGCTGAGGCCTAACTAGAGATTTGTAAAGGTTCAGCATGGCTTCCTTATTTTGGTATTCAGTACCCCTACTTACAAAGCCAAGTATCTCATACACTTTCTTAACCACCTTATCAACTTGCTCTGCCACCTTCCTTCAAAGATTTGTGAATATGCACCCCCAGGTCCCTCTGCTCTTGCACCCCCTCAAAATAGTCCCATTTAGATTGTACTGCCTCTCCTTGTTGTTCTTCCCAAAGAGCATTACTTCACACTTATCCGCATTAAATTGCATCTGCCATGTGCCTTCCTATTTCACCAGTCTGTCCATGTCCTCCTGAAGTCTGCTGCTATCCTGCTCACGGTTTACAACATTGCCAAGTTTTGTATCATCCACGAACTTCAAAATTGTACTCCCTATACCCAAGTCCAGGTCATTTATATATAACAAGTAATGCAATGGTCCTAATACCGACCCCTAGGGGACCCCACTGCATACTTCTCTCCAGTCAGAAAAACATCCGTTCACCACTACTCTCTGCCTCCTATCCCTTAGCCAATTACATACCCATGTTACCATCATCCCTTTAATCCCATGTGCCTCTATTTTCTGAAAAGTCTGTTATGTGGCACTTTATCAAATGCCTTTTGAAAGTCCATCTATACAACATCTACTGCACTACCTTTATCAGTCCTCTCCATTACTTCATCAAAGAACTCAGTCAGGTTAGTCAGACACAATTTGCCTTTAACAAAGCCAAGCTGGCTGTTCCTTATTAACCCATGCTTCTCCAAGTGAGAATTAATTTTGTCCTTGACAATGGTCTCTTGTAGTTTTCCCACCACTGACGTTAGACTTAATGGCCTGAAGTTACCAGGTTTATCCCTCTCCCCTTTATTGAACAGGGGTGTAACATTTTCAATCCTCAGTCCTCTGGCACCACTCCCATATTTAAGGAGAGCTTCTGCTATCTCCACCCTTGCTTCCCTCAGCAACCTAGGATGCATCCCATCTGGACAGGGTGACTTGTTAACTTTGAGTGATATCAACCTATTAACCTATCAACCTTTCTATCTAATTTTATTCTCTCCAATACCTCTACTCCCCCTCCTCTACTACAACATTAACTTCATCCTCTTCTTTTGTGAAGAAAGATGCAAAGTACTCACTTAGTACCTCAGTCATGCCTTCTGCCTCCACATGAAGATTTCCTTTTCATTCCCAATCAGCCCTGCCATCCTTTAACTATCCTTTTAAAGAGATCCTCACCAATCACTCACACCTGAGAGGGTGTTGAAGTTTGAGTGGCTGTGTGCTACTTCCTGCAACTGCAAATGTATTCTTTATTCATTTCAAGGCTCTTTGGTATCAGGGAGTGTTCTGGCAAGTACAAAACTCCACAATTATTTCTGAAAAGCTTTAACCTACAACACTTGCTAAAGGGCATGGGGGCTGTACTGGTGGTGGACATTGCCCTCCAGGATCTACGGTGGAGGGAGCAGAGGCAGCAAGAAAATCGGCCTTCCGACGGGCTGTCCATGACCGGTACATCAGACTTTGATTCGCATGAATGAAACCACATCCCCATCATACAATCCCTGTCTCATGCCATATCACAGTGTCCTCCTGGGCACAAAGGTGAAATGAGAGAGACCACAAAATATTCCAAAACACAATTAATAAATTTATCTATGAACATATCACACATATCACATGAATTCTAATAACTAATAACCCTTGTGCCTGCCACAGTTGAATAGCTGTCATTGTGTGCAAGGTGTGAGATGTGGGTGTGAGTGTTGCTAGGTAGAGATTGTTGGTGGGTGAGTGCTCGGGGTGTGGTGCATAGAGCAGTATGTGAAGCTTGTGGTACAGATGGTGGTATGTAGCATTTGTTGAAGCCTTCACTCACCCTGACCACCCGTTTGAACTCGTTAAACTTCTTACTGCACTGTGTGTGGGTCCTGGGGATCATAGTGCTGCCCGTGACGAGGTGTGCCACCTCCCTCCACATAGTCCGGCAGACTTGTGGCGAGGGCCTCCTGCCAGTTGACAGGTACAGGACCGCCCGCCTTCTCTCCAACGCTAAAACCAATGCCTCCAAAGCTTCATCGAAAAACCTCTGGGCTCTCTCTCTGGGGCGGCGATCTGCCATCAGGATTTGTAAATAAGTGCTCCTTCTCCTTGACCTTCTTCTTATGGTTGTTGAGGCAGCTGCACATCCAACAATGCTGAGAATGAGTTGCTGCAGCATCAATGAACCTCCCCTGTAAGTAGTGAAAAAAGCCTGTGGCAATCATTACTTGCGTTTAGACTGCCCCTGACATTGGTCCATCTTTTCAGTATAAGGCCAATGAGCTTAAGCTTTTACACTCGAATCATGACTGCAATCATTTTAATGAGGAGTGAGGATGAATTTTGCGTGCAGTCCAGACGATTTTCAACAGGTGTTACTTAACCATTTTTAGTCCAAACACTGCCCATTTCTTGGCTATAATGAATTTCTAGCCCAGTATCTCTAAGCTGTACAGCTTGTCATTAGCAACTACTTTGCAATACGAGGAAAATTAAATCCTTCTCTTTAGACCTTTGCTATGCACATACAATCATAGTCATAATTAAAATAATTTAGCAGTAACTACTCAAGGTTTTCCTCAATGTGCTTTCTTCACCACAGCTAAGATTATAACAAAAGGCAGCATTTCCCAAGGTACCTGTCATTTCTCCTTTATACATGTAATAGCCAAGAGACACAGCAAGTAAGTGAAACTGCCTCTCCTCCATTTCTGCTTCAGTGCTTTCTCTTAAATATTGGCAAAGCCAATTGTTCAAGCAAGTGAGTCTAAATACCGCTGCATTTAAAAAAAAATATATATATAAAGGAATAGGAAGATTTAGAGTGAAAAAGGAAACTCGTGCTATTTAGTAGTAGATGTTGTAAAACCCTGTGTGGTGTTGCTAACACAGTTCCTATCTAAATTTGTAATCAGATGCCATCAGTTTCTGCTACCAGTCTCTGCTAGCAGGGATTGCTGCACTTTAAACCTGGCACTTCATCATAACTTCAAAAGCTCAGAGGTACGTAGAAAATGCTGGAATTGTCAACCAAATCCAGAAGAGTTGTTACAGTGTAGTGACACACAATATAAACATCAGGATGCTTTCCAAAGGTGTGTCTGTGTAATTCATAGAATCATAGAATCATAGAAAGTTACAGCACGGAAGGAGGCCATTTCGGCCCATCGTGTCCGCGCCGGCCAACAAAGAGCTATCCAGCCTAATCCCACTTCCCAGCTCTTGGTCCATAGCCCTGCAGGTTAGAGCATCCCAAGTGCACATCCAAGTACTTTTTAAATGTGGTTAGGGTTCCTGCCTCTCCCACCCTTTCAGGCAGTGAATTCCAGACCCCCACAACCCTCTGGGTGAAGAAATTTCCCCTCAAATCTCCTCTAAACCTTCCACCAATTATTTTAAATCTGTGCCCCCTGGTTTTTGACCCTTCTGCTAAGGGAAATAGGTCCTTTCTATCCACTTTATCTATGCCCCTCATAATTTTATACACATCAATAAGGTCTCACCTCAGCCTCCTCTGTTCCAAGGAAAACAGACCCAGCCTATCCAGTTTTTCCTCATAGCTAAGATTCTCTACTCCCGGCAACATCCTTGTAAATCTCCTCTGTACCCTCTCTAGTGCAATCACAGCTTTCCTGTAATGTGGTGACCAGAACTGCACGCAGTGCTCTAGCTGAGGCCTAACTAGTGTTTTATACAGTTGAAGCATAACCCCACTGCTCTTGTATTCTATGTCACGACTAATAAAGGCAAGCATTCCGTATGCCTTCTTAGCCAACTTATCTACCTGGCCTGCTACCTTCAGGGATCTGTGGCCATGCACTCCATGGTCCCTTTGTTCCTCTACACTACTCAGTGTCCTACCATTTAATGTGTATTCCCTTTCCTTGTTAGCCCTCCCCAAATACATTACCTCACACTTCTCCGGATTGAATTCCGTTTGCCACTGTTCTGCCCACCTGACCAATTTATTGATATCTTCCTGCAGTCTACAGCTTCCTTCTTCAGTATCAACCACACAGCCGATTTTAATATCATCTGCAAACTTCTTAATCATACCCCCTATATTCAAGTCTAGATCCTTGATATATACCACAAAAAGCAAGGGACCTAGTACTGAGCCCTGCAGAACCCCACTGGAAACAGCCTTCCAGTCACAAAAACACCCATCAACCATTACCCTCTGCTTCCTGTCTCTGAGCCAGTTTTGAATCCAACTTGACACTTTGCCCTGGATCCTATGGTCTTTTAACTTCATGACCAGTCTGCCATGTGGAACCTTAACAAAAGCCTTGCTAAAGTCCATATACACTACATCGATCGCACTACCCTCATCTACCCTCCTTGTTACCTCCTCAAAAAATTCAATCAAGTTTGTCAGACATGACCTTCCCTTAACAAATCCGTGCTGACTATCCTTGATTAATCCGTGTCTTTCTAAATGAAGATTTATCCTGTCTTTCAGAATTCTTTCCAATAATTTTCCCACCACCAAGGTTAGGCTGACTGGCCTGTAATTACTTGGTCTATCCTTTTCTCCCTTTTTAAACAAGGGTACCACATTAGCAGTCCTCCAGTCCTCAGGCACCACACCTGAAGCCAGAGAGGATTGAAAAATGATGGTCAGGGCCTAAGGAAATGAATCCATACCTTATTGAACAAACAAAACCCAACATGGTCAACAACAAAATTTGTGCGGACCTTTCATGCCACATTGACCATTTGTGAATAGCACAGGTTAACATTTGCCGCTATAATTCAAATTTTCACTTCACATTATCAGCGGGTAATAACACTGGAAGCCCTTTTAGTTGGGGGAGGGGAGAGGGGAAATCATTTAACAGTGTCAACATCTTCATCAAAATAGTCCTTTCTACTTCTAAATAGAACTCATAATGCTTGTAAAAGTGGATATTTATAGGATTTAATTTCAAAAGGCATAATCAATTCTTAAATGTACACAGGGTTAGGGCATTGCAACTCAAAAATGCATCACATGTGGTTGAATGCATTGACTGACTCTTAAAACCGATGATTGAAGTTGTATTAACAGTCACATAGTCTGTTCTTTGAGATAACATTCAGTCAACAGGAATAGAAAATGGTGGGCCTTTCTGTACTGAAGTGTGCTTTTCTAAAATTAAAAATTGGCACTACACATTGGCAGAGCAATTTATAATAAAAAGCACAATTATGCACACAGAGCAGAAAAAAACCTGAAGCTGCCACTTACAATTACTTGAGTCTCTTTGACCCTCTGCACAGAGGTTTTCCATAATAAAAGATGGAAAATGATTGAGAGACTAATTCATGAAACTGCCAGTTATGCTCATCTATATATAAATGGCAAGCACATTTTATTCAAAATAAAACTGCAGGCCACAATCAGATTCAAACTATTAAAAAACATTTTAATTTCCTTTGTACAATTTCATGATTTCAGTGCCATTTCCTTCAAAATCTTATTCCATTTTCTTCCATTACAGGCTTCAATTCATAAGTAATAAATTGACTGATTTTAATTGTAGGCTTAGTGAATCTTCAATGACATATGGAAATATCATTTAAACAGCTCACCGTCTTGCTCATAAAAGGCATATTTTGTTGTGCTTTGCATGCAAATTATCATCTGATGCAAGCTTTTGCATTAATGATTTCTAATTGACTAAATATCTCTTTTTGAAGGTGGTATACTATAAATAGATCATTAATATTTGGTAATAAATGTGAATTTCCACTCTCTGCTTTAATTCATGGTTGGCTATAGGAAAGGCAGTATTATGTGAACAACCATTGCTGAACTTGAAATAATTTATCCCGATTCGACCAGAAACTCAACTGGACCAGCCACATAAATGCTTTGACTTCAAGAGCGGGTAAAAGGCTGGGTATTCCGCGGCAAATGACTCACCTCCTGACTCCCCAAAGTCTGTCCACCACCAACAAGACGCAAGTCAGCAACGTGATGGAATACTTTCCACTTGCCTTGATGGGTGCAACTGCAACAACACTCAAGAAGCTCGACACCATCCAGGATAAAGCAGTCCGGTTGATCAGCAACCCATCCACCATCTTAAACAGCCACTCCCTCCACCACCAGCGTACCGTGGCTGCAGTGTGTACTATCTACAAGATGCACTGCAGCAACTCACCAAGGCTTCTTTGACAGCACCTCATAAACCAGCGACCTCCACCACCTAGAAGGACAAGGCAGCAGGCGCATGGGAACACCACCACCTACAAATTCCCCTCCAAGTCACACACCTTCCCAATTTGGACATATATCGCCATTCCTTCATCGTCGCTGGGTCAAAATCCTGGAACTCCCTCCCTAACAGCACTGTGGGAGCACTTTCACCAGATGGACTGCTGCGGTTCAAGAAAAAGGCTCACCACCACCTTCTCAAGGGCAACTTGGGACGGGCAATAAATGCTGGTCATGCTGGAGGTGCCCACATCCCAAGAATGAATTATAAAAAATAAACCAGCCTGAAAAATACTATGGCCCAGATTTTGCTGGAACAAACCCTAACCCTAATGCATACCCTGACCTGACCCTAACCCTGACCCCAACCCCAACCCTGACCCCAACTACCCTGGACCCCAATCCTAACCCTAATCCTAACTACTACCCCGGATCCTATCCACATCCCTAATCCTGACTACCCCGAAACCTGACCTATACCCGAACCCAACCCAAAATGCTCACCTTAAAATACCTTCAACCATGATCCTTATCCTGATCCTAACCTAAACCAGATCTACCCTCTTTCAAGAATCCAACACATGTCTCTAACCCCAACTTTTAATGCTAAAGCGAACCCACAACACTCAAATAAACTACATCCATGGAGCGAACAACCCGAATATAGGAAGTCACAGTTTGATGTGGACCAAAATCAACCCCACTATCACAACCCCAGCCAGCGATAAGAAAAACTACCAAAAAAAGGATAAGGGCAAGTAAAACAGGACAAAAAGCAATAGAACGCGTGAGCAAAACAAAAGTAGTAGGCATCAGTGAAACAAAAAAGCTCGAAAAATGTGAATATGAACACAAGAGGGGACAACCACCCTCCTGCGCGCACCCTCCAACCTAACCCAAGTGCATGCCTTGTTAATTAGACTTGTTTGTGCACATTTAGCTTTAAAAAATTTTGTCCACAAAGTTGCTGGAAGTGCGAGCTGATAATGGCGCAGTGAGAGAAACAGGGCATCTGGGACCTTGATGAATAACGGGACAAACAGTGTATCTCCTCAACCAATGCGATTAAAAGATTGAGAAATGAACAGAGGAAGGACTGAGAAGGAAGGTGAATTAGAGTGGGTGAATTCAATGTCAAATCAGGCACAGAAAGAGAAATAGCGGGAGGGAAAGAAAGATTGAATTAAGAGAGAGAAAAAAGAGACAGAAAGAAAAAGTAAGAAAAAAAGGTAAAAATTTAAAAAATTCACAACTTGAAGGAATGAGACTGCACACTTTTAATTGTTTACTTTCTGAGCAAGAGAGGTTGATTGGCAGTCATTAACAATTATCATGCCGTTAAAAAGGTACTTAGGCTGTTAATTACTAGACTTAACTTTCTGTGACACAGAGTCAGAGGGGAGTCGCGAGTGTCTCGCACAGGGCCAGAGGAGAGTCGCGAGTGTCGCGCACAGGGCCAGAGGAGAGTCGCAAGTGTCTCGCACAGAGCCAGAGGAGAGTTGCGAGTGTCTCGCACAGAGCCAGAGGAGAGTTGCGAGTGTCTCGCACAGAGCCAGAGGAGAGTTACGTAATTCGCACAGGGCCAGAGGAGAGTCACGCGTGTCTCACACAGAGCCAGAGGGGCCAGGAGTTTGAGAGGCGGTGAGGTGAGGTGAGGCGTATCGCAGTCGAGCGTCCCCATCCCGCTCATTAGCACCCTGAAGGTGCCGCGTGGGGACAGCAGTGACGGTGCTGCTTCATCTGCCCTCCCGCCCCCCGCCAGGGTGCGCACCCTCCTCTCGTTCATTCACCATCTCACGGCCCTCTGCGGCCCCCCCTCACTGCCCACTGCAGTCCCCCCTCACTGCACACTGCAGGCCCCCTCATCACCTTCTGCAGCCCCCCGCCCCTCCTCACCGCCCTCTGCAGCATTCCGACCCCCATCTCCTTCTGCAGCCCACGAGTCCTCAGAGAGCTGTGCACCTGTGGGAAGGAGGAACAAAATGTTACAATGATGAATCATAGAATCATAGAAAGTTACAGCACGGAAGGAGGCCATTTTGGCTCATCGTGTCCGCGCCGGCCAACAAAGAGCTATCCAGCCTAATCCCACTTCCCAGCTCTTGGTCCGTAGCCCTGCAGGTTAGAGCATCCCAAGTGCACATCCAAGTACATTTTAAATGTGGTTAGGGTTCCTGCCTCTACCACCCTTTCAGGCAGTGAGTTCCAGACCCCCACAACCCTCTGGGTGAAGAAATTTCCACTCAAATCTCCTCTAAACCTTCCACCAATTATTTTAAATCTGTGCCCCCTGGTTTTTAACCCTCTGCTAAGGGAAATAGGTCCTTTCTATCCACTTTATCTAGGCACCTCATAATTTTATACACCTCAATAAGGTCTCCTCTCAGCCTCCTCTGTTCCAAGGAAAACAGACCCAGCCTATCCAATCTTTCCTCATAGCTAAGATTCTCTACTCCCGGCAACATCCTTGTCCATCTCCTCTGTACCCTCTCTAGTGCAATCACATCTTTCCTGTAATGTGGTGACCAGAACTGCACGCAGTACTCTAGCTGAGGCCTAACTAGTGTTTTATACAGTTGAAGCATAACCCCCCTGCTCTTGTATTCTATATCACGGCTAATAAAGGCAAGCATTCCGTATGCCTTCTTAACCACCTTATCTACTTGGCCTGCTACCTTCAGGGATCTGTGGACATGCACTCCAAGGTCCCTTTGTTCCTCTGTCCTACCATTTAATATGTATTCCCTTTCCTTGTTAGCCCTCCCCAAATGCATTACCTCACACTTCTCCGGATTGAATTCCATTTGCCACTGTTCTGCCCACCTGACCAATTTATTGATATCTTCCTGCAGTCTACAGCTTCCTTCTTCAGTATCAACCACACAGCCGATTTTAATATCATCTGCAAACTTCTTAATCATACCCCCTATATTCAAGTCTAGATCGTTGATATATACCACAAAAAGCAAGGGACCTAGTACTGAGCCCTGCGGAACCCCACTGGAAACAGCCTTCCAGTCACAAAAACACCCATCAACCATTACCCTCTGCTTCCTGTCTCCAAGCCAGTTTTGAATCCAACTTGACACTTTGCCCTGGATCCCATGGGCTTTTAACTTCGTGACCAGTCTGCCATGTGGAACCTTGTCAAAAGCCTTGCTAAAGTCCATATACATTACATCAAACACACTACCCTCATCTATCCTCCTTGTTACCTCCTCAAAAAATTCAATCAAGTTTGTCAGACACGACCTTCCCTTAACAAATCCGTGCTGACTATCTTTGATTAATCCGTGTCTTTCTAAATGAAGATTTATCCTGTCCTTCAGAATTCTTTCCAATAATTTTCCCACCACCGAGGTTAGGCTGACTGGCCTGTAATTACTTGGTCTATCCTTTTCTCCCTTTTTAAACAAGGGTACCACATTAGCAGTCCTCCAGTCCTCCGGCACCACACCTGAAGCCAGAGAGGATTGAAAAATGATGGTCAGGGCCTCGGCTATTTCCTCTTTTGCTTTGCTTAACAGCCTGGAATACATTTCATCCGGGCCTGGGGATTTATCCACTTTTAAAGCTGCTAAACCCCTTAATACTTCCTCTCTCACTATGTTTATTTCATCTAATATTTCACACTCCTCCCCCCGATAGCAATGTCTGCTTCGCCACTCCTTTGTGAAAACAGACGCAAAGTATTCATTAAGAACCCTACCGACGTCTCCCGCCTCCACACACAGATTACCCTCATGATCTCTTATAGGCCCTACCCTTTCTTTAGTTATCCTCTTACTCTTAATATATTTATAAAACATCTTTGGGTTTTCCTTGATTTTACTTGCCAAGAATTTTTCATGCTCTCTCTTTGCTTTCCTAATATTCTTTTTAATTGCACCCCTGTACTTACTGTACTCCTCTAAAGATTCTGGAGTATTTAGCCCTCGGTATCTGTCATACGCCTCCCTTTTTTTCTTTATCCTACCCTGTATGTCCCTAGGCATCCAGGGGGCTCTAGATTTGTTAGTCCCACCTTCTTTCTTTAAGGGAACATATTTGGTCTGAACCCTCCGGATCTCCTCCTTGAATGCCTCCCACTGCTCTGACACTGATTTACCTTCAAGTAGCTGTTTCCAGTCCACTATGGCTAAATCTCCTCTGAGCTTAGCAAAATTTGCTTTTCCCCAATTTAGAATTTTTATTCCTGGTCTATCCTTGTCCTTTTCCATAACTACCTTAAATCTAACTGAATTATGGTCACTAGCACCAAAATGCTCACCCACTGATACACCTTCTACCTGCCCAGCTTCATTCTCTAAAACTAAGTCCAGAACCGGCCCCTCCCTTGTTGGGCTTGCTACATACTGGCTAAATAAGTTCTCCTGGATGCATTTTAGGAATTCCGCACCCTCTATACCCTTCACACTAATTTTATCCCAATTAATATTGGGGTAGTTGATATCCCCAACTATTACTGCCCTATAGTTTTTGCACTTCTCAGAAATTTGTTGACATATTTGTTCTTCTATCTCCCTCTCACTGTTTGGGGGTCTGTAGTACACTCCCAGCAGTGTGATCGCCCCTTTTTTGTTTTTCAATTCGACCCATATGGCCTCGTTTGATGATCCCTCCAACATATCATCCCTCCTCACAGCTGTAAGAATTTCTTTAATCAATACCGCGACCCCCCACCTCCCTTTTAACTCCCTCTCTATCCCGTCTGAAAATCCTGTAACCAGGAATATTGAGCTGCCATACCTGTCCCTCTTTCAGCCACGTCTCTGTAATAGCTATAATATCATAGTCCCAAGTATCTACCTGTGCCCTCAGCCCACCTGCCTTGTTCGCTATACTCCTTGCATTGAAGTATATACCATTTAGTACAGGCAAACCTCCTTGTTGACTACTATCTAGCCCTTATAGAGTCATAGAGTTGTACAGCACAGAAAGAGGCCCTTCGGCCCATCGTGTCCACGCCGGCCATCAAGCCCTGTCTATTTTAATCCCATTTTCCAGCACTTGGTCCGTAGCCTTGTATGCTATGGCGTTTCAAGTGCTCATCTAAATGTTTCTTGAATGTTGTGAGGGTTCCTGCCTCTACCACCCTTTCAGGCAGTGAGTTCCAGATTCCAACCACCCTCTGGGTGAAAAAGTTTTTCCTCAAATCCCCTCTAAACCTCCTGCCCCTTACCTTGAAGCTATGCCCCCTGGTTATTGACCCCTCTACTAAGGGGAAAAGTTCCTTTCTATCTACCCTATCAATGCCCCTCATAATTTTGTACACCTCAATCAGGTCCCCCCTCAGCCTTCTCTGCTCTAAGGAAAACAACCCCAGCCTGTCCAGTCTCTCTTCATAGCTGAAGCGCTGCAGCCCTGGTAACATCCTGGTGAATCTCCTCTGCACCCTCTCCAATGCAATCACATCCTTCCTATAGTGTGGTGACCAGAACTGCACACAGTATTCCAGCTGTGGCCTAACTAGCGTTTTGTACAGCTCCATCATAACCTCCCTGCTCTTATATTCTATGCCTCGGCTAATGAAGGCAAGTATCCCATATGCCTTCGTAACCACCTTATCTACCTGTCCTGCTGCCTTCAGGGATCTATGTACATGCACACCAAGGTCCCTCTGATCCTCTGTCCTTCCTAGGGTCCTACCATTCATTGTGTATTCCCTTGCCTTGTTAGTCCTCCCAAAATGCATCACCTCACACTTTTCAGGGTTAAATTTCATTTGCCACTGTTCTGCCCATCTGACCAGCCCGTCTATATCGTCCTGTAGCCTGAGGCTTCCCTCTTCGCTATTTACCACCCCACCAATTTTCGTGTCATCTGCAAACTTACTGATCATACCTCCTACATTCATATCCAAATCATTAATGTACACTACAAACAGCAAAGGACCCAGCACCAATCCCTGCGGTACACCACTGGACACAGGCTTCCAGTCACAAAAATAACCTTCGACCATCACCCTCTGCCTCCTGCCACTAAGCCAATTTTGGATCCAATGTGCCAAGTTGCCCTGGATCCCATGGGCTTTTACCTTCTTGACCAGTCTCGCATGCGGGATTTTGTCAAAAGCCTTACTGAAGTCCATGTAGACCACATCAACTGCACTACCCTCATCCACACACCTAGTCACCCCCTCGAAAAATTCAATCAAATTGGTCAGGCATGATCTCCCCCTGACAAAGCCATGCTGACTATCCTTGATTAATCCTTGCCTCTCCAAGTGGAGACTAATTCTGTCCCTCAGAATTTTTTCCAATAATTTCCCTACCATTGATGTTAGGCTCACTGGCCTGTAATTCCCTGGTTTATCCCTACTACCCTTCTTGAATAATGGTACTACGTTAGCTGTTCTCCAGTCCTCTGGTACCTCCCCTGTGGCCAGAGAGGTTCTGAAAATTTGTGTCAGAGCCCCTGAAATCTCCTCCCTTGCCTCACACAGCAGCCTGGGATACATCTCATCTGGGCATGGGGATTTATCTACTTTTAAGCCTGCTAAAACCGCTAGTACCTCTTCCCTCTCAATACTAATTTGTTCAAGTATATCACAATCCCCCTGCCTGATTTCTATGCCTACATTGTCCTTCTCCATAGTGAACACAGATGCAAAATATTCATTTAAAACCCCACCTACATCTTCTGGCTCTACACACAGATTGCCACTTTGGTCCCTAATGGGCCCTACTCTTTCCCTGGTTATCCTCTTGCCCTTAATATACTTATAAAACACCTTGGGATTTTCCTTTATTTTGCCCGCCAGTATTATTTCATGCCTGCTCTTCGCTCTCCTAATTCTTTTTTAAGTACCCCCCTGCACTTTCTATACTCCTCTAGGGCTTCCACTGTTTTTAGTCCTTTGTATCTGCCGAAAGCCTCCCTTTTTTTCCTAATCCATTCTCGTATATCCTTGACATCCAGGGTTCCCTGGGCTTGTTGGTCCCACCCTTGACCTTTACGGGAACATGTTGCCATTGTACTCTCTCTATTTCCTTTCTGAAAGACTCCCACTGCTCTGATGTGGATTTTCCTACCAGTAGCTGATCCCAGTCCACTTTGATTCCTCTGTCCTACCAATTTACTTTCTACGTTAAATCATGTTGATCTGCCACATCACAGAAGCTCACCTGCTGCATGAGCATCATCACACACTAATCTCCTTTTCACATCCTGCAGCCAACAAACAGGTTCGAAACATGCAGCTGGCCAAAGTAAGCATGTGACACTCGCCTTCCCTCACTCCGATGTCTGATTGGGCACCAGGCACTGAACTGGTCGTGATGCCCACCAGCTGACTGGCCCTTTCTTCATGCTCACTCATCTCCTTCAGAAAGGCCACACCACCACCGGTTCTCAACCATCTTACTCCACATAGACATGAAAAATAAAAATGTGTTTGTTGGTGTGGGAGAGACAAGTTAGGTGCTTTGGAGACAGGATCTAATTCACCAATTCTTACTTCACACCTCAAATCCCTGGAGATTTGAGCACTTCAAAAGCAATTAGTGAGGCTCGTCTCCAATGGCAACTGAGTTTTACTGACCAGTTGACATTAGCTTGAACCGTAACCACCCATAAACAAGCTCTTCACTATTCACTGCATCAGTAACCGTAAGGACATTCAAAAAAATCTTAATTTTTTAATTTATAAAAATCTGTACAAACCCTAGCAGATTGCACTGTATCATTAAATGTTTAGCGGCACTGTCCGCTGTCCGAGGGAGGGAGCAGTTAGCGCTCAGAGCCTGTGCCACCTCCTTCCATGCCAACATGCTGACTTTCCGTGGCACCCTAGACTTCCCATTCCCCAGAAGCCACTGACCCCTCGCCTGCACCTCATCAAGGAATCCACACAGGTCGTCATCTCCAAAGTTGTGAGACCTCTTCTCTCATCCATCTTTTGTTCTGCCATCTTTGTTCTGTGAGTAAGTGCATGCTGTGTTAATTTTCAACGGGCTTTTAAAAACAGTTAATTACTTTGCACTCCTTTTTACAAACTGTTCATTTTACTTTGGTGTAATGTTTAAAGCTGTTCATGTACTGCCTTTTTAAAAGTTTTTAAATATTTCTTTGCAATGAAACTAACTTTCTACAGTTAAGAGGTCATTTAAAGACTGTACTCACCACTCTGTAACGATCCTGACAGAATTGGTGGCTGCAGCTTCACTCTTTATTGTGCCATGTGATCAGACTTTTTCTTGGTCGATGCCAGACCCTGTAGAGGGTGCCACGCTGTTTCATCGCCCAATAACAGAAAGCTGCCATGAAAATGGTCATGCAAATTTAATGGGCAAGGGCAAGTCTAACAAACAGCGAGCGCCGTTCGTTCACCACTTACAGAAAATCCTGTCCCATTGTTGCTGAGAAATGGAACGGAGCATCTCTCCGTTTTGGATACCCAGTTTAAGCATCAAGTACTCAAGTTAATTATAGTCCATGTTATATGCAAAGTAAGGCTCTATCCACCCTGGCAACAAACCTTTACCTCAACTCAGAAGAGCGCTTCCAACTGAACCGGTGTGATACTCCCATTTCCTACAACAGCAATTCTGTTACATCTCTAACTGAAGATTGCCGATTGGTGTTAAATTAGAGGCTGTTTTTACTGTGGGCCAGCTTCCACAAAAAACTGTTTGGATACTGTCCAGACTTGCTTCATACTGGACTGTTAGAGCTAGCAGAGAGAGAAAACAGCTCATCAGTCTGAGCTGGATTCAAGCCCAGGTTCTCAGAGATGAAAGAACAGTGTGCTAATCTACTGCACCAGCTAGCCCTGCATTACCAGTGTACAGTTTCCATTTCTCAAACTAACAATTCTTATGACTTTGCTGAACAAGATAGCTAAGTTAGGCCCAGGTCTACACCATGGATTCAGGGTTATTAGAAACTGGGCTAAGACTTCACAAACTCAGTTCAAGTAGAGCCTTTGAAATCAGTAGGAAAGGAAATGAATCATTCATCCATTTTTAAGTTTTTTTTCTCACCAATTTTCCCCCTCCTCTAGTGAGGGCATGACTGCTTGCTTTGAATATGGTTCCACGAGCACCAAAGTCTTTTACTATTCCATCTGAGTAGCAGTTGCTCATGTCAGAAGGTATATAGTGAATGCCAACAGGGGGGTGGGGGGAGAAAGGAAATGGGAAGAAAGGGGGGAAAGAAAGGGGGGAAAGAAAGGGAGGGAGGAAGGGAGGAATGAATGAAGGAAGGAAGGAAGGACCTGAGAGACCAAATGGGGCCTCGGTTTAATGTCTCATCCAAAAGACGGCACCACCGACAGTGCAGCACTCCCTCAATACTGCACCGGAGTGTCAGCCTGAATTATATGCTCAAGTTTCTGGAGTGGGACTGTTAAGTCATCTGGGAAGCAAAACGGAGACTTTCAATTCATCAGTCTGAGATGCATTGAAATCTACTTCTAAGAGTTGAAAGGATTGTATTCCAAGCCACTGCCGCATTCCAGAGCTTTCATTAAAAATTGCACATAAACTTGAATTTTTGTCTTCAGTGGTGAATGCAAAGTTACATTTTTATTCAGGATTCAATGCATTTGGTTCACCAGTAAAAGCCATAGCAAATCTGTAGCTTCTTGCTCCTTACTATCTAGTCAGACTGAGTTTTACATGCCGATTTCTTCCTCTCACTCTTTTTTTGATAAGGCGCCAAGTCTTGCTGGAATATAACTGTATGGGTATCAGAGCTCTCTAGTGCCAAATTCTTCATGTGAGCCTTGACAGTGAGTGTGAGCAGGCTATTCGACAATCATAGCGAAGTCTGATCTGCAATCGACATCCACCCATACACACTTTCCAGTAAGGGTCACGGCACAGCAATCAGGCATGGAAACCTTGGCTAACTCCCCCTTTTTATCTTCCCTCCAGCCAAGGATATGGCAGCCACCTGCAACAGCTTAAATGCTGCTTTGGCTGAGATTAATTAACTCGGCTGTGCTGAGAATCAAACCTCGGATTTTTTGGTCTTGCATACAGATTTTTAGCCGCTAGCTTCCAATACTGTAGATTTGAAGTTGACAGGAGGATGAATAGTACAAGATTAAATGTACTGACCTAGAAACGTTGCAGTGAACCATTTTATGTAGGACAACTCAAGAACCACATTAAACATCACACATGAAAACATTGGATATAAACCCAAATTACAGTCCATTATTCTTCCATGTTATTCACACTTTCATTATGTTGTGAGTCCTTTGAAGTTGCCCGTATTGTGCAAAGGTGACTCCTTTGTTTGTACAAATCATACTGAATCTATTAAAATTCTCCTCACATCAAAAACTCCAACGCATGCTGTCAACAACACCTCACATCTAAAATCGATGCACAGCTTATTTTTATACGTTGCAGATCAAGGCTTCTTCAGGATGTGATGGCTGCCTATCTCCCTGTTTTAATGGCCGAAAGGGCCATGCATTTTCTGCAGTGCTGCCTTGTGATGCACTCACTGTTGGAAGCTGTGTTTTTGGGGCTATCTCCAGTCACTGGTGCAGACATATATGATACAGGTATGAGAGACTTGAGTTATGTGGAGGGACTAGAGAAGCATAAAAGGCTATGGAGAGATTTAATAGAGGTGGTAAAAATTGTGAAGAGTTTTGATAGAGTCAATAAGAAGAAACTGTTTCCACTGGCATTGAAGGTGGGGAGGGAGAGGGCTGGAGAAAATCAGCTTTTAAAGTAGGTGTATAACTAAACATAATGAAAGAGGTAATTGTTTCAGGGTCCTCTTTAATTGCATCAGTTAACTCCAACAGAGGTTGAGGAATTGACGATGTGGCATTCAGATTTCCCTGGATTATTGATGGCTTACCTATTCAAGGTGGATTCTTATTTCTTCCTATGGAATAGAAAGAGAAAAGAGCGCATTAGCAAAATTCATTGGCCGGAAATTTCTGGGGTCCGTGCGGGCACAATTGGAGGCAGGTCGGGTGGAAAATTTGAAAAATCTTGCAGCAGGTCAGGAACCCGCCATCATCCCACCTCCACGTACCTTTCCCTCGGGCGCGTTTGCCGGTGCGGCAGCAACCCGAATGACAGAGGCGGGCGAGCTAATTTAAATCATTATTAGGTACATGTCAGACCCTTAAACCTCTTTTTAACCCTACCATTCAAATTTCATTGGACGACCACGGGAACCACATCTGTCAACCTGAGGCGGAAGTTGAGTGGCCATTGATCCAGCTTATTAGTGCACAGCATGAAAAGTACAATAAAAACTCTCACAGCTGATCACTTTCCTCAGGCAGAAGCTATTGCTGACTACATTGCCAGCACAGATTTAACTTTCTGCAGGCTGCAAGTGTTTCCAGCAAAGTCGCCATCCAGTGTCACCTCATTGGTAGAACCTCTCTCACCATTGACAGATTGCTTCTGTCATCTCTTCTATTCTGTCTCACCTTGGTCCTCAGAATCAGACCACGATAAGCCCCAACACCAGCAGCACCAACAACAACACCACCAACTTTCTCCTCAACCACCTGATGCTGCACAGGACAGAGGACATCAGCACAGGGCTGCACCGCGCCGGAGGTGATACACCCAACACAGGGTACACAGGCAGAGGATGAGCTTCCTCAACATGACTGAGCAGCAGTGCCAAAGGAGGTTCAGGCTATCGCGCCAGGTTGTCGCAGACATTTGCAGATTGCTGGAGCAATCCCAGAGGAGTGGGTGGACACCCCTTACCAGTGGCTGTCACAGTCAACTTCTTCACCTCAGGCTCTTTCCAGGGTTCTGAGGCAGACATTTGTGGCATCTCGCAGTCGGCCACCCACAGATGCATCACACAGGTCACCCATGCCCTCTTTGACAAGTCAGCCAATTATATCAACTTTGCCACTGATGAAGCCAGGATTACGGAGCAGGTGCTGGCCTTTGCTGCTCTGGCTGGCTTCCCATGGGTGCAGGGCGTCATCGACTGCACACATGTGACCATCAGGGCACCCGATCATCACCCAGGAGTCTTTGTGAACCACAAGGACTTCCACCCCCTCAATGTGCAGCTCGTCTGCAACCATAGGAAGATCATCATGCATGTGTGTGGCAAATTCCCTGGCAGCTGCCATGACTCTTTCATCCTGCACCAGTCCAGCCTCCCTCAGCTCTTCGCTCCTCCAAACAGACTTTCTGGCTGGCTGCTTGGAGACAAGGGATATCCACTGAAGATGTGGCTCATGACACCCTTGAGGAGGCTAAGTACTGAGGGCCAGGACAGATATAATGAAAGCCACATTTCCACCATATGAGTCATAGAGCAGACAATAGGCATGCTGAAAATGCACTTCAGATGCCTTGACAGGTCTGGAGGAGCCCTTTTGTATGCACCAGCCAGGGTCTCCAGAATTGACATCGTCTGCTGTGCCCTGCACAACATTGTGCAGCAGTGAAGATTAGCGCTGCATGAGGAGCAAGGCACTGAGCGCACAGTCTCTTCAGAGGAGGAGGAGGTGGAGCAGGAGGAACCTGTGATCCAGATCACACCAGCACCCGAGCACATTGCTGCCTGGGAGGCCATGAAAGGATATTTACTAGTCCTAGCCCCTTTGGGGCTATCCTGGATCAGGCGTATTTTTCAGATGTTCACTTTCAGCTAAAGTTTGAGGTAGCCGAATCCTAAAGATGCTTAACTGGGGCCAAAGGTCCGGGCTATCTCTCCCTAAAGGAAAGGAACAACCCGAGAATGTTACCGTCCTCCAGATAGCGCTTTTAATAAGTTTAGCTAGACTGTAACATCCCGGATATTATGAGGGTCCGGAGAAATCCCCTCAGAAACGTACCTCTTCACCAAAGAGTGTACAGAGATTGAGTTTGTGAGTTATTGATACAGAAGACTTATGTGAGATAATTCTAAAAATATATAGAGATTTATTAAAAGAACCGACATGCAATTTACTGTTGGTGAATCAGTCAATTGCAACGTTAACAGTTCTAAAAAGAGAAAAAATACGATCTTATTTTTAAATCTTAACTTCGCTACAGTATTACAGTTCTTAAAATTTTCTATACAGGATAGCCATCAATATCAAAATACCTTTGATCCCCGAGGTACAAAGAATGGTAGACCACAGAGCCTGCCTCTGTAGTCCGGAATCGCTTCGCCCGATTAAAGCAACTCTGATATCCCATTTGAGACTTCAATATTTATACCCTTTTTCAGTTGTGTTTCCTTTAAGGTTTCTGCTGATGCAAGTTAATTATCACTATTCGTCTTTCTGCTGACCTCTGCAATTCTTTGCTGCCACATCAGCTTGTAATATTCCAGAATCTGCCACATCTCCAGGTGTTCTGGGTTCACCACATAAAAAGGTGTGAAAGGCAGATGTCCCTTATTTTATGTGTCATCTTTACAAGGGCAGATTTTCCTTATCTTATGTGCCATCTTTACGAAGTTTAATTTATATCACATATCCAGGGTTGACCAATGTGTTGTTCCCAAAAGGTCAGCCACTCGGAGCCATCCCATTCTTCTGTTTCAATAAGGTTATTTATTCAGGGTCAACAACTTGTCCTGTTTCAATCACCAGAATTCTTTCATAGCTATTTCATAGTTAGGTTTCTAAATTTCCAAACCTGTTTGTCATGTTTTAAAGAATTTATATGGTAGAGTTCCTTATAAGGTACTCTTCAGGGTCAACCACTGTCTTATCTCAACAAGGCCAGAATTCTTTCATAAGATAGTGTATTTTTCTAAAAAGGCTATATAGTATGGTTTTCTAAAAAGGTTATATAGTATATTCCTTCACAGCCAGGGATGGGCTCATCATGGCCGGATTTACTTAACTTTACGGTGTACACCCATATGACTGCCACATGCTGCCCCACAGCAACATCATAAACCATCCCTACAATGAGCAAGCCATTGCTTTCACACTGACCACCATTGTTGGAGGTAACGTTACGTCTTACCATTCACTCCAACTCATTAAACCACTTTCAAATATGCACACAAATTTGTCCCCATCACCTGCGACACGGTGGTGTTCATGTTGGAGATGGACTCCTCCATTTTCTGCCAATTTGCAGACATCGTGCTCGCAAAACCTGTTACAGCCTCCTGCACTTCTTGCTGCACCTCCAGGATCGCTCTCTTTCTGGATGGCCCCCGAGGCTCAGCGTCTGCATGCAGCTGTGCAGAGCTGGGAGCGTCCTGCGCCCTCCAGCGAGGAGTCTCCACTGCTTTCCCTGTCTCCACCATCTGCTCTTGCTCACTTGTGAGTTGTGAGACACCAGATGACAACACTACTCTATCTTGCGTGGCACCCAGAGAGGTCTGCGTAGCTCCACTGGTGCTGGGTGTGCTCATATCTGGCGATGGTGCACCCTCAGAGGCTGAAGGCTCCTCTGAGGAGTCATCTTCCTCTTCCTCCTGGACAATGTGGGGGGGGTTATTGCGCAGAGCAGCCTTAATAGGCCCCATTAACGCAAAGTCGATCTGAGGAGCGGCACGGAATCAGGAACGGGGTCGCGACCCGCCATGGCGACCGCCCACACCCAACCTGCCCAGGTACGGAAAAGTCCAGCCATTGACTTCAATAAAATTGAAGTGTTTGAACATATGGCATGCTTTACTTCCTTGAAGGCTTTGCAGTTGTGACAAATGAGAGAATGGGGAAAGCACTATCGACTGGATTCCATGATCTATAGGGCATGATTTTGGAGGATATTTGCAGAATATTCGGTATACTCTCTCCCAGGGATCTTATTAAATCCCTCTGTCTGTTTTCCCACAAATCAGTGCCAACCAATATCCTGATCCTATGCTCAGTGGGAGAGCGAGAGATGGCTCCAAAGATTCTACCTTTCTTCAGGATAGCAGCACCAAAAAGTTTTATACTGAGAGCTGTTAGAGGTGGAAGAAAGTCAGCAGACAAAGGCTGTTGGAGATTCCAAGCCCAGATAACCAGTTTGTTGCAAGTCCATCCCAGAATTCAGTGTCCCTCCATCCCAAAGGCTTAATCATATGGAGAAGTCATTCATTTCAGACCCCAGACCCTCAGGTATTAAAATAGGACTGCGAGACTTCTATCATATTCTTGTTGTGAGTCAATCCAAATTTCAACAGTTTATATTCTAATACGAAGGAGACAATGTATAGAACCCTAGAGCATTTATTTATAAAGATCCAAATAAACTCAAATCAATTATGAGAATGCATTGTTTTATGTGCAGTAGGTGGAAAAAACTCTCCTTCATTTAAAACCTCAAACGATGGGTGTTTGCTTGTTGCCTAGCTCTACAAATAGTGATTTGTCTGCATTATCCTCTAACAGCCATCTATGCTGGGCTTAATGATGTTGATTCTATAAGCACCAGACCACATTAAGCTAACCTGTATGAATCACCAGTTGCGCAGTTAAAATTTTAAAGCGATTTTCCAAAATAATTGTCCTATGCCTACAAAAATTGTGATTTTGATTTTGTCATATCTTCAGCTTCCTCCGGAACCATTTTAATTACACTGAGCAAATTTATCTTTTTTTCAGTAGCTGAATTGTACACTTTCATTTGGTGCCACTTTGATCCGTTACTCTTTTGTACTGGACCTTTATCAGAGTAGAAAAGGCACTGGTGAGATCAGAGAGCAAACTGCAGTATAAAAAAACAAACAATTACACACACACCATTCAGCTTATTTCCTTTTCATACTGCAATGATTTTTATAACGGCAAACTTAACTGTTTAGTATTTTCTTAGTGTATATGCCAATGAGAAAAAATAATTCCAAATAATTTTACTTTTAAAAAGCTACATATAAAACAAGGTATCATCAGGAAGTAGTTAAAAGCAGTAAAAAGGTTAAAAGGTTTCAGAGAGTATCGTAGGTCAAAGGATAAAGTATTAAACCTCAAGACTGTGTTATGGTCTGCTCCAAATTCCTGGTAAATTTCCAGGGTTCAGAACTGTCCTAACAGTAATTTATTCAGTTAAAAGCAAAATACTGCGGATGCTGGAAATCTGAAATAAAAACAGAAAATGCTGCAAATACTCAGCAGGTCAGGCAGCATCTGTAGAGAGAGAAACAGAGTTAAAGTTTCAGGTCGATGACCCTTCGTCAGAACTGGAAAAAGTTGGAGATGTGACAGGTTTTTAAGCAAGTGTAGGGGCAGGGAGAGGGGGGGAGGAGAGGAAAGAACAAAAGGGAAGGTCTGTGTTAGGATGGAAGGCAAGAGAGATTAAGAGACAAAAGGGATGATGGTGCAAGGCAAAAGAAGATGGTAATGGGACAAGTTAAGAAACAAAAGATGAGTCTAGAAGAGGTGTAAATGGCAATGGCAGAAACATCAACAGCTGCCATGTGAAAAAAAATAGGGGTAGAGGTTATGGTCTGAAATTGTTGAACTCGATGTTGAGTCCAGGAGGCTGTAAAGTGCCTAATCGAAAGATGAGGTGCTGTTCCTCGAGCTTACATTGAGCTTCATTGGAACAGTGTAAGAGGCTGAGGACAGAGAGGTCAGAGTGGGAGTGGAGCGGAGAATTAAAGTGACAGGCGACCGAAAGCTCGGGGTCCCCCTTACGGACTGAACGGAGGTGTTCCGCAAAGCGGTCACCCAATCTGCATTTGGTCTCCCCAGTGTAGAGAAGACCGCATCGTGAGCAGCGAATACAGTATACTAAATTGCAAGAAGTACCAGTAAATCGCTGTTTCACCTGGAAGGGGTGTTTGGGGCCCTGGACAGTGGGAAGGGAGGAGGTAAAAAGGCAGGTGTTGTATCTCCTGCGCTTGCACGGGAAGGTGCCGGGCGAAGGGGAAGGGGTGTTGGGGTTGATAGAGGAGTGGACCAGGGTGTCGCGGAGGGATGCTGAAAGGGGAGGTGAGGGGAAGATGTGTTTGGTGGTGGGATCACACTGGAGGTGGCGGAAATGGCGGAGGATGATCCGTTGAATGTGGAGGCTGGTGGGGTGAAAGGTGAGGACAAGGGGAACCCTATCGTGGTTCCAGGAGGGAGGGGAAGGAGTGAGAGCAGAAGTGCGGGAAATAGAACGGACAAGGTCAAGGGCCATGTCAACCATGGTAGAGGGGAATCCTCGGTTGAGGAAAAAGGAAGACATGTCGGAAGCACTAGTATGGAAGGTGGCATCGTCAGAGCAGATGGGGTGGAGATGGAGAAACTGGAGAATGGAATAGAGTCCTTACAGTAAGCGGGGTGGGAGAAAGAGTAGTCCAGGTAGCTGTGAGAGTCAGTGGGCTTATAGTGAATATTTGTCAATAGCCTATCCCCAGAAATGGAGACAGAAGTCGAGGAAGGGAAGGGATGAGTCGGAGATGAACCATGTGAAGGTGAGGGAAGGGTATAAATTGGAAGCAAAGTGAATGACATTTTCTGGTTCAGGGCAAGAGCAGGAAACGGCACCGATACAGTCATCAGTGTACCGGAAAAAGAGGTGAGGGAGGGGACCTGAGGAGGACGGGAACAAAGAATGTTCCACATATCCCACGAAAAGGCAGGCATAGCTGGGACCCATGCGGGTTCCCATAGCAACACCTTTAATTTGGAGGAAGTGAGTGGAATCATAGGAGAAGTTGTTCAATGTGAGAACAAGTTCAGCCAGGCGAAGGAGGGTGGTGGTGGAAGGGGGCTGGTTGGGCCTCTGTTCAAGGAAGAAGCGGAGCACCCTCAGGCCATCCTGGTGGGGGATGGAGGTGTAGCGGGATTGGACATCCATAGAGAAAAGGAGATGGTTGGGGCCAGGAAACTGGAAACTGTTAAAGTGGCAGAGGGCGCCGGAAGAGTCGCGGATGTAGGTGAGGAGAGACTGGACAAGGGGAGAAAAAATAGAGTCGAGATAGGAAGAGATAAGTTCCGTGGGGCAAGAACAGGCTGAAACGATGGGTCTACCAGGGCAGTCCTGTTTGTGGATCTTGGGAAGGAGGTAGAAGTGGACTGTGCGGGGTTGGGGAACTATGAGGTTGGTGGCTGTGGAAGGAAGATCTCCAGAGGAGATAAGGTCAGTGACAGTCTTGGAAATGATGGCTTGATGTTCGGTAGTGGGGTCATGGTCCAGGCGGAGGTAGGAGGAGGTGTCAGAGAGTTGGCGTTCAGCCTCCACAAGGTAGAGGTCGGTTCGCCAAACAACAACAGCGCCACCCTTGTCAGCAGGTTTAATGACAATGTTGAGGTTGGATCTGAGAGAATGGAGTGCTGTGCAAGTGATGTTGGTTAAGATCTGTTACAAGCCTTTATGAAAAAAAATATACAGCTGGTAGCAAAATTAGGTTGTTGCACTTTTTGTATGAAACCTGCTTATTTATTTCATAAATATTATGGCCCGGATTTTGTGGTAGGAATAACAGTGAGGCTATCAGCGCTTACCATTATTATGCAGTGAATCGGACAGCCACATCCGGCGTCCGCACAGGCACAGTAGAACATGGAAATCAGGAAGTTGCTGTCCAATTTGCCCAGCTCCTTCACAAGCTTCACTATACCAGTACCTTGCTGAGAGACAGCATTAAAACACATGAAGGACGTGAAGTTGTGATACTTACCCACTAGATACCCGCTAAACATGCCAGAAAAAGTTAGGGCTTGTCAATTCCAGTGTGAGTGAATTCTTAATGGCGTGATAATTCTTAATTACTCTGAAACAACCTCTCTGGCACTGAAAATTTAATTTTACAAGTGTGCAATCTCATTCCTTCAGATTTTAATTATTGCTGGAGATTTCTTAAAAATATAAAAAAAGAATTTTACTTTTTCTTTCTGTCTCTCTTATCTCTCTCTCTTAATCCCATCTTTCTTTCCCTGTCTTTATTTCGCTTTCTGTATATGATTTTACATTGAATTAAATATTGTAACTTACACTTCCTGGTTTAGACTCTGCGTGTCTCAGTAAGGATTCTTCAATCTGATTGGTTGAAGAGACATGCTGACGCTTGTCTTGTTCGTACAGGTCCCAGATCCCCTGGAGAGGGCGCCGCACTGAAATGGATCTCTAATTACCATAAGTTGACACAGAAAAGCCCATGAAAAGTCTGTAAGTGTAATGAACGGCAAGCATCCGGGCCTAGAAATGAGTGTATCTTTTTCTGTGCTTCTGTGAGGAAATCAGTAGTGGATGTAGTGTTTACATTTTTCCACATTGGCACCCTGTATCAAGTATAGCATAGGCCAGATGCAGAGCAAAGCTCCATTTTCTGTCTCTACTCCATTCTTAATGGGACAGAGAGAAAACAGATTTTGTTTCAGCATTCCAATCTGGAAATGGCATCCAATCCCTAGAGTGAGAGGTCACTACACCAGTGTACTGTGCCAGCAGATCTCCCCTTCGTCTTTACCCCCAAATTATAGTCATCATTATATTACCCATGCATCAAATATACATAAAGACAGATAAGCAACTAGTTTTTACCTGTCTGCAAGTGTTATTCTAAAGATGGTAGTAAGAGAAGTACAAGAGAGATATAGGTGGGCTTTCTTTCCCATTTCTCCTTCTTGAAGTTGCCTTGCCTCTTTGACCACCTGCCCCAGCTGGTTAAGCTAAGATTAGGAATCAGCAATGAGTGGAATCAAGAGGAGACACTCATATCTTACCAATTTACAACACAGTCTAGAAATTGCTACTCAAAGGTTAACTGAGTATTATTTTAGGTTTTTGAGCATTACAAAGAAAGTTGCTAACACCTGGTTTTACGGATTTCACTGAGTACACTAAAACGTGCCCTTTAACAACTGCATAGTGGACCTTGCAATGGAGAGACACATTAATTAATGCAGAGATGCACTTGTTAACAGCACTAAGCAGCCAATTAATATCCTGAAATAACTCAGTACAGCTACCAGCACTGCAATTTTATATCAATATGGAGAGTGTAAGGTCGAGCAAAAGCCAATTCAACAACTAGGGACTGGACGTACTGCCTGAAGGAGTGCAAGAAAGGAAAAATAGAATCTAGTACCCACCTATCCACGCCTGTCACATGTAAATATGCAGATCGTGACATCAATCATTGTGCAACACCTGAAGTGATGCATGGCTGCGATTTTGGACGTTGCCGCTTTGCACATCGCCCTCTCCAAACAACGCATGGAAGAATGTGTGTGCAGCAGTATTACAGAGACGCTGTCAGCGCTTCTTAAAATGACACACACAACTTTCAGGTAAGTTTCGATTTCAGCTTTTGCACTGTATTCTTTTTACATTTTATTGGAGTAGTGACTTGATGCAATACAGTTAAAGAGTTGTTAAAGTGTGCAGGGAGTGCAAGGAGTGCTGCTGGATGCTTGCAAGGCTTTGGATGTTAAAGGAAGGCCTCTGAGAAAATCACTTGCTCCCACTCCTGGGAGCTCTAGTTGCAGTCCCCCTTGGGCTGCAGCATCACATGGAGATGAAGCAGAGGCAGCAAAGGGAACAACCTGCTCGCAGAGGGAAGAGGAAGACGCAGAAGAGGAGGAAGCAGAAGAGGAGGAAGCAGAAGAGGAAGACTCAGAAGAAGAAGATGCAGAAGAGGAAATAGCAGAAGGAAGGAGGCAACCCAGACAGCCCCTTTGTGGCCAGGATATCCGGGATCGAATCATCTGCCTGCGGCACTAGTGAACACAACCCCAATTCCCCTTTCAACATTAGTCCCACACCTTACCTTCCCTCTGTTACTGACCATCACAGCATCCTCTTGGCTACAATGCTGAAATAAAAGCCACCACAAAGCAAACTTTCCAATCCAACTTTATCCATATATGCATCCAATATTACATCAAAAAATCAACCAATCACCCTTGTGCATTCCCTTAGTAACTGTCTTGCGTGTGCCTTTGCTTATCCTAGTGCTACTCCAGTGGCTGCAGCATGGCTGGTGAAAGGTGGCTGGCTTTCAGTGGGGGACACTGCAGATGGCCTTACAAGACAAACTCAAGGAGCTGGTGGCTGGGAGTGTGAAATCGAGTGATGGTGTTTCTTCTTCTTCTCCTTCACTCTCCTCTTTTTCTTAGTCAACCACTGGCTGGGTAGGCTGGATTTCAAGGGTGTCTGAAATGAGGAAGGCACAAGGGTAGGGTAGTGGTGAGGGGAGGGCAGGAAAGCAAGAGGTGCATTGCTTACACCATGTGCAGCTTGTAGATCAGAAGAGGTTGTGGGATGAGGGGGAAGTGGGATGTGAGAAGGAGGATAATATATGAGGATACCAGCATCTTGTATTCTTTCAACCCCACCGCTGGCCAAGGGCTCAGACATGCCCTTGTCAAAAATGGACAGCACCAGCTCCTCCAAGGGGGTGAGGTGAAGCTAGGAATGGGAGGTGCGCCTCGTGTTTGGCACCGATTGTTGGTAGGTGAGTGATGGGGGCGATCGTGCATTGAGCAGTCTGTGAGGCTAATGGTGCAGTTTTTGTTTTATTCGTTCATGGGATGTGGGCATCGCTAACAAGGCCAGCATTTATTGCCCATCCCTAATTGCCCTTGAGAAGGTGGTGGTGAGCCATCTTCTTGAATCGCTGCAGTCCATGTGGTGAAGGTACTCACACAGTGCTGTTAGGGAGGGAGTTCCAGGATTTTGACCCAGCGACGATGAAGGAACAGCAATATATTTCCAAATCAGGATGGTGTGTGACTTGGAGGGGAACTTGGAGGTGGTGGTGTTCCCATGCACCTGCTGCCCTTGTCCTTCTAGGTGGAAGAGGTCGCGGGTTTGCGAGGTTCTGTTGAAGAAGCCTTGGCATTGCTACAGTGCTTCTTCTCTTCTTAGGCAGTCCCTCGGAACCGAGGATGACTGCTTCTACATTAAAAAATGAGTTCTCAGGTGACTGATGAGTCCAATGCGGGACCTACAGTCTCTGTCACAGGTGGGGCAGACGGTGGTTGAAGGGGCGGGTGGGTGGGGTGCTTGGGTTGATGTGCGCTCCTTGCGCTGCTTGCGCTTGACTTCTGCTTGCTCCTGGCGAAGAGACTCAAGGGGGGAAAAATTAGGTCGCGCCCCATTTGGGGCGCAAATATCGTCTGGACGCAAATATTAGCGCCTGGCACTAATTATCGCCACTGACAGGAAACTTCACTTTTACCGCCCCGGGAGGTGATTGCAGCGCTAAATCAGGCGCTGCACACCTGTCTTAAGGCGCAAAGGCCAAGGAGTGAGGCGCTAACTCAGAGCGCTGGCGAAGCTCATGTAATGTCAGTCAGCAATGGAACACACACACAATGGCACGGGCCAGTTCTTAAAGGGGATGGTTAATCTTGCTTTCCATCCACATCCTGTTCATTGCTGCCTTGAATCTCGGCCTGGAGAGACTTGCACATCAAATGTGCTGGAAAGAACAATGGAGAGTACCAGGCAAAGAGCTCAGAGTGCAGCTCCCACAGTCTCTGCTAAATCGATACAAGGAATGGCAAATCAAAATGAACCTGCAAACTGCTGCTCAGTACCCAAAACTCCTTCACACAACGTTGAATCTCTCCAGAAGTCTCTCCCTCTCTCTCTCAGAATGCGTAGTTCAAAAATGCCACCAACAATAAAAGACAGGAAGAGGCCCCCTTTAAATAGCGCCCCCCCAGCCCCACAGCGATTGATAGCGTTCCAGTCTTCTGGTCGTTGGATGCGCCAGGCGGTAAGGCAGGGGGCGCCACTCAATTTCCGCTCCGGGGCGCCACAAGGGCGTTGCACCATGGAATGACGTCACAATCTGCGTGCGCAGGTGGTCGCAGCGGTAAAGTTTAGTGCCGCCGCACAATGTCTAGTTAAGTTCCCGAGCGGCGCAAACATCGCTGCACCCGGGCGTTAGCGGCTTTGCGCCCCATTAGCACCCTCTTAAGGCGCTAACGGGAGGCGGAACCAACTGAATTTTTACCCCAAGGTGTTTGGCGCCTTCCTGGATGCTTCTCCTCCACTTTGTGCGGTCTTGGGCCAGGGATTCCCAGGTGTCAGTGGGGATGTTGCACTTTTTCATGGAGGCTTTGAGGGTGTCCTTGAAGCGTTTCCTCTGCCCACCTGGGGATCTCTTGCTGTGTCGGAGCTCCGAGTAGAGCGCTTGTTTTGGAAGTCTCGTATCGGGCATGCGGACGATGTGACCCATCCATCGGAGCTGATCGAGCGTGGTCAAAGTGTCGATGCTGGGGATGTTGGCCTGAGCGAGAACACTGACGTTGGTGCGCCTATCCTGTCAATGGCTTTGGGGTGCCTGCTGTACATGTCCATGTCTCTGAGGCATACAGCAGGGCAGGTATCACTGCTGCTCTGTAGACCATGAGCTTAGTGCCGGGTTTGAAGTCCTGGTCTTCAAACACTCTCTTCCTCAGGTGACCGAAGGCTGCACCGGGACACTGAAGGTGGTGTTGGACTTCGTCATCGACGTCTGCCCTTGTTAACAGTAGGCTCCCGAGGTATGGAAAGTGGTCCACGTTGTCCAAGACCTTGTCGTGGATTTTGATAATCAGGGGACAGTACTGTGTGATGGGGGTAGGTTGGTAGAGGACCTTTGTCTTACGGATGTTTAGTGTAAGGCCCATGCTCTCATACGCTTCGGTGAAGGTGTTGACAATGGTTTGGAGTTCGACCTCTGAGTGAACGCAGATGCAAGCGTCGTCTGCATACTGTAATTCAGTGACAGAGGATGGGACGACCTTGGATCTGGACTGGAGGCGACGGAGGTTGAACAGTTTTCCGTTTGTTCTGTAAATTAGCTCCACTCCAGCGGGGAGCTTACTGAGGGTGAGATGGAGCATTGCAGTAAGGAAGATCAAGAAGAGGGCTGGTGCAATGACACAGCCTTGCTTGACCCCGGTCCGTACGTGAATTGGGTCTGTGGTGGAACCGTTGGTCAGGATCACGGCTTGCATATCGTCGTGAAGCAGGCGGAGGATGCATCCTCCATACAGTGCATCTTGTAGATGGTACACACTGCAGCCCCATTGCACCGGTGGTGGAGGGAGTGAATGTTTAAGGTGGTGGATGGGGTGCTAATCAAGCGGGCTGCTTTGTTCTGAATGGTGTCGAGCTTCTTGAGTATTGTTGGAGTTGTACTCATCCAGGCAAGTGGAGAGTATTCCATCACACTCCTGACTTGTGCCTTGTAGATGGTGGAAAGGCTTTGGGGAGTCATGAGGTGAGACACTCGCCGCAGAATAGCCAGCCTCTGACCTGCTCTTGTTGCCACAGTATTTATGTGACTGGTCCAGTTTCTAATCAATGATGATCCCCAGAATGTTGATGGTGGGGGATTAGATGATGGTAATGCCGTTGAATGTCAAGGGGTGGTGGTTAGATTCTCTCTTGTTGGAGATAGCCATTGTCTGACACTGGTGTGGCGCGTGTGTGTTGGTAGGAGTTGGCTTTTGAAGATGCAATCACTGACCTTGACCACTTGTCTGAGGTCATGAAACCTCTTTGGGCACTGGAGCCAGGTCCTGGAGGTGACACTTCTTTCTGGAGGGCCTCCTGGCCCTCTGTGTGTAGAGAACCTCTCCTGCAGTGTTGTCACCCTGCACAAAGCTCAAGTGCTGCGCCCGAGACCTTGGGTGCCCTTTCCCTGGCCTGTTGAGCCATTTGTGTTAATGCTGAAGCACTTTTACCATTTTTATGTGCAGAAGGCAGTTCAGCTTTAAGGGCTAGAGACTGCCTAGTTTTGAATGATTTTTAATTTTTTTTCAGAAAGCAGTTCACCTTTAAGGGCTAGAGACTACCTTGAAAACTAAGGGTGAAAAATTTGCTAGCGAGCATTGTGGGTCAAAAAATCGCCCCAGCGATCGCTAATTCAAGTGCTCCACTTCCTTCTTAGAGCACTAGCCCCGAATATCGGGCCGGTGTGTTCTGCAGCGCTACGCACTGGGCCACGTAGCGCTGCTGCATGGAAAGGCTCATCCCCTCATTAAAGGGGAGGACCCAAGCCCACAACTCTGCGGGGCCCTACCTGGACCACCGTGGAGCAGGGTGCCGTGCCAGCGGCTCGGCACTCAAGAGGAGTGCCAGGCTGCCAGATCACGGCACAGACCCAGGGTTCAAAGATGCAACGGGCCGCGACAAGTAAGTCGGCCAATTTTTTTTCCCCTGCCCGTCACCTCCCCTTTACTTAGCGCCCCGTGAGCCTCCTGCCACTCCGTACCCACCCCCTGAATCGGTCGCTGTCATCGCCCGGCGCAGATTCAGGGGCGCAGGCCAATTTTGCAGGCGGGACGAAAATGGGGCACTGTGCACTGATGACGTCATCATCGCCTGCGCAGCGGAGCGGGGTGCTATTGGTCACCGCCACCGCTAAACTCCTGCTGAATTTAGCGGGAGTTGTTAGCAGCGCCGCGCCTGGGTGGAAAGTTGTTTGTGCCCCGTTAGCGCCCCCCAGGGGCTAACGAGAGGCGCAAATGCACCGAATTTCTAGCCCTAACAGCCTTGCTTTAAGGAAAGGCAGCATCGCTCCAGCGACGCGACCTTGGGCCTCCTGCTGAGCACATCGCCTATCAGCAACGTGATAGTCGCTGGGCTGTGCGCTAAAATCATTTAAATTAGCAGGCAGCACCAAATTTACATGTTGCCTGTGATTTTCAAACGGGCGCGAGCAAATCTTGCCTCGTGGTGCTCGCGCTTATTTTCGGGTCTTATCGAATTTCCCGGCCAAATTCTTCTTCTCATGTATTGTGTATTTACAATTAGGAAGTGTTATGGTAACTTGTGTATACAGCAATAGTTCTTAAAGGGAATTCACACAAGGAATATGCAGCTGTGACAAAATGCAAGGTTTTGTCCATGGCATTATGTTCTGTCTTTTCATTGTGGTACCTTTGCGGTTAATCCAGGTTCACTTAAAGAAAATAACTGTGTGTCTGATACACCATAGTCCATTAAACATATGACACGCTTCTTTTATCATTGAGACATTAATATGTAAATAGCTTAGATTGCACCCTTGTAGACATTTTAAATACTGCTGTTTGCTGCTGCACAATTACTTTGCCCTGATTACATCAGGCTGTAAAACATGCACAGGATGTCAAAGATAATGGTTGAGCATTTTCCATTTATTGCTGCAGTATGCCCCTGAAACTGTGCAGCTTTATGATGTTAACACTAGACTGTATATTTTCAATGTCTTTGTAGTATTCTTCTCCTTGCAAAACAAGGTCGTATGCAATCGCCTGTAATTATGGAGGTCCCAACTATTTTATGGCCAACATCGCAGTCTGCCATGGAACACATGACCATTCCTATGGCATCAGCAATGGAGACATCAGTAGTATAGTGGAAGCATCTTTCATGAATGCACACAATGCTGTTATAGAGACCTTGGGCTCCAGTCTTAAAGATGTGCTCTTCGCCTATAAGATTGCACAGAGATAACCTTGAAGCAGAGACTGACAGACGTTATGGCTTCCCAATGTTCGGCTGTCATACAGAGAGTACCGAGCAAAAGCGCCTGGTCTTGAGTAGTGATGAATGAGGCATCACCAAGCAAATTAACAGGACTAGCGAACTACAACTGCATCAGACTTAGATGGCGTTTTGGATGCAGAGCCACCACAATACACACCCTTAGGAGGTCATGGACCAAAGTTCCAGGAGTCTGCTCTGGAAACTCTGAGGCCAGCCAAACACACTTACACCTTCTAACAAGAAAGCACTTAGAAGTAGTCTGTTCGAACTGTGGGTTATGCAGCTACAGTATTGATCTAGCACTTCATCTGTATAATGGGGCAAGTGCCTGATTTAAATAAAAGTTGGGGACCAACTCGAGCCAGAAACTTAAAAATGGAGGACCATGGTGACCTTGGTGTCACGGGCAGTTCCTTCTGGACAGTAGATCTGATCTGAAGGAGATAGCACAGGTCTGTCACTGCCCATCTGATCAGTCCAGGTTTCTGTGCATAGAACATAATACCCAATGGATAGTGGAACAGCAAGATCAGACTGTACACTCTGTGTCACTTGACATCTATGGTATCAATTTCCTGCTCTTGCTTGCCCTACTCCGTCAAATCCAATGACAGGAGAGCATTGATTGCAAAACCCATTGCAATAAGAGTTCAGTATCTTGAAGGTCAACTATACACTTATACAACATTTTACCTGGCACTACCAGCAAGCGGCATGCTACCTTTGCTGCAAAGCCTCATTTATAAGAGTGGTAGGAAAGCACTGCATGTGTATTGTTAGCCTTGGAATATGGTCTGCTTTTCCCTCAAGTACCTATTATACCAATAATAACAAGTTAAACCCAATGTATTTCTTTCGTGAAGCAGTGCACGGAAGCCATTCATCCTTCGGAGCAATCTGCTACAATGGTCATGAAATGTGTGCTCCTCAGCACTCCCAGTATTACAACCCTGTAACCTCCAAGTAACACAGGTGTTACAGTTAATACTAAAATCTATTCTTCTGCAACACAGCTCCCAATTCGGATCAGTTTCAGCTTTAGTTTCCAGGCAGCCTAAACCAGGCCAACCACCTTAGGCAAACCAGAAGCCAGCTTTCCCCCAATTCCAACCTACCAGATTATTATATTTCATGATAATTGTAATTGAAAGGAGCATAATTGCTGCTCGAAAGCTAATGATTTATCATAAGCAAGTGTTTGGCAACAAGTATTAGCAAGATATTGTTCACGTGTGTTATGACGTCATGTGTGACACTATTATGACAAAAATGATACAAATGATGCAATTACTTTTTAGGCTCCTTCCCTTCCCAAAAGAGTTATGATTCTCCATTAAAATAGATAAGGAATATATAGGTATGGAAGAATTGACCCATATAGACTGAGGCAGGAAAATGCAGAGAGTGCATAAATACAAACAATGTAATAAAACAGCACAAAGTCAACGCAGATAGCAATTCACCAGTGCAAATGTTCACTGTTGGCAGGATGTCATTGCTACTGCTATCAGCAAATATAGAATTGAGCACATAGAACGTATCTAATTAAACTGAAGATTGTCTTTCATGCTGGGGAAAGGGAACAGTCTTGTTCCTTAATGAGAGGACCTGTAAAAGAAGGAAAGATAAAGATGGAAAGAAGAAATAATAAAATACTTATATAAACAAAATATAGCACTTTTTCACAACCTCCAGTACTTTTGAAGTGTCGTCACATATAATGTCGGGATATATGGTAGCTAATTTGCCCACAATGAGAAAAATGACCAAATAATCTGGTTTTAGTGGTGTTGGGTGTTGGTTGAGTGATAAATGCTGGTCAGTACAGCAGAAGAATTCCCTTGCTCTTTTTCGAATAGTGCCATAGGATCTTTTATATCCCTGCAGAGGGCAAGCAGGGCTTTGGTATAATGTTTCACCCGAAAGACAGCATCTATTACAGTGCAGCAGTACTCCTTCAGAACTGCACTGAAATACTCAAGTCGTTGGAGTGGGGCATGAACCCACATCTAGTATTGTACAATGAGAAAGGGTTAATTAATAACCTTGTAGTAAAGGGGCCTTTAGGGAAGAGTGACCATAATATGATTTTATACTGAGTTTGAAAGTGATTTAGTTAAATCAAAACGAGGGTCTTAAATCTAAACAAAGCAAACTACATAGGTATGAGGGGCGAGTTGGCTAAGGTAGATTGGGAAACTACATTAAAAGGTATGACGGTAGAGAAGCAATGGCTAGCATTTAAAGAATTAATACATAATTTACAAATTCCTTTAAGGCACAAAAACCCCACAGGAAAAGTGGTCCAACTGTGGCTAACAAGAGAAGTTAAAGATAGTATTAGATCAAAGGAAGAGGCTTATAATGTTGCCAAAAAGAGTAGTAAGCCTAAGGATTGGGAGGATTTTAGAATTCAGCAAAGGAGGACCAAGAAATTGATAAAGAAAGGGAAAATAGAATGAGAGTAAACTAGCAAGAGACATAAAAACAGACTGTAAAAGCTTCTATAGGGATGTAAAAAGGAAAAGATTAGCGAAGGTAAATGTGGGTCCCTTACAGGCTTTGACAGGAGAAGTTATAATGGGAATAAGGAAATGGCAGAGAAATTAAACAAATATTTGGGCTGGATTTTGTCAATGGGGACGTGATGGAGGCGGGACTCCCACTTTTTGGGTTGTAGTCCCGCCTCCATCGACTTGTGGCCAACCCACTGTATTTTCCCTTGATTGACCTTGTTAAGCCCGCCCAGCGGGCTTAGCAGGCCAATCAAGGGTCCCTTGGATACAGGTGACGTCAGCCATTGAAATTTCATCTGTCAAGAGCTTTTGACAGATGAAATTTCAGCGTTTGACAGCTCTGTGAAGCTGTCAAACACTGACAATATGATTTCTAACTTGAGTCCCTGTACTTAGACTCAGTTAGAAATCAATCCAGCACAGAAAGCAGAGACTGCAGCTTTTGACAGCTCCACGGCCATTCTGCTTTCTGTGCCGTGGATGTGAGGGACTCCCGACACCTGAAGGAAGCTAGCCTGCAGGATAAAGTTAAGGTAAGTAAAAGTTCTTAAAACACTTTACACACACCAAACACACTTACCTCTGCACTCATGCACCCATCACTCACCTGCACACCGGACATCTCGACCCCTCCAAGCCCTCCAGACCGACGGTCCACCTCGCTAAATCGGCGTGGTTCGGACCTGTCGGGAAGCCCACACTTCAGGGCTAAAAATAGGGATTAGGCAAAAAACTACCTGTTAACTACCTGTTAACAGGCAGTTTATTGGCACTAATCCCCTTCCCGCCTCGGGGAGGCGGGTCCCAGCACAGGTCGGGTACCCACCTCCTGGGAAACTGGAATGGAGGCGGGTTGGGGGCGGGATGGGTTCGGGACCCCTGAATCTGCTATTTTCACACCACTCCCGCCTCCAAACCCACCTCCACGGGCCGGTGAAAATTGAGCCCTTTGTGTCTGTCTTCACGGAAGAAGACACAAAAAACTTCCTGGAAATAGTGGAGAACCAAGGCTCTAGTGAGAATGAGGAACTGAAAAAAATTAGTATTAGTAAAAAAATGATACTGGAGAAATTAATGGGACCGAAAGTCGATAAATCCCCTGGACTGATGGCTTACATCCCAGGGTTTTGAAAGCGGTGGCTATAGAGATAGTGGATGCATTGGTTGACATTTTCCAAAATTCCATAGATTCTAGAATGGTTCCCGCAGATTGGAAGGTAGCAAATGTAACCCTACTATTTAAGAAAGGAGGGAGAGAGAAAAAGGTGAACTACAGACCAGTTAGCCTGACATCAGTAGTAGGGAAAATGCTAGAAGCTATTATTAAGGACGTGGTAACAGGGCACTTAGAAAATAATAATAGGATTGGGCAGAGTCTACATGGATTTATGAAAGGGAAATCGTGTTTGACAAATTTGTTAGAGTTTTTTGAGGTTGTAAATAGCAGAATAGATAAGGGTGAACCAGTGGATGTGGTGTATTTAGATTTTCAGAAGGCATTCGATAAGGTGCCACACAAGAGGTTATTAAGCAAAATTAGGGCTCATGGGATTGGGGGTAATATACTAGCATGGATTGAGGATTGGTTAATGGACAGAAAACAGAGAGTAGGAATAAAGGGGTCATTTTCAGGTAACTAGTGGGGTACCGCAAGTATCAGTGCTTGGGCCTCAGCTATTCACAATATACATCAATGATTTGGATGAGGGGACCAAATGTAATATATCCAAGTTTGCTGATGATAAAAAGCTGGGTGGGAATGTAAGTTGTGCGGAGGATGCAAAGAGGCTTCAAGGGGATATAGACAGGCTAAGTGAGTGGGCAAGAACATGGCAAATGGAATATAATGTGGAGAAATGTGAAGTTATCCACTTTGGTAGGAAAAATAGAAAAGCAGAGTATTTTTTAAATGGTGAGAGATTGGGATATGTTGGTGTTCAGAGGGACCTGGGTGTCCTTGTACACGAATCACTGAAAGTTAACATGCAGGTACAGCAAGCAATTAGGAAAGCAAATGGTATGTTGGCCTTTATTACAAGAGGATTGGAGTATAAGAGTAAAGACGTCTTACTGCAATTACATAGGGCCCTGGTGAGACCACACCTGGAGTATTGTGCACAGTTTTGGTCTCCTTACCTAAGGAAGGATATACTTGCCTTAGAGGGAGTGCAATGAAGGTTCACCAGACTGGTTCCTGGGATAAGGGGATTGTCCTATGAGGAGATCAAGGGATATGGGGATAGTGCAGGAAAGTGGAGATGAGGTAGAAGATCAGCCATGATCATATTGAATGGTGTAGTAGGCTCGAATGGCCGAATGGCCTACTCCTGCTCCTATTTCTTATGTTCTTATGTTCTGACTTGGAGGCAAGTGTGCTACCACTGAGCCAAGGCTGACGCTTAAACTCAGCATTCCATTGATGTCCAAGGTTTCCCTGGATCTTTACATCTACAAGAGGAAAGATCATTTTGAAAACGTTATATCGCACATCCAGCATCACTCACCACATGCCAATTTGGTGTCTGTTGACTAGTTTAAAATGACCCCTTTCACAATTTCACCTTTTGCCTAAACACACAATTGCAATGTGCAGTATAAACAGGGGATCAGGACAACGTAAACAATTTGCTTGTAAAACACAGGAAGTAACGTCGAACATTACCCATTCATGTCTCAACTGTGAAAGCTTTTACTGCGTTCTTTTACCTAAGCTCCAAGGCCATGAATAATTTCTTTACTGAAGCAAGAAATTCCTGTTTAGAGCAGCAGGTTTATTACTGATCCAGATGACACAGGGTGTATCAAAGTTTCTAAAATAAATATTTGAATGGACACAGCAGGAAACCTTTGCTTTTTTTGGTTAAGATTGTGCTCGAGTCTCTCCAAAATTATGTTCATTGTAAAAATGCAGCAGATTGTATTAATTAATCATACCCAATAGTCAAGCTTAAGCACCAATAATTCTTACAGCGCTGTTCAAGTCTTGCTCTTCTTTTCCCAGAGGCAGCTGTAACAAGGACAGAAGTCTACTGAAGTCTACTGAATTTGAGCCTAAAGGCTCCTGGGAATAAATGTACTGAAGTACCAATAGGCAAGCCAGTGACTTCCCGTAGCCAAGTGTCTGCTCCAACAGTATGGTTCAATTAATGATCGATAACATGGAAATTAAATTTCTGACAGAATTCAAATGGACAACATAGTTTTAAAATATGTCTCATTAAATTGAGCACATAAGACTGTTTAGAAATTACATTGGGCCAAAAATTCATCCCGCGACGCGAGAGTACGCACTGCGTACTCTCGCGTATTCTCTCTCCAATTGCCGGTTTTCTGCATGCCCTGCGCATGCGCTGAAAACCGGCACTTGGTCTTTTGAAAAGGGGGCGGTTCCTCCGTGCATCGCGTGCGTGCTACAGGCTGCGCGCACGCTGTGCACTTCATGCTTTGGATGCGCAGGTAAGTACGGAAGATTTTAGAAATGGAAAAAGGAGGAGTAAGACCCACTTTTAACAAGGTAAGTTGTGAATTAAGTATTTTTTTGAATTTTTTTTAACAGGTATATCTTTTTTAGAGACTTTAAAGACAGGTAAGTTTATTTTTATAACTTTTTAAAAGATTTTAAATTTTTTCAAAAATTTAATTTTTTATTTAAAATGGTTAATTTATTTAACTATACTTATTTTATTAATGTGATGGTTTTTTTTAAAATTTAATTGAGGTTTAGCTGTTATTTTGGGGGGGTGTAAGATTCATAGATTTCACAGCACGTATGTGAAACTTATAAATGGAAGATGGTGTGCTGCCATTGGCTCTAACTGAGTCACGTGTTCCCACAGCTCGCACGAATTCACTACGCCGGTGGGATACGCAAGCACTGCCCAGCTGATGTCTGGAACATCAAGTTCGTGCGAGCTGGATCTGAAAAAGCACAGGCGGAGTGAGAGATCGCGGGGAAGCCTTACCCCCGCGGGAACAGAGCGAGATCAATTTCTGGGCCATTAGCTTAAGATCCTGTTTATCCTGTATACTTGTGCCATTGTTGCTATGCTTTTGTCACTTGATATTTTCAGTCAAAGACCATGAAGGCCCAAAATAGAATTCCAAGGGAAGAAAGTGTGTGAAGCTGGTATTCCACGCTGATGATTGAGATTGATGCAAAATATTAAGGCACAGCTGCAGCAGCCCTTGGTGTAAACATAGAGATTGGAGCGAAGCACCAATTGCTCTTATAATGGTGCTCCAATCACCGTGCAGAGGTCTGACAGCCCAATCACTGATACTGTAGGAAATAAACTTGTGTGCGAAGTCAGCCCACTTCATTCAGCATATGGTATTAATTCTTTTAGTTCAGATGAAGTCTAGGAGTAAGAAATTATTGGCCCATATTTTCCGATGCCTACGGGTGTGTACGAGTTGTGTACACACCCTTAGGGACATCGGAAATGCCGGTTTCAGGCATGCGAAGCGCATGCGCTGAAAACCGGCATTTCCGATCTGTCAAGAACAGATCTTCCGCCTGCCCTGGAGAAGGACCTCTGCGGGCGAATAGTTCCGCTTTCTGCAGAACCTCCGCCCGCTGAAATCCCTTAAAAATCTTACGCCTGCTTTTACCAGCATAAGAGTTTTAAAAAGTTTTTAAAAATTTCTCTCATTTATAATTTTAAAATACTTTTAAAAAAGGTAAGTTTATTTTTAGCCCAGTAAAAAACTTTAATTATTTTTTCAAAAAATTAAATTTTTGTTTAAAATATTTAATTTAATGTAATTTTAATTCATTTTAAAAACATCATGGTTTTTTAAAAATGTATTTAATGTTGTGATGTCTTTTTTCAGTGATCCCCATTCATACTTTTGACGGGTCTATCTGTCAAAAGTATGAAGGGGGATTTCCTTCTCCCATTGGCTCGCCTGGCCCACGTGATCCCAGGGACACTTGCGAACCGCATGCGCCCCTGAGATACGTGGGCCCTGCACATTTTGACTGTGGAGAGGCCCAGGATCGGAAATGGCCGCACCTCGGGAGCCCTCAGGTAAGGGCGTAGATTTTTTCCCGATAGGAGCCATCCGCACGCAGGAAGCCTCCTATCGGAAATTACGGGCCAATATTTTTTTCTCTGCAGACTGCCCAAAATATTACAGGGGTAGTTTCCCAACTGGCCACCTTAATTTCTGATATGCGTGCTGGCAGGCAAAACTCCCGGCCAGCAGCATGAAGTCAGCAAAATATTGCCTATATCACTGGGCAGGTAGGATGTTGTTGAACGTTAATGTTGGTGATTGTCCAAGTCAGCTCTGTCCTGCACGATACATTTCCACTCTTCTCTCGGGTTTCCCTGTCATCGTTATTGCTGATTACTCAGCTATACTTCAGATGTGACTGCCATGCAGAGAAACTGAATAATTTTAACCAAGAGCTCAATACCCTTATAATAGAGAAATATTTGAGCAACACCGTAAAGTTATCCACTCCACAAAGAGACATTACTCAATTTTCCAGTTCACAGTCCAATTATGTTTATATTTTCCTGTAGTGGCACTTTTTCATTTTCAGATGAGTTTTTACTCTGCTGAATGTGATACCAGCAGCAATAAGAATACATTTTGATGATCCATCAGATCGTTGATAAAGACAAGCAGAGAATCTGGTTGTTTTGTACTCACTGTATTCATTAATTCACTGTATTTTATAACTGTTAACTCTGTTTCTCTCTCCACAGTTGCGACCTGGCCTGCTGAGTATTTCCAGCAATTTCTCTTTATATTTCAGATTTCCAGCATCTGTAGTGTTTTGCCTTTTGTGAATACATTTTATTGTTTTAGCCTGTCCAGTCTCTTATCTGTGTGATATTTTCCATAAATCTGAAATGAATGTGGCAGCACAGCATGAGGCTACACTTAATCTAGTAGCAGGTCCTCAGATGGGATAATTTTTTTAATGCAGGTCGTGCACCATGCAAGAATAGAAAGCAAAAACATGCATCATGAGGGGAACTTAAGAAAGCTTTGTGCACAAAGACGATGCAGCCGAGATCAAAACGCTGTGGTAAAATAAAGAACATTTATTTTTATAAGCCTATGTTTGGATCTGATTCAAAAGAATATTAGATGTATGCAAGAAGGTTGCAACACCCTGGAGTGAGTGACAGGCTAGGAGATTTCTGCAGCAGCAAGACACCAGGAAAGAGGTGCGAAGGGTATTGGTGGCTTCAGAGTGGCAGCCACTACTGCTTTATTAGATGCCTTGAGGAGCAGCCTGAACAGCACCAGGTCACAACAATTTAATGGGACTATTATGTCTGTCATCACACCGACTAACAGCAAATCAGAGCCTGTGCCCTGCACTATTGAGTTGCAAGGAGTGGTCACAGATGTCACTGTCTCTCCAGAGAGTGGCAATGAACCTGCTTCCTTCTGGCTTTCTTCAACACCGGGACATGAGGGAGCTTCAGGCATGGGCCTGGTACCCCTATACACTGCATGAGAAAGGTTGCCAGATGCTGGCTGCTCTGGGACATTTGTTTCACTGAGATGTCACCTCGGGCCTTTAAGGCTCCAGGGGAACCATCCCAGCTACCCATCGCTCAACCTCAACTCACTCAGGGAGCATCTCATAGAAGTTGACTAGGAGCTAGAGCAATTAAGGTAGCTGGCACAAAAGGGTAGACATAATGGTATGAAGTCTCTCTCTCTCTTTCTCTCGTAGGCAGTCCCTCGGAACCGAGGATGACTTGCTTCCACACTAAAAATGAGTTCTCAGGTGACTGATGAGTCCAATGCGGGACCTACAGTCTCTGTCACAGGTGGGGCAGACGGTGGCTGAAGGGGCAGGTGGGTGGAGTGCTTGGGTTGATGTGCGCTCCTTCCGCTGTTTGTGCTTGGCTTCCGCTTGCTCCCGGCGAAGAGACTCGAGGTGTTCGGCGCCTTCCCGGATGCTTCTCCTCCACTTTGTGCCGTCTTGGGCCAGGGATTCCCAGGTGTCGGTGGGGATGTTGCACTTTTTCAAGGAGGCTTTGAGGGTGTCCTTGAAGCATTTCCTCTGCCCACCTGGGCCTCTCCTGCAGTGTCGGAGCTCCGAGTAGAGCGCTTGTTTTGGGAGTCTCGTATCAGGCATGCGGATGATGTGGCCCATCCATCGGAGCTGATCGAGCGTGGTCAAAGCTTCGATGCTGGGGATGTTGGCCTGAGCGAGAACACTGACGTTGGTGCGCCTATCCTGCCAATGGATTTGCAGGATCTTGCGGAGGCAGCGTTGGTGGTACCTCTTCAGTGCTTTGAGGTGCCTGCTGTACATGGTCCATGTCTCTGAAGCGTAGAGGAGGGCGGGTATCACTACTGCTCTGTAGACCATGAGCTTGGTGCTGGGTTTGAGGTCCTGGTCTTCAAACACTCTCTTCCTCAGGCGACCGAAGGCTGCACTGGCACACTGAAGGCGATGTTGGACTTCGTCATCGACGTCTGCCCTTGTTGACAGTCGGCTCCCGAGGTATGGAAAGTGGTCCACGTTGTCGAAGGCCTCGTCATGGATTTTGATAATCGGGGAGCAGTACTGTGTGGCGGGGGCAGGTTGGTAGAGGACCTTTGTCTTACGGATGTTTAGTGTAAGGCCCATGCTCTCGTATGCTTCAGTGAAGGTGTTGACGATGGTTTGGAGTTCGACCTCAGAGAGTGTGCAGACGCAAGCGTCGTCTGCATACTGTAATTCGGCGACAGAGGATGAGACGACCTTGGATCTGGACTGGAGGCGACGGAGGTTGAACAGTTTCCCGTTTGTTCTGTAGATTAGCTCCACTCCAGCTGGGAGTTTACTGAGGGTGAGATGGAGCATTGCAGCCAGGAAGATCGAGAAGAGCGTTGGTGCGATGACACAGCCTTGCTTGACCCCGGTCCGTACGTGAATTGGGTCTGTGGTGGATCCGTTGGTCAGGATCACGGCTTGCATGTCGTCGTGAAGCAGGCGGAGGATGGTGACAAACTTTGGAAGGCAGCCGAATTTGAGGAGGACACTCCATAATCCCTCACGGTTGACAGTGTCGAAGGCCTTTGTGAGGTCAAAGAAGGCCATGTACAGCGGTTGGTGCTGTTCCCTGCATTTCTCTTGTAATTGACGCACGGTGAAGTAGTTATCGATAGGATGCATGGATTTGTTAGCACCGTTAGGTGAATGTTATTCTGGTAAGTTAACATAGCTTGACCACATAGATTTCAGAGTTCAGGCTTGTGTATGCTTGCCACGTTTTGGAGTTGGATCATCGAATGCAAAATTTAAACTTCTTTCTTATGAAGGAAATAGGTAGAAGTCTTTGTTAGTGAAAGACTTGGGCTGGATTTTTTACCTTTGAGACGGGTTGCGTGGGTGCGAGCCATGTAGCGGGTCGGGAGCCCGAAGATGTGAGCAGCGCGTTCTCCACTGCAACTGTTACTTAATGGCCCCTATTAATCTAGTCAAGCGCGTTTCCCGGCCCGATTAAATGGTGCAGGTCTGAAGATGTCATTGATGACTCATTTCCAGTGGGGCTATTTAAAGCAGCCTTGGCCACATCACATTTGAAGGTTGATGTAGGAGTGTGGAGGGAGTACTGTAAAGGATTGAGTGATTGCTGCAAGTTATAAAAATAAGTTCTCAAAGAAAGAGGGCTGCACCCCGTTTTTTGGATGCCTTGCTACATAATCTGATGGAGGGAGTCAGAGCACGCAGGGAGGTCCCCTTCCCTACTGATGGGCGGAAGAGACCTCCCCAAGAGACCAAAAGGGGCATGGCTCGAAATTGCCGAGGAGGTCCGCAGCAGGGATGTCGTCAGGAGGACATGGGTACAGTGCAGGAAGAGATTCAATGATCTGATGAGATCAGGAAAGGTAAGTGCAAAGCCACACTCACTTTCATCCTGCTGTGCCTGTCACCACATCCCCTTCACTCTGCCTTCCCAAGCCTACTCCTGCACATCATTACTCACACCAACATAACTTCCAGGTCCACCCATCCCTCTCTCTCTATGTACATACTCACATCCCCATCTGACTCACCACCCCTCACACTCACCCTCATTCTAATGTAATCATACCAAGTAACACCACACAAGGAGGCCATTTGGCAATAGCACCCCACTCCCTCATAGTCTCCCTCTACAGATGTAACCCACACATTCCTTACACTTATTCCATCACTCTCTCTCAAACTTCTCTAAATTTCTCTTCTTTCCCTCCTTGCAGGAGAAAAGAACCCAGAACATCTGGGAAGACATAGAACCAGAAGTGGCCCTCCAGTCCTCGGTACTTTGACTCCAGCAGAGGAGGGAGCCGTGGAGGTTTCCAGAGTTGGAGAGCTGCTGGCGGTGGAAGACAGAGATGGGAACCTCTCAGCAACCTGGTGACAGAATGACATCTCATACAGCCACATGGCATACAGCAATCACTCATATGGTGACTGATGTCAGCAGCCAGTGATTGTTCCTCATGTGAATCATGGTATCGTTGCCCATTCTTAATGTAACACATCTAAATCATCTCTTTACTCTGCCACAGATCCATCAAGAGCCCCCGCCACTGTCCAGCCAGAGGAGGAAGACGAATCTTCAGAGGAAGCTGCAGCCTCTGAGGGTCCACCATCACCAGACCCAAGCACCAGCACAGGTACGCACACCTCAGTGGGTCCTATGTGCAATAGAGTAGTGTTGTCACCTGGTGTCTCACACATCAGTGAGCAAGAGCAGATGGTGATGACAGGGACAGTAGTGGAGACTCCTCGCCGGAGGATGCAGGATGCTCCAAGCTCTGCTCAGCTGCATTCAGAGGTTGAGTCTCGGGGGGCCATCCAGAAAGAGGGTGATTCTGGAGGGGCAGCAAGAATTGCATGAGGCTCTGGCAGGTTTTGCAGCGGTGATGTCTGCAAATGTGCAAAGAATGGAGGAGTCCATCTCCAACATGAGCACCACCATGTAGCAGGCGATGGCGACGATATGCGTTTCCATGGAAAGGATGGCCACCTACATGGAGCAGCTAATGCACCACATGCTTGCTCTGGAGAACAGATGGTAGACGTTCAAAGACCTCCTCTCTAGCAGGGATCTGAATGTTGACTTGGGCCCTCATGGCCCCACTGATGTGCAGCAAGTTGCTCTCCAGCTCCTTGCTAGCAGGGAAGTGTGGGTGGCCCAAGAGAGAGATGATGGTGAGAGGGGACATGGAAATGGGGGCTCTTCTCAAAGTGCTCCCACTTCTCCCTCATTGCCTCCCCCCTCAGTCAGAGCCCCACATGCTTCCTCAGATCCTGATGGCCGAGTCTGTCCCTGCACAGTCGCAGGAGGTGCCATCTTTGGCGGGGCCCTCACAGGCTCCAAACCCCATGGACGTCTGCCAAAAGTGTCTAAGCAGTCGCAGCAGGGAAGTGAGCAGCCTGCCTCTACCTCTGCTGAAGCCATAGGGGTTGCACCTTGTAGAAGCACTCAGAAACAAAAAATGACACAATCCTAGATGCACAAGGGTAAGCACATGGGTGTATGAAGAAGTGTTATTGTTAAGGTTCCATTACTGTTATCACACCTATAAATGTATTTATGTTCACCACTTTCCAGTCATGCCCATTTTATTTTTGCTACCTTGGAAGTGGCTTTGTGAGTTGGAGTGAATGGAGAGACATTACATAACCTCCAGCAATAGGGGTCAGTGTGAAAGGAATGTCTTAGTCATTGTAGGGATGTTTTATGGTGTTGTTGGGGGGAGGAACTTGGCACAGCACATGGCAGCCATATGGGTGCATTGCAGGAAGTTAAGTAAATCTGGCCATGATGAGGCCATCCCTGGCCTGCCGGGCAGCAATGTGCTCCGCTGCTGGTGCCATCTGGATGTCTGGTTCCTCCTGCTCCTCCTCCTCATCTCATCATCTTCCAGCTGTTTCTCCTCCACCACCTCCTCCTCCTCTGAAGAGGCTCTGGGATGTGTGACTTGCTCCTCATGCAGCTCTAATCAATGCTGCTGCGCTATGTTGTGCAGTACGCAGCATACGACGATGATTCTGGAGATCCTTGCTGGTGCGTACTGAAGGGCTGCTCCAGATCGGTCATAGAAATCAGAGAACCTTACAGCACAGAAGGAGGCCATTTGGCCCATCTTGTCCATGCCAGCCAAAAAAGAGCTATCCACCCTAATCCCACTTTCGAGCACTTGGTCCGTATCCTTGTAGGTTACGGCACTTCAAATGTACATCCAAGTACTTTTTAAATGTGATGAGGATTTCTGCCTCTACCACCCTTTCAGGCAGTGAGTTCCAGACCCCCACCACCCTCTGGGTGAAAACATTTCTCCTCAAATCCCCTCTAAACCTCCTACCAATTACTTTAAATCTAGGCCCCCTGGTTATCGACCTCTCTGCTAAGGGAAATAGGTCCTTCCTATCCACTCTATCTAGGCCCCTCATAATTTTATACACCTCAATCAGGTCTCCCCTCAACCTCCTCTGTTCCAAAGAAAACAACCCCAGCCTATCCAATCTTTCCTCATAGCTAAAATTCCCCAGCCCAGGCAACATCCTCGTAAATCTCCTCTGCACCCTCTCTAGCGCAATCACATCCTTCCTGTAATGTGGTGACCAGAACTGCATGCAGTATTCTAGCTGCGGCCTAACTAGTGTTTTATACAGTACAAGCATAACCTCCCTGCTCTTATATTCTATGCCTCGGCTAATAAAGGCAAGTATCCCGCATGCCTTTTTAACCACCTTATCTACCTGTCCTGCTACCTTCAGGGATCTGTGAACATGAACTCCAAGGTCCCTCTGATCCTCTGCACTTCTCAGTGTCCTACCATTTATTGTGTATTCCCTTGCCTTGTTAGCCCTCCACAAATGCATTACCTCACACTTCTCCGGATTGAATTCCATTTGCCACTGTTCTGCCCACCTGACCAGTCCATTGATATCTTCCTGCAGTCTGCAGCTTTCTTCTTCATTGTCAACCACACGGCCAATTTTTGTATCATCTGCAAACTTCTTAATCATACTTCCTACATTTAAGTCCAAATCATTGATATTTACCACAAAAAGCAAAGGACCCAATATAGTGGTGGTTTTAATTTGGGTCGGGTTTCAGGCGAACGTTGGCCACGCCCACTTGCCTCATTTCAAATGCAGCAGGGCGAGTGTTAAAAGGGAATGTTGGGCTTTTTTCTATACACGAGAGTTTGGAGCATTTTTTCGCACCCCAAAACTGTTCAAATATGGACAGTAATTAGAAGCAAACTGTAGCCCCGTTACTCTTTAAAATTGATCATCATTGGCAATGGCTGACACTCCAGTGCAGTGCTGAGGAAGTGCTGCACTGTCGGAGGTGCCGTCTTTCAGATGAGACGTTAAACCAATTCTCTCAGGTGGACGTAAAAGATCCCATGGCACTATTTCGAAGAAGAGCAGGGGAGTTCTCCCCAGTGTCCTAACCAATATTTATCCCTCAATCAACATCTAAAACTGATTCTCTGGTCATTATCACAATGCTGTTTGTGGGAGCTTGCTGTGCGCAAATTGGCTGCCGCGTTTCCTACATTACAACAGTGACTACACTCCAAAAAATATTTCATTGGCTGTAAAGCGTTTTGGGACATCCAGTGGTCGTGAAAGGCGCTATATAAATGCAAGTCTTTCTTTTTTCTTTTCAATGGAGACAATGGTCTCCAGTTGCCAGTGTCTGGCTGTTATACAGTCTTAGGGTTAGGATATTAGTTACCAGGAATAATTGAAATCGAAAAACAAGCTATTTACTCAGTCAGAACTTTGAAAGCCCAAGCTCCGATGGCATCTGCACCAATAGTTTTCACTCGCCCTGCTGCATTTGAAAGGAGGTAAGTGGGCGTGGCCAACTTCTGCCCAAAACCCGACCCAAATTAAAACCGCCACTATATGTGGCAGCATGAACAGCAGAATAGGATCGCTGAATTGGATCCTGCTTTGCGGAGGGCATCTTGGGGTGGCAGTTAACTTTCTTGCTTTCCTGTACATCCATTTTTGTCACCATTTCCTCTATTGAGACATCTAAGCTGTGTATTGTGATTATTTTTTCCTCATTGGGTTTGTGTCCATGACAACTGATGATTCAGAGTTTCCTCAGGGATAATGTTAGTGCAGTAATAAATCTCTTCATGTGTTTTGTACAAAAAAAAACACTGTAGACATTAAAATTACAAAAGACCATTTGCATCCTGAAGGCTGCAAAGTACAACTGATATTTGTTTTATAGTTTGTTTAGTGGTAACTAATCAGTAATGCAGCAATGTTATTCATAATAAAACCCTTTTCCAGCAAAGTTTATTACTAGTGTAGTTGGAATGGTTTAAAAGATTCTGGACAGCATAAATAGAGCCACATTACAAATGTAAGCACTGTATTTGTGAAGGCTTTTTTTGATTTCTTTATAGAGATAAGGGTTCAAACAAAGTCTGGTGGAACCAAAGCCAGCTTTTCCTAGCTGCAAAATGTGAGGCCCTGAACCTCCTCAAAGTAAACAAGAGCTTGAGACTAAGTGCAGGAAATAAATGTCGGAGACAGACCTGGAACAGAACAATAGTCTCTTGCTCAGATTTAGAAGCAAATCCTTACAAAGTATTACTTCAGAGTATATTCAAGCACTTAAGTGAGTAAATTATACACCATGTACTCTTTAAATTATGTTCAGTATTTCTTTGTACATTGCTCCTACTGTTAAAACATTTTTCTGCTACTCTGGGTCACAAATGTGTGGACTTTGCATGGTTATTTGAATGTTTCATTTTAAGTTCAAATCAAATGCAAATCAAGTGCCTGTGAAATGCCTGAATTCTTGCATTGCATGTGCAGTGTAGTAAACTTGCCCTTTTCAAACACATGGGCAGAATTTTCATTGACCCGTGGAGGCGGGTTTGAAGGCGTGTGGGGGGTTAAAATTGCGAAAATTGGTGGGCGGGCACAAGCCTGCCTCCATGCAATTTTCATTAAATTGTGTCTGCTGGTCCCGACTCCGTCCCGCCTCTAAGAGGCGGGATAGGCTGTTAAGGCCCTAAATTGCCTCTATAATGCCATTTTGAAAGGCTTTTGTGATTTTAACCCTTTTTCTATGTGAAGCACGCCTGTTCTGAACCACGAATGTGAAACCTGGCGGGAGCACATCTGGCTGGCTGGCTGGCTATGGGGAATGCATATGCATCAATCTCCCACATCCAATTGCAGTTGGGTGGATAACACGAAAAGTGGATGACACGACCCCAACCTGCCCCAGTATCAAAATCCAGCCCTAGGTTCTTGCCTGTTGGGGAGGGTTCCCTTAAAAATGCACTCTTCCTTTTCTTTTTGTTGCCATTCAATTGTAAACTATTGGGGATTTCTTTCAGTACTCTCCTCTCACATAATATAATGGAAGAGGACAAAGAACAAATAAGGAATGTCATGGACATCAGATACTACCAAAAGACGGACCGGCCAGACCCACTATTATGCCACCAAATGTAACCACATGCAGTTACCTGGAAATGACAAAGGAAAAACTGCCTCCAAAGGTTCAGGCTCAGAGAAAGGTTGTTATAGAGCTATGCCATCTGCAGGCAATCTCCACCATAGGGACAGCACTGCCAGAACAGGTTGGTCTATAAGGTTAAGCATAGAATAGGTGGGAAGCTATTGAAGTGGATTGGCAACTGGCTGCATCAAGACAGAAGGGAAGTTTTAACCATGCCTGCTCAGCGCAAACTTGGTGGGCGGGCAATTAAAGACCTAGATGGTCTTCTCCAGTCCTGTACCTTCCTATAATCTTATCCTATAGTAAATGTTAAGCTCAAAAAGAGAGATGTTAATGCTGGAGAGTGCAACATTTTTCCATTTTTTCACTCAGTGCAATCATCAAGCACTCCCAGATCAGGTACGGTTCACAACCAGATGAAAAGCAAAACATGTTGTATCCTATTTCAACTCTAACTTCAGAAACACCTGCTACTGCACCAAAGTACATTTATTCAATTTCCCCACACCAGACCATAATGATTGAGATGGCCAATTTAGTGCCAATTTGTGCTACATATGGATAGCTTTGTGCTGTGGACCCCTGCTCGTTCGGAACTGGGTTGAGACTGCCCAAAATCATTTCAGAAAGAACCCTGACAGCTGGTAGAGAAAAATAAGACTTTCATCCCATCTGTTTGGGGTGGGTTTCAACCCAGGTCCTAAAGATAAAAGGACAGTATTTGATCCCACTGCATCAACTAATCCTACTATACCTTAATACACTGTAAAAAATATTTACAGCTGTGAAGTGTCACATTAAAGGAAAAGTATTAAAAAAGACCCAGACTGCACATTATTATGGATAATAAAATATCAATAGTTTAGGTCCAAGTGTCTCTGCTCTTTTGACCAAAAGATAAGAATTGGCCTGCACAGCAAGCAGTCTCTCATACCAGATTTATATTGCAATTAATTCCAGTAGAATGACTTCTGCAATACAATCTAGCTCCCCATGTTTTGAACTCACCCTGCTTATTGAGTGCGGCAAACATTGAGGCCGCGATTTTCCGAGTGGAGGCGGCTTTGATGTTTGGCGGGTTCCGGTCCTGCTGTCGGTTTCAGCCGCCCTGAAATTATGATTTTTGCTTAAGTGGGCTGATTTGAAGGGATAATTACGAGTCCGAGCCCCTTTAGGGCTACCCCGGATCAGGCGAATTCCTCAGACGTTCACTTTCAACTAAAGTTTGAGGTAGCCGAATCCTAAAGACGCTTAATTGGGTCTAAAGGTCCGGACTATCTCTCCCTAAAGGAAAGGAACAAGCTGAAAAAGTTACCGTCCTCCAGATAGCACTTTTAATAAGTTTAGCTAGACTGTAACGTTCCGGGTATTATGAGGGTCCGGAAAACTCCCCCAGAATTCTGCAACTCCTCACCAAAGAGTGTACAGAGATTGAGTTTGCGAGTTTGATACAGAAGTCTTATGTGAGACAATTCTAAAAATATATAGATTTATTAAAGAACCGACATGTAATTTACAGTTGGTGAGTCAATCACAACATAAACAGTTCCAAAAAGAGAAAGCTTACAATTCTATTATCAGAGAACCTTACTCTCAAATCTTAACTTCGCTACAGTTTTACAGTTCTTAGGGGTAAAAATTCACTTGGTTGCGCCTCCCGTTAGCGCCTTAAGAGGGCGCTAATGGGGCGCTAAGCCGCTAACGCCCGGGCGCAGCGATGTTTGTGCTGCTCGGGAACTTAACTTGACATTGTGCGGCGGCGCTAAAACTTACCGCTGCGACCACCTGCGCGCGCAGATTGTGACGTCATTCCATGGTGCAACGCCCTTGTGGCGCCCCGGAGCGGAAATTGAGTGGCGCCCCCTGCCTTACCGCCTGGCGCTTCCAACGACCAGAAGACTGGAACGCTATCAATCGCTGTGGGGCTGGGGGGGGCGCTATTTAAAGGGTGCCTCTTCCTGCCTTTTATTGTTGGTGGCATTTTTGAACTACGCATTCTGAGAGAGAGAGGGAGAGACTTCTGGAGAGATTCAACGTTGTGTGAAGGAGTTTTGGGTACTGAGCAGCACTTTGCAGGTTCATTTTGATTTGCCATTCCTTGTATCGATTTAGCAGAGACTGTGGGAGCTGCACTCTGAGCTCTTTGCCTGGTACTCTCCATTGTTCTTTCCAGCACATTTGATGTGCAAGTCTCTCCAGGCCGAGATTCAAGGCTGCAATCAACAGGATGTGGATGGAAAGCAAGATTAACCATCCCCTTTAAGAACTGGCCCGTGCCATTGTGTGTGTGTTCCATTGCTGACTGACATTACATGAGCTTCGCCAGCGCTCTGAGTTAGCGCCTCACTCCTTGGCCTTTGCGCCTTAAGACAGGTGTGCAGCGCCTGCTTTAGCGCTCCACTCACCTCCCGGGGCGGTAAAAGTGAAGTTTCCTGTCAGTGCCGATAATTAGCGCCAGGCGCTAATATTTGCGTCCGGACGATATTTGCGCCCCAAACGGGGCGCGACCTAATTTCTACCCCTTAGTGTTCTACAGGATATCCACCAAAATCAAATACCTTTGATCCCAAGGTACAAAGAGTTGGAGACTTACAGAGCCGCCTCTGAAGCCGAGAATCTCTTTGCTCCTTTAAAGCGAGTCCACTATCCATTTGAGAGATCAATATTTATACCCTTTTCCAGTGGGATTTCTTTTAAGGTTTTCTGCTGATGTAAGCTAATTATCTCTAGCCATTTTTCTGCTGACCCCTGCAATTCTTACAGTCACCTCAGCTGGTAGCATTACAGCATTATGTCTCTTCTCTAGGTGTTCTAAGTTTACCATAAAAAACGGTGTAACAGCAGGTGTGTTTTACTTGATGTCATTTTTACGAAGGCAGATGTTTGTGCTTCTTTACGAGGTGTAAATTAGAACACCTTGTCCAGGGTGAACCATTGTTTTGTTCCCAAAGGTCAGCCTGTTGGGAGCCTTTAACCTTCTGTTTCAATAAGGTTATTGATTCAGTGTCAACAATTATCTTATCGCTATGGCCAGAATGCTTTCACAGCTTTTTCATAGTTAGGTTTCTAGATTTCCAGACCCAGTTTGTCATGTTTTAATAAGGCCAGAATTCTTTCATAGAATGGTGTATTTTTCTGAATAGGTTATATGGCTTATTCCTTCACAGATTAAGCCTGCCGTGTGCGCTACCCGGCCCAATCAGTGGGCTCGGGTCTGCTGCTCGCCTCTGTTGATGTCTTTCAGCCAGCTCTATTTATGATGTGGAGATCCCGGTGTTGGACTGGGGTGGACAAATGTGAGAAGTCGCACAACACCAGGTTATAGTCCAACAGCTTTATTTGAAATCACAAGCTTTCGGAGCGCTGCTCCTTCATCAGGTGAAGTGAAGAGATGCATATAGGCACAGCATATATAGTCAGAGAACACTGCCAGATGATTACAGTTAATCTTTCTAACTGCCCTTTATCACACCTCGGTAGAGAGATAATCACGGCAATCAAAGGTGTGGATGGTGTCCAAACAGGTCAGTCAGGAAAACATTACATCAAAGACAATGTGGCAGATGCTGGGGTCTGTATGGAAAACAAAAAACTTTTTTTGCTGGAAATCACAGCAGGTCCGGCCGCATCTGTGTAGAGAGAACAAGCCAATGACGACTCGAGTCTGGATGACTCTACGTCAGGTGGGGTTACATGTAGCGTGACATGAACCCAAGATCCTGGTTGAGGCCGTCCTCATGGGTGCGGAACTAGGCTATCAGTTTCTGCTCGACGATTTTGCGTTGTCGTGTGTCTCAAAGGCCGCCTTGGAGAATGCTTACCCGAAGATCGGAGGCTGAATGTCCTTGACTGCTGAAGTGTTATCCGACTGGGAGGGAATACTCCTGCCTGGCGATTGTTGCACGGTGTCCGTTCATACGTTGTCGCAGTGTCTGCATGGTCTCGCCCATGCAGCCTTGTTTTTGATCAATCCTATTCTGCTGCTTCTCGATGTTAGACATCTCAAAATGACTGCTTCAAGACCAAAGACATCTCCCAGATTTGATGATGACTCCCTCCATGTTCTTGTGGAGGGAGTGAGAGGGCACCTAGAGGTACTGTTCCCCTCAAATGGACGGAGGAAGCCTCCTCAGCAAACCAAAGCAGCCTGGCTGCAAATTGCTGAGGAGGTTAGCGCCAGGTCTTTGTGTGGTTGCACCTGGGTTCAGTGCAGGAAAAGGTTCAATGACGTGCTATGCTCAGCAAAAGTGAGTATAACATCACACTTACCTTCAATCTGCTCCCCATCTCCTCTCATCACCAGCACTCTGCATTGTCAACCTACTCCTGCACATCCCACTTTACCCTTACATCCCTTGCACCCTTAACCATCTCTCTCTATGTACAATATCACTTCACCATTCGACTATGCACCCCTCACACTCGCTATCACTGTTATGCTATGACAACAACTAACAACGCACAGGGAGGGCCCTTGGTAATGGCACCTCACTCCCTCTTTGTCTCCCTCGAAGCATCTATGCTATGGATTCTCTACACGCACTCCGACATTCTCACTCAAACTCCACTTGTGTCCCTCATTGCAGGAAAAGAGAGCCCACAATAAGAGGGAGAGGGCTATGACAGGAGGAGGGCCACCTTCGATTGCCCACTCGACATCGTCAGAGGTGCTGAGGATCTGGAAGTGGGGGACGGTCAGACGGGTGCAGTAGAGCAAGCTGGTGACAGAATAGATTTGCAGCCCTCTCATTTAGATTGCACGAGTGACTGATATGGCATCTGATGTTCATACAGATTGAGTTCTGATCATCTGCACAATTCGATGTGCCTGCTACGTTAATATCACATGTCTAACTCATGCCTTTACTCCCCCACAGGACCATCGAGAGCACCCCCTCCCCACTGTCCAGGAGGAAGAGCTGGAAGACTCCTCAGAGGAAGCTGCAACCTCTGAGGGCGCAGTGTCAGCAGAATTGAGCACACCCAGCACCAGCTCAGAGACGCACACCTCGGTGGGTCATTCGCGAGATAGGTTAGTGTTGTCACCTGGTGTATCACAGCTCACAAGTGAGCATCAGCAGATGGTGGAGACAGGGACAGCAGTGGAGAGTCCTCGTCGGAGGGCGCTGGACACTCCTAGCTCTGCTCAGCTGCATGTGGACCCTGTGCCTCTGGGGCCATCCAGAAAGAGAGCGGTGCTGGAACTTCAGCAACAAATGCAGGAGTCTCTGACAGGTTTTGCATCCACGGTAACTGCAAGTGTGCAGAGAATGAAGGAGTCCATCTCAAACATAAGCAATGCCATGGTGGAGGCAATGGCGCATGAACGTGCCACCATGGAGAGGGTGGCAACCTCCTTGGAGGACATAAGTCGCCAGACTCAACAGAGCATGGTGACTCTTCTAAATAGATGGTCTACTATGGAGGATAGATGGGCAGCTATTGAGGAGAGATACCAGAGGTACATGGACGTCCCCGTTATGAGGACTGTCAGTACAGAGACGGGTCCTCATGGCCCCACTGAAGTGCAGCAAAGTGCTCTCCAGCTACTTGCTAGCAGTGAAGTGCGGGCGACCCATGAGAGGGATGTTGGTAGTCAACAACAAGGAAGTGTGGGCTCCTCTCCAAGCGCTCACACTCCCATGCCACTGCGGAACCCTCGGTCAGAGCTCCAGAATCCTCACCCAACTGAGATGGCCGTCTCAGCCCCTGCACAGCTGCAGGAGGAGCAGACTGTTGCCGAGCCCTCCCAGGCTCCCAAACCCAGAGGATTCCCGCCAAAGGTGTCGAAGCAGGAGCAGCATGAAAGTGAGCAAGGTGCCTCCACATCTGCTGAAGCCACAGGGGAAGCAGCACGTAGAAGCACATGTAAGAGAAAGTTAACACACAAATAGTCACAAGGGTAGTCACTTGGGTGTTTTGATGTAATACAAATTGAAGATTATCATCGTCATTTCAATTGTAATAAAGAAATGCGATGGCAAACATTCAAAGAGTTGGCCTATGAGTGCCCAGGAATGGAAGTGTCACAGTGAAGTGTCAGGGTGCTTTTCATCTGTAATGATGGTGATGAGAGTGATAGGAACCCACAGTTTATTGTACAGATTGTGTATGGTGTGTTAAGAAGGTGGCAGCCACATGTGTTTGCTTCGTAAACTTAAGCGAATCTGGCATGGATTAGTGCATCACTTGCATCACGGCCAGCAATGTGCTCACGTGCTGGTGGAACTGGCACATCCGCCTCCGCAAGGCCTTCCTCCTCTGAGGAGGAGGAGGCTATGCGCTGAGCCACTTGTTCCTCAGGCAGCGGGAAGCCACGCTGCTGTGCGATGTTGTGCAGTGAACAGCAGACCACGATGATTGTGGAGACCCTGGCTGGTGAGTACTGTAGGGCTCCACCTGATCTGTCGAGGCATCTGAATCGCATTTTGAGCACGCTGATGGTTTGCTCGATGATGGCTCTGGTGAAAATGTGGCTCTCATTGTAGCGCTCCTCTGCTTCGTTTGATGGCCTCCTCAACGGTGTCATTAGCCACGCTAGGGGATAGCCCTTGTCTCCAAGTAGCCATCCGGAAAGTTGGGTGAAGTGGATTGAAGAGCTGACGCACATTAGACTGCCGCAGGATGAATGAGGCATGGCAACTGCCAGGGGACTTGGTGCAAACATGCATAATGTTCTTCCTGTGGTTACACACCAGCTGGACGTTAAGGGAGTGGAAGCTCTTGCGGTTCATAAATACAGCTGGGTTGTGATGGGGTGCCGTAATGGCCACATGTGTGCAGTCTATGACACCCTGCACCCTTGGCAAGCCTGTCATATTTGCAAAGCCAACCGCACGCGTGGTTACAATTGCTTCATCCGTGGAGAAGTGGATGTAATTGTGCGCCATTGCAAAGAGGGCATCGGTAACTTGTGTGATGCAAGTGTGTGCGGCCGACTGGGAGACGCCGCTGATGTCTGCTGCTGATCCCTGGAAGGACCCTGAAGCAAAGAAATTGAGGGCCGTGGTGGCTTTGACAGCCACTGGTAAGGAGTGTCCACCCGCTCCTCTGGGCTCCAGGTGTTGGTGCAGCATTGCACAGATGTCAGTGACTACCTCTCGCGAAAGTCTCAGCCTCCTTTAGCACTGTTGCTCAGTCATGTTGAGGAAGCTCATCCTCTGCCTGTAAACCCTGTGTTGGGGGTATCTCCTGCAGCGAGGTGCAGCCCTGCGCTGATGCCCTCTGCCCTGTGCAGCATCGGGTGGCTGAGGAGGAGGTTGGCGCTCCTGTTGTTGCTGCTGCTGTTGTGCCTGGTTCTGCTGCTGCTGTGGATGCTCGTCCTCCGATTCTGAGAACCAGGTTGAGAGGGTATAAATGGTTCCCATTCCGCTGGTATATATCTCAGTTGAGGAAGAGACGTTATAAGCGCTCAGGCAATGTGGGGAGAGGGTTTTCCAAGGAGGTCACAGTGCATATGGATCTCAACTTAAACACTTACAAGCTCAATAGACCTGCAAAAAGTGTTCCCAAACCTCAAAAAACAAAGTTCTGTCATTTGAAAGTCAGCCATGTTACAGGTCCGCTTTTATGCTGCAGTTGCAACTGTCAAGAATTCTCGTAGTTGATGAAGCCGGCACAATCAGCCAGCGTGTTTTGCGAACGACGTGGAACACGCTGAAAATGTCGTAAAATGGGAAGAGCCTGCTAAACTCGGATTATGTAGGCAGTTAACAAGCTGTTAACTGCTTTAAGTGCCTCTCCCACCGTTTGGTGGCGGGTCTGATCGGGACTCCCAGACCCGACACTTTGCAAAGTTGCGTGGAGGCGGGATTGGGGCGGGTTCGGAACCCGCCATCAATCAAAACGACTTTAACCTCTGACCCGCCTCCAAACCCGCCCTCTGGGCGCCGGCAAAATCCCGGCCTGAATGTCTGCAGCACTACAGGAATTAAAATGGTATATTTGTTTCACAGAGAACCTTTTCCAAATGGTATCAGACAGCTTGTTTATTTTGTACAGTGGAGCACATGATCATCAGGTGAAGGACACAGGTTCAGATTCCAAACCCAAACCCCAACCAAGTCATCATTTCATGGCCAAGTTTCACCAGCTCTCTGGCTCACAGCACTAGGTGAAGCCCTCACTGTAACTAACTATCTTGGGAGGAGAAGGAACAGAGAGGGGATGCGGCTCACAAAGCATCCTTTCTGTCAACCGATATAAAAGGGGATATGCTGGGAGAATATGTTTCTTTTGCTTTTTAAATTAATGTGTAAAGAGCATATTATAAAGTACTTTCCCACCTACAGGCAGATTGTAAGAAATTTACATTCAAGAATAATTTGGCTTCATGTAGTAGCACATGAGAACACCATAGTCACTTGTTTCCTTTGTAATATGTAGGAGCATATGAGCCATTAGCATTGCTCCTCTAATATCTGAGTTGTTTCTCCCAATTACTTGCAGTGCCATTTGTGATACCTGCTGTATTTAAACTGACTTATGGCTCACCAGCAAGGATAAAAGGAAATGTAGTCATTAGTTAACCAATTTTTAAAAAATCTATTCACTCTCATTTAGCTAATAAGTCGAATGCTCGACATGAAAAATTTTTATATTCAGGAATAGAAAAAATAGATTTCTGGAGTTCCAGATTGTGATGAGTCATGGTATATGTAAGGTCACACAGGACAGAGACACACACACACACACACACACACACACACACAGATTGACTGATTCAAATAACATTTTAATGTTACAGGTCAATTCCGTTACTATTTAATGTGAAGAGCTGGCATTTTAATTGGATCTACTTTCCTTTCTAATGGTATGACGCACAGCCCATAACCTTTCCATATCCATTATGGTTACGTATAATGATTCAGTATGCAACATTAAGGATGGCAAAATAAATCAAGAGGATTTACACAGACATTAACAGACAACTTTTTGTGTGTCGGTCATAAAAGTATTTAAAATATATGCATCTGCTTGGGTTTGATTATAAATTTATGAACAAAAAGTGTCAAAGGAAATAGATATGTGAAGAGAAAAAGATTGGTGAAGTCAAGCGTAGGTCCCTTGCAGTCAGAATCAGGGGAATTTATAATGGGAAACAAAGAAATGGCAGACCAATTAAATACATACTTTGGTTCTGTCTTCACAAAGGAGGACACAAATAAACTCCCAGAGATGTCGGGGAACATAGGGTCTAATGAGAGGGAGGAACTGAATGAAATCAATATTTGTAGGGAAATGGTGTAAGAGAAATTGATGGGATTGAAGGCCGATAAATCCCCAGGGCCTGATAATCTACATCCTAGGGTACTTAAGGAAGTGGCCCTAGAAATAGTAGATGCATTGCTGATCATCTTCCAAAATTCTACAGACTCTGGAACAGTTCCCATGGATTGGAGGGTTGCTAATGTAACCCCAGTATTTAAAAAAGGTGGTAGAGAGAAAACGGGGAATTATAGACCGGTAAGCCTGACATCAGTAGTGGGGAAAATGCTAGAGTCCATTATAAAAGATGTCATAGCAGAGCACTTGAAAAACAGTGACAGGATTGGACAAAGTCAACAGGGATTTACAAAAGGTAAATCATGCTTGACTAATCCACTGGAATTTTTTGAGGATGTAACTGATAGAATAGATAAGGGAGAACCAGTGGATGTGGTGTATTTGGACTTTCCGAAGGTTTTCGATAAGGTCCCGCATCAGAGATTAGCGTGCTAAGTTAAAGCACATGGGATTGGGGGTAAGGTACTGACTTAAATAGAAAACTGGTTGGCAGACAGGAAGCAAAGAATTGGAATAAATGGGTCTTTTTCCGAGGAAGGATGTTCTTGCCATGAAGGGAGTGCAGAGAAGATTCATCAGACTGATACCTGGGATGGCAGGAATGACGTATGAAGAGAGATTGGATCGATTAGGCTTATATTCACTAGAGTTTAGAAGAATGAGAGGGGATCTCATTGAAACTTATAAAATTCTAACAGGACTAGACAGACTAGATGCAGGAAGGCTGTTCCCAATGGCGGGGGAGTCCAGAACCAGGGGTCACAGTCTAAGGATAAGGGGTAAGCCATTTAGGACTGAGATGAGGAGGAATTTCTTCACCCAGAGAGTGGTGAACCTGTGGAATTCTCTACCACAGAAGGCAGTTGAGGCCAATTCATTAAATATATTCAAGAAGGAGTTAGATATATTTCTTAAGGCTAAGGGGATCAAGGGATATGGAGAGAAAGCAGGGACAGGGTACTGAATTTGGATGATCAGCCATGATCTTATACAATGGCGGAGCAGGTTCGAGGGGCCGAATGGCCTACTCCTGCTCCTATCTTCTATGTTTCTATGTAAGGAAATATATTGTGCAAACTGCATTCCTCATACCATGTTCCTTGTTTAAGCTGCATGTTTTCAGGAATGCTTTGGGTTTTATGGGTTAGGTTCCATAGACTCTATACCTAAAGTTTATCAGTATATAAATTGTATCTGACAAAGGGTTCGACCCGAAACGTTGACTGTTTCTCTCTCCACGGATGCTGCCTGACCTGCCGAGTGTTTCCAGCATTTTCTGTTGTTATTTCAGATTTCCAGCATCCGCAGTATTTTGCTATTGTATAAATTGTATCTTATGTTTTCTAACTTTGGATTAAGTTTCTTTGTTGAAATCGATATTTGCTGTATCTGCGCTCCTCTAATTCTGCCCTCTTGAGCATCCCAGATTATAATCACTCAATCATTGGTGGCCGTGCCTTCTGTTGCCTAGGCCCTAAGCTCTGGAATTCCCTGCCTAATCCTCTCCACCTCTCTACCTCTCTTTCCTCCTTTAAGATGCTCCTTAAAACCTACCTCTTTGACCAAGCTTTTGGTCACCTGCCCTAATTTCTCCTTATGTGGCTCGGTGTCAAATTTTTTGTCTTTTAATACCCCTGTGAAGCGCCTTAAAGGTGCTACATAAATACAAGTTGTTGTTGTTGTATTTGTCCTTTATAATATAAAAATTGCATGATCTAATATGGCCACCAGTTTTTGTAGAGGCACTTTACAAAGAAACACAAAATGCAGCCTATTGCTGTGCATAACAATAGAACAAAGAGAAAGAAATTGCAATTATGTGCAGTAACATGACCGCAGGATGTCCCAAAGCGCTCACAGCCAATGGAGTACTTTTGAAGTGTACTGCTATTGTAATGTAGGAAACATTTGTATCTTACAAATTAGAACACCACACTTAATAAACAGGAAGCCTAATTGTCCTGTTTAGGAGAGAGCTCGGTAAATGGGCTGGATATACGCATGGGCAGAGCTCTCTTCCAACAGTTAGAAATTTAAATGTTGGGAGGAAAGAATTACTTCTCTCTAAACATATAAGTTAAGGTCAGGTAGGGATACAAAAATTGTTCAGGTGATCCAACATATTTCCTTAGTACTTTGCAAGCCAGGTTTGATACAGCAATGGACATACATTCCACATGTTGTAAAACAGATGCGATGCAAGACTACCTCCTTCACTTTGGAGTCAGAGTGACTCTGGATTTGTACCACAAGTTTACTATTACTTCCAGTAGTTAAGGGGTCAAGAGTGAGTGGCCATGGATACAAGATGGGAGGGTGGCCCTCTTTGGAGACGAAGACCACTCTCCATTTCAATCATAGGTCCCAGCTGCATAGGTGAAGTTGCAGAGTGAGTCAGTGCAATGTTGCCGACTACATAAGAGTTCAAAGTCCTACTGCACCGCAAACAGCATGCATACTATGTTGCAATGCCCTCATACAGGAAAGGCGGTGGACTGGGCACAGGAGTGGTGTTTTATAACCACTTCATAAATCGTGTGTCCTTCCAGGTCAAAGCAGCACACAACCACAGAGAAGAGGCTGTCCATAGAAACATAGAAACATAGAAAAATAGGAGCAGGATTAGGCCATTCGGCCCTTCAAGCCTACTCCACCATTCAATATGATCATGGCTGATCCTCTATCTCAATACCATATTCCTGCTCTCTCCCCATACCCCTTGATGCCTTTTGTGTCTAGAAATCTATCTATCTCCTTCTTAAATATATTCAGTGACTTGGCCTCCACAGCTGTCTGTGGTAGAGAATTCCACAGGTTCACCACCCTCTAGTGAAGAAATTTATCCTCATCTCAGCCCTAAATGTCCTATCCCATATCCTGAGACTGTGACCCCTCGTTCTAGACCTCCCAGCCAGAGGAAACATCCTCCCTGCATCCAGTCTGTCTAGCCCTGTCAGAATTTTATGCGTTTCCACGCGATCCCCTCTCATTCTTCTAAACTCTAGTGAATACAGGCCTAGTCGACCCAATCTCTCCTTGTACGACAGTCCTGCCATCCCAGGAATCAGTCTGGTGAACTTTCGCTGCACTCCCTCTATGGCAACTATATCCTTTCTTAGGTAAGGAGACCAAAACTGCACACAGTACTCCAGGTGTACTCCAAAATGAGGAGATGGCCCTGGCTCTTTAGGCCATGTACCTGTGTAGGGTATTGGCAAGGGTGAGTTTTGGGACATGGTACCACCATCCTCCATTTATTATTATCCTTCCTAAACTGATCACTTTTCTTAATTATTATCGCAGGGAATAACTTTACTCAGCAGGTCACATAAAAGCACAGATTTTCCAAAGGGGCGCAATCCTCAACTGAATTACAGTGGAGCGTGCATGCTGTTTGCCCAACGACATGGCACTGACCCTGCCATAATTTCCAGGGTTAGCTGAAACATGGGCGAGGTCCAGGTGTTAGAAATGCCTCTGATCAGCAGCTCGCCTGTTAGTGAAGGGGGAATAGCGTGTCTCTGTGGGATTTAGCAGCTCTGTAGCAGCTTAAAAGGGACAGCATGTTTTGACTCAATCTTGCTGCACCCAAGCAAGTTTTTTTTGCTAAAAATGTCTGAGGTCAGCTGGAGGGCAGAGACCCGCCTGCTTCTCTGATGCAGCCGTGAAAGTGCCAGAAAGAGCCTGTAGCGTTACCAGATCATGAAGGCAGAAGGAGCCAGCTGCACCTTGAAAGAATGCACAGTACTAAGCATTGTCACTTATAATTACCTCCCCTCACACTGTTTAAAGTATTTTAATTGCTCACCAACAATGCCCAAGAGGTAGCCCGCTGTCTTTTCCACCCCAGCCTTCAATTGCAAGTATTCTTTCACTCTTAACCACACCTGGTAGGTGATCGTCTATTGCATGCAGATGTCTTCGCGCATCATGAACTGCATGCTGGGAAATGTATATTTCTCCAAGTCGTCTTATCAATGGTAACTTTGGCCCTTTTTGCTTTCTGTTTCAAGGAAAATACAACCCATAATAGCTGGGAGACATGGGCAGCAGCCCCCCCCAAATCGCCAACCTCTCACCCCAGATTAACAAGGAAGCACTCCACACCCTGGAGAGGGTATGGAAGGCGGGAAGCAGTGGATGCGTGGCAGCTGCAGGTTCATGATGGCAATCTGCTTCTCTTCCGATTGGACTCCATATTAGGTGCCAATGTATTAGCTGACTCTTTCTTTATCACAGGCAATTGCCTAGTAAAAGTCAACCATGTGCCCCCTTTCAAAGGGGCACAAACAATAAGGACAGTAATTTAAAACAAATAAAAAGGAACTTTAACAAATCAAATTAAAATGTTGTTTCCGGGGGTGATGATGCACTCCAGTCCCTCCGGTGCCCACTGGTCGTGGAATCTCTAGATTAGCTGTCTCTAGATTAGCTGTCTCTAGATTAGCTGTCTCTAGATTAGCTGTCTTTGAACCGAATCATGAAACGCTCATGTCATTCCTTCTGCTAAAAGTGGCAGGCGAGCTTTGCTCCTCAGAAAACCTCTCTTCCTCTTGCTCCTCTAGATGTGCCAGAGAAAAACAGCATGGCACCTGGTCTCAGTATAAACTGTCAGTATGTGATTAATTAAATATTACATTTTATTTAAATATTAAATTGAAGTCATAGCTTCTATTCCCCACAGTAAGTAAAAGGACCTAAAATCCAAATGCATCTGTGCTCATTATTTCCCTCCCACAAATGCAGGTAAACTGCCTGTTTTGTTTACTCTTATTATCCAATTCTTTACTCTCAGCATTTTTACATTGTTGGAATTTAACCATGTGATTTATGAATTGTACAAAAACTGATTCTGTAATACTGCAGAAAATGCAGTTGTCTTCCTCTGCATCTGCTTAATCACCATATCAAAACACTGTTCTATTAAAGCATATTGACATGTGGCAGTAGTCTCTCAAGTGTGCATTAATATACATTAGATTATTGAATAATAGACTTGTAGGCTGTAGTTATACAGACATTTGATGATAATCCAAACTTAAAGAAGATTTTATAGCTACTCAAGTATCAGCTTGGCTCACTTTATAGCACGATTACCTCCAAGTCAGAAGGTTCTGAATACAAAGCCCCATTCACAGGCTGAAGCACAATCTCTGCTGATAATTTAGTGTGGGACTGAGGGAGTGCTGCCTTGTCAGAGGTGCCATTAAACCAAATGAGATTTTAAACTGAGAAAAGTTGCCTACTCAGATGGATGTAGAAAGATCTGATGGCACAATTTGAACAGCGGGGAGTTCTCCTGGTGTCCCAGCCACCATTCCTCCCTTAACCGACACCACCAAATACCTAACCATTCATTTGCTGTTTGTGAGATCATGCTGTGCGCAAATTCACTTTTTACTTGAAAAGTGACCTTCAGGATATGTGATAAGACTCTATGTTAAAAAACACAAGCTATTTGTTCTTATTTGTTCTTCTTTTAAAAGTAGATCCACACAAAACTATTCTGCTTGTTTTCACACACAAGTTGCAAATCCACATAACGAACTTGGGGGAAAAAAATTGATTTCTTCATTAATATAAAGACATACACTATTTCACTTTTGACAGCAAGTATCAATAACAAGCACTCCAAGGTCAGCTGTATTGAAATCTCGCCTGTACTCTGCCCTAGCAATGCACCTTAACCCGACTATTATTGTGGCATTTCCTTTTCCCCCACACCAACTGAGTGATACCATCAAGTTCCTTAAGTTATGAAAGCTTGGCACTGTGGATCTCTGCCAACTAGGAAATACATCCTAGACTGACCAGCTCTTAAGCTCCTGACCTAGCTGGTGGGAATGGGGCAGGTTCGGGTCCATTGAAATCAATGGAGCGTAAAATCGGGCGGGTGTAAAATGGGAGTCTGACCTGAGCCCGTCCTGTTCCTGTTGGGTGGATTAGGTTACTATCAGAGCTTTACACAGTCTGTAGAGGCAAGGAATTAAAAAAAAAAGCATAAGGAATGCAAGATGGGAGTTGTAACGTGCAACAACAACAACTTGTATTTATATAGCACCTTTAACGTAGTAAAACATCCCATGGCACTTCACAAGAGCGTTATAAAACAAAATATGACACTGAGCCACATATTAGGGCAGATGGCCAAAAGCGTGGTCAAAGAGGTAGGTTTTAGGGAGCGTCTTAAAGGAGGAAAGAGAGGTGGAAAGGGGGAGAGGTTTAGGGAGGGAATTCCAGAGCTTAGGACCTCGACAGCTGAAGGCACAATTAAAATCGGGGATGCTCAAGAGGCCAGAATTAGACGAGCGGAAATATGTCGGAGGGTTGTGGGGCTGGAGGAGATTACAGAGATAGGGAGGGGCGAGGCCATGAAGAGATTTGAAAACAAGGATGAGAATTTTAAAATTGAGGTGTTGCTTAACCAGGAGCCAATGTAGGTCAGCGAGCACAGGGGTGATGGGTGAACGGGACTTGGTGCGAGCTAGGACACAGGCAGCAGAGTTTTGGATGACCTCAAGTTTACAAAGGGTAGAATGTGGGAGGCCAGGCAGAAGTGCATTGGAATAGTCAAGTCTAGAGGTGATAAAGGCATGGATGAGGGTTTCAGCAGCAGATAAGAGGCAGGGCAGAGACGGGTGATGTTCCGGAGGTGGTAATAAGCGATCTTAGTGATGGCATGGATATGTGGTCGGAAGCTCATTTCAAAGTCAAATATGACACCAAGGTTGCAAACAGTATGGTTCAGCCTCAGACAGTTGCCAGGGAGAGGGATTGAGTCGGTAGCTATGGAATGGAGTTTGTGGCAGGGTCCGAAGACAATGGCTTTGGTCCTCCCAATATTTAGTTGGAGGAAATTTCCGTTCATCCAGTACTGGATGTCGGACAAGCAGTCTGACAATTGAGACAGTGGAGGGGTCGAGAGAGGTGGTGGTGAGGTAGAGCTGGGTGTCGTCAGCGTACATATGGAAACTGACACTGTGTTTTTGGGTGAGGTCGCCGAGGGGCAGCATGTAGATGAGAAATAGGAGGAGGCCAAGGATAAATCCTTGGGGGACACCAGAAGTAATGATGAGGGAGCGGGAAGAGAAGCCATTGCAGGAGAATGAGAGGACACAGAAGTTGAGATGGGCAGAGATTCTGCAGCCAGGTTATGCTGGCATACATCAAAACTGATGCTCATGTGAAACCTGACTGAAGGATACCTGATTTAGATCAGCATTGGTTTGACACCCTCAACTGGATTATGCAACACATTAGAAAAGATGGATTGCATCAAGTTCTAGTGCCATTCTCACTTCTGTACATCATAATGAGCATAGAAACATAGAAACATAGAATCTAGGAGCAGGAGTAGGCCATTCGGAGTAGCATATAACATACTATTTGCTGTTTAGGGGCTTGGTGTGGCTTTTTAGGATACCATTATCAAGGATGCTCGCTAAATATTCACAAGATGTTAGAATCAAATAGAAGGTATCCAAAAATAATTCAGAAGGTGAAGGCGGAAATGAAGAGGAGAACTGGGACTGAATTCTTTATAGCTCATTAAATATAGAAAAGTGGAAGATTGGAAAGTAGCAAATGTTTTAAGTTGTAAAAAAGGACAGAGACATAACTAGAGAATTATAGCTATTAGCATGCTCTATACACCAAGAAAATGTTAGGATCTATTACTGCAAGGATAACATTTGAAGCATATTTTACTACAGTAAAAGCAATGATTCCACATGAACAAGGCTTATCATACCCCATTTACTGGAATTCTTTGTTGCTACAGAATTGTTGGATTATAGTAAAGCAGCAGGTGTTATTTCCTATGATTAGAACAGAAGCAGCTTTCCTGGGATATTGCATACATGGCAAGTCAGAAAACATGCACAAGCTGGCCAAGACCCCATGCCAAATCTGACAGTGATCGTGGGGGGAGGGTCAGTGATCGCCAGGGGGGGTGGTGGGTGTCGGTGATCCCGGGGAGGGTCTGTAACCTCCTTCAGCTTCACAACCCTCCGAGCTCCGCGCTCCTCCAATTCTTGCCTGTTGAGCATCCCCGATTTTCATCGCTCCACCGCTGGCAACCATGCCTTCAGTTGCCTAGGCCCTAAGCTCTGGAATTCCCACCCTACACCTCTCTGTCGCTCTACATCTCTCTCCTCTAAGACACTCCTTAAAACTTAACTCTTTGACCAAGCTTTTGGCCATCTGTCCTAATATCTCCTTATGTGGCGTGGTGTCAAATTTTGTTTGATAACATGCCTGTGAAGCACCTTGGGACATTTTCCTAGTTTAAAGGCGCTAGTTGTTGTTGTATTCTACTATGACTCCTATTCCATCAGGTGTAGGAGTCAGGTGACATAGTAGGGCACGTGCATCAAACTGAGTCACACCTCAGACACCTGACAAGGAATTTTTGTGTGTCAAAGTAAAACCGACCTCCATTCTGCTGACTCTGCCTCCTCTGACCCCTTTGCCCATTTACTCTCCCCTCAAGCATACATTTACCCTATAGTCTCTTCTCCATTCTTCCTCCCTGCACCATCATTAAACTTATCTCTTCCATGAAGCCTTGATCCCTCCTGTCCTTCACAACCCAACTTCCCCATCTCAGTTCCATGATCACCATCAGCTTTGTGCCTAGTCTAGCTCTGTCCCTACATCTTTCAAAAATCACTGTCATCACCCACTCCTCAAAAAACTATTCTCAATCTCTCCATCTTTGCCAACTACGGTCCTTCTCCAGCCTTCCCTTTCTTTCTAATGTCCTAGACATTAGAACACAATCATATATTCGAAGCATTCTGTGGAAAGCTATTGAACACTGAGAAAGCTTCACAAATGTGTATGCACAAAATGAATCAATAATTAGAGAAATTATCTAATCGAGTGTAAAATTAGTATGAATGGTTATAAATAGCAACATTTCATTCTCTTCCCATGTTCACTTGTTCTAAATGGACACCTGAGTCAGCTATGGCATTCTAAAATGTCTGAGGGAATTTCAAATGCATCAGGGACAATTTTATCTTGCAAGATAACACCAGCTTGCAACCAATTTCCTACTTTCCTGTGAGCGACGGGCATTTTGAAAATAAATCACACAGCTGTCTGCTGAACCGTAGCTAGCTGGCCCAGCTGTAACCATGGCAACTTGCTTGACTGCTCCTAAATAATCTGAAACAACACTACCAGCCACTAATACTAGCTGAATATACAACCCAAAACACTGTTTGAATAAAGTAGAGCCAAACAGATGTATTTACTGTCATCATGTTCTCATAATCATTATGCTGGATTGTCTTCAGCAACTAAATGGCAAGTGACCCATCAACAATAATAACCATCTCAAGTATTCTGGAGCATCATTACACATTATTCTGTACATGCAACAAAACAGTGAAACCACTAATATCTGAAAGGAGGAACTCGGATACCATGTCCCTGATTTTAACTCCGGACAGGGTGAGTTAGAATCTCACCCACTGCAACAGAAAACAGGCCTTGGGTATTTTAACCTAACGAGCGGATTTCCCACATGATTGGCTGAGACAGGGAATCCCACCCACTTTAGTGGCTCAATTTCCAGGGTCAGCCAGAGGTCTATTTAAAGCATCAATGCTCCTCTTAACACAAGGTTGTCCCGGTGGTGGGGTCAGCGAGGACGTGCGCGGGTGTGGCAGCCACAGCCACATCCACAGCTGCTCCCGCTGCTCCTGCTGCCCCGTCACCATTCAAACTAATTACAACAAAACATGGGGTCAAGAGCTACACTCACCCCGAAGAGTCCGTGTTCCACATATATATAGAATGTGAGAGGTTGCAGCCCCTCTTCCATTATTTGAAGGGGCTGCTCCTCGATTTTTGGCTGCACTTCAGTCCCACACTCCTGACCTTTGGTCACCCGGTGCGGAGGGGAGCGGGCAGATCGGAGGACCTCCTCGTAGGACTGCTCCTGGGCCTGGCCAAAGTGGCCATTAACTGGTTCAGGCAGCGGGTGGTTGAGGGGGTCGTTCAGCCCGATTGCCTGCCTCTTTTCCGCGGCCATGTTCGCGCCCGGGTGGCCCTGGAGATGGAGCACGCGGTGTCCGCCGGCACGCTCGAGGCCTTCCGCGACCGGTGGGCACCGCAGGGACTGGAGTGCATCATCACCCCGGCCAATGAAATTTTAATTTAATTTGTTAAGGTTCTTTTAAAGTTATTTTAGTTACAGTCTATTTGTTTATGTACCCATCAAAAGAGTACACTCACTCCAACATGACAATCGAGGCCTGTGTTAAAACCATGGCTGGGGTTGTCGGCCCCTCAGCCATCATAGCAATTTTTTATTTTAAAAAATAACACAAGGTTGTGTTGCCTTCTGGTTCGTAGGTATATGTTGCTTAAAAGTAAAAAAAGGGAGCTTCAGAGATGTCAAGAATCTAAACCCCATGGCTCACTGAAGCCTCCCTGGACTTCGTGCTGGAAAAGGTGAGGGAGAGGAGGGACATCCTTTACTCCAGCACTAGAAGGAGAGTGCCTAAATAGGAGGTCCACCAGGCCTGCTAAGTGATGCCAGAGGTAGTCAGCTCCAGGAGAATCACCCTCAGGACCGGGATTAAATGTCAGCAAAGGTTCAATGACCTCACTAGAGTAGCAAAGGTGAGGACCGCTCTGCATTCTCCATTTCTCTCAGTAACAGTTCTTCCCACCCCTTCCTCTTGCACTCTGACTAATTCCTCCCCTCCATCACTTTCCTCAACAGCCAGCACAAAGGCACATTATACCACCTCTCATTTTTATTCCAAACACACACTCCACCTCTTCCTTGCTACCTTCACGGCAGCCAACAGCAGCATTCTACATAAGAAATAAGAGCAGGAGTAGGCCATACAGCCCCTCGAGCCTGCTCCGCCATTCAATAAGATCATGGCTGATCATCGACCTCAACTCCACTTTCCCGCCCGATCTCCATATCCCTTGATTCCCTTAGAGTCCAAAAATCTATCTTTCTCAGCCTTGAATATACTCAAAGACTCAGCATACACAGCCCTCTGGGGCAGAGAATTCCAAAGATTCACAACCCTCTGAGTGAAGAAATTCCTCCTAATCTTAGTTTTAAATGACCACCCCTTATCCTGAGACTATGCCCCCTAGTTCTAGACACTCCAACCAGGGGAAACAAACTCTCAGCACTTACCCTGTCAATCTCTTTCAGAATCTTGTATGTTTCAATGAGATCACCCCTCATTCTTCTAAACTCCAGAGAGTATAGGCCTATTCTACACAATCTCTTATCATAGGACAGCCCTCTCATCCCAGGAATCAATCTAGTGAACCTTCATTGCACCACCTCCAAGGCAAGTATATCCTTCCTTAGATAAGGAGACCAAAACTGTGCACAGTACTCCAGGTATGGTCTCACCAAAGCCCTGTACAATTGTAGCAAGACTTCCTTACGTTTATACCCCAAACCAATTCTCTTCTCTCTTGGTAGACATTGTAGAATGAGAGACTTCACTCATTACTTCTTCCTCACGTTGCGCTCCAAACACTTGCTTGCCATTCAACACCTCCCCATCCTGCTCGCACCTTGCTTCTTCTCCCTCTTAGCATCGGTGAGGCAAACAGAAGCCCCACACATCTGTCCTAGAAGGAAGGGGAAGGGAAGGAAGACTTGCATTTATATAACACCTTTCACAACCTCAGGACGTCCCAAAGCACTTTACAGTCAATGGGAGAAAAATTCAGTTGGTTGCGCCTCCCGTTAGCGCCTTAAGAGGGCGCTAATGGGGCGCAAAGCATCTAGCGCCCAGGCGCGGCGAAGTTTGCGCCGCTCGCGAAATTAACTAGACATTTTGCGGCGGCACTAAACACTACCGCCACGATCTCCTGCGCCGGCAGATCATGACGTCAGTCGAGTGTGCAACGCCCCGGTATCGCCCCGGAGCGGATATTGAGTGGCGCCCCCTGCCTTACCGCCTGACGCTAGCAATGACAGGTTGAGGGGAGCGTTCTGCAGTCATGAAGGGAAAGGGGGAGCTCTATTTAAAGGTGACCGCTTCCTGCCTTTTATTGTTGGTGCCATTTTTGAACTACGCATTCTGAGAGAGAGAGGGAGAGACTTCTGGAGAGATTCAACGTTGTGTGAAGGAGTTTTGGGTACTGAGCAGCACTTTGCAGGTTCATTTTGATTTGCCATTCCTTGTATCGATTTAGCAGAGACTGTGGGGGCTGCACTCTGAGCTCTTTGCCTGGTACTCTCCATTGTTCTTTCCAGCACATTTGATGTGCAAGTCTCTCCAGGCCGAGATTCAAGGCTGCAATGAACAGGATGTGGATGGAAAGCAAGATTAACCATCCCCTTTAAGAACTGGCCCGTGCCATTGTGTGTGTGTTCCATTGCTGACTGACATTACATGAGCTTCGCCAGCGCTCTGAGTTAGCGCCTCACTCCTCGGCCTTTGCGCCTTAAGACAGGTGTGCAGTGCCTGATTTAGCGCTCCAATCACCTCCCGGGGCGTTAAAAGTGAAGTTTCCAGTCAGTGGCGATAATTAGCGCCAGGCGCTAATTTTTGCGCCCGGACGATATTTGCGCCCCAAACGGGGCGCGACTGAATTTTCCCCCCAATAAGTCATGTTCGCGCCCGGGTGGCCCTGGAGATGGAGCACGCGGTGTCCGTCGGCACGCTTGAGGCCTTCTGCGACCGGTGGGCGCCGCGGGGACTGGAGTGCATCATCACCCCGGCCAATCAAATTTTAATTTAACTTGTTAAGTTTTATTTAAAGTTTTATTAAGTTACAGACAATTTGTTCAATCACCCACAAATCAGAAGAGTACAGTCAATAAGTCCAATCTATAATATCCTGGACATGAGGGAAGTCAGCTTCTGCTGCAAATCCTAGAGCTCACTCATTCTGACTGTTGCCAGCCATTGTGCTGATTTGCTTTGACAGCTGGTCATTCATCTCACTGCTGTTTATGGGACCTTGCTGTGCACAAATTAGCTGGTGTGTAAAACAAATGACTATACTTCAAAAGTAATTCATTGAATGTGAAGCACTTTGGGATAACTAGAGGACATAAAAGGTGTTCTATAAATGCAAGTTCTTTCTTCTTTGATTTATTAGAGTCTAATGTATTAATTCACTGTATAGTATTTACCTCAATGAAAACAATTGAGATACTGACTGAATAGCTGATAACAGCCACTGCAATTGTGCATCCTTCTGAGCCAACTATGAAAAATCAACTTGGGGGATCCAAAAATCCAATGAAGCTTGAAACAGCTGGTAGTTGAATTGGAATGGCAGCCCTTAAGGAAGGTATTTTCAAACTACAGGAAACTCTTGTTTAACCGGCACCTAAATACAGGAAACTCTTGTTTAACCGGCACCTAAATATCCGGAATTCTCTCTTAACCGGCAAAAATCATACTCCGAAAACTCCTCTCAAATAACCGGCAATGTTGCCGAGTCCGAGTCCGAGTCTCCCGCGAACGCCGAGTTAGTCAGTGGGGGTAGTTCTCCAAAGTGCCACTACTCGGCCTCCTGGCGCTGTCGGAAGTCCGAACATTGCAGTAACAGGAGTCTGATTCTCCCGCGCTGCCGGGAGTCTCACTTACTGTTAAGTAATTAAAGAGTTATGGATTACCCTCAACTGGCAGTACTGTACTTAATCAAGCATCTTCCACCATCCATTTAACACAACATTCTATAGGTGAGTAACCAAATACTGTATACTGCACATTTTTTGATTTTTTTATGTTAAAAATAGCCTCGGTAAATATAACTCTCCGTTATCCGGAACTTTCGATCAACCGGCACCACGCCGGTCCCGTCGGTGCCGGATACCAAAGAGTTTCCTGTATCCGGAATTCTCTCTTAACCAGCAAAAATCATCCTCCGAAAACTCCTCTCAAATAACCGGCAATGTTGCCGAGTCCGAGTCCGAGCCTGCGAACGCCGAGTTAGTCAGTGGGGGTAGTTCTCCAAAGTGCCACTACTCGGCCTCCTGGCGCTGTCGGAAGTCCGAACACTGCAGTAACAGGAGTCTGATTCTCCCGCGCTGCCGGGAGTCTCTTCTGATACACCATTTTACTGTGTGTCTCCCACGCTGCTGGTAGTCTCTTCTGATACACCATTTTACTGTGTGTCTCCCACGCTGCTGGTACTGTAGTCTCTTCTGATACACCATTTTACTGTGTGTCTCCCACGCTGCTGGTAGTCTCTTCTGATACACCATTTTACTGTGTGTCTCCCACGCTGCTGGTAGTCTCTTCTGATCCACCATTTTACTGTGTGTCTCCCACGCTGCTGGTAGTCTCTTCCTAGCCACCATTGTTCTGTGTGTCTTTCCATCTTCATCGGCAATTATCTCCTCCATCTTGCATTATGGAATTCCCAAAAGCTGGTCCAAGCAAAAGGAAGAGAGTGGTCTTAACTTTAAAACAAAAAATCGAGATATGCCAATGACTAGAAAGGGGAGAGAAGCGTATCAACATTATGAATGAATTCAAAATCGGTTCGTCAACAATTTACGACATCAAATCGCAGAAGGATAAGCTGCTCAAGTTTTATTCAAGCTCGGAGACATCTAAGAGTGTAGAAAAACGGCGTATGCTTCGTAAGCCTAAGCTGAAGAGCTGGATACCGTGCTTTATGAATGGTTTTCTCTTAAGCATTCAGAGGGTGTTCCAATTTCCGGACCCATGCTAATCGAGAAAGCAAAGGATTTCTACGAAAGGATGGAGCTCACTGACAAGTGTGCTTTCTCCGAGGGATGGCTAACGTGCTTCAAGTTACGGCACGGGATACGACGACTCGATATTTCCGGGGAGAAGAAATCAGCTGATCACGACGCCGCAGAAGAATACTGCGATTGTTTCAATCGGATTGTGCAGCAACATGATTTGTCGCCAGCACAGATATACAATGCCGATGAAACTGGCTTGTTTTGGAGGTTTTTGCCAGAATCAACGCTTGCTGGGGCTAGTGAGGCTAATGCTTCAGGTTACAAGAAAAATAAAGATCGTGTAACCGTGCTAACATGTGCGAACGCCGCTGGATCACACCGGGTTAAACTTCTTGTTATCGGGAAGTATAAAAATCCCCGTGCATTTAAAAATGTGAGGCACTTACCTGTTGAGTACAAAGCTCAAAAAAATGCTTGGATGGATAAGGAAATCTTCTCCGATTGGTTCCATCATATTTTTGTTCCATCTGTGAGGGAACATTTCCGTAAAATAGGGAAACCTGAAGATAGCAAATGCATTTTATTGCTTGATAATTGTAGTGCCCATCCGCATGAATCCGAGTTGGTTTCGGGAAATATTTTCACCATTTATTTGCCACCAAATGTAACTTCTCTCATCCAACCCATGGACCAGGGCGTTATCCAAAATCTGAAGTGTCATTACAAGAAAGACTTCCTACGTAAACTGATTAGCCAAGATGACAATATTCAAGAATTTCAGAAGGAATACAATATTAAAGTTGCCATCTATAATGTTGCATGTTCCTGGAACTTTGTGAAAGGTCACACTCTGAGGCAAGCCTGGCGCAAATTGTGGCCTTCTGTAATGTTTGTTGAAGGTTCTTCTTCAGAGGAGGAATTTCATGGGTTCAATGTTCATCCCAAGAAGAGTACAATAATGGAAATGGCTGGCATGGTGAAAAATGCAGGCCCAGCAAACCCTCTACATCACCTCAGTGAAAGTGATATCGAGCAGTGGGTTGATGCAGATAGAGAAGTTGGTGTTGTGCATATGCTAAGTGATGATGAAATAATTGAGAATGTTTTGAATCCAAAGAAAGAAAAGGAAAGTGAGATGGAAAGTGAAGAGGATGAGATTTCTGAAGAAGAGAAGATTTCTTGGGCTAAAGCTGCAGAAGGATTATCGACATTCCTCAAATTTGCTGAAAGGCAGACTTGCTACTCTGCCCAAGAAGTTATGCAACTCCATATTCTGCATTCCACCTTTCTACAGAAAAGACAAGAGTCCACTAAGCAAACCGACATCCGCAACATGTTCAAGAAAGCTTCCAAAAGAGTCGCAGCAGCGGAAGTGCCTGAAGAATCTGTGGCATCTGTGGAACTGCATGTCCTGATGACCCAGCTGGCACGGATATTCCTGATGAACCAGATGACTCGGAATAAGTGTACAGTCAACTACAGTATTGTATACAGTCGTTTATAAGTTTTGTTTTACTGTTAAGTAATTAAAGAGTTATGGATTACCCTCAACTGGCAGTACTGTACTTAATCATGCATCTTCCACCATCCATTTAACACAACATTCTGTAGGTGAGTACCCAAATACTGTATACTGCACATTTCTTGATTTTTTTATTTTTCTTTGTTAAAAATAGCCTCGGTAGATATAACTCTCCGTTATCCGGAACTTTCGATCAACCGGCACCACGTCGGTCCCGTCGGTGCCGGATACCAAAGAGTTTCCTGTAAATTAGTTTTGTTGCAACAGTACGACAAGCAAAAATATTTAACCCCAGGCTGCTACAATCTCTGCATTCCGTGAATCCCAGCTAGGAGTCAAATCTACTTTCTTCAGGCACAGGGGCACCTAAACGCCAATGAAATGGATAACATGATAATTTGGTGTCATGGAGTTCCAGCACACTGCCATTGTTCCGTGACTGGTGGGCACCGCAAGGAATGGAGGGGTAAAAATTCACTTGGTTGCGCCTCCCGTTAGCGCCTTAAGAGGGCGCTAATGGGGCGTTAAGCCGCTAACGCCCGGGCGCAGCGCTGTTTGCGCCGCTCGAGAACTTAACTTGAGATTGTGCGGCGGCGCTAAAACTTACCGCTGCGACCACCTGCGCGCGCAGATTGTGACGTCATTCCATGGTGCAACGCCCTTGGGGCGCCCCGGAGCGGAAATTGAGTAGCGCCCCCTGCCTTACCGCCTGGCGCTTCCAACGACCGGAAGACTGGAACGTTATCAATCGGTGTGGGGCTGGGGGGGGCGCTATTTAAAGGGGGCCTCTTCCTGTCTTTTTCTGTGGTCGACATTTATGCACCACTCGTTCTGAGAGAGAGAGAGAGATTCGGAGAGAGAGAGAGAGAGACTTCTACATTGACTCAACGCTTTGTGAGGTAGTTTTGCCTAGTTCATCCTAACTTTGTTGCTACTTTAGTTGCTGTACCTCATTACTTTTCTGGCAAAGAGAATATGGGGGCTGCAATGATTGGGGGCGTCGTCCTGCTCCAGCTGAATCGGAGGATACCGAGACGCAGACAGAGAGTGGCAATGATGGCCAGACGGAGGAGGGCCATCAGGCGCATGTACAGGAGAGCTTACCCTCCCAGGGTATATCGTGAACAGCTCTCCTACATCCATATGTCCGAGGAGCTGTGTTTGCGAAGGCTGCGATTCAGCAAGGAGGTGGTCACTGAGCTCTGCCACCTGCTGCAGCCAGATCTGCAGCCTCAGCTGAGGTCCAGGACGTCTCTGTCGGTGGCAGTGAAGGTCACAGTGGCTTTGAACTTCTACGCCACTGGCTCATTCCAAGCTGCTGTTGGGGACCTCGCCAATATCTCCCAGTTTGCGGTGCATCGCTGCATCCGGCAGGTCACCAATGCCCTCTTCAGAAGGAGACGAGACTTCATCTCTTTCCCTATGACCCCAGACAAGCAGCGTGACCGTGCTCTGGGCTTTGCGAGGGTAGCGGGCTTCCCCATGGTGCAGGGCGCCATTGACTGCACGCATGTGGCTTTGCGTGCTCTGCGAGAGAATGCAGAGGAATTCAGGAACAGAAAGGGGTTCCATTCCTTGAATGTGCAGTTGGTCTGTGACCACAGACAGGTGATACTCGCTGTCAATGCCCACTATCCGGGCAGCTGCCACGATGCTTTCATCCTGCGCCAGACTACTGTGGCAGAAGTTTTCGAGGCACCGCATCAGCCAGTTGGTTGGCTTCTGGGGGACAAGGGGTACGCATTGAGCACCTGGCTGATGACACCGCTCCGTACGCCAAACACCCCTGCTGAGCTGCGGTACAATGAAAGCCATCAAGCAACCAGGAACATTATTGAGCGCACAATCGGCGTGCTGAAACAACGGTTCCGCTGTCTGGACCATTCCGGAGGAGCCCTGCAGTACTCGCCTGAGCAAGTTTCGAACTTCGTAGTCGTGTGCTGCATGTTGCACAACATGGCAATCCTCAGGACCCAGCCAATGCCACCAGGCCTTGTAGCACCACCAGAGGAGGAGGAGGAAGAGGACGAGGACGATGATCATCAGCAGCACCAAGGCAGGAGGGCGGCCCACAATGGTCAAACTGCAAGGGCCGTCCGTCAACGACTAATAGCAAGCCGCTTCTAGGGCCCCTGCCATTGCTACAAACACTAATCAACCCAGCACGCAACCCCTAAGCCGGCCAAGGCACCAATAATTCCAACCACCAGCCATGTATATTTTGAATACAGAAACTTATTTATTTTACAAACTCTGTGTGTGTCAATTCCTCATGACAAACTCATAGAAATAAACACAAAAAAACAGTCAATAACATAACTGGTTCTCACAACCTGGAGATAATGTCCAAAACACTAAACAAAAGTTGGACCATGAACCTCGGCCTTTAATAAAAAAATGACCAGCATTTTGGCACACCTCCTACTTTTTGCCCTTCGAAGGTGATCTCCTTCCCTTGCGCACTTCCCCCCTTCTAACCCTACTGCTCCTCCGTAATGGGACCTCAGTGGCTGCAGCAAGGCTGGTGGAAGGCTGCTGCTCGTCAAACCCTGACACTGCAGATGCCCCTGAAGGACGGCCTCGACCACTTCTGGGCCTGGAGGGCCCGGCTGCAGACTGCACCAACTCTGCATGGGCGGCAGCAGTCTGTCCTATAGGCGGTGGCAAGTGCAGTGGAGAAGTGACAGTGTTGGCAGCAGGAATGCTGTCATCGTGAGAGAGGACAGCAACTCCCTGCTCGCCCGACACACTGGCACTCCCACGGGGCAGCACTTCAGCATCCGGAGCAATCTGCCGGAGAACAGATTGCTGGCCTGCTGCGGCGCGGTGACAGCCCCGGGGACATGTGCACGAACCATCGAGGTTGGCAGCAGTCTGTGCTCGCGTGGCCTCCATCTGAGTCTGTATGAGAGCAGTCAGAGGTGGGATCACGGCAGCCAGTGACTGAATTGCAGCACTAAGCGTTAGTGTGGCATCCGCCTGTGCTACAGCGAAGTGCTCCACACTCCTTGCCAGTGACTCAATGCATTCGGGCACCCTTCCCACTGCACCCATGAGCTCAGTGTGCATGCCCACCGCCTGGGTGTTCATTTCTGCGATCAGCCGCTCCTCCTCTGCGTCCATTGCAGTAGGAGTGTCTGGCATACTCTCCCTCTGGGGAGAAGGCCCCCGTTCTTCCCTACCCCCTCCATGGCGTTGCTGCAGCCCGCTGGGTCCTGGAGCTTCACCATCATCAGCCCCTTCCCCCCTGCTCCCCTCCGGGGAAGGCGTGTTCCCAGTGTGGGCATGGGCTTCTTCGGGAGAGGGTGGCACTGATGCTCTGGCTTCCTCTTCCTCCTCAGCTGCAGCATCACTCCCAGTGGCAGCTTCAGGGCCCGTCTCCTCAGCTGGTGAATCACCATCTGAAAGCAGGGAGGTACAAGAGTGGCTTTAGCGTGAGGACAGGGTGGCAGTAAGGGAGGAATAAGTGCAGCGAGTTAGCAAGTTGGATTGAAAGTGTCAAAGGCTGGTATTGTGAGGGACAAGTGGAAGGACAGAGGACAAAAATGTGATGACCTTACCATTGCTGTCCACAACGGGGTCGGCGTCTCCAGTGGCGACGGGACCGATCACCCGGCTTGCCACAATCCTGTGGACGCGCTCCTCCAGATCGCTGAGGGGTTGCAGCTGAAGCCGCCCTCCACCCGTCCGTTGCTGCTGTCTCCGATTATGAGCCAGCTTAGCCTGCAAGAAAAAGGACAGCACCTGAGTAAATATACAGCCATGATCTTGCCTGATGTGCCTCCCATAGGTGAATAGCCCTTACAATATACAGCCATGGTCTTGCCTGATGTGCCTCCCATAGGTGAATAGCCCTTACTGTATGCAAAGTGTAGAATGTGTGTGTGTGTTTGATGAAAGGGCCATAGGTGTTGGATGAGTGTTGTGCATTGGGGTTTTAAGACCCTCTGGCCATAGAGTGAGGTTGAGATGGAGGGATGGAGAGGTATTGAGAAAAAGCCACTCACCCTGACGACCCGAGTGAGGTCGTTGAACTTTTTGCGGCATTGAACATGGGTCCTGGGCACCATGCTCCTGGAGGAGACGCTCTGAGCCACCTCCCTCCACACTCTTCTGAACTCGCGTGGCAAAGGCCTCCTGCCACTCTCCGGGAACAGCATGCATCGTCTGCGCTCCACTGCGTCAACCAGAGCATCCAAGGCCCGCTCGGTGAAGCGATGAACACGTTCTCTCACCCTCTCCATGCTTGGCAGCAAAATGGATTACAGGTCTCTCCAGGCTGAGATTCAAGGCTGCAATGAGCAGGGTGTGGCTGGGGAGCAAGTGGCCCCCCCCGCTTTAAGAAGTGTCCGGCGCCAGTGTGTCTGTGTTCCCTCGCTAACTGGCAGCAGCTGCGCTGCGCTCGTGCGCTGAGTTAGCGCCTCACTCCTTGGCCTTTGCGCCTTAAGACAGGTGTGCCGCGCCTGCTTTAGCGCTCCACTCACCTCCCGGGGCGGTAAAAGTGAAGTTTCCTGTCAGTGCCGATAATTAGCGCCAGGCGCTAATATTTGCGTCCAGACGATATTTGCGCCCCAAATGGGGCGCGACCTAATTTTTACCCCGGAGTGTCTTATCGACTCGAGCAATAATATTATGATTTAGCTCTATAACTTTCTTTTTTTTGTTTTGTTCAATGTACATTTTATATTTGAGTTCCATTATTAGTTGTGCCCCTAAAAGGGGGGGATGTGTAAATTTGTTTTTTCTGTTGATGACACAACCCAGTGTCATCCTTATGGATTGTTTGAAAAAAGGCACACTGCCATTGAGGGTAGGATGCACTTTCAGGTCCATGATTCCCCATGAATGCTTCTTAATCTCAACTGTAGAAAGGTGTCAAGAGGTCAGGCACTTCTCCATAGGATTAGTCACCCAGGATATTCTCATTAACTTGTCAGCTGTAGAAAACTTTGGCAGTGAATTCTAAAACAACAACAACTTGTATTTATATAGCACCTGTAATGTAGTAAAACATCCCATGGTGCTGCACAGGAGTATTATAAGACAGAAAATTTGACACTGAGCCACATAAGGAGAAATTAGGGCAGGTGAACACGAGCTTTGTCAAAGTTGTAGGTTTTAAGGAGCGTCTTAAAGGAGGAAAGAGAGGTAGAGAGGCGGAGAGGTTTAGGCAGGGAATTCCAGAGCTTGGGGTCTAGGCAACAGAAGGCACGACCACCAAAGGTTGAGCGATTATAATCAGGGATGCACAAGAGGGCAGAATTAGAGGAGCGCAGATATCTCGGGGTGGGGGGGTGGGGGGCGGGTGGTTGTGGGGCTGAAGGAGATTAAAGAGATAGGGAGGGGTGAGGCCATGGAGGGATTTGAAAACAAGGATGAGAATTTTGAAATCAAGGGGTTGCTTAACCGGGAGCCAATGTAGACCAGCGAGCACAGGAAACTAATGTAGATTGTCAAGGCTATTTGGGTGGTAAATGGGTTTTTATTTATGCTCCCTTATTGCCAGTCATTAAAATAGCATTGTCTGCTTTCTTGCCCATTAATTTACCACCAATAGTCTGTTAAGCTGTCCAATAGAGCTCAAGATGCAATAATGTAAATTAAACACAAGGAAATGGCCCACTTGTGTTAACAAGCCTATCTTATTTGCACTGCCACTAACTGAAGCAAAATTGTTCAGCAAACCCTACAAAATGCTCTGTAAAACTACCCACTAAAACACAAATGGGGTGAAATTCCACAAAGTGATATTAGCACACGAGCATTAGTGTGCAGAGACTTCCTCTGTCGACTATTCCAAGAGAGATGTTAATCCAATGCCTCCAACAGAAAGCAGTTTGAATGTTAATATTGCACAGCATAATTTCACCCCAAAGATGTATAAAATAAATTAACCAGAATGATCAGAAATTACCCACTAGGCCCATGTTATTAACCCTAGCTTACAGCTGGCGATAGCTGAAGCAACAGCATAAATCATGTTTCGTGAACTACATCCATTTTTTCACAATAAAGTTTTATTTGTAGTACATACATATACAAAAATGTACAAGACATACAAAAATGCTTGAAGGACTGGTGTAAATATAATGGACTACAAAGGCAGTCGTGGTGTCTTTAAAGATGAAAGGAGGGACCTTGCAGATACATTGTCAGATTTAGGTGAGATATTTACAGTAAGCAATTGTTTGATTGAGAAATTAGAAAACCATCCTGCATTATTACATCCATATTTCACTGAGAGGAATCAGATTAAAAAGCCATTTGTCTTCAGTAAACGCTGCTCAAAATGTGCAGATCAAAGTTGCCCACAACAAGTTAAAGAGGTAGAAATTGGACCAAAACAGGCGTAAAATGGGCATGAGGTCCAATTTCAGGAATGAATGTCCTACGCCCCAAGGACGCAGAAAAACATCTGACCTGAAATTGGGGCAGGCCATTTTTCAAGCATCCCTGGCGACTACTTAAAACAGGCATTAGGTGCCTTACATATCAAAATGAGGGGCCTAACACCTGTTTTGGGCCCCCTCTGTGAAATTAGGTAGCAATGAGCAGGGCAGGTGTCTGCTCTGCTTCACTCAGGATTCCTACTGAAAAGTAATTTTACAAATACCTTTCTGTGATACCAGGAGGAGCAGGAGTGCTCCCCTGACTCAAACGCCTCGATCGCCCCCCTCCCCCCACTCTGCTGCTTGTTCCAAACCCCCTCCTGGGACTTACATTCATGTTGTTCAAATGTGTGAGCTACTCCCCGCCCTCCCCGCCATCCCCACGCCACCCCCCCTCCCCCCCACCCCCCCACCCCATCCCCAGCCACCAGCCTGGTTGAGGGAAAGGGATAAAATTTGTCTCAGAGCAGTTTAGAGACTGGTAGTATAGTTAGAAAAAAACATGCTTTATCACTTTTATGTAATGGAACACGGAAATTGAAGTGGAAAAATTTTGCAAACAGAATTGAAATAACCCCACTGCCCACCCCACCCCACCTGCCTTTTTCCTCCTGAAGGCACTGAATCACACACGAGCTCCACATGTGTCGGCGATCCTCTTGGATCTCACTCAAGTGGCCATTCTTCATGTGCTCGTCCAGACAGTAAGGGCTGGATTTTGTCAATGGGGACGTGATGGAGGCGGGACTCCCACTTTTTGGGTTGTAGTCCTGCCTCCATCAACTTGTGGCCAACCCACTCGATTTTCCCTTGATTGACCTTGTTGAGCCCGCCCAGCGGGCTCAGCAGGCCAATTAAGGGCCACCCGGCAACAGGTGACGTCACAGATTGACATTTCATCTGTCAAGAGCTTTTGACAGATGAAATATCAGCGTTTGACAGCTCCTTGACAATCTGTCCTCTAAGTTAATTCCTTCCTCTCAGGCTGATTTAGAGATCTCTGCAGAACAAAAAGCAGAGGCTGCAGCTTTTGACAGCTCAACGGCCATTCTGCTTTCTGTGCCGGTGAGATTTCTGACTCCCGAGACCGGAAGGGCTGACACCTGCAGAAGGAAGTTAAGGTAAGTAAAACTTTTTTCCACACTTTACACTTACCTTACACACTTACCTCTGCACATATGCACCCATCACTCACCTGCCCACCTGACATATCGACCCCTCCAACCCCTGCAGACCCACGGTCCGCCTCGCTAAATCGGCGTGGTTTGGACCTGTTGGGAAGCCCATACTTCAGGGCTAAAAATAGGGATTAGGCAAAAAACTGCCTGTTAACTACCTGTTAACAGGCAGTTTATTGGCACTAATCCCCTTCCCACCTTGGGGAGGCGGGTCCCAGCACAGGTCAGGTACCCGCCTCCTGTGAAACTGGCATGGAGGCGGGTTGGCGGCGGGATGGGTTCGGGACCCCCGAATCTGCAATTTTAACCCCCCTCCAAACCCGCCTCCACGGGTCAATGAAAATTCTGCCCTTATGTCAGCAAGCCACTTGACCATTGAGGGCACCACAACTGAGGAAGGAAAGGAAAGAAAGCAAGCTATAGGATCCTTTACATCCACCTGAGAGAGCAGACAGGGCCTCGGTTTAACGCCACATTCGAAAGCGCAGCATTCCCTCAGTACTGCACTGGAGTGTCAGCCTAGATTATAAAGAATTTGTCCTCTTGGCTCTGGACTGGAATCCTAGTTACTCTATTGGGTTAGTGCAATCAATATCTCCCATAAGTGACCTGTGTCACTCACGATCTGGAGTTTACTTTCGGAGCTCAATGTCTGCATGTACAATACCATGGCCCAGTTGAAACCCGCGTTTTCAATGAATCTCATGAACTACATTTGGAGTCTATTGCTCTAATTTGCCTGGCACCTGATGGAAAGAGGCATTGGATGGTAATAGGGGAAAGAGAGATGCATTAGTAAGCAGCTATTGCTTTGCTTTGCCAAAGCCAGTAGTACAATGAAAAAGCACCTTAAGAATGGCCAACATTTCGACAATATATTGAAACCCAAGTGTGTGCTAATTGATAATCAACTATAGTTGGAGATGTTACTGGTGAAACCAGCCTTGCCGTTCTCAGCAGTATCCTGAAATAGACACTCACAGTCTAAAAGAGTAAACAAAAACCTTATCTGGATTTGTTTACAACATGACAGATGAAATGTATGCTTGACTGGACAATTAATGGAGCAGTGCCTGTGTTTCTGGCTCTGGTTAAATTTCCAACCTACTGAAGACATCAGATTTCAACCTGAAGAGCCATACTAATGGGCCATCCATCATTAACAGCTCTTTCATGTCAAGGATTGTGGCTCAATAGAATAAATTACCACTGAGCATCATAAGGCATCTTTGCACTTCAGTTAGGGGCTCTGCACAGCAGAGGTCAAGCACTACGCACATCCTCATGGGCCACTCTGCCTTCTTCATCTTTCTTTAGTAGTCTTTCCAAATCAAGTCCTGTTGGAGGCTGCAAATCCGCAATTCGTGGGTAGAAGGCTACAGAAATCTGACCTTTTGTGTCTAGATTTAGAGATCAATGGCAGCTTGTAAGAGCTGCAAAATGCCCAATAGCATTGAGTGTCCAAAACTGCTCCTCTTTATGTTGGCATTAAAGATGGGAATGCCATGCACCTGCCATTGACTCAATCCCTTCAAGATAAAAGTGGCTGTTCTGAATCAAGTATGGAATGAGCTTTCAGCCAACTCTATGTGAAAGTAACTTTCTAACCTTTTTTTCTTTTAAATTTAGTAAAGGAGCAATTGGTACTTTTGGTTGCTTTTACATTGGGCTGGATTTTCCAAGCCCCGAGGAGGTGGGCATGGAGGCGGGACAGCCCGCAAAATCGGAGAAAGTGGGGGGGGATGGCAAACCCGCCTCCATCCCGCTTCCGTGCCCACTTGCCAGGAGGCGGGAAGATGTGCAGCTTCGGGTCCCGTCTCCTGCAGGCGGGAAAGGCTTTTAATCCTTTTAACTGCCTGTTAACAGGTAGTTAACAGGCAGAAAAAAGGATTAGTGCCATTTTACCTTCACAGGTGAAGGCTTCCCAACCTCGGATAATCCCGCCGGGTTGGAGGAGACGTGAAGGAGGTCTGCGGCGGTCGGAGGCACCTGGAAGTAAGGTGTAGAGGTGTGATGAGTCATAGAGTCATAGAGTTATACAGCACGGATAGAGGCCCTTCGGCCCATCGTGTCCGCGCCGGCCATCAAGCCCTGTCTAATCTAATCCCATATTCCAGCATTTGGTCCGTAGCCTTGTATGCTATGGCATTTCAAGTGCTCATCCAAATGCTTCTTGAATGTTGTGAGGGTTCCTGCCTCCACAACCCTTTCAGGCAGTGAGTTCCAGACTCCAACCACCCTCTGGGTGAAAAAGTTCTTTCTCAAATCCCTTCTAAACCTCCTGCCCTTTACCTTGAATCTATGCCCCCTTGTTATAGACCCCTCTACTAAGGGAAAAAGCTCCTTAGTATCCATCCTATCTATGCCCCTCATAATTTTGTACACCTCAATCATGTCCCCCCTCAGCCTCCTCTGCTCCAAGGAAAACAAACCCAATCTGCCCAGTCTCTCTTCATAGCTGAAGCACTCCAGCCCGGGTAACATTCTGGTGAATCTGCTCTGCACCCTCTCCAAAGCGATCACATCCTTCCTGTAGTGTGGCGACCAGAACTGCACACAGTATGCCAGCTGTGGCCTAACCAGTGTTTTATACAGCTCCATCATAACCTCCTTGCTCTTATATTCTATGCCTCGGCTAATGAATGCAAGTATCCCATATGCCTTTTTTACCACCTTATCCACCTGTTCCGCCGCCTTCAGGGATCTGTGTACTTGCACACCAAGATCCCTCTGACCCTCCGTCTTGCCTAGGGTCTTACCATTCATTGTGTATTCCCTTGCCTTGTTAGTCCCTCCAAAGTGCATCACCTCGCACTTTTCCGGATTAAATTCCATCTGACCAACCCATCTATATCGTCCTGCAGACTGAGGCTACCCTCCTCGCTATTTACCACCCTACCAATTTTTGTATCATCCGCGAACTTACTGATCATACCTTTTACATTCATATCCAAGTCGTTAATGTAGACCACAAACAGCAAGGGACCCAGCACCGATCCCTGTGGTACCCCTCTGGCCACAGGCTTCCAGTCACAAAAACAACCTTCGACCATCACCCTCTGCCTTCTGCCACTGAGCCAGTTTTGTATCCAATGTGCCAAGGCACCCTGGATTCCATGGGCTCTTACCTTCTTGACCAGTCTCCTGTGCGGGACTTTATCGAAGGCCTTACTGAAATCCATGTATACCACATCCACTGCGTTACCCTCATCCACACACCTAGTCACCCCCTCAAAAAATTCAATCAAATTAGTCAGACATGATCTTCCCTTGACAAAGCCATGTTGGCTAACCCTGATTAATCTTGCCTCTCCAAGTGGAGACTAATTTTGTCCCTCAGAATTTTTTCCAATCATTTTCCTACCACTGATGTTAGGCTCACTGGCCTGTAGTTCCCCGGTTTTTCCCTACTCCCTTTCTTGAATAATGGTACTACATTAGCGGTTCTCCAGTCCTCTGGCACATCCCCTGTGGCCAGAGAGGTTCTGAATATATGTGTTAGAGCCCCCACAATCTCCTCCTTTGCCTCACACAGCAGCCTGGGATAATTTCGTCCGGACCTGGGGATTTATCCATTTTTAGACCTGCTAAAACCGCCAATACCTCCTCCCTCTCGATGTTAAAATGTTCGAGTATGTCACAGTCCCCCTGCCCTAATTTTATGTCTGCATCGTCCTTCTGCATAGTGAAAACAGATGCAAAAAATTCATTTAGAACCCCACCTACATCTTCCGGCTCCACACACAGATTGCTACTTTTGTCCCTAATGGGCCCTATTTTTTCCCTAGTTATCCTCTTACCCTTAATATACTTATAAAACATCTTAGGATTTTCCTTTATTTTGCCCGCCAGTGTTATTTCATGGCCCCTCCTTGATCTCCTAATTTCTTTTTTAAGTATCCCCCTGCACTTTTTGTACTCCTCTAGGGCTTCCTCCATCATTAGTATTTTGTATCTGCCAAAAGCCCTCCTTTTTTTCCTGATCCATTCTCGTATATCCCCTGACATCCAAGGTTCCCTGGGGTTTTTGGAACCACCCTTGACCTTTACGGGAACATGCTGCCATTGTATGATCTCAATCTCCCTTCTGAAAGACTCCCATTGCTCCGATGCGGATTTTCCTACAAGCAGCTGATCCCAGTCCATTTTGGCCAGATCCTGCCTTATCCTATTAAAATTGGCCTTCCCCCAATTTAGAACCTTTATTTCCGGCCCATCCCTGTCCTTTTCCATGACCACCTTAAATCTCACCATATTATGGTCACTGTCACCAAAGTGCTCACCTACTAGCACTTCTTCCACTTGGCCGGCCACATTCCCTAGAATTAGGTCCAGTACCGCCCCCTCTCTTGTAGGACTTTCTACATGCTGGCTCAAAAAGCTCTCCTGGATGCACTTTAAGAATTTTGAACCCTCTAAGCCTTTCACACTCTGACTATCCCAGTTAATATTAGGGAAGTTGAAATCCCCCATTATTATTACCCTATTATTTGCACATTTCTCTGAGATTTGCCTACATATCTGTTCCTCTATCTCCCCCTGACTGTTTGGGGGCCTATAGTACGCTCCCAGCAAAGTGCTTGCCCCCTTTTTGTTTTTAAGCTCCACCCATATAGCCTCATTGGAGGAACCTGCTAATATATCATCCCTCCTTATGGCAGTAATTGATTCCTTAATTAATATTGCGACACCCCCTCCTCTTATACCTCCCCCTCTGTCTCGCCTGAAGATTCTGTACCCCGGAATATTGAGCTGCCAGTCTTGCCCCTCCCTCAACCATGTCTCCGTGATAGCAACAATATCATACTCCCATGTGTTTATCAACACCTTCAGTTCATCCACCTTATTCGCTAGACTCCTTGCATTAAAATAGATGCCTTCCAGCCTTGCTCTTACATGTTTGCCCTGTCTTCCAAGCTGACTTGTTTTTTTCTCTATATTTGACTGTACATCACCCCCTATTGTAGCTCCACTCTGTATCCCATCCCCCTGCCAAGTTAGTTTAACCCCACCCCCAACAGTGCTAGCAAACCTCCCCGCAAGGATATTTGTCCCGCTCTGGTTCAGGTGCAAACAGTTCGACTTGTACAAGTCCCATCTTCCCCAGAAGCAGGCCCAGTGATCCAGGAAACTAAAACCCTCCCTCCTGCACCAACTCTTTAGCCACGCATTCATCTGTTCTATTCTCCTATTCCTATACTCACTAGCACGTGGCACTGGGAGTAATCCAGAGATTACAACCTTTGAGGTCCTGCTCTTTAATCTGCTGCCTAGCTCCCTAAATTCTTGATGCAGGACCTCATCCCCCTTCCTACCTATGTCATTGGTCCCAATGTGAACCACGACCTCTGCCTGCTCACCCTCCCCCTTAAGAATGCCCTGTAGCCGCTCAGTGACATCCATGACCCTGGCCCCAGGGAGGCAACAAACCATGGTGCAAGTGTGGAGTGGTAAGTATGCAAGGTGAGTGATTAGTTTAAAAAAGTGTTCACTCACCTTTTTTTCCTTCCATAGCCTTTAGCCACGCTGGATCAGGAGAGCGGACATCCACCTTGTCAATTTCAGGTAATGGCTGATGGACCCTCCGATCCATCAGACATCTGAAATTTACTTATTTTCAATGTTTGTTGAGTCCTCATCACAAAGACTCATCAAACTAAAGAGAATGTCAGTATTTGACAGCTTCACAGAGCTGTCAAACATTGTAATTTCTTCTTTCAAGAAGTCTTGCCAGATAGCATGTCTGACGTTGACGTGATCTGTCAGTGACTTCTTCCCTAATTGGCCTGCTGAGCCTGCAGGGCAGGCTTAACAAGCTCAATCAGGGGAAAATCCCTCTGAATGGTCAGGCAAGGATGGAGGCGGGACATTAACACGACAAGCAGCAGTCTCGCCTCCAACTCACCTCCATTCACAAAATCCAGCCCAAAGTCTGTAGTTAGTGTAGCTTTGATACTGGCCCAGAAATTCGGGTCGGAGGCTTCCCGCTGGTGCAAGCATAGCGGGTGCACTTACATAGCGCGTCTGCCGTTGTGCTGTGGCCCCGCGTGGGATTCCGATCCTGGGCCTCCTCCAGCTGCCGGTGTGCAGTGCTCGCGTATCCCAGCGGCGAAGCTAGTTCACAGCGTCCCCTGGGATCACGTGGGCCATGGGAAGACCTGTCAAATCTATGATTAGAGATTGGCCCCAAAACCTAAGTAAAACTTCAAATCAATTTTTTAAAAAACATCACATTTTTAAAATAACTATAAATTACATAAATTAACTATTTTAAACAAAAATTTTTATTTTTGAAAAAATTTATTAAAGTTTTTAACGGGGCTAAAAATAAACTTACCTTTCTTTAAAGTATTTAAAAATGATAAACCTGTGGAAAAAATGTTTCAATTTTACTTAATTCACCTCTTACCTTGTTAAAAGCAGGCCTTGCACCTGCTTTTTCCACGCACAGCTGCTAGGGACTTACCCGCACGGAGAAACCTGTTAAAAAAGCCGAAGTTCACTGCGTACGCGCTGCCTCTCCGGCGCACGTGGTTGACCCGCGAACCCCTTCCTTCAAGAGACCGGAAGTTCCAGTTTCCCGTGCATGCGCAGTGCATGCGCGAAACCGGCACTTCCGGTGGCCCTATGGGTGAGTACACAGCGCGTACTCACCCGTGGGGACCCGAATTTCTGGGCCATTATCTTAGAAAATAAATTATTCTGTTTATACAGAGGCATTTGTCACCATGGACTTTTTCATTTTACAATTGAAACATTACTGATTTTTCAATCCGCAATACCTGGACCATTTCCTTTATATAAATTGCTTAACCTTATGTGGGCAGCAGCTTGTTCTGTCAGCAGTATAAAAATGCCTATTGACATGCACAAAATGTACAATTGCCACAGAAGTGTCAGGCAATGACTATCTCCAACAAGCGAGAGGCTAAACACCGCCCCTTGACATTCAATGGCATTACCATCACCGAATCCTCCACCATCAACATCCTGGGGGTCACCATTGACCAGAAACTTAACTGGACCAGCCACATAAATACTGTGGCAACAAGAGCAGGTCAGAGGCTGGGTATTCTGCGGCAAGTGTCTCACCTCCTGACTCTCCAAAGCCTTTCTACCACCTACAAGGCACAAGTAAGGAGTGTGATGGAATACTCTCCACTTGCCTGGATGAGTGCAGCTCCAACAACACTCAAGAAGCTCAACACCATCCAGGACAAAGCAGCCTGCTTGATTGGCACCCCATCCACCATCTTAAACATTCACTCCCTCCACCACCGGCGTACCGTGGTTGCAGTGTGTACCATCTACAAGATGCACTGCAGCAACTCGCCAAGGCTCTTCGGCAGCACCTCCCAAACCCGCGACCTCTTCCACCTGGAAGGACAAGGGCAGCAGACACATGGGAACACCACCACCTCCAAGTTTCCCTCCAAGTCACACATCATCCTGACTTAGAAGTATATCGTCGTTCCTTCATCGTCGCTGGGTCAAAATAATGGAACTCCCTCCCTAACAGCACTGTGGGAGTACCTTCACTACACGGACTGCAGCGGTTCAAGAAGGCAGCTCACCACCAACTTCTCAAGGCCAATAGGGATGGGCAATAAATGCTGGCCATGCCAGCGACACCCACATCCCATAAAAACGAATTTTCAAAAAAATTCCTATAATACTGCAGAGCATATGAGTCTTTATCTACATAACAAAAGAATGGATCCAGTTATAGAGCCCAGTAATGATTTTAAGTTCTTTTAAACTAGAGCCAGTGGTGCAATATGTTGTGTCAGGCATGCTTTCACACCCACAAAACCACAGACAGTGAGTTTCCCTAAGCAGGGAAGACTTGCCAAGTGTCTCTGATTGGAGGTGACATTAACTCATTTTGGTTTACAAATATAGACAATTTTGATACAGGTCATTGTTAATTAAGGCTCAATTTATTTTCATCTACCTCTCTCAATCATAGCTATCATTCATCGCAAAATGTGTAATATTCTCGTGGAATATATTAATTGCAATATGTTCTTGTAAATGTTGCCTAATTTGTCGTAACATTTTTGTCACCTTACATATGGCACCTGAAGGGTCCAGTAACTTGTCTTGATACAGTTAATTGCACAACAATTTAATAAACTGATAATCATGGGCAGCATACTCGCAGCCTCCTAATATGCACAGCCTGCAGGCAAGGATGGACATCGGTAGTGCATCTACAAGTGTCTGTCTTTACTCACTGCCGTGTGAAAATAACATTAAGGGGCCAATTTCCATGTATGCACTAGTTGATAGGGCATAAACAACCAGAAAAAGGGACGCAGACACATAAACCTAGGTCTCCATCCCATTACTGACATGATGAGGGAGTGACATTATAACACCTCCCATGTCAATACAGTACCACTTCCAGGTCATGCCCATATATAGTGGATGTTCAGAGTTGCAGAATGGAGGGGGTAGTGGGGTTGGAGAAATCAGTGGCAGCTGAAAGTTAATTTAAAGATGTGAGCCTTGGCTCACTGGTAGAACTCTCGCCTGAGTCAAATGATATTTGGTTTCAAGCACATAATCTAGGCTAGCACTCTAGTGCAGTACTGAGGGAGTGCTGCACTGTTGGAAGTGCTGTCTTTCAGATGAGACATTAAACCAAGGCACCGTCAGTATGCTCAGGTGGACATAAAGGATCCCAATGTTCTGTTTGAAGATGACCAGGGGCTCTCCCCTGGTGTCTTGGCCAACACTTCCAAAACAGATCTGGTCATTTATCTTATGGCTGTTTGTGGGATCTTACTGTGCGTAAACAGGCTGCCACATTTTCTACATTGAAACAGTGACTACATTTTCAAAAGTACTTTGGGATATCCCGAGGTCGTGAAAGACACCATATGAATGCAATTTCTTTCTTTCAATAGCAAAGTAAGAAGATTAAATTAACAGTTTTAAAGCCATTTCTGCACCAATATTAAGCGCCAGCAGAAAAAAAAAATCAGTTTTCATGAGCCTTTGTCGTAATTACTCAGCTCTATATTTGTTTTCCAGTTCCATTAGTATAAATAAGTTTCCCAATGGGAATGCCCAGAGGAGAGCTATACAGAGGAGGAATGTCAGGCAAGTCAGACTGCTCTAGAGGTGTTCTGTACAAGGCTGCTGGTACCCTCGAACTAGCATCTATGCACAGTGGTGCACATATGTAATCTTTCCTTGTAATTTAACCCTTGGAGTCCAGGTATCATTCTGGTAAGTCTACGCTGCACTCCGTCCAAGGCCAATATATTCTTCCTAACGTGTAGTGCCCAAAGCTGAACATGTTACCCAGAGCAGATCAGAGGCTGGGTATTTTGTGGCGAGTGTCTCACCTCCTGACTCCCCAAAGCCTTTCCACCATCTACAAGACACAAGTAAGGAGTGTGATGGAATACTCTCCACTTGCCTGGATGAGTGCAGCTCCAACAACAATCAAGAAGCTCAACACCATCCAGGACAAAGCAACCCGTTTGATTGGCACCCCATCCACCACCTTAAACATTCACTCCCTCCACCACCGGCACACTGTGGCTGCAGTATGTACCATCTACAAGATGCACTGCAGCAACTCACCAAGGCCTCTTCAGTAGCACCTCCCAAAACCCACGACCTCTACCACCTAGAAGAACAAGGGCAGCAGGCGCATGGGAACACCATCACCTGCAAGTTCCCCTCCAAGTTACACAACATCCTGACTTGGAAATATATCGCCGTTCCTTCATTGTCAAAGGGTCAAAATCATGCAACTCCCTCCCTAACAGCTCTGTGGGAGTACCTTCACCGCACGGACTGCAGCGGTTCAAGAAGGCGGCTCACCACCACCTTCTCAAGGGCAACTAGGGATGGGCAATAAATGCTGGCCTTGCCAGCGACGCCCACACCCCATGAACAAATAAAGATTTACATCCTTTGGTGGAGTCACTTGGCAAGCAGTTTCCCGTGGAATGACTGGATTGCACTGAAAGCCTCATAATTAAAGTATGTTTGGGGGCATTGCACGTGTTCACACTTCAAGGTGTCGGGCCTGCGACTCCTGATCAGACCCCACACCAAATGGCAGGAGTGGCAGTTATGGTAGTTAACAGCTTGTTAACTACCTGTTTAATCCAATTTTGAGAGGGCTTTTCAATTTTGTAACATTTTCAGCATGTTACACGTCGTTCCAGGAACACGCCAGCTGATTGTGTCAGGTGTTCCAACAAGCTGAATACTTCACAGCTGCAAGAGCAACATTAAAGCTAACCTGCCACTTTAGCTGAATTTCAAAAGCCAGAATTTTCTGATTGCAGGATGTTGAAGACATTTTTCAGGTGTTTTGAGCTTCAAAGTGTGTGTTGTGAGATCTATATACACTGTGACCTCCTTGGAATAACCTCTCTCCACTTTGGCTGAGCACTTATAATATTTCATCCTCAAGCGACATTTTCACCAGCAGAATGGGAACCATTTATACCCTCTCATCCTGGTCCTCAGATTCAGAGGAAGAGCAGCCGCGGCAGCAGCAGAACCAGGCACACCAGCAGCACCAACAACAAGGACGCCAACCTTTTCCTGAGCCACCTGATGCTGCACAGGGCAGAGGCCGTCAGTGCAGGGCTGTACCGCGCCGCAGGATATACCCCCAACGCAGGGTTTACAGGCAGAGGATGAGCTTTCTCAACATGAGTGAGCAGCAGTGCCAAAGGAGGCTGAGATTTTCGCGAGAGGTAGTCGCTGACATCTGCGCAAATTCTGCACCAATACCTGCAGCCCAGAGGAGCGGGTGGACACTCCTTACCAGTGGCTGTCAAAGTCACCACTGCCCTCAACTTCTTTGCTTCAGGGTCCTTCCAGGGATCAGCAGCAGACATCAGCGGCATTTCCCAGTCGGCTGCACACATGTGGCCATCAGGGCACCCCATCACAACCCAGCTGTATTTGTGAACCGCAAGGGCTTCCACTCCCTTAACGTGCAGCTGGTGTGTAACCACAGGAAGAACATTATGCATGTGTGCGCAAAGTTCCCTGGCAGTTGCCATGACTCGTTCATCCTGCGGCAGTCTACGGTGCCTCAGCTCTTCAATCCGCCAGCCCAACTTCCCGGATAGCTACTTGGAGACAAGGGCTATCCTCTGAAGACGTGACTAATGACACCGATGAGGAGGCCATCAAATGAGGCTGAGGAGCGGTACAATGCGAGCCACATTTCCACCAGAAGCATCATAGAGCAAACCATCGGCTTGCTCAAAATGCGATTCAGATGCCTGGACAGATCTGGTGGAGCCCTACAGTACGCACCAGCCAGGGTCTCCAGAATCATCGTGGTCTGCTGTGCCCTGCACAACATCACACTGCAGCGTGGCTTAGCGCTGCCTGAGGAACAAGTGGCTCAGCGCACAGCCTCGGAGGAGGAGGAGGAGGAGGAGCCGAATGAGGCTACAGATGAGGAACACCTGGCGGAGGCGGCTGTCCCAGTGCTACCAGCACGCGACCTCATTGCTGGCCGTCAGGCAAGGGATAGACTAATCCATGCCAGATTCGCGTAACTTTACGCTGTACATACATGTGGCTGGCACATGCACATGAGGGTTGGCAGGACCTCCATTCCACACAATACAGCATCTGAACAATGAACTAAGCATTCCTATCACTCTCCCCACCATCATTGCAAATGAAAGGCACCCTCTGGTTACGTTCTGTTTTGGCTATCTTGTTCAGCATTCTACTGGCTTTGTTGATTGCTGTTCTGCTTTGGTTGGACAAGTAGTAGAGTGTTGAATCTACTCGGGTTTCTTTGAAATTCCTCTTTAGCTGTATCAGCACCATGAATGGAGTACATGTGTTACCCGTATTTCTTTACTATATGTAGTATTTTACAGTTGTCAGCATTAAATTTCATCTGCTGTTGATATCCCCACATACATATTTTGTCCAACTCATTACTTTCTCAGCTGCCATCCTCAATTCCACTGGTCCCTCCAAGTTCGGTATCATCTGCAAATTAATCGCCCATTGCCAATTGTTGAAGTGGAAGAAGAGTGACTGAAGGCTGGACCAGTTTAAGATTAGTAGATAGATCTGGCAATATTTCCTTCAATGATGCAGCATTACATTTTGCCCTACTTTCAAAGACTTCTACAATTATTTCTATGGACACAGTGCAGTTAATTTCCTCTGCAGGTTTTACAGAAGGAAGTATTAGGAATTTATGAAGTGCTGTCCATTGCTTCTGACGATCAGTCTTGTTATCGGATCTGGAGTGGGGTTTCAGTGGCATGAATACACAGAATGATTTCAGGCCTGCTTTCTCTCGAGCTCAGTTGAATAGTGGGGGTGGCCTGTAAGGGTTTTGCGTGGTGTGTGTGACACGCTTGAGGCTCTGTGCTTAGCCTGGGTGCTAGTGCGGGGTTAGGCCTTGTTGCCTGTTCTGGTCTCCAGCCAGTCTGGTAGCACTAGACACCTGTGAGTGGTTCGACCCACTCGCCCTTACGGTTCTGACACTGGACTTAGATGCGAGAGCAATAATGCAGAGAAAACTCAGGTAGACCCGGTTGAATAGTGCGAAATGGAAAATCTTTATTGCATATTATTCAAGATTACGAAATACATGTCATAAGCACAGATTAATGACAGTACAATCTTACACGCAGTTATGTAACTAATTTTAGGGAAACGAGGAGCGCACGACACATCGTAAAAGGGGACACACATTACAATTATCCTTAAAACTTAAACCCTCCCCTATCAATACCTGACCTAAACTAGATTTGTAGGATCGAGACTCATGCTCAACACTCGTGATAACTCGGAGAATTCCGAAACTCTGCTCGGATGTTTTTACCGCAGCACCTGACCACCCACGTGTTGATCAGGGGTCTCTGTACCCCACTTGTTTACTCGTTTCTGCTCCGGCTAGCAGGCTGGACCGTCTGCTGTCATGAAGATCTGTGTTGTCCTCGGAGTTACGACACTACTCAAAGAAGAGTCTTCCTGTGCCCTCAGACCGATGCGATAAAATTCGAAGAATGGTCTTCCGATGCCAGTTCTGTAAAACTCAAAAATAGTCTTCCTGGGCAAGGAAAATGTTTATTCGACCTACAGGCGCGGTCGGGGCTTACTGACCGTGGCGATACGTATGGTCGTCTTCTTCTCTTCTCATCTCATCTCATCTCATCTCATCTCGGGCCTTCGGTTCCAACACCGTTTACCGACTTCTCGGGATGGTGTGCCCGTTTCAAGGCTTCACAGCCCAGTTCCACACAGATCTTCGCGGCAAGCCACGAGGTTGATCCTGGCAGATCAGAAAGTTCAATAGTCTTCTAGCAAGTCGAGCAGCAAGGAGTCAGGATTTAAGAGTCAAGAGTCGCAGGCGAAGAAAGAGAAAGATGGACGGTTGTACCTTTACAGTTATAGTGCTGCAATTCCTCTTTTCCCGCCCAATCTTAATGTCTTTTCTTTTGTTAGGGTTTTGGCGCTCAAACTTGTTGTATAGGGTGATCTCCGTTTAACGGGTTTCGGTGATACTTGTAACTGTCTGAGTACCCATTAATACTTCTCCCATTGTGTAACCGGTCAGTATTCTCCCTGGAGGGCTTTTGGGGCTTCCAAATGTTTCTGTAACTACCCGCAAACGGCTCTCTCATCGTAGAGTCGTGGGGATTTTGCATATTAATGTCTTTGGATGGGTTCTTGATCGCTTGGTACAATAGCCCTTATTCGCACCTGGGAGACCAATTCCCGTATTTATGTGTAAAATGCAAACCCATTATGTCTTGTGATTTATCTCAAATGTGCTGAGTCTTGTCCGATCTCGCACGAATGTTTATTGGAACGCCATCTTGTCTGCTTATCGAAAAGTCTAGAATGTTCTGCCACGAGGCGTGGCGGCCATTTTACAGGCTGTGTGGTAACACTTTTCAGCTTCCTGTATGACATCACTTCCTGTAATCAGTCCAGGATAAATACTGGACTGATCAGTTAGCTCTGGAAGAGGCATAGGGTAAGACCTCTTTTGTATGCAGCACCGTTTTAAGTTGATTAAAGCTTACATTAAGTTTACCACGCGTAAGGCTCATTCTTACGACAATTTAATCAACTTTTGAAAAACTTCGCACTCAAACTTTTTGGACGAACTCGGAGCTAAGGATCCAGGGAATCACCCATCATGGAAAACATCCTTAAACCATCGCGTCTTGACTTGGACCCAAACACCCCAGCAGCCGGTAAGGTGTGGAAACACTGGTATCGCACGTTTGAGAATTTTCTTGAGTATTGCAAAGCGGATGATAACTCAAAGTTGCGGATACTCATCAACTGTGTCACCCCGAATGTATTTCAGTATGTGGAAGACTGGGACAGTTATGAGGAGGCAATTCAGACGCTTAAGAGACTATATACTAAGACACCGAATGAGGTCTATGCTAGACATCTACTAGCTACAGCCCAACAAGGGCCGGAGGAATCCATTGATAAATTCCTCCAAGAGCTTCGCAGACTTAGTATGGACTGTAACTTTCGGGCAGCCTCAGCTGAGCTATACCGCGAAGAAATGATCCGTGATGCGTTCATCTGCGGGCTTGCCTCCCCATTTATACGCCAGCGTCTACTGGAAAGTAAGACACTTGAGCTGCAGAGAGCTTATGACCTGGCTTGCTCTCTAGATCTAGCAAAACGAAATGCAGACCTTTTTACAGTGCCCAGACCTCGGTCTGCTGCCTTAACTACAGTCAGGCAATTTAAGAGGCCACAGGTGAACTCTATTAGGGAGGACTTTATCCCTGACGATCGATCTGATGACTTCACCGATGAAGAGGATGATGACCCCACTGTGGCAGCCTCTTGGCAATCTAAGAAATGCTTTTTTTGTGGGGATGAGTTTCACCCTCGGAGATTCTGCCCTGCTCGCAATGCGTTTTGCAGTCATTGCAACAAAAAGGGTCATTTTGTAAAGGTTTGCCTATCAAGAGCCTCTACGAGGGCTTATCAAGCTAAGTCCTACCGAACTGCCCCAGTAAGGGCCTATCAGGATGTTCCAACTAAAAACTATCGTGCTTCCTCTCGGGTTTTTTCTCGAAGAAACACACCTAGAATTTCAGCCACTCTTTGTGCAACGACACCAATTACAGCTGCTTGTCCTCAGAATCTATTCCATGCAGCTACAAAAGCATCAATTAAGGGACATACTTTAGATGCCTTAATTGACTCAGGTAGCACTGATAGTTTCATTAGGGAACAGACTGTTGCACAGTTAAAGCTACATGTTTTTCCATCGGACCAGGCAGTTGCGATGGCTCAGTCATCACTTAATACCAGAATTTCTGGCTTCTGTGTAGTTGAAATAATGCTTAAAGGTCACAGGTATCCCTCCACCCGGCTTTCGGTGCTCAAGGACTTATGTAGTGATCTTATCTTAGGGCTGGATTTTCAAAAGCAGCATAAGAAGCTTACCATTGAGTTCGGCGGATCCAAACCTGAACTCACTATTTCTAATATACGACCTCGATTACCGTTCTGTGCCTTGTCAGCAGCTTCACTGGATGAACCCTCACTGTTTGCCAGTATCCCTCCTCGATGCAAACCGATTATAACAAAGTCACGCCGTTTCAGTCAGGAAGACCAGTCTTTTATTGCGGCTGAGATTTCTCGGCTTTTAGCAGAGGATATCATCGAGCCTTGTTCGTCGCCATGGCGCGCCCAGGTCGTTATTGTTAAGAACCCTCTACAACCTCACAAGAAACGGCTGTGCATTGACTATTCACAGACCATCAATCAGTATACGGACTTGGACGCATACCCATTGCCGCGCATCGATGATATGGTTAATAAATTGGCTGAGTACACGGTGTTCTCGACTTATGATCTGAAAAGCGCCTATCATCAGGTACCCTTGAAGGTCTCAGACAAGCAGTATACAGCCTTTGAAGCCAATGGGCGGCTGTATCAATTTCGTCGCCTCCCCTTTGGGGTCACTAATGGAGTGGCTGTCTTCCAGCGAGCAATGGATGACCTGGTCAAACAGGAAGACTTGAAGGATACGTTTCCTTATCTGGACAATATTACTGTCGCAGGTCGCAATCAGCAGGAACATGACGCCAATCTCCAACGATTTTGGGATGCACTCCAGCACCGTAATTTGACATTGAATGCGGCTAAATCCATTGAGTCACAACCAACTATCAACATCCTTGGCTATTGTGTGGGCAATGGCATCATTAAACCTGACCCTGAAAGGCTTCGCCCACTCCAAGAACTCCCGCCACCTAAGAATCCGGCCTCCTTGCGCCGGGCCCTCGGCCTGTTTGCATACTATGCGAAATGGATTCCTAACTTCTCGGACCGAATCCAACCTCTACTGAAGGCCAGCACATTCCCACTAGACACAACGGCTGTTGCAGCCTTTAACCTCCTGAAAAAGCAGTTGGAGAAAGCGGCTCTTCACTCCATTGATGAGAGTCTTCCTTTCGTGGTTGAGTGTGATGCCTCGGAGGTGGCAATCTCAGCCACTCTGAATCAGGAAGGTCGTCCGGTGGCATTTTTGTCCAGGACTTTTCAAGGGGCTGAGCTACATTATCCTCCAGTCGAGAAAGAAGCTACAGCCATCATAGAGGCAGTACGGAAGTGGAGTCATCTCCTGGCTCGCCAGCACTTTACCTTAATCACGGACCAGCGATCGGTCGCCTTCATGCTCGATAATCGAAAACGGACCAAAATTAAAAATAATAAAATCCAGCTTTGGCGGCTGGAATTGGCCTCTTTTGGTTACACCATCCACTATCGACCTGGCAAGGAGAATGTGGCTCCGGATACCCTCACACGAGCATTCTGCTCCGCCATGGCACCCTCTACGCTCGTAGACATCCATGATGGGTTGTGTCATCCAGGCGTTACTCGCATGCTGCACTTCGTGCGGTCCCGAAATCTCCCATTCTCTACCGGGGATGTAAAGAAGATGTGCTCGGACTGCAGAGTCTGTGCGGAATTGAAACCTCGGTTTTTCCGCCCCTCGGGTGGTATACTCATACATGCGACCCAGCCAATGCAAAGGCTTAGCATCGATTTTAAGGGGCCGTTGCCCTCTTCGACTCGCAACACTTATCTATTAACAATGGTTGATGAGTATTCTCGTTTTCCGTTTGCCTTTCCCTGCCCCAATATGCTGACAACCACGGTTATCAGCTGCCTTGAACAGGTATTTGCTTTCTGTGGCATGGCATCCTATGTTCATTCAGATCGGGGCCCTTCTTTTATGTCGGGAGAACTCAAGGCCTATCTCTCGGAACGGGGTATTGCTGCCAGCAAAACGACGCCTTATCATCCGGTTGGGAATGGGCAAGTCGAGCGTTTTAACGCTATCATCTGGAATGCGGTACGTCTGGCTTTGAGATCTCGGGGCCTACCCAACCAGCATTGGGAAGCAGTACTTCCAGACTCATTACACTCCACACGGTCCCTCCTTTCGACCGCCACAAATACGACGCCTCATGAACGGTTCTTCCGATTTCAGCGTCGCTCATCCTATGGGACATCTCTCCCGTCGTGGCTGACTGCACCGGGACCAGTGCTACTCCGAAGATATGTCCGGGCGTCTAAGAATGACCCCCTGGTAGATGAGGTGGAGCTCACTGACGTCAACCCTACCTACGCCTATATTCGGTATCCTGACGGTCGGGAATCTACCGTGTCATTGCGGGATCTGGCTCCCTGCCCGCCGAAACATAGAGGGACACCAGGGGATGATATTGTACCAGGCACATCTCTGGGCTTGCCAGGTGCCTCTCATCATGATCGGGATCTGACGCCGGCTGGTACCTCACTCCAGCGTGCCGACCTGGGGCAGACTGACTATGAGCCCGTCGGGGCTCGCACGCGCAGCCACGATCAACCCTGTACCGTACGCTCAGAAACGGATCTGCCACAGCCCTGCCCGACACCCATTCGGGTACCAGTACACAGTCAGGATCGTTCTGACCCCTCACAGAGCGGGCTGGAGCACTCGGACTCTGGTCCATGGCCCGCAGCGGGTAAACGGGCTAGGGGCCCTCTACCGCTACGAGAACCCAAACGGGTGCGGCTCTCCCTCATCCAACGGCTACGAAATGGAGGGAGCATTCCGGCCTCCTAATCTTTTGGGGGGGGAGAATGTGGTAACACTTTTCAGCTTCCTGTATGACATCACTTCCTGTAATCAGTCCAGGATAAATACTGGACTGATCAGTTAGCTCTGGAAGAGGCATAGGGTAAGACCTCTTTTGTATGCAGCACCGTTTTAAGTTGATTAAAGCTTACATTAAGTTTACCACGCGTAAGGCTCATTCTTACGACAGGCTGCTTGTGTCCACTTTTGAAACCTGACAGCATTCTGCTGAAATAAAGCTGTTTGTACGAAACTATGTGTCTCCTCCTTATTTATAAAATCGCGATAATATTGCGAATTCTACAGGCCATATCATCGGACGAGCAAACTGTTTCTTTTTGATAAAGATTTTAGGAGCAAAAAACGCACTGTTTGCTGCAGATTCCACCAAAAAGTCAAATTAACCAGAGGAAAATTGACTTTTGCTGTTATCTTATGGATGCAAGGTAGAGCTTTAATGGAAATTTTACTGCAACTATTGTACTGTAGCCAGGTGAAACTCTTCCCATCATATGGGAACAGGCACAGCAAAGATCAGCAGTCACAATGGTGGCAATAAAATTTGCAGCAGTAATGGAAGACATTATTTCAAATAGCTAAGCACAAATGGAAATATCAAAAGGTAAGTACACAGAGTAAGTGTAGGAGGTGAGTTACAGTCGGTGACGCAATCTTGACATTCATATGTTTTAACAGACTAAACATCCTGTAGATTAAATTATCGGAGCCCCTCAACTGTGCTATTGCATTGCGTCACTATCTTTGTTCTCTATGAAAAGTGTATTTGTCAATATAAAATTTTATTGAAACTATTCTTAGGTGTAAATAAAACGTATGTGCATGATTCTAAATAAAGTTATCTCTGATAAGTTTTGTTTTGTTAAAAAGGCTTTTCAAGTATCAATTCAGAGTCGAGAAGAAATTATTCTGGCAGGTTTAACATTCCTAAATAGGAAATTATTTTTGAAATAAAGACAATAGTTTCATAGGAACAGGAGTAGGCCATTGAGCCCCTCGAGCCTGGTTCTGCTATTCAATGACATCATGACTGATCTGTGACCTAACTCCATATCCCTTAATACCTTCGGTTAACAAAAATCTATCAATCTCGGAATTAAAATTAACAATTGATCTAGCATCAATTGCCATTTGTGGAAGAGAGTTCCAAACTTCTACTATCCTTTCTACACGTTTTGTTTTGTTAAAAAGGCTTTTCAAGTATCAATTCAGAGTCGAGAAGAAATTATTCTGGCAGGTTTAACATTCCTAAATAGGAAATTATTTTTGAAATAAAGACAATAGTTTCATAGGAACAGGAGTAGGCCATTGAGCCCCTCGAGCCTGGTTCTGCTATTCAATGACATCATGACTGATCTGTGACCTAACTCCATATCCCTTAATACCTTCGGTTAACAAAAATCTATCAATCTCGGAATTAAAATTAACAATTGATCTAGCATCAATTGCCATTTGTGGAAGAGAGTTCCAAACTTCTACTATCCTTTCTGTGTAGAAGTGTTTCCTAATTTCACTAATGAAAGGCCTGGCTCTAATTTCTAGTCTATGGCCCCTAGTCCTAGACTCCCCAACCAGCGAAAATAGTTTCTCTCTATCTACCCTATCAGTTCCCATGAATATCTTGAAAACTTCAAACAAATCACCCCTTAACCTTCTGAATTCCAGGGAATATAACACTAGTTTGTGTAATCTTTCCTTGTAATTTAACCCTTGGAGTCCAGGTATCATTCTGGTAAATCTACGCTGCACTCCCTCCAAGGCCAATATATTCTTCCTAACGTGTAGTGCCCAAAACTGAACATATTACCTCAAGTGTGGTCAACCAGGGCTTTGTACAGCTGTAACATGACTTCTAACCCCTTGTAAAGTGCAGTTTGGATACTAAAACAAAATCATAGCCATCATTCATTGACAAGTATCAAGATCATCATAACTTATCACCTTTGTTGGTTTTGTTGGTAAAGGATGGGATCAGTGCAGTGGTGAGAAGTGATATTGGCTCAGAAGATCAAGATGTAGAATCGGTTTGGGTGGAGATAAAAAATAATAAGGGAAAAAGTCTCTGGTGGGCGTAGTCTACAGGCCCCCGAACAGTAGCAATACTGTTGGACAGAGTATAAATCAACAAATAATGGAGGCCTGTAAAAAAGGTACAGTAATAATCATGGGTGATTTTAATCTCCATATTGATTGGACAAATCAAATTGGCCATGGTAGCCTTGAGGAGGAGTTCATAGAGTGCATCCGGGATGGTTTCCCAGAACAGTATGTAATGGAACCAACCAGGGAGCAGGCTATCTTGGATCTGGTACTGTGTAATGAGACAGAATTAATAAATGATCTCATAGTAAAGGATCCTCTAGGAAAGAGTGATCATAGCATGGTTGAATTTCAAATTCAGTTGGAGGGTGAGAAAGTTGTATCTCAAACCAGTGTCCTGATCTTAAACAAAGGCAATTACAATGGTATGAGGGCAGAACTGGCTAAAGTGGACTGGAAAAATAAATTAAAGGGTAAGGCAGTTGAAATGCAGTGGTGGACATTTAAGGAGATATTTCATAACTCTCAACAAAAATATATTCCAGTGAGAAAGAAAGATTTTAAGAGAAGGGAGCACCATCCGTGGCTAACTAAGGAAGTAAAGGATGGTATCAAATTGAAAACGAAGGCATACAATGTTGCCAAGATTGGTGGGAGACCAGAGCATTGGGAAATTTTTAAAAACCAGCAAAGGATGACTCAAAAAATAATAAAGAGAGAGAAGATGAATTATGAGAGTAAACTGGCAAGAAATATTAAAACAGATAGTAAGAGCTTCTACAGGTATATAAAAAGGAATAGAGTAGCTAAAGTAAACGTTGGTCCCTTAGAGGATGAAACTGGGGAATTAATAATGGGGAACAGGGGAAATGGCAGAGACTCTGAACAAATATTTTGTATCTGTCTATGGTAGAAAACACTAACTACATCCCAATAATGGATAATCAAGGGGCCGCAAGGAGGGGGGAACTAAAGACAATCACTATCACTAAGGAAAAAGTACTTGGTAAAATAATGGGACTAAAAGACGACAAGTCCCCTGACCAGATGGCCTGCATCCCAGGGTCTTAAAAGAAGTGGCTGCAGAGATAGTGGATGCATTGGTTGCAATATAACAAAAGTCCCTGGACTCTGGAGAGGTCCCAGCAGATTGGAAAACCAAAAATGTAACACCCCTATTTAAGAAAGGAGGGAGACAGAAAGCAGGAAACTATAGACCAGTTAGTCTAACATCTGTCGTTGGGAAAATGTTGGAGTCCTTCATTAAGGAAGCAGTAGCAGGGCATTTAGAAAATCATACTGCAGTCAAACAGAGTCAGCATGGTTTTATGAAAGGGAAATCATGTTTAACAAATTTGCTGGAGTTCTTTGAGGATGTAACGAGCAGGGTGGACAAAAGTGAGCCAGTGGATGTGGTGTATTTGGATTTCCAGAAGGTATTCGATAAGCTGCCACATAAAAGGTTACTGCATAAGATAAGAGCTCATGGAGTTGGGGGTAATATATTTGCATGGATAGAGAATTGGCTAACTAACAGAAAGCAGAGAGTCGGGATAAATGGGTCATTTTCTGGTTGGCAAACGGTAACTAGTGGGGTGCCACAGGGATCGGTGCTGGGGCCTCAACTATTTACAATCTACATTAATGACTTGGATGAAGGGACCGAGTGTAATGTAGCCAAGTTTGCGGATGATACAAAGATGGGTGGGAAAGCAAGTTGTGCAGAGGACTCAAAGAATCTGCAAAGGGATATAGACAGGCTAAGTGAGTGGGCAAACATTTGGCAGATGGAGTATAATGTGGGAAAGTGCGAGGTTATCCACTTTGGCAGGAAAAATAAAAAAGCAAATTATTATTTAAATGGAGAGAGATTACAAAATGCTGCAGTTCAGAGGGACCTGGGGGTCCTTGTGCATGAAACACAAAAAGTTAGCATGCAGGTACAGCAAGTAATCAAAAAGACAAATGGAATGTTGGCCTTTATTTCAAGGGGGTTGGAGTATAAAAGCAGGGAAGTCCTGCTACAACAGTACAGGGTATTGGTGAGACCACACCTTGAGTACTGCATACAGTTTTGGTCTCCTTATTTAAGGAAGGATATACTTGCATTGGAGGCAGTTCAGAGACGATTCACTCGGTTAATTCCTGAGATGAGGGGGTTGACTTGTGAGGAAAGGTTGAGCAGGCTGGGCCTATACTCATTGGAATTTAGAAGAATGAGAGGTGATCTTATTGAAACATATAAGATACTGAGGGGGCTCGACAAGGTAGATGCAGAGAGGATGTTTCCCCTCGTGGGGAAATCTAGAACTCGGGGGCATAGTTTCAGAATAAAGGGTCGCCCTTTTAGAACTGAGATGAGGAGGAATTTCTTCTCTCTGAGGGTCGTAAATCTGTGGAATTCTCTGCCGCAGAGAGCTGTGGAGGCTGGGTCATTAAATACATTTAAGGTGGAGATAGACAAATTTTTGCAAGATAAGGGAGTGAAGGGTTATGGGGAGCGGGCAGGTAAGTGGCTTTGAGCCCAAGATCAGCCATGATCTTATTGAATGGCGGAGCAGGCTCAAGGGGCCAAGTGGCCTATTCCTGCTCCTATTTCTTATGTTCTTATGTTTACCCTCCTAGCCACTTTTTAAAGCACTATGGTCATATCGACTTCAAGACATCGTTAGCCTGACAGCTTTCAAATTGTCCTCTTGTAAAGTTTCAAAGTCTTCAGTTGTTTTAGGCCCACTGGAAGGCCCCGTTTAGTTTGAAATTAGCAATACTTCCCTTGCTTCAGTGTTTTGAAACAGGATATAAAGTGTTTCAATTGTCAGTTCAAAGTTTTATTTAACAAGCGTGTTAGCTGTACAAGAGACAAGATTGTTACAAGTCTGATTCACAGTTGTCACAATTAAGAGCCCCCCAGAGACTCATGGTGAAGAGCTCAATAACATTTGGCAGTGGCTTTAAAGTACATTCGCTCTACAACATCGCTGCAAAGTGGTTTCTGCTTTGCACCAATGCTAAAGTTGCAGTGAAAGTTTGGGGTTAGGCCAAATCTGACTCGCTAAAAAGAAAAGCAGCCTTACTCCATGTGGTGCACAACCCAAATGGTATGTCACTCCTTGGGCCTCCTGCGCACTTTTAAAACCCACCTCGGGTTGATTTAAGTATTTAGAGAGTGCAGATGTTGCCTCCCATGCTCCACTGGGAGTGGAGCTCTGTCATGCACATAGCTACACATGCAAAGAGCTCTCTCCTGGGCAAAGGAATTGAAATTCCAGCCAAGTAAGAACCAGGCAAACTAAACAGGGTGGTCCATGTCTGAAACCCACACTGTCTAGTGGTCTGAAACTAGTAGCTGCAGTATAATGCCAGAATAAGATACCAATTGATTTCATTCCAAAATGGGAACTGGAATCCACATTCATTTTAGTCATATTTTATGTAAAAAGTGTGGTTGCCAAAATGTTAAGAGCTGAAATTCTGCTCCACTTCACTCTGCTATAAATTGAAACCATTAAAAAAACTGATCACCTAGAAAAGTGATTTTTGCACTTCCTAGGATCCCCAGAAAACACTGACACACTCTCAGGGTCCCTCCGTCCTAACTTCTGAAAGTCAATGTCAGCTATGCAATGGAAAACAATGCTATTATTGCTCAAAATATTGATTAGCATACAAAGGTACTAGTATCTCAAAAAAATAGAAATGTGATTATCTTGCAGGCTGCCCTATCTGAAGATCAAGGCAATTTTTTTTTATTCGTTCATGGGATGTGGGCATCGCTGGCAAGGCCAGCATTTATTGTTCATCCCTAGTTGCTCTTGAGAAGGTGATGGTGAGCCGCCTTCTTGAACTGCTGCAGTCCGTGTGGTGAAGGTACTCCCACAGTGCTATTAGGGATTCTTCTTGTTTTACAACTGAGTGGCTTGCTAGGCCATTTCATAGTAAACCACATTGTTGTGGGTCTGGAGTCACATATAAGCCAGACTGGGTAAGGAAGGCATATTTCCTTCCCTAAAGGACATTAGTGAACCAATTGGTTTTTTACGACAATCCGATAGTTTCATAGTCACCATTACTGATACTAGCTTTTTTATTGAAGATTTATTTCCATTAACTGAATTTAAATTCCCCAGCTGCCATGGTGGGATTTGAACTCATGTCTCTGAGATCATTGGTTCAAACCTCTAAGATTACTAGTCCAGTAACATAACCACTATGCTACCATTCCCAATGATTGATCAATTACAGGTGTCAGCACCCTGCCATTCATAGCCCCAATTTTGATTATGATTGCTTCAACTGTGGTTTTTCTCCAAGCAGCCCAATTCAGATGAAAACTCCTCCCACTAACTAGCTTTAACCCCGAACCTACTAATTTTTTATAATATTGGTATTATATTGAAATGGCACTGCAAGAATTTGATGGTACCTGTGTTGATGATTGATGAATCAATTATGAAAAGATAATTTTTTATCTGTCAGAGAAACACCCATTATCTGCACCTTTAGTACACAGTTTAACATTCCCGACTTCACATTGAAGATTTATGGTGTGAAGCACAACCAACATCCCTCACTCACAGATAATTGGTTTTCTGTTATTTGCAGAGGTCCACACATCAATCAAGATAAATTCAGTGTCTCCCATGGTTACAAGATTAGAGCATATTTGCAGGCTGTTAAAAAAAGGCACTGATAACCATTTTATTATGTTGTTTGACAAAACTCAACATTGTATTGAGCTAATCACTGCTAGAAACTATTGAGACTGTATTATGATGTAGAGTATAATAAATTCAAATAAAATAACTAGATGACCTCCTTTATTTTACTAAATGTATCTTTTTTCTTAAAGTATTTGTGAAAAGTCATTTTTCTTGACCCTTTTCCTTGATGCAGAAGTGCTGGTTCCACTCTCCATTTTTTCAAAGTTAAATTGTGTTCCTGTATCAAGAGCACATTCCACCTTTGTCATGTTTATTACTGCCCTTTTCATATACTATATAATGGCCTAAAAATTCCACACTGTTTTCAGTGTAATTTCAGTCATTATTTGGGGCAAGTAACTTTTTTTTGGAAGCAAAACGATTTACGATGGTTTTCTATCCCAAAATCAATCCACCAGAATCCCCTTGCACTTTTTGGTACTTCCTGTGATCTGCCCACTGAGTCCTATGTACATTTACACATATAAGCACATAAACACACACACACACACGTGTATGTATATATATGCGCGTGTGTGTGTGATATATATGCAGGAGTGTGAGATATACAGGAAACTCTCTTTTAACCGGCACCCAAATAACCGGAAATCTCTCTTAACCGGCAAAATTCTTGAGTAGGTAACCGGGGATTTCCTTCAACTCTCCTTTAAAAATAACTTTAAAAAAAACCCGAGGCGTTTGCCTTGTATCGGAGCGTGTAGATTGGGAGGGGAATGTGCAGCCCGGGTAGGCAGCGGACACGACAGATGGTCAGCTGGCGGTCCCCGGGGAGCCGGAGCTCCGAATGCAGGCGCATGTCAGTGTGTACGGGGCTCTCGTACGTTGGGAGATATAACTCCCCATTATCCGGACTTTTTGATTTAGCGGCACCACGCCGGTCCCGTCGGTGCCGGTTAATAAAGAGTTTCCTGTATGTACATAGAAACATAGAAAAATAGGAGCAGGATTAGGCCATTCGGCCCTTCGAGCCTGCTCCGCCATTCAATATGATCATGGCTGATCCTGTATCTCAATACCATATTCCCGCTCTCTCCCCATACTCCTTGACGCCTTTTGCATCTGGAAATCTATCTATCGCCTTCTTAAATATATTCAGTGACTTGGCCTCCACAGCCTTCTGTGGTAGAGAATTCCATAGGTTCACCACCCTCTGAGTGAAGAAATTTCTCCTCATCTCAGTCCTAAATGTCCTACCCCGTATCCTGAGATTGTGACCCCTCATTCTAGAGCCCAGCCAGGGGAAACATCCTCCCTGCATCCAGTCTGTCTAGCCCTGTCAGAATTGTATATGTTTCAATGCAATCCCCTCTCATTCTTCTAAACTTTAGTGAATACAGGCCTAGTCGACCCAATCTCTCCTCATACGACAGTCCTGCCATCCCAGGAATCAGTCTGGTGAACATTTGCTGCACTCCCTCTACGGCAAGTATATCCTTTCTTAGGTATGGAGACCAAAACTGCACACAGTACTCCAGGTGTGGTCTCACCAAGGCCCTGTATAACTGTGGTAAGACATCCTTGCTCCTGTACTCAAATCCTCTTGCAATGAAGGCCAACATACCGTTTGCCTTCCTAACTGCTTGCTGCACCTGCATGTTTGCTTTCAGTGACTGATGTACAAGGACACCCAGGTCCCTTTGTACACCAACATTTCCCAATCTATCACCATTTAAATAATACTCTACCTTTCTGTTTTTCCTACTGAAGTGGATAACTTTACATTTATCGACGTTATACTGCATCTGCCATGTATTTGCCCACTCACTCAACTTGTCTAAATCGCCTTGAAGCCTCTTTGCATCCTCCTCACAACTCACAATCCCACCTAGTTTCGTGTCATCAGCAAACTTGGAAATATTACATTTGGTTCCCTCATCCAAATCATTGATATATATTGTGAATAGCTGGGGCCCAAGCACTTATCCCTGCGGTACCCCGCTAGTCACCGCCTGCCATCCCGAAAAAGACCCATTTATTCCTACTCTCTGTTTCCTGTCTGTTAACCAATTTTCAATCCATGCCAGTATATTACCCTCAATCCCATGTGCTTTAATTTTGCAGACTAACCACTTATGTGGGACTTTATCAAAGGCCTTCTGAAAATCCAAATACACCACATCCACTTGTTCTCCCTTATCTATTCTACCAGTTACATCCTCAAAAAACTCCAATAGGTTTGTCAAACATGATTTCCCTTTCATAAATCCATGTTGACTTTGTCTAATCCTGTTGATAATTTCCAAGTGTCTTGTTATCACATCCTTTATAACAGACTCTAGCATTTCCCCTGCTACTTATGTTAGGCTAATCGGTCTGTAGTTCCCTGTTTTCTCTCTCCCGCCTTTTTTAAATAGTGGGGTTACACTTGCCACCCTCCAATCTGCAGGAACTGTTCCATAACCTATAGAATTTTGGAAGATGACAACCAATGCATCCACTATTTCCATGGTTAGCTCTTTTAGTACTCTGGGATGCAGATTATCAGGCCCTGGGGATTTATGGGCTTTCAGTCCCATTAATCTCTCCAGCACTATTTTTTTACGAATACTAATTTCCTTTAATTCCTCCTTCTCACTAGACTCTTGGGGGGAAAAATTCAGTCGCGCCCCGTTTGGGGCGCAAATATCGTCCGGGCGCAAAAATTAGCGCCTGGCGCTAATTATCGCCACTGACTGGAAACTTCACTTTTATCGACCCCTGAGGTGATTGGAGCGCTAAATCAGGCGCTTCACACCTGTCTTAAGGCGCAAAGGCCGAGGAGCGAGGCGCTAACTCAGAGCGCTGGCGAAGCTCATGTGATGTTAGTCAGCAATGGAACACATACTCAATGGCACCGGCCAGTTCTTAAAGGGGATGGTTGATCTTGCTTTCCATCCACATCCTGCTCATTGCAGCCTTGAATCCCGGCCTGGAGAGACCTGCACATCAAATCTGCTGGAAAGAACAATGGAGAGTACCAGGGAAAGAGCTTAGAGTGCAGCCCCAACAGTCTCTTCTAAATCGATACAAGGAATGGCAAATCAAAATGAACCTGCAAAGTGCTGCTCAGTACCCAAAACTCCTTCACACAATGTTGAATCTCTCCAGATGTCTCTCTCTCTCTCTCTCAGAATGCGTAGTTCAAAAATGGCACCAACAATAAAAGGCAGGAAGCGGTCACCTTTAAATAGCGCTCCCCCAGTCCTTTCATGACTGCAGAACGCTCCCCTCAACCTGTCGTTGCTAGCGTAAGGCGGTAAGGCAGGGGGCGCCACTCAATATCCGCTCCGGGGCGATACCGGGGCGTTGCACACTCGACTGACGTCACGATCTGCCGGCGCAGGAGATCGTGGCGGTAGTGTTTAGCGCCACCACAAAATGTCTAGTTAAGTTCGCGAGCGGCGCAAACATCGCTGCGCCCGGGCGCTAGCTGCTTTGTGCCCCATTAGCGCCCTCTTAAGGCGCTAATGGGAGGCGCAACCAACTGAATTTTTCCCCCTTGGTTCCTTAGCATTTCTGGGAAGTTATCTGTGTCTTCTTCTGTGAAGACAGAACCAAAGTATTTGTTTAATTGCTCTGCCATTTCCTTGTTCCCCATTATAAATTCTCCCATTTCTGACATTCGTCTTCACTAATCTTTTTCTTTTTACATACTTGTAGAAGCTTTTACAGTCCGCTTTTATGTTCCTTGCAATTTTACTCTCATACTTTATTTTTCCCCTCTTAATCAATCTCTTGGTCCTTTTTTGCTGAATTCTAAACTGCTCCCAATCCTCAGGCTTGTTATATTTTCTGGCAACTTTATATGACTCCTCTTTGGATCTAATACTATGCTTAATTTCTTTTGTTAGCCATGGTTGGGCCACTTTTCCTTTTGTGTTTTTGCACCAGAAAGGAATGTATAACTATTGCAATTCATGCATTCGTTCCTTAAATGTTAGCCATTGCCTATCCACTGTCATGCCTTTTAATGAAGCTCCCCAATCTATCATAGCCAACTCCCTCCTCATACCTTTGTAGTTTCCTTTGTTTAGATTTAGGACCCTAGTTTCGGATTGGACTACTTCACTTTCCATCTTAATGAAGAATTCTATCATGTTATGATCACTCTTCCCTGAAGGACCCCACACAACAAGATTATTGATTAACCCCTTCTCATTGCACAATACCCAATCTAGGATAGCCTGTTCCCTAGTTGGCTCCTCAACGTACTGGTGTAAAAAACCATCTCATACACACTCCAGGAATTCATCCTCCACAGTATTATTGCTAATTTGGTTTGGCCAGTCTATATGTAGATTAAAGTAACCCATGATTACTGTAGTACCCTTGTTACATGCATCTCTAATTTCCTGTTTGATGCCGTCCCCTATATTACCACTACTCTTTGGAGGCCTATAGACAACTCCCACCAATGTTTTCTGCCCCTTGGTGCTTCTTAGCTCCGCCCAGACTGATTCTACATCTTTATTTTCTGAGCCAATATCCTTTCTCACTATTGCTCTGATTTCATCCTTTACTAACAACGCCACCCCACCTCCTTTTCCTTTTTGCCCGTCCTTCCTAAATATCGAATATCCTTGCATATTCAGCTCCCAGCCTTGGTCACCCTGCAGCCATGTCTCCGTAATCGCAATTATATCGTATCCGTTTTCATATACGTGTGTGTGTGTGAGATATATATATATGCATGTGTGTGTGTGTGATAAATATACACATGAAATAAGAACACTGGAGTATCATCTGTTGTCCTGTTTATGTTGTGTCTCTAGATAATGCTTCAGTTAAGGTGATCCAGTTTTAGTTTATTTCTCTGTTCCATATGGGAGAACTGGACACAAGTATTGTATTTTTCATTATGAGGCAGGCTATGATATTGCTGTCATGCACATGATGGATAAATGGCTTCTGCAAACCAGAGCAGAAACTGGGTTCCACATGCAGTTTCCAATCCTTTCCCAAGCCAATTGCCTTCTGTCATCTGGGCTATCAGGAGCACACATGAATGGATGAAAAAATCAACGAGCCAGACATTTTTTGATCCCTTGCTGGCTGGTCTCAGAGAGATACTGGGAAAGAATGGAGCTATACAAGTGCTGGTTCACACACAAGGTAAAACAAAGCCTCAAATTCAAATTGAATTTGGTTTGAAGAAATTTCTGTTAAAAGTATTTAAGTCTTGAATAACAACATCTAGGGAAGCACTTAAATTGCCACTTTTGTGTCAACATGAGAGTGGCAGTCTATTTCAGGAGTTAGGTCCCACTTTGACTGCCAAGTGCATTAAATCCAAGAGATGTCTGAGCTCACACTCGGTGAGGTAGAGCTACCACTCAGTTGAAGCTGCATTTAAAATTCCCCAAGTGAGCCACTGGACATCCTGGGAACTTTGAAAAGTGAATTAATAATCTTATCAATGCTCGGAGAAAGTTATCTGTTAGCGTCATATGTCTACATGCATACAAGCAGGCATGTACAAGCTCCTTCTTTGATGACAATATAATCTGCAGCAATGTGCATCAGCAGTATAACTCCAATTTGCCATCTGCATATCACACTCCACAGGTCTGGCTGAAATCAGTGGCTACATTATAACTGCAGGCTAAGATTTTCAAAGATATTATTTTTGGTGTTTCAAATTGACACTTTCAAAAATATAATGATCAGTTATTGAAATTCTCCTGTCCATGATAATATTTTTACTCCATTAACACTCGCTGGAGAATTATTTTTCAGATGTTAAAGTCTAATTTTGCTATTATCTCTAAGCCACACTTTGTGGTTTGAATTAATTTCAGATATAAGCATTGCTATTCAAGTGCAAAATCGCCAAATAAACTAATAATTAAAGTGTTTAACAGACTAAAACCAGCCTGGTAATATAACACTTTTGTTAAAATATGTATAGTTAAGACGCTTGCACCTCATAAAATGTAATTCTTCCTCACAGTACGAGAACTATTTGAATGCATATCTTCTGCAAATCTTCGGCTTCACCCAAGACCAACTTTGCGGCTATTGTATTAGTGGAGACTGACGATGAGCAGGTTTTGAAAACGACAGAAAAATAGAAGGGTAAAGGAAAATATGTGATACTATGGGGAAAAAAAAATTGCTGCAAATGATTGTAGCACACTGAGTACTGATGAGCGAGAGGCTTTGCTGAATAAAGAGGCCAGTGTTCCTTGCTCTGTCATATGGGCTTCCTCCCGTATGAACTATTATCCATGACGACTGGAATATGTTTGGAGGCTAACAGGAATCATGTTACTGTAATTTTTTTTCCTGTTTAGAGATTTTTTTTAAAGCATTATTAATTATTTAATAAAAATATTGTTCTCGAGTTATATTTCATTGAAATTCTATAGACACAAAGTCATGGATTAAGTAACGTTAAGCCCCTTAAACTTATAAATCAATTTAACTCAAATAAACACTTCATGATGACTTCTCTTGGCAAGCTTTACTGTCCCTAATCAACAAGGAATAAAATATTTACTGCAGCATCTGCAGTGTGTGTTAACACTTCGATACGCCACAGATGGTTAATGTAGATTAGTGAGGCTTTCTCTGTAAAAATGTAGCATTAACTTGTAGTTGTTTTGTTCTGTGTGTAATGTACATTGGATATTAATATGACTCGGGTTTTGAAAAACAAATGTGATGTAACAAACTTTTCAAAAACTGCAATGAAACCTATGACTATGGTGCAAGAAAAGCTGGTAGGCAAAGAGGTCAAAGGACAATCAATGGCTGCAATAGAACACAGCAAAAGAGCAGGAACAGATTTTAAAAAAGGATCATAGAAAAGCAGAAAAAAAGAGAATACAGAAACATTGTTCTATCGTAGTTTTGGTTGCCTATTTTTTGATTTTTCAATTTAACTTTAGCTCCCCTACCATTCAATACTTTGCCTCAGCTAGTCATCAATGCCCTATGGATATCCTTTGGGAATTCCCCTGCACTTAGGAACCTCGAGGATGATGAGTTTTATGGCCAGAAGCAGAGGGAGGTGCACCTATATCAGAGGAAGGGCTCGACAGACACGAGTCTACCCAAGGAACTGATTATATAGACCTGAGTATATATACCTGAACATGCTTGAAGGCTGTGTCAACTTGGTCTCTACCCCTACGTCAGCTTCCATATGTATGGTGATAACCCCCATCTCTACCTCTCCACAACATCTTTTGCTCCCTCCACTGCCTCTGCGCGATCAGATTGCTTGTCCAACATCCAGTTGTCAATGAGCTGTAATTTCCTCCAGCTAAACACCACAAACTCTGTACACTTCTTCCCCTTTATCAGGCACTGTCTCAGGCTGTACCAGACTGCTTGCAATCTCAGCATTCTCTTTGACCCCAAGCTGAGTTTCTGCCCCATTGGAACTGTATCGTGCATGTTAAAACCAGGTAACCTGGAAGTTGCCATGATGCATTTATTTTATGCCAATCTACTGTACCACCCTTACTTTGAGATTCTCTGGAGCCTTATCTGATGACGCCAATGTAAAATCCCAGAAATGCAGCGGAAAGAAAATATAATGAGGCACAGCCTGCAGATTTTCCAGCTCCACTTCAGCAGCAACATGCCCTGGAAATCAGCCAACCGTTACTGGAGAACCAATTTGCTTAAGATTTGCAAGCCCCACAGCACAAGCATTCCTGTATCAGATTCCCCATGATCTGTCACACCAACCTTATATAACATCATGACCCCATACCCACACATCCATTTATATGTTCAAGCAGAAAGGTCTAACGACACAAAATCGCAATGCCTAGTTCAAGTACAAATGTATCGAACTTATTCTTAAATCTTGCTAATTATACTAGTGCTGCGTCTAAGTGCCACTGTAGTGAGGAAGGAAGTGAGGTGGTTGCTTCAGGCTTTTGCCAAGGATTTCAATGGGGCAGGGTAACTCGTTACCTCCTTCAGCAGGGTCAGAAGATGACCCTGTAACTGCAGACATCACTTGTGTTGCTGTGGTGGCTGCCCAGACCAGCTCATCTTCCGGCCTCTGCTCAAGTACTTTGAGTGGGGTGGCTGGATGATTGGTCGTCCTGAAAGGCACCTACCTCAGCCCTGCCTGTTCCTTTCATGCCCTTACTGCTGGAGGTAGTTTGCAGTTTTATAGAAGAATAGTTTGTATTGACACTGCATCCTATATCCAAGACTACCCACATTCACCCATTACATTTACAAGAGCAGGTCAGACGCTGGGTATTTTGTGGCGAGTGTCTCACCTCCTGACTCCCCAAAGCCTTTCCACCATCTACAAGACACAAGTAAGGAGTGTGATGGAATACTCTCCACTTGCCTGGATGAGTGCAGCTACAACAACAATCAAGAAGCTCAACACCATCCAGGACAAAGCAGCCCGCTTGATTGGCACCCCATCCACCACCTTAAACATTCACTCCCTCCACCACCGGCGTACCATGGCTGCAGTGTGTACCATCTACAAGATGCACTGCAGCAACTCACCAAGGCTTCTTCAGCAGCACCTCCCAAACCCGCGACCTCTACCACCTAGAAGAACAAGGGCAGCAGGCGCATGGGAACACCATCACCTGCAAGTTCCCCTCCAAGTTACACACCATCCTGACTTGGAAATATATCGCCGTTCCTTCATTGTCAAAGGGTCAAAATCATGCAACTCCCTCCCTAACAGCTCTGTGGGAGTACCTTCACCACACGGACTGCAGCGGTTCAAGAAGGCGGCTCACCACCACCTTCTCAAGGGCAACTAGGGATGGGCAATAAATGCTGGCCTTGTCAGCGACACCCACACCCCATGAACAAATAAAAATTTACATCCTTTGGTGGAGTCACTTGGCAAGCAGTTACCCGTGGAGTGACTGGATTGCACTGAAAGCCTCGGGCCTGCGACTCCTGATCAGACCCCACACCAAATGGCAGGAGTGGCAGTTATGGTAGTTAACAGCTTGTTAACTACCTGTTTAATCCAATTTTGAGAGGGCTTTTCAATTTTGTCACATTTTCAGCATGTTACACGTCGTTCCAGGAACACGCCAGCTGATTGTGTCAGGTGTTCCAACAAGCTGAATACTTCACAGCTGCAAGAGCACCATTAAAGCTAACCTGCCACTTTAGCTGAATTTCAAAAGCCAGAATTTTCTGATTGCAGGATGTTGAAGACATTTTTCAGGTGTTTTGAGCTTCTAAGTGTGTGTTGTGAGATCTATATACACTGTGACCTCCTTGGAATAACCTCTCCCCACTTTGGCTGAGCACTTATAACATTTCATCCTCAAGCGACATTTTCACCAGCAGAATGGGAACCATTTATACCCTCTCATCCTGGTCCTCAGATTCTAGGAAGAGCAGCCGCGGCAGCAGCAGAACCAGGCACACCAGCAGCACCAACAACAAGAGCACCAACCTTCTCCTGAGCCACCTGATGCTGCACAGGGCAGAGGCCGTCAGTGCAGGGCTGCACCGCGCCGCAGGAGATACCCCCAACGCAGGGTTTACAGGCAGAGGATGAGCTTTCTCAACATGAGTGAGCAGCAGTGCCAAAGGAGGCTGAGATTTTCGCGAGAGGTAGTCGCTGACATCTGCGCAAATTCTGCACCAATACTTGCAGCCCAGAGGAGTGGGTGGACACTCCTTACCAGTGGCTGTCAAAGTCACCACTGCCCTCAACTTCTTTGCTTCAGGGTCCTTCCAGGGATCAGCAGCAGACATCAGCGGCATTTCCCAGTCGGCTGCACACATGTGGCCATCAGGGCACCCCATCACAACCCAGCTGTATTTGTGAACCGCAAGGGCTTCCACTCCCTTAACGTGCAGCTGGTGTGTAACCACAGGAAGAACATTATGCATGTGTGCGCAAAGTTCCCTGGCAGTTGCCATGACTCGTTCATCCTGCGGCAGTCTATGGTACCTCAGCTCTTCAATCCGCCAACCCAACTTCCCGGATAGCTACTCGGAGACAAGGGCTATCCTCTGAAGACGTGGCTAATGACACCGATGAGGAGGCCATCAAATGAGGCTGAGGAGCGGTACAATGTGAGCCACATTTCCACCAGAAGCATCATAGAGCAAACCATCGGCTTGCTCAAAATGCGATTCAGATGCCTGGACAGATCTGGTGGAGCCCTACAGTACGCACCAGCCAGGGTCTCCAGAATCATTGTGGTCTGCTGTGCCCTGCACAACATCACACTGCAGCGTGGCTTAGCGCTGCCTGAGGAACAAGTGGCTCAGCGCACAGCCTCCGAGGAGGAGGAGAAGGAGGAGGAGGAGGAGGAGGAGGAGCCGAATGAGACTACAGATGAGGAACACCTGGCGGAGGCGGCTGTCCCAGTGCTACCAGCACGCGACCTCATTGCTGGCCGTCAGGCAAGGGATAGACTAATCCATGCCAGATTCGCGTAACTTTACGCTGTACATACATGTGGCTGGCACATGCACATGAGGGTTGGCAGGACCTCCATTCCACACAATACAGCATCTGAACAATGAACTATGCATTCCTATCACTCTCCCCACCATCATTGCAAATGAAAGACGCCTCAACCCTCAATGTGATACTTCCAATTCTGAGCACACATAGGGCAACGCATTGAATTATTCACATCGCATAACCTTAATACACTAGAAATAAACATGGCAAAAATAAATTGGTAGACTATGAAATCACCCAAGTGACTACCCTTGTAACTATTTGTGCTTTAGCTTTCTCTTACGCATGCTTCTACGTGGTGCTTCCCCTGTGGCTTCAGCAGATGTAGAGGCAGCGTGCTCACTTCCCTGCTGCACCTGCTTAGACGTCTTTGGTGGTCGTCCTCTGGGTTTGGAAGCCTTGGAGGGCTCTGCAACACTCTGCTCCTCCTGCGTATGTGCAGGAGCAGAGACGGCCATATCAGTTGGGTGAAGCATCTGGGGCTCTGACCGAGGGCTCCACTGTGGCATGGGAGTGTGAGCGCTTGGAGAGGAGCCCACTTCCTGGTTGTCGACCACCACCATCCCTCGCATGGGTCACCCGCACTTCACTGCTAGCAAGTAGCTGGAGAGCACCTTGCTGCACATCAGTGGGGCCATGAGGACCCATTTCTGTGCTGACATTCCTCATAACAAGGACGTCCATGAACCTCTGGTTTCGCTCCTCAATAGATGCCCATCTATCCTCCATAGATGACCATCTATTTAGAAGTGTTACCATGTTCTCCTGAGTCTGGCAATTTATGTCCTCCGTGGAGGTTGCCATCCTTTCCATGGCAGTACCTACATTCGCCAGTGCGTGCACCACGGCATTGCTCATGTTTGACATGGACTCCTCCATTCTCTGCACACTCGCAGTTTCTGTGGTTGCAAACCCAGTCAGAGCCTCCTGCACTTGTTCCTGAAGCTCCAGCACCGCTCTCTTTCTGGATGGCCCCCGAGGCTGAGCGTCTACATGCATCTGAACAGAGCGAGGAGCGTCCTGCGACCTCCGACGAGGACTCTCCACTGCTGTCACTGTCTCCACCATCTGCTCTTGTTCACTTGTGAGCTGTGATACACCAGGTGACAACACTACTCTGTCTCGCAAACTACCCACCAAAGTGTGTGTCTCTGCGTTGGTACTGGGTGCGCTCACTTCTGCTGATGCTGCTCCCTCAGAGGCTGCAGGTTCCTCTGAGGAGTCCTCCGGCTCTTCCTCCTGGACAGTGGGGAGGGGGCTCTCGATGGTCCTGTGGGGGAGTAAAGGCATGAGTTAAACATGTTATATTTAGGTAGCAGACGCATCCCATTGTGCAGATGATCATAACCACATTTCTATGAGCATCAGATGCCATATCAGTCACTCATGAAAACAAAATGATAGGTTTGCAAATCAATTCTGTCACCAGCTTGCTGTACTGTGCCCATCTCTCCATCCCCCACTTCCAGCTCCTCTGCACCTCCCATGATCTCCAGAGCTGCCTCCTCAGCGTTCGTTTGATGCGCCAGGGATGGTGGGCCTCCTCCTGTCCTCCCTCTCTCCCTCTTATTGTGGGCTCTCTTTTCCTGCAATGAGGGACACAAGTGGAGTTTCAGCAAGATTGATGGGGTCAGTGTTAAGAATGGATAACATAAATGTTTAGAGGAAGACAAAGATGGAGTGAGGTGCCAATACCAAGGTCCCTCCCTGTGCATTGTTAGTTGTTGTCATTGCATAACAGTGAGAGCGAGTGTGAGGGGTGCATAGTAGAATGGTGAAGTGATTCTGTACATAGAGAGAGAGGGATGGGTGAGGGTGCAAGGGATGATAGGGTCAGTTGGAATGTGCAGGAGTAGGTTGCCAATGCAGAGTGATGGGGATGAGAAGAGATGGGAAGCAGACTGAAGGTAAGTGTGATGTTATACTCACTTTTGCTGATCGCATCAGGTCATTGAACCTTTTTCTGCACTGCACCCAGGTGCATGTACACACAGACCGTGCACTTACCTCCTCAGCAATTTGCAGCCAGGCTGCCTTTGTGTGCTGAGGAGGCTTCCTCCGTCCATCGGAGGGGAAGAGGACCTCCTTTTGTCCTCTTACTCCCTCAGCAAGAGCATGGAGGGTGTTATCATTGAAACGGGGAGCAGCCTTGGACCGTTGAGCTGCCATTCCTGCAGCAAACAGCATTCAGATGCAGAAGAAAGCAAGTGAAAAGCAAAGGGGACATGGCCCCCTTAAATATCCAGGCTCCTAGCGCGCCATCAAGCGCGGGGAGCTGACCCGCACCCACCGACTGGGCCGGCTAGCACACACATCGGCCTTAATGAGGCCAATCTAGGGAAAATCCTTCATGGCGGGCAGCTGCAACAGGGAGTGGGACCGGAACCTGCTGAAGACTGAACCCGCCACCATCCCGCCTCCGGCCGGAAAATCCAACCCATAGTGTCACTGGCAGAAAATTTTAAACAGTTGCTTAGCAACTCAGCCAGGGAATTACATGGGGTGCAGGGGAATCTCAAGAGAAAAAGGTAAGAAAATAGAAAAAAAAAAGATTTGAGACTTTCAATGCGGTTAAGCACAATGAACCCTTCAGTACTGAGGCCCATTCATTCAGTGTGTGGGACACTTTGAAGTAACAAAGTTCACCAGTGAGGTCTTTTCATACTCTTGGGAATTTTCAGTAGGAGTTGGGAGACAAAAGAGAACAATGATATCTCTGCAATAAAAAAATGTTCTTTGAAATTTATTACTTAAGGAAAAACAATTGCTGTCTCAGATAGCGGTGGAGCCCATCTAAAATCAATGATGATACTGCTTGGTCAGATATTGACCAGACCACTGTATTCCCCCACAAGTCTGACTATTGATTATATTGCACTGTCCCCCTCAGCCTGTGTAAATTATGTCTTTAGATTTGTATGTAATTATACTGAAGCATGTTCTGGATGTTCAAAGAGTCAAACTGGGAATGTGGTATGAACTGGCCTGTTCTTTATCTTGTGGGATTCCATGCACAACTGACTGCTAAATGAGGCTGTATACTGATTGTCATGAATTTAAATATAGAATAACAGGTGGCTGGGAAAACAACAAGGCTGTAATGCAATAGAAGGTTTCAGATGCTATCATCAATGATGTCCATGCGTGTATGCTTGCAGGTTCAGCGGTTTACAAATGAAGTTTGCATGCCTGCCTTGTAGGCCACTCCCAGGCATCTCTATATGTACAATTGGATACTTTGAACAAGTCATTTTGCATTTAAGGACCATTCTGAATTTTTTTTTCGAAGTTCTGTTAATTCATTCCATGGTAAGCTATAGACAAGATAACATGTAGGGTGGAATGTAGACCAAGGCATTATATGTGTGGGTTAGGTGATTTGGCTATGATAAATTGACCCTTAGTGTTAGGGGGGATTAAATATGTGGGGTTATGGGGATAGGATGGGATATGTTAGGGGGAATTAAATACGTGGGGTTACGGGGGTAAGGTGGGATATGTGTACTGTGGGGATTAAAGCAGGGACAGGGTACTGGATTTGGATGATCAGCCATGATCGTATTGAATGGCTATAAGCCATGTGAATAAAGCTTCAGTAGCTTCTCAATATCATGTCAACCCTGAGACGATTTATGCCTTTGAAATGCAGGCCAATTTGTGTCATTCTACATAATGTTTACAGATGGTGCTTGTGGAGCGCCAATTTATTCTGATTGCAGCTGTCTTTTTATGCTGGTGAATGTATGTAATTTAAGATGTCCAGAGTTCATCAAGAATAAATTAATTTGATGTTCCATAATATTTCAGTTTGATATAGATTAACCACAAGATAGAAAAAAAAGGCTTTCAGCTTAGTACGTTGTGTAAACATGTTGGCACCTCTTGAAATATTAATTTTAGAGTTATGGGACTAATACTGTAACAGCAAATGGGATGTTAGCGCCCTCTGCTGGCATAATTTGGATACTGCTGCAAGTGAAAGAAGATACCACGATCTGGTCCACAAAGGATTGATTGTTCTTTTCTGGTTTGATTCCGAGCTATAATTGACATCATGTCCCATTATTGACGCTTGTCAAGAACAGCATAGCAACAAGCATAATCAGTGCCAGTAGCCAGGCTGCTCTTTTCAGTTTTTTTCCGAATGGAAGAGGCAATTATATATTACTCACCCTTACCAAAATATATTTAACCCTTTGCATACTGAATTTCCTCACCCTTCAATTTTACAGGCAATGCTCTGAACATATCTGATGATGAATATTATCAAAGAGATCTACTGTAGAGGCATTGAAAGAACGATGGAAAACTTCTGAGTTCATACTTTGTGGGCAGCTTAGATGCACACCATGGACCCTCGGAGGCCAAGTATGAAGTTAATATTCCCATTTATTTGCATATTGCAAGCTACAGATTCAGGTCGAGGGTTTGTCCACCAGTGACGCAACAGAGCAAAGAACAGCCCTTTCCAAATATCATGCCTTCAAAATTCAAACAGTACAAACCACCAAGTAAGAAATAAAAGTAGATCTAAAACTAAGTTGCTTGGGCTCTGTGGGCTGGTTATGGTCCCCAGGCCGTAGTTTGGACACGCTTGTCCATATGGGTACAGGCACCAAGTCTCCCTAAGCTGTACAGACCAGAAGGTCCAACTTTAATTCCTGGTCTGTAATGAGTTAATTAATCCCAGCTGCAGCAGCATTTGGGGCACAATAATTGGCCTCAGTGCCCTTGGGTTAGGAAGAGTAGGGAGGGGAATTCACCTCAGGCTCCCATTCCTGATTGCTATTCTGTGACTTTTTCCTGCAAAGTCTGTTTCTATGGATGTCAAGTAAGGACAAGATTGGACTCAAGTGTAATCCTCTTCCCCGTTGAATAGCCTGCCGACACTTACTATTGTGGAAAGTATGTGGGAATCATACCACAGCAAGAATCAAGATGTCCAGGAAAAGAGAGAAAATGCAGGGGACACAAGCAACCTTCTTTGACTTTTATTTTGATGCAAATATACTACTATTATATTTCAAAGGATTAATCAAGGATAAAACAGATCATATATGTATTGGAAGAAAACTTTGCAGCAACAATTGGGAAGTTTACTCCATTTGTGTGCATAAAGTGGTAATCATCAAAATTAAGAGCAATGTTGAGGATGTAGTCGCAGTGCATCTTGGTGCTTCAATGTATTGTGCAATAAAGCAGAAGAACATGAGTTCATGACAATTCCCCCCATGGGGTGAAGAATTATTCTGGCCACTGTGTAGCAACATCATAGTGAAGTCACAAAGAGCACTTTGCAATTTTGCGACACATAGGGGTCAGAGTAATTCTTCTAGAATCATAGAAATTTACGGCACAGAAGGAGGCCATTTGGCCCATCGTGTCTGCGCCGGTCGAAAAAGAGCTATCCAGCCTAATCCCACTTTCCAGCTCTTGGTCCGTAGCCTTGCAGGTTACAGCACTTCAAGTGCGTATCTAAGTACTTTTTAAATGTGATGAGGGTTTCTGCCTCTACCACCCTTTCAGGCAGTGCATTCCAGACCCCCACTGCCCTCTGGGTGAAAAAAACTTCTCCACAACTCTCCTCTAATCCTTCTACCAATTACTTGAAATCTGTGTCACCTGGTTATTGATCTCTCTGCTAAGGGAAATAGGTGCTTCCTATCCACTCTATCTAGGCCCCTCATAATTTTATACACATCAGTTAAGTCTCCCCTCAGCCTCCTCTGTTCCAAAGAAAACAACCCCAGTCTATCCAATCTTTCCTCATAGCTAAAATTCCCCAGCCCAGGCAACATCCTCGTAAATCTCCTCTGTACTCTCTCTAGTGCAATCACATCTTTCCTGTAATGTGGTGACCAGAACTGTACGCAGTACTCTATCTGTGGCCTAACTAGTGTTTTATACAGTTCTAGCATAACCTCTCTGCTCTTATATTCTAATAAAGGAAAGTATCCTGTATGCCTTCTTAACCACCTTATCTACCTGTCCTGCTACCTTCAGAGATCTGTGGACATGCACTCCAAGGTCCCTCTGTTCCTCTACATTTCTCAGTATCCTACCCAAATGCCCTCCCAAATGCATTATCTCACACTTCTCCAGATTGAATTCCATTTGCCACTTTTCTGCCCACCTGACTAGTCCATTGCTATTGTCCTACAGTCTACAGCTTTCTTCCTCACTATCAACCACACGGCCAATTTTTGTATCTACAAATTTCTTAATCATGCCCCCTACATTGAAGTCTAAATCATTGATATCTACCACAAAAAGCAGGGGACCTTGTACTGAGCCCTGTGGAACCCCACTGGAAACAGCCTTCCAGTCACAAAAACACCCGTCGACCATTACCCTTTGCTTCCTGCCACTGAGCCAATTTTGGATCCAACTTGCCACTTTCCCTTGGATCCCATGGGCTTTTACTTTTTTGACCAACCTGCCAAGTGGAACCTTGTCAGAAGCTTCCCCTGTGGTGAGTACCCAATCCCAGCTGTGCCACTACAGGAACCATGGGAGTGAGATCCAGGGAGAGAATATTATGCTCGTGACCATGTCATTCGGAGAAAGTGCCAAGTAGAGGTCAAGCACTCTTGTGAATCTCACAACTGGCAGATAAAGTGTAGCATTGGCTGAGACTTTGATACCAATTACCTCTCACCCAATCAGCCTGCAATAGTATAGTGGGGAAAGAAAGAAAAAAGAAAGACTTGCATTTATATAGCGCCTTTCATGACCACCGGACATCTCAAAGCACTTTACAGCCAATGAAGTACTTTTTGAAGTGTAGTCACTGTTGTAATGTAGGAAACGCGGCAGCCAATTTGCACACAACAAACTCCCACAAACAGCAATGTGATAATGACCAGATAATCTGTTTATTTTGTTCTGTTGGTTGAGGGATAAGTATTGGCCAGGAAAGGCATAAAGAGGACGTTTATATCCCACAGAGAGCAAGCTAGTGGTTTACTGTCAGTTCTCAAACAAGCACCAAGGAGCAAGCAGACATTTGGAATCTGACATGTCTCTTCACGGGATGTTTATTATACGTTTATAAGTAAGATCAGCAGTTCGTGAAGTTATCTTGAAGATCATATAATGTTATAAATCTATAAGTCAGGAGATGTCCGAAGGATACAGTAGAAAACTATAGTGAGACAATAGAGGTTGCAGTAAAATACATTGCAAGTTAAAAATCAATAATCATTTGAACATTAAAGCCTATTTGACAGAAGTGTCTCGAATATCAACAAACTATGAAGATAAATTTGCAGACAATTATTCTGAGAACTATCTAGCTGCCCACAGACCACCTCCATAATTTCATTCTTTTTAAGTATTCTGTCAAAAATCACTGTGCTTACAAGGCTCATCTATTTGCCCCTCATCAATTTCAAGCAGCGCAGGTGAACATATACAGTGGAGTGACGTAAATCCTCTTGCAGCATGTGCGTTCTGTTTTGAGATCCTCCTCAGCCTCCTCAGATTTGTTATTTTTTAATTGTTATGGCAAGGACCAAGGGCCATAGGACATGATACTACCAAGGTTGGAAAGAATAGATTAGAAGACAAAGTAAATCAAGCCTATATATATTATAGGAGGAAGGAAAGACTGAGAGACGGAAGGAGATCCTGAGGAAAAAAATAAGTTAAGATTAGAAAAGAATAAGTCCTGAGGAGTAATGGTAACTTTGGCCGATGGTGTAAAACGGGTGACAGCGAATTAGCCGCCTGTCATACACCCCGCCTGATTTTCCTTTCCACTGAATTCAATAGAAGGGAAGATTGTGCGAGGTATATGATGGGCATCTCAATTCGATATCGCCCATTTTACACCATCGCCCAGAATTAAAATTACCCCCCCCGGATTTCAACACAGGGAGGATGAAGAGCATGCAGGACAGTGTGTTTGGAGGTGAGGAGAAATACAAGAAAACAGTATAGAGCAGCGCTGACCACAGTAATATCTATGAAATAGTGAGACAATAGAGGTTGCAACAGATACTAGAAAAGCTGTGGGCCAAAAAAGGGAGGGATTGCACATCAGACAACAGCAGAGAAATAAAGGGCTAAAAATTGGAGATCACTAAAAATCCTGCCGGTGCCACCGGGGACCAGAGTTAACGGCCGCCAAAATTAATGGTGCTGGTTGCTAATTAACATTAGTGCAGCGCTAAACTTACTGTGCAAGGCCGGTTTTCGTGGCAGTAGTCTCAGCAGGAGGCCCAATGAAGTGTGGCCGTAGTGTCTCTGGAGCAAAAGCAGCCTTCTCTTAAAACAAGGCTGTCATTTTAGAAAGCAGCGCCGTCGCTTAAAGAGAAAAATTCAGTTGGTTGCGCCTCCTGTTAGCGCCTTAAGAGGGCGCTAATGGGGCGCAAAGCCGCTAACGCCCGGGCGCAGCGATGTTTGCGCCGCTCGGGAACTTAACTAGAGATTGTGCGGCGGCGCTAAACTTTACCGCTGCGACCACCTGCGCGCGCAGATTGTGACGTCATTCCATGGTGCAACGCCCTTGTGGCGCCCCGGAGCGGAAATTGAGTGGCGCCCCCTGCCTTACCGCCTGGCGCATCCAACGACCAGAAGACTGGAACGCTATCAATCGCTGTGGGGCTGGGGGGGGCGCTATTTAAAGGGGGCCTCTTCCTGTCTTTTATTGTTGGTGGCATTTTTGAACTACGCATTCTGAGAGAGAGAGGGAGAGACTTCTGGAGAGATTCAACGTTGTGTGAAGGAGTTTTGGGTACTGAGCAGCACTTTGCAGGTTCATTTTGATTTGCCATTCCTTGTATCGATTTAGCAGAGACTGTGGGAGCTGCACTCTGAGCTCTTTGCCTGGTACTCTCCATTGTTCTTTCCAGCACATTTGATGTGCAAGTCTCTCCAGGCCGAGATTCAAGGCTGCAATGAACAGGATGTGGATGGAAAGCAAGATTAACCATCCCCTTTAAGAACTGGCCCGTGCCATTGTGTGTGTGTTCCATTGCTGACTGACATTACATGAGCTTCGCCAGCGCTCTGAGTTAGCGCCTCACTCCTTGGCCTTTGCGCCTTAAGACAGGTGTGCAGCGCCTGATTTAGCGCTCCAATCACCTCCCGGGGCGGTAAAAGTGAAGTTTCCAGTCAGTGCCGATAATTAGCGCCAGGCGCTAATATTTGCATCCAGACGATATTTGCGCCCCAAATGGGGCGCGACCTAATTTTTCCCCCAAACTGCCTTTTAAAATGAAAAAAATTAAAATATTTTTTAAATGGGCAGTTTTTCGCCCTTACAGCTCAAGTGCCTTCTGAAAAAAAGTAAACATTAAAAATAATTCCCAAATGACAGTCTTCAGTTCTTAAAGCTGAATTGTCTTCTGCAACTAACAAAATTGGAAAAGTGCTTCAGCACTAACACAAATAGCTCAGCATGCCAGGGAAGGGGTACCCAGGGTCTTGCACGCAGCACTCCAGCTTTGTGCAGGGGGTCAACACTGCAAGAGGGGTCCTCTACCCACAGGGGCCAGGAAGCCCTCCAGAAAGAAGGATGTGGGACCAGCAGTGTCGCCCTCAAGACCTGGCTCCAGTGCAAAAGAAGCTTCATGACCTCAGACCAATGATCAAGGGCAGTGAATGGATCTATAAAAGCCGTCTCCTACCAACTGCACCACTAGCCTCGCACACTGCTCATTGCACAACCCCCCAGCCAATCACTCACCTACCAACAAGGCAAGGGAATACATTATAAATGGTAGGACACTGAGAAGTGCAGAAGATCAGAGGGACCTTGGAGTGCATGTCCACAGATCCCTGTAGGTAGCAGGACAGGTAGATAAGGTGGTTAAGAAGGCATACGGGATACTTGCCTTTATTAGCCAAGGCATAAAATATAAGAGCAGGGTGGTTATGCTTGAACTGTATAAAACACTAGTTAGGCCGCAGCTAGAATACTGCGTGCAGTTCTGGTCACCACATTACAGGAAGGATGTGATTGCACGAGAGGGGGTGCAGAGGAGATTTACGAGGATGTTGCCTGGGCTGGGGAATTTTAGCTATGAGGAAAGATTGGATAGGCTGGGGTTGTTTTCTTTGGAACGGAGGAGGCTGAGAGGAGGCCTAATTGAGGTGTATAAAGTTATGAGGAGCCTAGATAGAGTGGATAGGAAGGACCTATTTCCCTTAGCAGAAGGGTCAATAACCAGGGGGCATAAATTTAAAGTAATTGGTCGGAAGTTTAGAGGGGATTTGAGGAGAAATGTTTTCACCCAGAGGGTGGTTGGGGTCTGGAACTCACTGCCTGAAAGGGTGGTAGAGGCAGAGACCCTATCACATTTAAAAAGTACTTGAATATGCACTTGAAGTGCCGTAACCTACAAGGCTACGGACCAAGTGCTGGAAAGTGGGATTAGGGTGGGTAGCTCTTTGTCAGCTGGCACGGACAAGATGGGCTGAATGGCCTCCTTCTGTGCTGTAAATTTCTATGATTCTATAATTCTATGAATCTGCACCAAACACGAGGCACACCTTCCATTCCTAGCTTCACCTCACCCCTTGGAGGAGAAGGTGCTGGCCATTCTTAGCAGGGGCATGGCTGAGCACTTGGCCAGTGGCGGAGCTGAAAGGACACAAGATGCTGGTATCCTCATACGTTATCCTCCTTCTCGCATGCACTTCTTGCTTTCCCGCCCGCCCCTCACCACACTCCACCTTGGTGCCTTCCTCACTCAAGAAATGCAGCCTGCCCGGCCAGTGGGTGGTCAAGAAGAGGGAGAGGAGAGTGAAGAAGAAGAAGAAGAAGAAGAAACATCGTCACCCGATTTCACACTCCCAGCCACTAGCTCCTCAAGGTCGACCAGCAAGGCCATCTGCAGTGTCCACCACTGAAAGTCAGCAGCCTTACACCAGCCATGCTGCAGCCTAATGGGTAGCACCGCGTGACATCAGTGGGATAGGCAAAGGCAAACACAAGACAGTCACTAAGAGAATGCATAAGTGTGATTAGTTGATTTCTTGATGTCATATTGGATGGATAGATGTATAAAGTTGGATTGGAAAGTTTGCTTTGTGGTGGCTTTTATTTCAGCATTGTGACCAAGAGGACGCTGTGATGGTCAGTAACAGAGGGAAGGTAAGGTGTGGGACTAATGCTGAAAGGGGAATCGGGGTTGTGGTCACTGGTACCGCAGGTGGATGATTCCATCCCTGATATCCCGTCCAGAAAGGGGCTGTCTGGGTTGCATCCTTCCTTCTGCTTCCTCCTCTTCTGCTTATTCCTCTTCTGTGTCTTCCTCTTCCCTCTGCGAGCGGATGCTGGAAATCTGAAATAAAAGCAGAAAACTCTGGAAATACTCAGCACGTCAGGCAGCATCTCGACTTGAGATGTAAACTCTGTTTCTCTCTCCACAGATGCTGCCTGACCTGCTGAGTGTTTCCATTGGTTGTCAAGATGGTAACAAGAGGGGTAAATTTAAGATAATCCCAAAAAGAATTTAAAAGGCAAAACATTTTTTTTTACACAGAGGGTGGTCAGAATATGTAATTCTCTGTCATAAAACCTGATTGAAGCAGAGTTCAGCAATTCATTTAAAATGGAATCAAACAGTTGCTTGAAAAAGAGGAATATGGAAGGATATGGGAAATGATCAGGAGAGTGGGAGCAGAGAAAGTGGCTCATATGGATAAAAACACTGGACAGACCTGATGAGTCAAAGGGCCCGTTTCTGTGCTTAACATTTTATGACTCTAAAAGCAGAAAAAATATTCTTCAATACTTAAACTTTGTACTGAACAAAGAGTCCGAAGTTGATGGCTATAACATGTACTTCCCTCAATAGCCTACTAGGTAAAGGTGCCACCAGTGTGGAACGAAGAAAGTCATGGGTTCAATTTGTAGTCTGTGTTGAGTTAGCAGTTCCGCTGGGGCTACAATTGGCCTAATTGCTCATGGTCTGCTGTGGATGAAAATCAGACAGTGTCCACACTTCTGATTGCTATCCAGGGACCCCTGCTGAAAAGTACACTTGTGGAGCTTTGACCAAAAACAGCATTGGGCTCATTCCTGACGCCCTCCATACTTGATTAGCCTGTTTCCACTAACTGTCCAAGTGTACGTATGAAGAATGGCCACTTAGGGGAGGTGATGAGGGCTGTTGGTGCCCGTGAAACCGAGCAAGAGTCAGTACTTTCAAGAGGGAGAGAGAAAAATGAAATAAAAGAATACAAGGTTCATTCTATGAATGAAGGAGCTCTGCAGATTCTGCTTTATAAATAGAACAAACATGACATTCAACTAACTCACATTAAGGCTCCTAATTACAAAATGCATGTGTACGACCGGCTTGTTGAATAACCAAAAATTTAAGAGACACATGTTACTGATGTCAGTTCTGATATGATGGCTTTTGCTGCACACCGGAGTAGGACTGAGTCACACCTCAGAATACTTGAATGCAATCATGTAGTGGCACTTGCCATCTCATCACTTGCAATTTGACCATTAAAGAGGATGCAATGCTGTGTGTGCGCTCTGGTCATATCTCTCAATGTGTAATGTGTTGAAAGGGCTAAATTTGGGGTGGGAGCCAAGTTTTCTGGAAAACCAGTAAGTCTGCTCACTTTGCTGGTTCGGGGGGTTTTGTACTGCTTTTCTCAATTGTGCTGTTTAATATTGGGGCATTCAAATTAAAATGGGACAATTGGGAGCTGTCCTGATGGTTATTAAGACATGGGCCCAGAAATTGGACTTCGATGGTTGCCGCGGGGGGTAAGGATCCCCCGCGATATCGCACTCCGCGCCTGCCTTTATGGTTTTGGCCCACACGAACTTCAGTTCCTGGGCCTCTCCCTGGTGCCGGCGCGCAGTGTGTGGGTGTCCCAGAGGCGCAGTTAGTGCGATGCGACCTCTGGGATCACGTGGGCCAGTTAGAGCCAATGGCAGCACACCATCTTTCATTCATAGTTTTGACAGGAAGAGCTGTCAAAACTATGAATACAACAAGCCCCCAAAAGAACAGCTAAACCTCAATTAAATTTAAAAAAAGCCATCACATTAATAAAATAACTATAGTTAAATAAATTAACCACTTTAAACAAAAATTTAAATTTTTGAAAAAATTTAAATTCTTTTTAAAAGTTATAAAAATAAACTTATCTTTCTTTAAAGTCTCTAAAAAAGATAAACCTGTTGAAATTTTTTTTAAATAATACTTAATTAACTACTTACCTTGTTAAAAGGGGGTCTTACGCCTGCTTTCTTCACGTGTAAAATCTTCAACACTTACCTGCTGGTTTAAACCTGAAAAAAAAACTAAGTGTGCTGCGTGCGCGCAACCTGTAGTGCGCACGCGGTTCACTTAGGAACCGCCCCCTTCGCAATACCCGAAGTGCCGGTTTCCCGCGCATGCGCAGTGCATGCAGAAAACCGGCACTTCGGGACCTAATACGCGAGAGTACACAGTGCGTAATCTCCCGTATTAGGTCTAATTTTCGGGCCAATGTCTTGGTAAGAGGTTTGTTTGGTTCTATTTAATTAAGGGAGTGTTTGAATAATTTATGTTTTGTTTTGTGAGTCAGCTGCATTGCGCCAATATCAACAGATGCTCCAGAATGCCTTGGGGCAGGCACAGCGAGGAGGTTGGCATAATAACAGCACTTACTTATGGGGAGAGTTTGAATTATTTTTAAACTGGCATTGGCTTGCAGGAAAGCTACTATGTTTGAGTTTTCATACCACATCTATCTATCTATTATACTAGTGCATCTCCTGTGATGTTGCATATGTCAAGTCGGAGAACATGGTCTCTCTTGTCTTCGGGTAATGATTGTCTTCAATGCAACTGTAGCCTGCTTTATTCCTCTGTGCACAACTGATTGGCTAATACTGATGTCCTCAGTGGCAGCCTAAAATGACCCCCTCAGGTGGTTGTATCAGTTGGGGAGTGCTCTGCCAAATAAACAGCGAGGGTCTCAAGCATTATGGTGTTCTACTGCCTCTTGCACAAGTTTGCTTACAAAGAAGCAGAGTGGCCTCTTCCTCCTCAGCTTCTTCTTAGTGTGTCATATCTAGCTAGAAGAAGAGGTTAAGAAGAGAAAGAGAATGGGCTTCTGAGAGTCAAAATTCATATGTCACATTTTACTTTCACTAGGAGTGACCTGAGATTTTAGTTTGCTGACAGAAAATGCCCAGTACCAAAGAAGAAAAGCAGAGTGTCATGTTGAACCTGCAGCAAGCACTTGCCCTCTGATTTCCCATCTCCAATTCCTTCTGCTGGCTGCCTCCCCAGGAGCTCCAAAACTTTCTCCTGGTAGGAGACAAGAGGGTGAAGGTTGAAGGGTCCACCATGTGTTGTCAATCTCTATCATCTTGGGTGGTGTTCCCTTTTAAGAAAAATTCAAAATGTGAGAATGCTCTCAAGCTACAACACTGGCATCTATCCGACAATGTGGAAAACTGCCTAGGTATGTCCTGTCCACAAAAAGGAGGACAAATCAAATCCGGCCAATTACCGCCCCATCAGTCTACTCTCAATCATCAGCAAAGTGATGGAAGGTGTCATCGACAGTCCTATCAAGCGGCAGTTACTCACCAATAACCTGCTCACTGATGCCCAGTTTGGGTTCCGCCAAGACCACTCGGCTCCCCACCTCATTACAGCCTTGGTCCAAACATGGACAAAGGAGCTGAATTCCAGAGAGAAGTGAGAGTGACTGTCCTTGATATCAAGGCAGCATTTGACCGAGTGTGGCATCAAGGAGCCCGAGTAAAACTGAATTCAATGGGAGTTGGGGGGGAAACTCTCCACTGGCTGGAGTCATACCTAGCACAAAGGAAGATGGTTGTGGTGATTGAAGGTCAATCATCACAGCTCCAGGACATCGCTGTAGGAGTTCATCAGGGCAGTGTCCTGGCCCAACCATCTTCAGTTGCTTCATCAATGACCTTCACTCCAACATAAGGTCAGAAATAGGGATGTTTGCAGATGACTGTACAGTGTTCAGTGCCATTCACAACTGCTTAGATAATGAAGCAGTCCATGCCCGTATGCAACAAGACCTGAACGATGTTCAGGCTTGGGCTGATAAGTGGCAGGTAACATTCGTGCCACAGAAGTGCCAGGCAATGACTATCTCCAACAAGCGAGAGTCTAACCACCGCCCCTTGACATTCAATGGCATTACCATCGCCGAATCCACCACCATCACATCCTGGGGGGGTCACCATTGACCAGAAACTTAACTGGACCAGCCACATAAATACTGTGGCAACAAGAGCAGGTCAGAGGCTAGGTATTCTGTGGCGAGTGTTTCACCTCCTGACTCCCCAAAGCCTTTCTACCATCTACAAGGCACAAGTCAGGAGTGTGATGGAATACTCTCCACTTGCCTGGATGAGTGCAGCTCCAACAACACTCAAGAAGCTCGACACCATCCAGGACAAAGAAGCCCACTTGATTGGCACCCCATCCACCACCTTAACATAGAAACACAGAAACATAGAAGATAGGAGCAGGAGTAGGCCATTCGGCCCCTCGAGCCTGCTCCGCCATTCAATGCGATCATGGCTGATCATCCAAATTCAGTACCCTGTCCCTGCTTTCTCCCCATATCCCTTGATCCCTTCAGCCTTAAGAAATATATCTAACTCCTTCTTGAATATATTTAATGAATTGGCCTCAACTGCCTTCTGTGGTAAAGAATTCCACAGGTTCACCACTCTCTGGGTGAAGAAATTCCTCCTCATCTCAGTCCTAAATGGCTTACCCCTTATCCTTAGACTGTGACCCCTGGTTCTGGACTCCCCCACCATCGGGAACAGCCTTCCTGCATCTAGTCTGTCTAGTCCTGTTAGAATTTTATAAGTTTCAATGAGATCCCCTTTCATTCTTCTAAACTCTAGCGAATATAAGCCTAATCGACCCAATCTCTCTTCATAAGTCATTCCTGCCATCCCAGGTATCAGTCTGGAGAATCTTTGCTGCACGCCCTCCATGGCAAGAACATCCTTCCTCAGATAAGGCAACCAAAACTGCACACAATACTCAAGGTGTGGTCTCACCAAGGCCCTGTACAACTGCAGCAAGACATCCTTGCTCCTGTACTCGAATCCTCTCGCTATGAAGGCCAACATACCATTTGCCTTCTTAACTGCCTGCTGCACCTGCATGCTTACCTTCAGTGACTGGTGCACAAGGACACCCAGGTCTCGTTGCACTTCCCCTTTTCCCAATCTATTGCCGTTCAGATAATAATCTGCCTTCCTGTTTTTGCCACCAAAGTGGATAACCTCGCATTTATCCACATTATACTGCATCTGCCATGCATCTGCCCAATCACCCAACCTGTCCAAATCATACTGGAGTTTCTCTGCATCCTCCTCACAGCACACACGCCCACCCAGTTTTGTGTCGTCTGCAAACTTGGAGATATTACATCTAGTTCCCTCGTCTAGATCATTAATATATATTGTGAATAACTGGGGTCCTAGCACCGATCCCTGCGGTACCCCACTAGTCACTGCCTGCCACTCGGAAAAAGACCCGTTTATTCCAACTCTTTGCTTCCTGTCTGCTAACCAGTTTTCTATCCAAGTCAGTACCTTACCCCCAATCCCATGTGCGTTAACTTTGCACGTTAATCTCTTATGCGGGACCTTATCGAAAGCCTTCTGAAAGTCCAAATACACCACATCCACTGGTTCTCCCTTATCTATTCTACCAGTTACATCCTCAAAAAATTCCAGTAGCTTAGTCAAGCATGATTTACCTTTTGTAAATCCATGTTGACTTTGACCAATCCTGCCTGTCACTGTTTTCCAAGTGCTCTGCTATTACATCTTTTATAATGGACTCTAGCATTTTCCCCACTACCGATGTCAGGCTTACCGGTCTATAATTCCCCGTTTTCACTCTCCCACCTTTTTTAAATAGTGGGGTTACATTAGCTACCCTCCAATCCATGGGAACTGTTCCAGAGTCTATAGAATTTTGGAAGATGACCAGCAATGCATCTACTATTTCTAGGGCCAATTCCTTAAGTACCCTAGGATGTAGATTATCAGGCCCTGGGGATTTATCGGCCTTCAATCCCATCAATTTCCCTAACACCATTTCCCTACAAATACTGATTTCATTCAGTTCCTCCCTCTCATTAGGCCCAATGTTCCCCGACACCTCTGGGAGGTTATTTGTGTCCTCCTTTGTGAAGACAGAACCAAAGTATGTATTTAATTGGTCTGACATTTCTTTGTTCCCCATTATAAATTCCCCTGATTCTGACTGCAAGGGACCTACGCTTGACTTCACCAATCTTTTTCTCTTCACATATCTATAGAAGCTTTTGCAGTCAGTTTTTATGTTCCCAGCAAGCTTACTCTCATATTCTATTTTCCCCCTCTTAATTAATCCCTTTGTCCTCCTTTGCTGAATCCTAAACTGCTCCCAATCCTCAGGTTTGCTGCTTTTTCTGGCCAATTTATATGTCCTCTCCTTGGATCTTATGCTATCCCTAATTTCCCTTGTTAGCCACGGTTGAGTCACCGTTTTTGTTTTATTTTTATGCCAAACAGGGATGAACAAATTCTGTAGTTCATCCATGCGATCTTTAAATGTTTGCCATTGCCTATCCACCATCAACCGTTTAAGTAACATTCCCCAATCCATCCTAGCCAACTCGCACCTCATACCATCGTAGTTTCCTTTATTGAAATTCAGTACCCTAGTCTCTGAGTCAACTACTACTTCACTCTCCATCTTAATGAAGAATTCGATCATATTATGATCGCTCCTCCCCAAGGGGCCTCGCACAACAAGATTGCTAATTAATCCTTTCTCATTACATAATACCCAGTCTAAGATGGCCTGATCTCTAGTTGGTTCCTCGACATATTGGTCCAGGAAACCATCCCGTATACACTCTAGGAATTCCTCTTCCACAGTATTGTTACTAATTTGGTTAGCCCAATCTATATGTAGATTAAAGTCACCCATGATAACTGCTGTGCCCTTATTGCACGCATCTCTAATTTCCTATTTAATGCCATCCCCAACCTCAGCATTACTGTTTGGGGGTCTGTATACAACTCCCACTAACATTTTCTGCCCCTTGGTATTTCTCAGCTCTACCCATACAGATTCCACATCATCAGAGCTAATATCCTTCCTTACTATTGTGTTAATCTCCTCTTTAACCAGCAATGCTACCCCACCTCCTTTTCCTTTTTGCCTGTCCTTCCTGAATATTGAATACACCTGGATGTTGAATTCCCAGCCTTGGTCACCCTGGAGCCATGCCTCCATAATCCCAATTATATCATATCCGTTTACATCTATTTGTGCAGCTAATTCATCCACCTTATTACAAATGCTCCTCGCATTAAGAAACAAAGCCTTCAGGCTTGTTTTTTTAACACTCTTAGACCTTTTAGAATTATTATTTACTGTGGCCATGTTTGATTTACACCCTTGATTTCTCTGACTGCCACTTTTGCTTTTCTCCTTCCTGTCTTTTGTTTCTATCCTTGCTTCCCTTTCCTCTGTCTTCCTGCACAGGTTCACAACCCCCTGCCATTTTAGTTTAAACCCTCCCCAACAGCACTAGCAAACACTCCCCCTAGGACATTGGTCCCGGTCCTGCCCAGGTGCAAACCATCCAGTTTGTACTGGTCCCACCTCCCCCAGAACCGATTCCAATGTCCCAGGAATTTGAATCCCTCCCCCTTGCACCATTCTTCTAGCCACGTATTCATCTGAAATATCCTTCTATTTCTACTCTGACTAGTACGTGGCACTGGTAGCAATCCTGAGATTACTACCTTTGAGGTCCTATTTTTTAATTTGCCTCCTAACTCCCTATATTCAGTTTTTAGGACCTCATCACCACGACAACTGGCTGTTCACCCTCCCCCTCCAGAATGCCCTGCAGCCGCTCCGAGACCTCCTTGACCCTTGCACCAGGGAGGCAACATACCATCCTGGAGTCTCATTTCCGGCCGCAGAAACGCCTATCTATTCCCCTTACAATAGAATCCCCTATCACTATAGCTCTCCCGCTCTTTTTCCTCCCGTCCTGTGCAGCAGAACCACCCATGGTGCCAGGAAGTTGGTTGCTGCTGCCTTCCCCCGATAAGCCATCCTCCTCAACAATATCCAAAGCGGTATATCTGTTTGAGAGGGGGATGGCCACAGGGGACCCCTGCACTACCTGCCTGTGCCTACTACTCTGCCTGGTGGTCACCCATTCCCTTCCTGCCTGTGCAGCCTTTACCTGCGGTGTGACCAACTCATCAAACGTGATATCCACGACGTCCTCAGCATTGCGAATGCTCCAGTATGTATCCATTCGCAGCTCCAGTGCCACAATGCGGTCTGCCAGTAGCTGCAGCTGGATATACCTCCCGCACACATGGTCGTCAGGGACACAGGAAGTGTCCCTGATTTCCCACATAGTGCAGGAAGAGCATGCCACGGGGCCGAGCTGTGCTGCCATGACTTACACTTTCATTAATTTAAATTAAATTAAATCAAATCAATACCACAAATTACACTACAATTAAATGATATAGTCAAGGGCCCTTGTTTACTAACACTCCCCACTACACAACAGAGACCTGAGAAACTATAACCACAAAATTAAGACCTTCTAAACTTTATAAACTATTAACCTTAACTGTCAAACTATAGAGTAGTATAAATACTCACCTGGCCGTACTCACCCAATCAGCTGCTTCCTCTTGCCCGCGTCACTTTTTGAATCGTGTCGTGGCTCTGGAACGCCGCCGCTGGTCTGCGAGATTGGTAAGCCTCTGAGGAAAAAAGCCCGCGAAAGTGAGTTTAAATACTCACTGTACTACCGCTCTCTCCGCTCCCGACACTGGCCTCTGAAAAAAATGCCTGCGAAAGTGAGTTTAAATACTCACTGTACTACCGCTCTCTCCGCTCCCGACACTGGCCTCTGAAATAAAAGCCCGCGAAAGTGAGTTTAAATACTCACTGTACTGTCGCTCTCTCTGCTCCCGACACCGGCCTCTGCAAAAAAAGCCCGCGTAAGTGAGTTTGAATACTCACTGTACTGTCGCTCTCTCCGCTCCCGACACCGGCCTCAAACTGGCCTTAAACATTCACTCCCTCCACCACTGGCGTACCGTGGCTGCAGTGTCTACCATCTACAAGATGCAATACAGCAACTCACCAAGGCTTCTTCGGCAGCACTTTCCAAATCCGCGACCTCTTCCACCTAGAAGGACAAGGGCAGCAGGCGCATGGGAACACCACCACCTCCAAGTTCCCCTGCAAGTCACACACCATCCTGACTTAAAAGTATATCGCCTATCCTTCATGGTCGCTGGGTCAAAATCCTGGAACTCCCTACCTAACAGCACTGTGGGAGTACCTTCACCACACCGACTGTAGCGGTTCAAGAAGGTGGCTCACCACCACCTTCTCAAGAGCAGTTAGGGATGGGCAATAAATGCTGGCCTTGCCAGCGACGCCCACATCCCATAAACAAATTAAAAAAATTCTAAGAGATGCAGTTAACCCCAGCTGTCAGCAGGCAGATCATAATAGAGGTGGGTGATAGGTGCATGAAACAAGCATTTATATGTGATACAAAGCTATCAGTAGGTTACATGCACATAAGGCCATGTATGAAAGCATTCTTTTTGGTGAGTGGCGTGGAAGTTTAAAGCCATTGTGATTTTCATGGCCACTGACGGTGCTTTTACTCTGGTAAAGATGGGATGTAGGTCAGGGCCAGCAGCAGGCACAACTCAAGAGGCTGCCTGTGGGAGGATAATTTCTTGATTATTTTATGAGTTTAAATGTTGGGAGCCTTTATTCTAGGAAGGGTCTCTACCTATTCCAACAATAGTCTTTTTTATCTTTGTGTATTTAGCATTGAATAACTTGCTCCATCATTCACTCAAAGATATTAATTTGAGTGGAAAGAAGATTAATATTTTTTTTTTAAATCAGAAACATTTCTCAAATGAATATCTTCCAGGTAATTTGAGTAACTCAGAGAGCAAGTTATCCAATAGCACACATTTCTTTAAAGATTGTAATTTTTTCAACAAGTCTTTTTTATCTTTAAAGAACATTTAAACTCAAAATAATCAATAAATTAACCTCCCCCAACAACAAAAGAAGAACCTCAATACACTGCTCAAAAGGTTCAGTATCTTAATGTACAAGGTGAAGGTAATTCAGCAGGAAATCCTTCACAAATCACATTTCACAGAGCACTGACTAAATAATCTGTAAGTCAACCTGTGCACTTAGGGGGAAAAATTCAGTTGGTTGCGCCTCCCGTTAGCGCCTTAAGAGGGCGCTAATGGGGCGCAAAGCAGCTAGCGCCCGGGCGCGGCGAAGTTTGCGCCGCTCGCGAAATTAACTAGACATTTTGCGGCGGCGCTAAACACTACCGCCACGATCTCCTGCACCGGCAGATCATGACGTCACTCGAGTGCGCAACGCCCCGGTATCGCCCCGGAGCGGATATTGAGTGGCGTCCCCTGCCTTACCGCCTGACGCTAGCAACGACAGGTTGAGGGGAGCGTTCTGCAGTCATGAAGGGAAAGGGGGAGCGCTATTTAAAGGTGACCGCTTCCTGCCTTTTATTGTTGGTGCCATTTTTGAACTACGCATTCTGAGAGAGAGAGGTAGAGACTTCTGGAGAGATTCAACGTTGTGTGAAGGAGTTTTGGGTACTGAGCAGCACTTTGCAGGTTCATTTTGATTTGCCATTCCTTGTATCGATTTAGCAGAGACTATGGGGGCTGCACTCTGAGCTCTTGGCCTGGTACTCTCCATTGTTCTTTCCAGCAGATTTGATGTGCAGGTCTCTCCAGGCCGAGATTCAAGGCTGCAATGAGCAGGATGTGGATGGAAAGCAAGATTAACCATCCCCTTTAAGAACTGGCCCGTGCCATTGTGTGTGTGTTCCATTGCTGACTGACATTACATGAGCTTCGCCAGCGCTCTGAGGTAGCGCCTCGCTCCTCGGCCTTTGCGCCTTAAGACAGGTGTGAAGCGCCTGATTTAGCGCTGCAATCACCTCCAGGGGCGATAAAAGTGAAGTTTGCAGTCGGTGGCGATAATTAGCGCCAGGCGCTAATCTTTGCGCCCGGCCGATATTTGCGCCCCAAACGGGGCGCGACTGAATTTTTCCCCCTTAGAATCATGGAATCATAGAATGGTTACAGCACAGAAGGAGGCTATTCGGCCCGTCGAGCCCGTGCCGGCTCTCTGCAAGAGCACTTCAGCTAGTCCCACTCCCCCACCCTTTCCCCGTAGCCCTGCAAATGTTTTTCCTTCAGTTACTTATCCAACTCCCTTTTGAAAGCCACGATTGAATTTGCCTCCACCACCCTTTCAGGCAGTGCATTCCAGATCATAACCACTCGCTGCATAAAAAAGTTTTTCCTCATGTCGCCTTTGGTTCTTCTGCCAATTACCTTAAATCTGTGTCCTTTGGTTCTCGACCCTTCCACCAATGGGAACAGTTTCTCTCTATCTACTCTGTCTAGACCCCTCATGATTTTGAACACCTCTATCAAATCTCCTCTCAACCTTCTCTGCTCCAAGGAGAACAACCCCCAGCTTCTCCAGCCTATTCACGTAACTGAAGTCCCTCATCCCTGGAATTATTCTCGTAAATCTATTCTGCACCCTCTATAAGGCCTTCACATCCTTCCTAAAGTGCGGTGCCCAGAATTGGACACAATACTCCAGTTGAGGCCGAACCAGTGTTTTATAAAGATTCATCATAACTTCCTTGCTTTTGTACTCTATGGGCTGGATTTTCAATGAACGTGGAGTCGGGTTTGGAGGCGTGTGGGGTTAAAGTTGCAGATTCGGGGGTCCTGACCCCATCCCGACTCCATTCCGCCTCCACGCAATTTTGACAAAATCGGTCGCGGGGTTCCCGACTCCGTCCTGCCTCCAAGAGGCGGGAGAGGCCATTAAAGGCCTTAACAAGCCCTAAATTGGCTCTGTAATGCCATTTTGAAACGTTTTAGCGAGTTTAACCCTTTTCCGACGTGAAGTACGCCTGATGTGAAACACGCCAGTGAAACCTGGCGGGAGCACAAGTGGATAGCTGACTATCAGCTGCAGGTCCACTATTACAACGGAGATGTGATGAAGGTAGTAGTAGTATTGTGATGAAGGTAGTAGTAGTATTAGGTCTGAAAGTCGCCTCTGATGCTGCTGCATTGAATGTCTTCAGAGACTGCCTGGGAGGACTTGGTTGCAAAAATAATTCTCTCTCTCATTCTCTCTCTCTCATTCTCTCAGATGCTGCTCATTTTGCATCCAGGTCCTCTCACAGCAAAGGCCAGGCAATCTCTGAGACCAGGCAGTCTCTGACCTGCAATGATGACATCATCAGAGGTGACTTTCAGACTGAAACCACTAATTGGTTCATGGGTTCCCACATGCTGGAACTCAATTGCCCAATTAAGTGAAAATTACATCAATCTCCCACATCCAATTGCAGGTGGGAGGATAACACGAAATGCGGATGACGCGACCCCAACCCGCCCCAGTATCAAAATCCAGCCCATATGCCTCTATTTATGAAGCCCAGGATCCCATATGCTTTATGAACCGCTTTCTCAACCTGCCCTGCCAACTTCAACGATTTGTGCACATACACCCCCAGGTCTCTCTGTTCATGCACCCTTTAGTTTAAATTGCCTCTCCTCGTTCTTCCTACCAAAATGTATCACTTCGCACTTTTCTGCCTCACTGTCAAATGCCCTTCAGGTGGATGTCTGTGTTGGTGCTTGGCAGGGAGAGGGTGATTGATAGCACAGCCGATGAAATGCTGGCAGTGATAGAAGCAGCCTGGTATATCTTCCCCTTCTCTGTTTCTCAAGTCTCTTGGAGAGTGGTGAGCTCTATTTCATATTCTGTGGCATTTCCCTAATTACACTGCCTTCTGATAATATACTGGCAGTCCTCATTCTTATCGCAAGAACCAATATCCTCTACAGTTCAGAAATCTATCTGTTGGGCATGCTGCCCTAATTACCTAATTACTTGTTCATGTTAGGCTTGGTGATTGACTTCTTGAAACCTCACGACTTCTAACAAATGGTGGCCAAATCATTTATTCTTCAAGCACCAACCTCTCCTAACAGTCAAACTCTTAGATCTATCATTTAGATAGGACCCCAATGCTATTTTAACTGTCTTCTGAGCAGAGGCTAGAGCGATTTACATTCATGCAGTAATGCTCCCCATGTAAAAGAACATGTCAAAGTGATTTGGAAGGGTGAGAGATGGATGCTAAACAGCAAGTAAGGGAATTTGGAGATGAGACTGTTGGAATGATTTAAATATATATTTTTAGCAGGTTATTGTAAGTAGTGAGAGAGGTAGCAAGGCAAAATACTTTTGGAAGAGCTTTCCAGAGGTCAGAAGTGTAGTGACTGAAAATTTAGCCTTTGATGATAGCCTGCAGGGGTAAGGGATGAGCAATAATGCAGTTAGAGAAACAGAGAATGTAGGCTGGGACTAGAGCTGGGGCAGATTTCTAAAATAGGCTGGGACAGAGATAAGAAGGAATTTTCAACTCAGTTTGTTGAAGCACAAGGAGCCTGTGAAGATAGGCAAGGATGGAGATTATAGATGTGCAGAACTTTGTGCGGAAGAGATCTTGGGCCAGATGGCTTAAACTTTCTTAACAAAACTGGCTTAACGTTTCTTTCTTTCCTTAGTTAGTTAGAAAATGTAAACATCAGTAAAAGCTGGGAGACAGAGGCCGGAATTTTGCCTACCTGGGCGGATCCGGTGTGGCCGGTGTCCGTGGTGGGTCGTGACCTCGCTGCTGGCTCCATCCAGCTGTTGAAAATGAACTTACCTTAATGGGGCCTATTCAGTCCAGCCCAGCGCGTTACCCGGCCCAGTGAGATGGAGCGGGTCTGGTGACGTCATTCATGACGCGTTTTCAGCCGGGATCCTTAAAGGGACCTATGGCCACATTACATTTGAAGTTTAATCTAACATAGTGTTGTCAGTGCACTACAGCATTGGAGCGCTGTAAACACTGACAATGACTGCACAGAGGCAGAGGGCTGCACCAAGGTTCTCCGATGACTCCCTCCATATGCTTTTGGAGGAGTCAGAACACGCAAAGAGGTCCTCTTCCCTTCCGATACACGGAAGAGACCTCCCCAGGAGACCAAGACAGCCTGGTTGCAGATTGCAGAGGAGGTCACAAGCAGGGATGTGTTCAGGAGGACCTGGATGCAGTGCCGCAAACGTTTCAATGATCTCATTAGATCAGGAAACGTTAGTACAAAGCCACACTCAACTGCATCCTGCTGTGCCTCTCATCACATCCCCATCACTCTGCCTTCCCAACCCTACTCCTGCACATCCTTACTCACACCAGCTTACTTTGCACCTCCACCCATCCCTCCCTATCTACATTATCACATCCCCATCTCACTAGCCACCCCTCACACTCACCCTCATCCGAGTCCAATCATACCAACTAACAACACACAAGGGTAGCCACTTGGGTGTTTTATCCAATGTTTATGTAAAGTTTCTGTTAATGTGGCGTCAAACATAAAAATCTTTATTTTCAACACTTGGACAGATTTGTGTGCACCTTTGGAAGTGGCTAGTAAGTTGCAGTGAATGGTGAGACATAACGGTACCCCTCGTAATGGTGATGAGTGTGAAAGGAATGGCTTGGTCATTGTAGGGATGCTTTATGGTGTTGGTGTGGGGTGGTGCCAACCTGGCGCATCATGTGGCAGCCATATGGGTGTACTGCATAAAGTTAACTAAATCTGGCCATGATGAGGCCATCCCTGGCCATCTCTGGCAGCAATGTGCTCGGGTGCTGATGCCCTCTGTCCTGTGCAGCATCAGTTGATTGTGGAGAAGGTTGGTGGTGTTGTTGTTGGTGCTGCTGGTGTGCCGGGTGCTGCTGGTGTTGGGGCTCATCGTTGTCCGATTCTGAGGACCAAGGTGAGACAGTATAAACAGCACCCATGTTGATGGAATAGATGTGAGAAGTCACACAACACCAGGTTATAGTCCAACAGTTTTATTTGAAGTCAAGTGTTGAAAATAAAGATTTCAATGTTTGACACCACATTAATAGAAACTTTACATAAACATTGGATAAAACACCCAAGTGGCTACCCTTGTGTGTTGTTAGTTGGTATGATTGGACTAGGATGAGGGTGAGTGTGAGGGGTGGCTAGTGAGATGGGGAAGTGATAATGTAGATAGAGAGAGAGGGATGGGTGGAGGTGCAAAGTATGTTGGTGTGAGTAAGGATGTGCAGGAGTAGGGTTGGGAAGGCAGAGTGATGGGGATGTGATGAGATGGGGATTTGAAATCACAAGCTTTCGGAGCGCTGCTCCTTCGTCAGGTTCACCTGACGAAGGAGCAGCGCTCCAAAAGCTTGTGATTTCAAATAAAACTGTTGGACTATAACCTGGTGTTGTGCGACTTCTCACATTTGTCCACCCCAGTCCAACACCGGCATCTCCACATGATGGAATAGATGGCAGGTGAAGTACAGATGACAGAAGCATTCTGTCAATGGTGAGAGAGTTCTTCCAATGAGGTGACACTGGATGGAGACTTTGCTAGAAACACTTGCAGCCTGCAGAATCTGTGCTGGAAATGGACTGAGCAACAGCTTCTGCCTGAGGAAAGTGATCATCTGTCAGGTGGGAGCTTTCACTGAACATTTCATGCTGTCGAGTAATCAGCTGGAGCAATAGCCACGGAACTCCCGCCTCACGTTGACAGACTTGGTTCCCGAGCTGCGTGAATCCCGTGACCATGCAGGGAAATTTAAAAAGTAAGTGAAAAAAGGCTCTTACGTGCCTGTAAACTACCTGATAATCATCTCAATTGGGTCCCCCGCCGCTGCCGATCAGGTCGGCTCCACGATGATAGACACGCCTCGGGGGAAAGGCACGTGGGAGCGAGATGACAGCAGATTCCCGACCCACTGTCAAAAATAACAACTTTCCCACCCGACCCGCCACTGATCGTGCCTGCTACCACCCCGGAAAATTCCAGTCAGACAGACAGGTAGAGAGAAAGAGGCAGAGGGAGACATGACCAGGAACTAATCACAAAACACTTGATTTAATGTTTGCAGCGACCTTTTAGAAACTTACAAACCACTGCTGCCAAATCCTGGACTCCCTCTCTCCCAGTGCTAGGATCCCACTCCACCTTCCTCCCACTCACCTTTTCTTCACTGGTGACAGATACGAAGAATCTACCAGTGCGCTAAATAACCACCTTCCATTCTTCAATTCTACCAAACCCCAGGTTCCCCCTTCATAGTGATGTCAGACCACAAGACTTTCCACCATGTTTGCAAACTCCAGCACCTCCACCTCAGTGCTGTCAAGCTCGAGGACCCCCACCATAGTTCTTACAACCCCAAGATCATCTCCCCTGGCACGACCAAAGCCCAGGATCATCCCCAGTAGTACCTAAACCAAGGAGTGCACCCATGAAGCTAAACCCCATCCCTCTCCCAGCATTGCTTTATATTTATTTTTGAAGTGTGACACAGAAATTTGAGATTGGCACTTGAAATATGACATAGAAGTGCGATGAACAGGAAATGTTAGGAGCACAATTTTGTAAAACTGTCTTTGCCTCTATACGATTTCCTGTGACATTGCTCCTGTGGAGTCGAAGCATGTGCTATTTTATAAGAATAGAAGTATTATACTATGTAAGGCATAACATTAGGGCTGATGTTTTGCATTGACTAAATAAATCATAATTCCATTTTCATCAAATGGTATTCTGAGATTTTTACAGGTGCTTTGGCGATTAAATTCCATGACTCCACCCATTATTCTGTGAAAACTGTAAAATCAATGGCCTTCAAATATTTCTTTGTCTATGTATTTATTGTTTATCCTTTACCATTTTTAACACTGAGAATACACAGAAAGATGGTTGTAAGATGCACCAGTTCCAGGAAGATGTCTGCTATTTACTATTCCTGGGGAGAGGGCATGGAGTTTACCTGCACTTGGGAGCAGTCCTGCACTTTGGCAGCAATGGGGGCAGTCCTAGGATTTGGTAGCACTGGGGATGTTCCTGAACTCTAGTAGCACTAAGAATGGTCTGGGTTCAAGCATTGTTGAATGGAAGTCCGGGCGAAATGTGCAATTAGCACGTTGAGTGGAATGCAGGCAGCAGGCCAACTTCGTGCTGCTTGCTAATTATAATGATTTCTGCGTACAGCCAGTGCTCCCCGCGCCATTCATTGGCTGCAAGCATCAGCAAGGGGCCCAATATTGTTAGTAACTTGCACTTCTTCAAGCTAGCCTGCACATACTTAAAGCTAGCTTGCACAATAGGGTTAACTTCAATGGGATGTGAAAGGATCTAGCCAGGGTAAAATGGAACCAAAGACTGACAGGAAAAACTGTAACGGAACAATGGGTGATCTTTAAGGAGGAGATGTTCCAAGTACAGGCTAGGTACATTCCAACAAGAGGGAAGGGTAAGGGAACCAAAGCAAGGGCTCCTTGGATGACGAGGGAGATAGAGAAGACGATGAAACAAAAAAAGAGGGTGTATGATGAACGTCAGGTGAATTCTTCAAGGGAGAACCAGACCAAATACAATAAGTTGAGAGGGGAAGTGAAGATGAAAATAAGATTGGCAAAGAGAGAATATGAGAGTAGAATGGCGGTTAACATAAAAGGCAACCCAAACATCTTCTACTGGCATGTAACCAGTAAGCAGGTAGTAAGAGGCGGGGTGGGGCCTATTAGGGACAAAGAAGGTGATATATGCTTAGAGGCGCAGAGCAAGGCTAGAATACTCAATGAGTACTTTGTATCGGTGCTTACTAAGGAGGTAGATGCTGACAAAATATCGGTAGAAGGGAAAGCAATGGAAGGAGTGAAAATTGATAGACAGGATGTACTAGAAAGGCTGGGTATGCTTAGAGTGGATAAGTCGCCTGATCCAGATGGCTTGAATCCCAGGTTGCTAAGGGAAATGGGGGAGGAGATAGCGGAAGGGCTTGCCATAATTTTCCAATCTTCCCTAGATGTGGGGGAGGTGCCTGAGGATTGGAAAGTGGCAAATGTGACACCATTGTTCAAGTAAGGACAATCCTAGTAACTACAAAAATGAGAAGTCGCACAACACCAGGTTATAGTCTAACAGTTTTATTTGAAATTACGAGCTTTCGGAGCGCTGCTCCTTCGTCAGGTAAAGTGAGGGAATACGAATCAGTTACAAAGCATATACAAAGCATATACGGGCAGCAGCTCCGAAAGCTCGTGATTTCAAATAAAACTGTTGGACTATAACCTGGTGTTGTGCGACTTCTCACTTTTGTCCACCCCAGTCCAACACCGGCATCTCCGCATCATAACATATATAAACAGAGAACAATGTGTCTGCAGAGATACAATCCGTCAGGGAGGCATTACATCAAAGACACAGCAGGATACAGCTAAGACAATGAGGTGGGGTCACAGGGGGTCCAACGTGTCAAATGCTGCAGTCTGCAGTTAAGCTTTTTACTTTTTTTTTAAACTGGTGACTAGAGTCGAGACTAGAGTCCAGACTAGAGTCGTCGTTGTCTTGTTCACAGATGTGAGTTCCAGTTTTTAAAAAAAAGTAAAAAGCTTAACTGCAGACTGCAGCATTTGACACGTTGGACCCCCTGTGACCTCACCTCATTGTCTTAGCTGTACTCTGCTGTGTCTTTGATGTAATGCCTCCCTGACGGATTGTATCTCTGCAGACACATTGTTCTCTGTCTATATATGCTTTGTAACTGATTCGTATTCCCTCACTTTACCTGACAAAGGAGCAGCGCTCCGAAAGCTCATAATTTCAAATAAAACTGTTGGACTATAACCTGGTGTTATGCGACTTCTCATTTTTGTCCACCCCAGTCCAACACCGGCATCTCTGCATCATGGCTAGTAACTACAGTTTAACATCAATGGTGGGTAAAGTTTTAGAAACAATAATCAAGGAAAAGATTAACGGGCACTTGGAGAGGTTTAAGCTAATTAAGGAGAGCCAACACGGATTTGTAAAAGGCAGATTGTGTTTGACTAATCTAATTGAATTTTTTGATGAAGTAACAGGGAGGATTGATGAAGGGAATGCAATGGATGTTGTCTACAAGGATTTTAGGAAGGCGTTTGATAAAGTACCACATAGAAGGCTGGTTAACACAATTGAGGCTCATGGAATAGGTGGGTCAGTAGCAGCTTGGATAAGGAATTGGCTTAAGGACAAAAAACAACGAGTTGTGGTAAATGGCTGTTTTTCAGACTGGAGGATGGTAGACAGTGGTGTTCCCCAAGGGTCAGTGCTGGGGCCACTGCTTTTTTTTATATATATAAATGACCTGGATATTGGAATACAGAGTAGAATTTCTAAATTTACCGATGACACCAAACTTGGGGGTGTGACAAACAGTGAGGATGATACCAATTGACTGCAACAGGACATAGAAAGGCTAGCAGAATGGGCAGACAAGTGGCAGATGGAATTTAATACAGAGAAGTGTGAGGTGATGCATTTTGGCAGAAGGAACAGGGAGAGGCAATATACACTTAATGGCACAGTTTTAAAGAGTGTGCAGGGACACAGGGACCTGGGAGTTAATGTGCATAGGTCCCTGAAGGTGGCGGGACATATTGAGAGAATGGTTAGCAAAGCATATGGGATCTTGGGCTTCATAAATAGAGGTATTGAGTACAAAAGTAGAGAAGTTATGCTGAACCTTTATAAAGCGCTGGTTAGGCCACAACTGGAGTATTGCGTCCAGTTCTGGTCACCACACTTTAGGAAGGATGTGAAGGCACTTGAGAGGGTTCAGAGGAGATTTACCAGAATGGTTCTGGGGATGGGGGATCTTAGCTACAAGGACAGGTTGGAGAAGCTGGATTTGTTTTCATTAGAGCAAAGGAGGTTGGGGGGTGATTTGATAGAGGTGTACAAGATTATGACGGGTTTGGATAGGCTAGACAGGGAAAGGCTGTTCCCACTAGTTGATGGTACAAGGACTAGGGGGCACAAATTTAAGGTTTTGGGCAAGAGATACAGGAGGGATGTGAGGAAAAACTTTTTTATGCAGTGAGTGGTGAGGACCTGGAACTCGCTGCTGACAGAAGTGGTGGAGGCGGAGACACTCAATGTTTTCAAGGGGAGACTGGATAGGCACTTGAGGGAAATAAACTTGCAGGGTTACGGGTATAGAGCGGGGGAATGGGACTAACTGGATTGCTCTACAGAGAGCCGGGACGGACTCGATGGGCCGAATGGCCTCCTTCTGTGCCGTTATGACTCTATGGCCGCAATTTTGCCAGCGCTCAGAGGGCGGGTTTGGAGGCGGGTCAAAGGGTAAAATTGTTTTGATTGACGGCAGGTTGCGATCCCACCATCAACCCACCTCGAAATAATTTTCCCAAGTGCCGGGTCCCCGATTTGTGCATGGACCCGACACCTAGCGGCCGGAAGAGGATTAAAGGTAATTACCTGCCTATTAACAGGTAGTTACTAGTAGTTAACAGGCTATTTTTGAATTTTGCCGCTTCTGCCTTGGGTTTCCCAGTGTCTAGACACCACGTCAGGTAAGTGTGGCATGTTGTGAGTCTGCTGTAATGTTTGTGGATTGATGACAGCTGCAGAAGTCGTGTGAAGGATCCAATGTTGCACTGGTGAGTCTCAGAGGTAAGAAAATGTTGGGAAATGAATTTTCAATACATTTACACATTTCTTTAGGCTATAAGTTTTGAAATCCACTGCCACCTCATTGGGAGAACCTCTCTCACCAGTGACAGATCGCTTCTGTCACCTCACCTGCAGCTGCCATCTATTCCAGCCTATGGAGGGAGTCATTGGAGAGCCTGGGTGCAAGACGTGACCTTTGTACAGTGATTGCCAGTGTTTGCAGCACCTCAATGCTGTCAAACACTGAGAAATCAACTGTCAAAAAAAAATTGTGCGTGGTCCCTTTAAGAAAACCGGCAGGTGACGCGTCATCAAATGACGTCATCTGGCCGGCTTCCTCTTAATTGGCCGGCAAGCCCACAGGACGGGCTTAACAAGGTCAATCAACGTAAAATCACGTCTGTGGGCCAGATGCAGCTGGGGGCGGGACTGAAGCCGGAAACCACCTGACCCGCACCCAACCCGCCTCCATTGATAAAATTGCGGCCTATGACTCTACGACTCTTAAAGGGGAGGTGCATTGTTGCTGCAGCAGGTGCTGGGAGTCATTCTGCAACTGAATCTGACCTGGGAAAGAGAGAAGAATGGCTGACCATGGGAGATAATGGCTACCCAGGTTTTCGGACGCTGCACTGGAGGCCTTGTTGGAGGAGGTTGAAAGGAGGAGAGATATCCTGTATCCTTGGGGCGGGGAGGAGCAAGAGGCCCTCCATATGCTCGATGAGAAAGCAGTGGGAACGGATAACCGCGGAGGTTAATGCCAGGAGTGTAGCCCCAAGGTCTTGAATGCAGTGCCGGAAGAAGTTTAATGAACTCACACAAGTGATCAAGGTCAGTGAATGCATCTTCAAATGCCATATCCTACCAACTGCACCACTAGCCTCAGCCACTGCTCAATTCACCACACCCCCATCACTCACCTACCGACAATCTCTATCAATCAGGACTCATACCTAACATTATAAACTTCACCTCACCCTCACACTCTTAGCACTGTTAAAGCCTCACACCCATGTCTCACAGCTTGCACACACTGCCAGCTATTCAACCACGACAGCCACATCACCCAAACAGATTGCACCACACACACTTCCCTTTCTCTTGCAGGAGAAGGTGGCACACAACCGGAGGCAGCAGGAAGTAACCGGAGGGGCAGAGGCATGCCTGCATATTCTAAACCCCATGGAGAAGACGATGCTGGCCTTTGTGGGAAGGGCCACTGCTGAGGCTGTGGCCACCAGCAGGGCTGAAGCCATTGAAGTTGACGGTATCCTCAGACTTAATCCTCCTTCTCACATCCCACTTCTCCTTTATCTCTAACTCTCTTCTGACTTACAAGCTGCAGATGGTGTAAGCATGCACTTCTTACTTTCTCCTCTCCCATTACCACAACCCAACCCTTGTTCCTTTTTCATTTCAGATACCCAAGAACTGCAACCTGCCCAAGCAGTGGTGGAAGAGTAGGAAGACAGTGAAGATGAAGACACACCGTCAATTAATTTCACACTTGCAGCTCAGAGACTGACACTGCGCGTAATTTAGAGGATAGCATAGAGGCGGGATCTGCACATGGTGAATCACCGGGCACAAGTACGCTGCAGCCAGGGCAGGGGGAAAGGAAGTGCAGGTGACAGCTCGCCAGAGGCTGAGGTCGCACACTAGTTCTACTGCAAAGGACTCAGATGAGGACTTTGATGGACCAGGCTACAGAAATAGACCGATGGGCGTACACACCGAAATGCTTGGTGCATTAGGAAGCCTGCCAGAATGTCACCATTCAATGTCAAGGAGCATGGAGGAAACCGGCACTAACTTGGCACAGGGCTTTACGCAGAGCTTGGAGCCCATCCTTTCCAGCATGGAACGGGTGGCCACCTCCATCAACACACTTGTGGAGCCCACCATGATGTCGCATCTGATGACCGATGTCTCAGTTTCCATTGCAGCACAAGCAGCAGCCACCCAATGTCTGAGTGCTGCAGTGAAAGCTCAGACGGCTACCATCATGGCTCTGGATACCAGTGTTCAAAGGGGCTTCCAGGGTGTCACAGCAATCCAGCAATCTGTTCTCCAACAGATTACTAAGATTGCTGAGGCGCCGCCCCGAGAGAGTAACAGTGGCTCCCTGGAGCAGGAACCGGCTGTCCTCTCTTGGGATGACAGCATTCGTGCTCGCACCCCTGCCACTCCGCCAGTGCCCTTGCTGTTGCCTGTCAGCCAGCCAGCCCAGACTGCTGCCACCCATGCCGAGATGGTGCAGTCAGAAGCAGGGCCCTCTAGGCCCAGAGCAGCTCGAGGTCGTACTCCAAGGCCATCTGCAGTCTCCCCCACTGAAAGTCAACAGCTTTCCACCAGCCATGCTGCAGCCCCTGGGGTAGCACTGCATAGGAGCACGAGGACAGGCAAAGGCACCCAGAAGACAGGCACTAAGGGAATGCACAAGGATGATTAGTTTATTTTTGTATGCAATATGGCATGATTTGATTTATAAATTTGCATTGGCGATGTGTATTTTGTGTTTGCTTTTATTTATGCATTGTGACCAAGAGGACGATGTGATAGTCAGTGACAGAGGGAAGGTAAGTAGTGGGGACTGTTGGTGAATGGGAAATTAGGGTTGAGGTTAATGGTAACGCACTTGAATTAGTTCTTCACGTAGAGTCCAGGCAGAAAGGGGTTGTCTAGGTTGCAGCTTCCCTTCCTTTTTCTCCTCTTCCGCCTACTCCTCTTCCACCTACACCTCCTCCTTGTGCTCTTGCTCCTCGGTTTCTCACCTGATAGGTGGTGGCAAGGGCTGTTCCCTAATGATGGCAAGGTTGTGCAGCACGCAGCATACCACCACAAATCTTGAGACTCGCTCAGTCAAGTACTGCAGGGCTCCTCCAGGCAGCGGAATTGTTGTTTCAGGATGTCAATGGTCTGCACTATCATATTTCTTGTGGCAGCATGACTCTCATTGTATGCCTGCTGAGCATGTGTGTGTGGTTGCGAACTGAAGTCATGAGCCACGTCGTCAGCAGATAGCCCTTGTTGCCCAGGAGCCACCCTTTGGTTTGCCGTGGTGGTTGAAATACAGAAGGTACAACGGATTGCCGCAGAATGAATGTATCGTGACTCCTGCCTGGATACCGGGCATTGACCTGCATGATGTGCTACCTGTGGTCACGCACCAGCTGCATGTTGAGGGAGTGGAATCCCTTTCGGTTCAGGTACATGGCAGAGTTGACATGAGGCGCCCGCAAAGCAATGTGCGTGCAGTCAATGGCACCCTGTGCCATGGGAAAGCCTGCAATCCTTGGAAACCCTTGTGCTCGTTACGCTTGCTTCTCTCTGGCAAGAGGGAATGAAATGAAATTATCTCTCTTTACATAGAGCGCCTCAGTGACCTCACTTATGCAGCAGTGCACTGCGAACTGTGAGATGTTGCTAATGTCTCCAGCAGCAGCCTGAAAGGAGCCAGACACAAATGTTCAGAGCCACGATCACTTTCACAGCCACTGGCAATGCAATCCTTGCATTGCTCTGACCAGTAATTGGCAGATTTCAGTGACAACCTCTTTAGTGAAGCACAGAAGTCTCAAACATTGGTTGTCGCTTAAGTTCAGGTAGGAGAATTGCGCCCTGGGCACCCTGGGCGGATATGGTCTACTGCTGAGAGCCCTTCTCCCCCTCCTCCCTCTTCTAGCAGCTTGTTCTGCTCTGCCAGGCCTCTGCTCATTCTCCCAGTCATGCTCAATTCCAAGAGGTAGGCCTCCTCGGCCACCCATGTCTGGAAGCAACTGGTTTGTGCACAAGCCTTTACGTTACCAAAAAAGTACTTCAGCACTAGCCAGACCACTCCTGTAGACTATTAAAACTTTTAACAAGTATGGAAAGGAACCCAAAAACGTAGAATTGCAGCAACAGCCAGAAGAAATAATCCAGCAACTAACCTGTAAGTAGTTGATGATCCCTTTAAATAGTGCTGGTGGCGGGTCCTTCATGCCGTTCAACGCGTGTTCAGCTGTGGGAGGTTAAGAGAGGGTGTAGGTTGGAGCATAGAGCTCCAAAAGGTCGCTGGTATGACATCATGATCTGCGTGTTCTGCATATTTCCGGCGGACATTAGGTGTGTGCGCACTAACCCCTTTACCAATATGGTGTCCGCCGCACTTCGCATCAGAAGTGTGCACACGCGCCATGGATGCCATTTTGGAACCTTAAGGGGCCTCTTAGCGCCCAAAAAACAAGCGCTACTGAGCCCAATTTCGCCCCCCAGGTGTTTATGAGCACCACAATGGGGATGATGGAATTTGGCAGCATCGGTGGGGGCTGGGGTGTGTTGATCTGGTATTACTGTGGAGGGGGAACCTGTGTTTAGCAGAACTGTGGAATGTAAACCTGAGGCTGGGAACAACTGGGGGTGGAAGGTTTGGGTCATTGTTGGATTCCTGGAGTCTTTCAGCAGTGAGGGAGGAGAGCAAGGGTCTGACAGCACTGGGTAGGGAAAGATCCCATGTCTGGCAATACTCTTCATCATTTTCTAAGGGATCTCTGGAGACATTGGATTTAGTGTTTTGTCATTGGTTCCTGGATGTGTATCTTTGTCTATCTGTCTGTCTACATCTCTCTGTGTCTGACAGCTGATAGTAATTAGAATTATACATTTTCTATCAATAAAACAGGTGATAGTATGGAATGGGACAAGAGAAGATAAAACTCATGTGTTGTAGTCAATGCTACTTTTAGGAGATAGGAAAAAGGGTGATCCCCTTCATCATTCCACATTCATCTGAGTTTGAATTATCTAAACAGCAGAGAAGCCCAGACATTCTAAAAAAAACTGTTGAAGTTTGTGTTTTGAAATATTTGGAAATATTTGGTGGTGAAGTGGTCATGAAACTTTCAGTCAAATAAAACTGCCTTCCTCGAGTTTTTCATATCCATAAATACTAAGCAGATATTCAGCTCCACTAATTTATGGAAGCCTTTGTCTTTGACTGTAGCACACCGGGATATTCAGGGTCATCCTGAAAACGCCATATGATCAGAATGATGTATCTGATATATGAATAGAATACAACATTCTTGTCAGCTACTTTCAGATGAAGCTCTTACTATATTCTGCCATATTACAATGGAATTTTAACCAAATTCTTATCAGTATAAATAATGTCTTATAGCTAAGCCATTTCATCCTGGACAAAATCATAATCTAGTTTTTAATCAACCACTTTCACCCAGATCAATTTCTAATGATAGAAAATAGGCACTAAGGCTTTATTTTTAGCTATTGCTCCTGTGCATCCATTGATCAAAGTCATTGCAGAAGGAAGATTTGCAAAGTTCTCATGAAGATAAAGCATGGAGTTCAATTTGGACCAAAGGACATTATATTCCTGTAAGCAGCTAGCTGAGAGAAATATATGTTTATAGAGAATTTATCATGCACACACAATTACAGCCAGATCATTGTTTACAAATTGGTATATATCTTAAAATAAAAATATTTCAGACTTAGGGAAGAAAATTGAAAGACGAACTGACATTCATTTAAACCTGTATCCTTTCCTATTATGTGCCAGATAAGAGTCCTATTTTAGATCATAAGAATCTTTATTTTTTTTATAGAAGACAGCAGTATTGTATCAATTTTAAAGTTGCCTTTTGAGCATGCTTTCTGTGAGAGAATATACAATCTCTCTGGATAACATTAAATTGCAGTGGGTGGATCTGTTCTTTGTTTATGTATTTGCCTGTAAACAGTTCCTCATCAGTGTCAAATTGTCCAGTCCTCAGGACTATGATATGTTAATATATACAAGAGTGCACTGTGAGGGAGACACTATTTTTATTCCTAATAGCTGAACTATCATAATAAGCTTTGTTTTACAAAAGCCAGATGGGTGTGCATTGTGTCAGAATCTTATGGCTATAGCAGATGCATATGGTCATTTAGGACCAAGCTACTTGTACTGGAACATAGGATCACTCAACAAGTGTTAGAAAATGCAAAGCCCACTCTCCTGACTGTATTGACAGCCTAAGCGACAAATGTTAAATAGTTCTCTCAGGTGATAGAACTATTTAACATTGGTCTCTTAAGCCGTCAATGGCATACTCTTCTGGCTATTCCTAATGATTTTAAAATCTCGTTTGATTGACAGCTTTAATCAATTGTAAATTATATCTGTTTATCTTCCTTTTGTACCAGAAAAGATCAAAAGGAAGAGACATTTAACTGGGACAGATAGAATATGATCTTCTGTTCCCAAATTGCGGCACACAAAATAGAAAGAAAGGAAAGGAAGACTTGCATTTATATAGTGCCTTTCACAACCTCGGGAGGTCCCAAAGCTCTTTAAAGCCAATGAAGTATTTTTGAAGTATAGTCACTGTTGTAGGAAACGTGGCAGCCAATTTGCGCACAGCAAGGTCCCACAAACAGCAATGTGATAATGACCAGATAATTTGTTTTTTTAGTGATGTTGATTGAGGGATAAATATTGGCCAGGACACTGCGGAAAACTCATAGGGGGAGAAATTCGGTATCGCCCCGCTTGGGGCGCTAATTTTTGAAATCGTGAAAAATTAGCGCCAGGCGCTAATGATTCTAAGCTTCCCCTAAATTGGCTGTTAGCGCTCCTGGAAAGAACTGGAGCGCTAAATAAAGCGCCAATGACCTAAGCAGGGTGCTACCAGCAGAGCGATAATGAATTTCAGGTGCTATGCAATCGGGAATGATCGTTCACACTGGCCCCTTCCAGCTCTTAAAGGGGAGGTTGCATCATTGTGCAGATCCTCATTATCAGCATTGCTAGCTGTGAGGGCGACCTGCAACCAACTCAATCCCTTGATCATGATGGCTGATCCCACTCCCAGGGAGAAAGCTCATCGTTTCATGGATGAGGCATTGGCAGCATTGGTCGCAGGAGTGAAGCGAAGGAGGGCAGTGCTGTTCCCGGACACTGGAAGGAGGCCATTGCCCCAGGTCTTCAGGGCAATGTGGAGGGAAGTGGCCCAGGAGGTTTCGGCCAGCAGTGTGGTCGTACGTAGCCTGACACAGTGGCGGAAGAAATTCAACGACCTCACTCGGGTGGTCAAGGTGGTCAACAGGGGGCAACAACGGTATGTTCATCCCCTCTCCTTCTCTCATCCCATTTCCCCCTCACACCACAAGCCTTTCCCACTTTCCAGCTCCTGATACTTTCTGCATTCCTTGCTCCCTTCCTGCCCCCCTGCCCTCACCTTAACGCGAGTCTTGTGCCTTTATGCTTTCAGAGAATCAGTAACTAGATGACCAGCCTATCCCTGAGCCTCCCACTGAGCGTGAGGAAGGAGAAGAGGATATAAGATTTTTCCAGAGTTCTTGGACAAGACACAAAAATAGGCAGCAGCTAGTGATGTTCGGTAATAGATCAAGAGTTTATTAAGCTTCGAGCGTAATATACTTAACAACAGGTGATAGTTCAACGAGTAGCTCGCAACCCTTGGTTTCTGGAGCCTCTCGGACACAGGTGATGTCATCTTCAGTCTCAATGTCCATATATGGTATTTAACAAGATCACTTCATTTAAATGGTTTTAATGGTCAAGATGCCATTGTCACTCAAGTTAAGGATAGCATCCTGACTCCTCTCAGCCCAGTACTTTTCCTACAGTTCTACCATTGTTCACCATTATCTTGTTTATACAGACATTCAACCTTCAGCCATCCGTTATCAGAACCAGTCTTGACTAATTCTGGCTGTCCTTCCAGTTACATTTTAAGCAAGTCTCAGCATTTTATGCACAAGTCACTACAGGTCATTCAGAATCTTAGAAGTTGGTTATAGATATTTGGTTAATGGGAAGTTTCCTATTCTGCACTCACACTTATACATGTTATTACCAAAAACATCTAAGTATCAGTCTTTCGCATAGTCGCCACTTCGAGGATGAAATGTTTCAAACATCGATTCCTTGACTAATTTGATCTATTCTTTAACAAGCATTGCTGTAAATCTACGTTATGGATGGTTACAGCATGTCTAGAAACTCTACGGATTAAACATCGTAAATAACATATCATAATCAACATGATAATCGTCAGGATCATCTGGATAGGTAAGATCATCATAGAAATCATTCTATATAATGGGTGTTGCCCCATGTTATACGTAGCTTCCCACCAGCTGCTACTTCCTAGGGCCATGATCTCTCTCTGTGTCTTATCATTGCTTTGTTGCATTTGAACTAAATGCATCTGTGACGTTGAAGTTCTCTCCATAATGGCCTTAAGATTCAGAGATAGAGGTGGGATCGGATGCCCAAAATAAATGACTGCCCTCAGAGCTTCTGCCAGCATCAAAAAATTTGCCCTTAGTTCAGTAATGTTGTGAATTACTATGGGTAGGAGTGTTTGACTTCCTATTCGAACCATCTGTGTGGGTTTAAAGCAAAGGGTGGGATAATCTATTGGGTATTCCATCTGTCCGTGCTGGTATGATTTTGCACGAGTGGTGACGCAATAGGTGCCCATTTGGAGATAGATGTAATTTATCTGATCCAATCCCCACCTCTATACATTCATATTACAAAGAGGCGAGTCTAAATCTATTATAAACCCGCAGGCAGGCCAACTTGGTTTTCTAACATCACACCTACACATATAGACTCCATCATTTTCCGTACAACATGCCATATTTGGACTATCTCAGGTATTATTTTGTTTAATTAGGGTTGGGGGGGGTGATGCAAAAGATTTATGGATTTCTCCTTCTAACATCCCTATCGGTTCCACCTTAAATACTTCCCAAGGTGTCGTCCTGTATGTTTGGGGAAGCCATAACACTACGGGAACGATTGGCTGGTCACCATAGTTCTCGTTCCCTCTCACCAAATATACCAATCCCTGCTTTCTCGCCTCTTTTATTTCAGAATGTTTATCATGATTATGGAGCCATTTTTTAATCATGGAGTCGTTAATGAATGAGGAGACTTGATTGCGTTCTATTTCACCTAATCCTGCCATTACCTGATCCATCATATAGCTCCCATAAATTGAACACACCTTAGCTCTTGAGATATCCTTTCTGCCTTACTTATTCCCGCCGTTGCCTTGTTAAAGTGGTCCTGAATTTGTTTATATATCGCAGTTTCGTCCTGGGTGGTTATCAACATGTTCCCTAACTCCTGTATCATGTCAGAGTCCCCCTTATTTATGTTAGATAGTAGGCCCTCCAACTGTCTCCTCATTACCTCATCATACATAGATACATAGAAGATAGGAGCAGGAGTAGGCCATCCGGCCCTTCGAGCCTGCTCCGCCATTTAATGAGATCATGGCTGATCCTCCAATTCAGTATCCCGTCCCCGCCTTCTCTCCGTAACCCTTAACCCCTTTTGCCTGTAGAAATATATCTAATTCCCTCTTAAATATATTTAATGAGCTGGCGTACTCTGCCCTCTGTGGCAATGAGTTCCACAGGTTCACCACCCTCTGAGTGAAGAAATTCCCCCTCATTTCTGTCCTAAATGGTTTAGCCCTTATCCTTAAATTATGTCCTCTAGTTCTGTTCTCACCCGCCAAGGGAAACATTCCTTCTGCATCTAGTCTGTCTAGACCTGTCAGAATTTTATACACTTCTATGAGGTCCCCTCTCAATCTTCTAAACTCCAGTGTGTACATCCCTAAACTACATAGTCTCTCCTCATAGGTCAATCCCGCCATTCCTGGTATCAGCCTGGTGAATCGCCGCTGCACCCCCTCCATGGCAAGAACATCTTTCCTCAGATGAGGCGACCAAAACTGTACACAGTACTCGAGGTGTGGTCTCACCAGTGCCCTGTACAGCTGCAGCAAGGTATCCCTGTTCCTGTATTCCAACCCTTTTGCTATGAAGGCCAGCATACCATTTGCCTTCTTGACCGCCTGTTGCACCTGCATGCTCGCCTTCAGTGACTGGTGTACAAGAACACCCAGGTCTCTCTGTACTTCCCCCTCTCCCAATTTATTGCCATTTAAATAATAATTTGCCCTCCCGTTCCTGCACCCAAGGTGGATAACTTCGCACTTGTCCACATTATAGTGCATCTGCCATTTATCCGCCCAATCACCCAGTCTGTCCAAATCGCTCTGGAGCTTCCTGGTCTCCTCCTCTGAGCCCACCCGCCCCCCTCCTAGTTTAGTGTCGTCTGCAAATTTGGAAATGCTGCATCCGACTCCCTGATCCAGGTCATTAATGTAAATTGTGAACAGCTGGGGACCCAGGACAGATCCCTGCGGTACCCCACTTGTTACTGCCTGCCATTCAGAAAATGAGCCGTTTATTCCAACTCTCTGTTTTCTATCTGACAGCCAGTTCTCTATCCACGTCAATACTTTCCCCTTTATCCCATGAGCTTCAATTTTCCATGCTAATCTTTTATGTGGGACCTTGTCGAAGGCCTTTTGGAAGTCCAGGTACACCACATCTACTGGCTCTCCCCCATCTATTTTACCAGTTACTCCCTCAAAAAATTCCAATAGATTAGTCAAGCACGATTTACCCTTTGTAAATCCATGTTGACTCTGTCCTATCCTGTCCCCATTTGCTAAGTGCTCTGCTATTTCATCCTTAATGATGGACTCCAGCATTTTGCCCACAACTGATGTAAGGCTTACAGGTCTGTAATTGCCTGCTTTTTCCCTACCCCCCTTTTTGAATAGTGGGGTAACGTTAGCTACCCTCCAATCCATGGGCACTGTTCCCAAGTCTAATGAATTCTGAAAAATCATACTTAGTGCATCCGCTATCTCTAGGGCCACCTCCTTCAGTACCCTAGGATGCATGTTATCAGGCCCTGGGGATTTGTCCGCCTTCAATCCCTTTAGCTTCCTTAACACCATATCCTTAGAGATATTGATTTGCGTCAGTTCCTCCTTTGCCAATGTCCCTATTTTTCCCGATATCCCAGGGAGGTTTTTTGTGTCTTCCTTCGTAAAGACTGACCCAAAGTATGCATTTAGTTGGTCTGCCATTTCCTTATTTCCCGTTATATATTCCCCCGTATCTGACTGCAATGGACCAACTTTGGTTTTCACCAGTCTTTTCCTCTTGATATACTTATAAAAGCTTTTGGAGTTAGTTTTTATATTTTCCGCCAGCTTGCTTTCGTAAGCTATTTTGCCCCTCTTGATTAAGCCCTTTGTCCTCCTTTGCTCTATCTTAAACTGTTCCCAATCTTCCGCTCTGGCGCTTTTTTTGGCTATTTTATACGCCCTATCTTTGGATTTTATGCTGTCTCTAATTTCCCCTGTTATCCACGGTTGAGTCACCTTTTTAGATTTCCTTTTATGCCAGATTGGTATAAACAATTTTTGCAATTTTGTCATTCTATCTTTAAATGCTTGCCATTGTTTATCTACCTCCAGTCCTCCCAGGAACGTTGTCCAATCAGACCTACTCAGTTCCCATCTAATGGCATCATAATTCCCCTTGTTTAAATTCAGGACCTTAGTCTCTGAGTCAATTTCTTCGCTCTCCATTTCGAGTGAGAAATCGATCATGTTATGAGCGCTCGGACCCAAGGGTCCCCGTACAACAAGATTACTAATTAGTCCCTTCTCATTGCACAGTACCCAGTCCAATATAGCCTGTTCCCGAGTTGGTTCCTCGACATATTGATCCAAATAACCATCCCTTAAACACTCAAGGAATTCCTCCTCCTCATTATTTTTACTGATTAGGCTAGTCCAATCTATATGAAAGTTAAAGTCACCTATGATGACAGCTGTGCTCTTATTGCACGCTTCTCTAATTTCCCTCGTGATGCCCTCCCCAACCTCTATTTTACTATTTGGAGGCCTATATACCACTCCTATTAATGTTTTTCGCCCCCTCGCTATTTCTTAGCTCCACCCATATAGATTCTGTATTAACTGAGTTAATATCCTTCCTTTCAATTGCATTTATCCCCTCTTTTACCAGCAATGCTACCCCTCCTCCCTTTCTTTTTTGTTGATCCTTCCTAAATACTGAATACCCCTGTATGTTAAGCTCCCAGCCCTGCTCACCCTGCAACCATGTTTCCGTAATCCCAATTAGATCATAATTATTAACCTCTATTTCCACAGCTAATTCATCTACCTTGTTCCTGATGCTTCTCGCATTAAGGTATAAAACCCTCAGGCTTTTTTTATGCTCACATTTTTTATGAATTAGTTTGGCCCTTTGTTTTTTGTTCCTCACCCTTTTACCATTTATTTCTGTCTGCCTTTCACTTTCCTCTATTTCACTACATAGGTTTCTAGCCCCCTGCCATACGAGTTTAAATGCTCCCGAACTGCTTTATCAAAAATTACCCCGAGAACATCAGTTCCATCTTTGCACAGGTGTAGACCGTCCCTTTTGTATAGGTCACACCTACCACAAAACTGGTTCCAATGCCTCAAAAATTTAAAACCCTCCCTCTTACACCACTGCTCAAGCCACATATTTAGCCTAACTATCCTGTTCTCTGTACTCTTACTAGCACGTGGCACTGGTAGTAATCCAGAGATTACTACCTTCGAGGTCCTACTTTTTAGCTTGGCTCCTAACTCCCTAAATTCTACTTGTTCCCACATAGTCTCTATGTCTACCCTGTTCAAAGCAGCGGTTCCCGCAATGGCCCCTATACCCAACCATTCCCATAGCCCTCTCTTGGTCCTCAAGCGATTACTGTCGTGGCCTGAGATATTGACCATTGCATAAGTCTGTTTTATATCCCATGACCCCCATTTATCCTGTGCGTGGTTCCTATCTAGGAAATCCTTTATCATTTTTCCCACTAGATGGTCGTAATATCCCTGGTATCATTTAGGGCATAAGTTCTTTGGGAAAGGGATGCCTGTGAAGTTAAAAACTATCAGAACAATTTCATATCGAATTTCGTTGTATAGCTGTTTATAACTGCGCGTGACAACTAGTCCATTTGGTGGTCCCTTTTCCAACAGTGGGCATTTCTCAATTTTGCATTTATCTTCTCCTTCCATCCTTATTCTCTTTTTCTTTTCTCTAATTTCCAGCTGTTCAATTTGTCCTTGTCTTAATCCACCCAGTTCTGCATTAAAGCATCCCACCATCCCCCTATGTCTTTTACCTATTTTGGGCCAATTCAGTGTATCCAAACGTAGTCCCAGACAGGCGATCCCCAAACTATTTATCATGACTACAACCATCTCCCTAAGTCCAAACCCTGGATCTATATATCTTCCCTTCCCTAATTGAAACTTTGGGGTTACCCGAACGTTGTTTTTAGTGCATAGACACTCTATTTTAACCCCTTCGCCCTCTTAGGCTCGTATACAGAAAGTTCCATTGGTCATATTTTCATGTTCACAATAATCACAGTGTACAGTCATATCACATCCATTTCCTGAGGCCGCTCCCCATTCTGGTGAAGATGTCTCATTGGTTGGCACTTTAAGTCAGGGAGTTAGGTGAGGAGTGGAAGGAGGAGCTCCCTTGCTTTGCCTTTGTTTTTCCTAACTTTTCACTCTGTAGGAATTGGTTCTTACTTTACACCAAGGAAAGAGTCTGAGAGCGGGAGCAGTCAAACAACAACAACTGCGAAACCGCTAAGGTGACGTCACAACCAGGGAAGGAGCTGATTGGTAAGTAGGGCCTGGTGAGTATTTCTACAGTCCAGTCGTTAAAGTCAAAGTAAGGTCTCTAGTTTAGAGTAAGTAGTGTTTAAAGGGAAGTAAGGTCCCTAGTGTATTCAATATTCTTTAATTTAAAGGAAGTAAAGGGAGTAAATTAAGGGTAGGACATGGCAGGGCAGCTTGGCAGCGTGGAGTGCTCCTCCTGTGCTATGTGGGAAGTCAGGGAAACTTTAGGTGTCCAGGGCAAACACATGTGCAGGCAGTGTCTCCAGCTGCAGCTACTCGAAATCCGCGTTTCAGAGCTGGAGCTGCGGCTGGAGTCACTGTGGAGCATCTGCGAAGTTGAGATCTTCGTGGATAGCACGTTTAACGAGGTGCTCACACCGCAGGTAAAGAGTGCACAGGCAGACAGGAAATGAGTGACCGCCAGACAGAGTAAAAGAACTAGGAAGATAGTGCAGGAGTCCCCTGGGTCCATCTCCCTCTCCAACAGATTTTCCATTTTGGATACTGATGGGGGAGATGGTTTCTCAGGGGAATGCAGCAAGAGCCAAGTCCGTGGCACTACGAGTGGCTCAGCTGCACAGGAGGGGAGGAAAAAGAGTGGGAGAGCAATAGTGATAGGGGATTCTATCGTAAGGGGAACAGATAGACGTTTCTGTGGACGCAGACGTGACTCCAGGATGGTATGTTGCCTCCCTGGTGCCAGGGTCAAGGATGTCACTGAACGGCTGCAGGGCATTCTGAAGGGGGAGGGCGAACAGTCAGAGGTCGTGGTTCACATTGGTATCAACGACATAGGTAGAAAGAGGGATGAGGTCCTGCAACAAGAATTTAGGGAGCTAGGTAGCAGATTAAAAAGCAGGACCTCAAAGGTTGTAATCTCTGGATTACTCCCGGTGCCACGTGCTAGTGAGTATAGGAATAGGAGGATAGAGCAGATGAATGCGTGGCTGAAGAGTTGGTGCAGGAGGGAGAGCTTTAGTTTCCTGGATCACTGAGTCTGCTTCTGGGGAAGGTGGGACCTGTACAAGTCGGACGGGTTGCGCCTGAACTGGAACGGGACCAACATCCTTGCGGGGAGGTTTGCTAGTACTGTTGGGGGGGGTTTAAACTAACTTGGCAGGGGGATGGGATGCGGAGTGGAGCACAGTCAAATATAGAGGAAAAAACAAGTCAGCCTGGAAGGCAGAGCAAATATGTAACGTCACAAGGGAGTATGGCAAGGCTGGATGGCATTTATTTTAATGCAAGGAGTCTTGCGAGTAAGGCAGATGAATTGAAGGTGTTGATGAACACATGGGAGTATGATATTGTTGCTATCACAGAGACATGGTTGAGGGAGGGGCAGGACTGGCAGCTCAATATTCCGGGGTATAGAATCTTCAGGCGAGACAGAGGGGGTGTAAAAGAGGAGGGGGTGTCGCAATATTAATCAAGGAGTCAATTACTGCTGTAAGGAGGGATGATATCTTAGCAGGTTCCTCTAATGAGGCCATATGGGTAGAACTTAAAAACAAAAAGGGGGCAAGCACTTTGCTGGGAGTGTACTATAGGCCCCCAAACAGTCAGGGGGAGATAGAGAAACAGATATGTAGGCAAATCTCAGAGAAGTGTAGAAATAATAGGGTAATAATAGTAGGGGATTTCAACTTCCCCAATATTAACTGGGATAGTCAGAGTGTGAAAGGCTTAGAGGGTGTGGAATTCTAAAAGTGCATCCAGGAGAGCTTTTTGAGCCAGCATGTAGAAAGTCCTACAAGAGAGGGGGCGGTACTGGACCTAATTCTAGGGAATGTAGCCGGGCAAGTGGTAGAAGTGTCAGTAGGAGAGCATTTTGGAGACAGTGACCATAATTCGGTGAGATTTAAGGTAGTCATGGAAAAGGAAAAAGATGGACTAGAAATAAAGGTTCTAAATTGGGGGAAGGCCGATTTTAATATGATAAGGCAGGATCTGGCCAAAGTGGACTGGGATCAGCTACTTGTAGGAAAATCCACATCAGAGCAGTGGGAGTCTTTCAGAAAGGAAATAGAGAGAATACAATGGCAACATGTTCCCGTAAAGGTCAAGGGTGGGACCAACAAACCCAGGGAACCCTGGATGTCAAGGGATATACAAGAATGGATTAGGAAAAAAAGGGGGGCTTTTGGCAGATACAAAGGACTAAAAACAGTGGAAGCCCTAGAGGAGTATAGGAAGTGCAGGGGGGTACTTAAAAAAGAAATTAGGAGAGCGAAGAGGGGGCATGAAAAAACACTGGCGGGCAAAATAAAGGAAAATCCCAAGGTATTTTATAAGTATATTAAGGGCAAGAGGATAACCAGGGAAAGAGTAGGGCCCATTAGGGACCAAAGTGGCAATCTGTGTGTAGAGCCAGAAGATGTAGGTGAGGTTTTAAATGAATATTTTGCATCTGTGTTCACTATGGAGAAGGACGATGTAGGCATAGAAATCAGGCAGGGGGATTGTGATATACTTGAACAAATTAGTATTGAGAGGGAGGTACTACCGGTTTTAGCGGGCTTAAAAGTGGATAATTCTCCAAGCCCTGACGGGATGTATCCCTGGCTGCTGTGTGAGGCAAGGGAGGAGATTGCAGGGGCTCTGACACAAATTTTCAGAACCTCTCTGGCCACAGGGGAGGTGCCAGAAGACTGGAGAACAGCTAACGTAGTACCATTGTTCAAGAAGGGCAGTAGGGATAAACCAGGGAATTACAGGCCAGTGAGCCTAACATCAGTGGTAGGGAAATTATTGGAAAAAATTCTGAGGGACAGAATTAGTCTCCACTTGGAGAGGCAGGGATTAGTCAGGGATAGTCAGCATGGCTTTGTCAGGGGGAGATCATGTCTGACCAATTTGATTGAATTTTTCGAGGGGGTGACTAGGTGTGTGGATGAGGGTAGTGCAGTTGATGTAGTCTACATGGACTTCAGTAAGGCTTTTGACAAAGTCCCACATGGGAGACTGGTCAAGAAGGTAAGAGCCCATGGGATCCAGGGCAATTTGGCACATTGGATCCAAAATTGGCTTAGTGGCAGGAGGCAGAGGGTGATGGTCGAAGGTTGTTTTTGTGACTGGAAGCCTGTGTCCAGTGGTGTACCGCAGGGATCGGTGCTGGGTCCTTTGCTGTTTGTAGTGTACATCAATGATTTAGATATGAATGTAGGAGGTATGATCAGTAAGTTCGCAGATGACACAAGTATTGATGGAGTGGTAAATAGTGAGGAGGGACGCCTCAGGCTACAGGACGATATAGACGGGATGGTTAGATGGGCAGAACAGTGGCAAATGGAATTTAATCCTGAAAAGTGTGAGGTGATGCATTTTGGGAGGACTAACAAGGCAAGGGAATACACAATGAATGGTAGGACCCTAGGAAGGACAGAGGATCAGAGGGACCTTGGTGTGCATGAACATAGATCCCTGAAGGAAGCAGGACAGGTAGATAAGGTGGTTAAAAAGGCATATGGGATACTTGCCTTCATTAGCCGAGGCATAGAATATAAGAGCAGGGAGGTTATGATGGAGCTGTACAAAACGCAAGTTAGGCCACAGCTGGAATACTGTGTGCAGTTCTGGTCGCCACACTATAGGAGGGATGTGATTGCATTGGAGAGGGTGCAGAGGAGATTCACCAGGATGTTACCTGGGCTGGAGCGCTTCAGCTATGAAGAGAGACTGGACAGGCTGAGGTTGTTTTCCTTAGAGCAGAGAAGGCTGAGGGGGGCCCTGATTGAGGTGTACAAAATTATGAGGGGCATAGATAGGGTAGCTAGAAAGGAACTTTTCCCCTTAGTAGAGGGGTCAATTACCAGGGGGTATAGTTTCAAGGTAAGGGGCAGGAGGTTTAGAGGGGATTTGAGGAAAAACTTTTTCACCCAGAGGGTGGTTGGAATCTGGAACTCACTGCCTGAAAGGGTGGTAGAGGCGGGAACCCTCACAACATTCAAGAAGCATTTAGATGAGCACTTGAAATGCCATAGCATACAAGGCTATGGACCAAGTGCTGGAAAATGGGATTAGAATAGACAGGGCTTGATGGCCAGCACGGACACGATGGGCCGAAGGGCTTCTTTCTGTGCTGTATAACTCTATGACTATGACTCTATAAGTCCTTTCTGGATAATGATGACTTTCGAAGTTCAATCGATACCAGCAAGCATCAGGAATATATATCCGAGTTCAGCCATTTTTACCATCTGGAGAAACAAAAGTGCAGTATTTATTCTTTCACAGTCTTTAACTGATTAATATGGTACCATTTAGTTACCTCCCTTTTTCCTACTCCCCCCCTAGGGTACTGAATCAGGTACATGGCTGGATTCAATTTATCCACTATCGGGTAAGGTCCCTTCCACTTGGGGTCAAACGCATTCTCCTTTTTCCTATAGTTTAATACCATGACTGTCACCTATCTGGTATTCGAAGGGTCGGCCCTTTTTATCAAAGTATATTTTGAGTTGATTTTTAGATTTCCCTAGACTTCTTGCCACGTAACAGTTAACTTCATTAATGTATTCGACTGTGCGCTCCAGCCACGAGTGGTTACATGGTTGTTGCATGAGGGGGGTAGTGCTAGTCAATGTTAAATGACCTGGCGTCCTCATCAATCTCCCAGACATTGCCTGGTAATATCCCTATGGTCCTGTGTGGTGTGGACTGAATTGTCGTTAAACACATAGGTAGCATATTAACCTATTGAGTGGGGTGTTCTGTGCACAATTTACCCAACATGGATTTCAGTGTACAATTTCCTCTTTCCACAATCCCAGACGATTGGGGATGATGTGCTATATGTAGCTTATGCCTGATTCCCATAATTTCCTATAGTTTGGAAAAAACTTCACCAGTGAAGTGGTGCCCTGATCGCTATCAACTTGAAGGGGCAGTCCCCACCTACAGAACACCTCACTTAATAACAATTTGGCTGCAACGAGTGCGGTGTTTGGATCTAGACGGGAAGGTCTCGATCCATTTAGTGAACTGGTTGATAACAACGAGGGCGTATTTATAATTGCCCTGAGATAGTGGAAGGGGACCAATAAAATTAATTTGAACATGAGTCCAGGGCCCGTCAGAAGCAGGGCACGGTTAGTACAGGGGGAGGGGTTCTGTTGCAAACAAGGTACGCATCATGAGACGTATAAATTTACAATTACCTTCAGATTAGGCCACCAGGCCGTGGAGGCAATCTTTGTGAGAGTAACTTCTGCTGAATAATGGCCTCCTACTGGATGAAAGTTCGTCTGCCAGGTGTGGGGGAATACAGGCTACCGGGCACCTATCTGGGGCATCTTGATATACAAATAATGGTTGCGCACCATTGGTGGTAAGGAGAGTCTTGGAGGCCCATGCAGTGGGCGCAGGTAAGGGTCTACCCTGTTTGTGCCAATCGGTGATCACCTGATTATCGTGAAAATCCGCCTGGAGGGAAACCAAATCGAGGCCTGAGCTAACAGCGGCAACTGGGATTACCTCCTCAAATGGCAGAGGGAGGGGCTCACCATTTGGGCCGGTTCCTTGGCAGCTGCGTCTGCCACATTGTTTCCCAGGGTGTGAGCGGACTGGTCTCTCTTATGGGCATTAACTTTGCCAATGTGGCAGGGCCTTTGTCGTGCTTTCAGGGCCTGCCATAAGAGGTGTAGCCATGGCCTATGGGTCAAGGGTTTCCCATCTGATGAACAATAGGAATTCTTCTGGTAGAGGGGAAGGGACAACATGGCAGTGATGGCGTAGGCACTGTCGGACCAAATGTTCACCTGGTGACCAGAAGTTTCTTGAACTGCAATGAGGAGGGCCAAAATCTCCGCATACTGACTTGAGTGTTTGTTGACTTTAAATTTGAGAATCTTTTCGGGTAAGACCACGGCATATCCGATATGGGGTGAGCCCTTTACATGGTAAGAGGATCCGTCCACGTACACATCCGCCCTTTCTCCGTAGCCCTATTATGTGGCACTTTATCAAATGCCTTTTGGAAGTCTATGTACACCACATCAACTACATTGTCCTCATCAACCCTCTCTGTTACTGCATCAAAAAATGCAATCAAATTGGTTAAACATGATTTGCCTTTAACAAATCCATGCTGGCTTCCCTTAATTAGTCCACACTTGTCCAAGTGACTGTTAATTTTGTCCCGGATTATTGTTTCTAAAAGCTTCCCCACCACGAGGTTAAGCTGACTGGCCTGTAGTTGCTCGGTTTATCCTTACACCCTTTTTTGAACAAGGGTGTAACATTTGCAATTCTCCAGTCCTCTGGCACCACCCCCGTATCCAAGGAGGATTGGAAGCTTTTGGCCAGTACCTCCGCAATTTCCGCCTTTACTTCCCTCAGCATCCTAGAATGCATCCCATCCAGTCCTGGTGACTTATCTACTTTAAGTACAGCCAGCCTTTCTAGTACCTCCTCTTTATCAATTTTTATCCCATCCAGTATCTCAACTACCTCCTCTTGCACTATGACTTTGGCAGCATCTTCTTCCTTGGTAAAGACAGATGCAAAGTATTCATTTAGTACCTCAGCCATACCCTCTGCCTCCATGCGTAGGTCTCCTTTTTGGTCCCTAATCAGCTCCACCCCTCTTCTTACTGCCCGTTTACTATTTATATGCCTATAGAAGACTTTTGGACTCCTTTTTATGTTAGCTGCCAGTCTATTCTCATACTCCCTTTTATTTCCTTTTTCACTTCCCCTCTGAACTTTTTGTATTCAGCCTGGTTCTCACTTGTATTCTCAACCTGACATCTGTCATATGCCCCTTTTTTCTGCTTTATCTTACTCTCTATCTCTTTCGTCATCCAGGGAGCTCTGGCTTTGGTTGCCCTACCTTTCCCCCTCGTGAGAATGTACCTCGACTGTATCTGAACCATTTCCTCTTTAAAGCCAGCCCATTGTTCGATTACAGTTTTGCCTGCCAATCTTTGATTGCAATTTACCCGGGCCAGCTCCGTTCTCAACCCACTGAAATTGGCCCTCCTCCAATTAAGTATTTTGACTCTAGATTGACTCTTTGTCCTTTTCCATAGCTAACCTAATCCTTATGATACTATGATCACTGTTCCCTAAATGTTCCCCTACTGAAACTTGATCCACCTGACCCACCTCATTCCCCAGAACCAGATCCAGCAATGCCTCCTTCCTCGTTGGGCCGGAAACGTACTGATCAAGAAAGTTCTCCTGAACACACTTCAGAAATTCTTCCCCCTCTCTGCCCTTTACAATATTACTATCCCAGTCTATATTAGGATAATTGAAGCCCCCCATTATCACAACTCTATCGTTCTTGCACCTCTCTGTAATTTCCCTTCAAATTTGCTCCGCTATATCCTTCCCACTAGTTGGTGGCCTATAGAATACACCTAGTCGTGTAATGGCACGTCTATTGTTTCTTAACTCTAACCAAATAGATTCTGTCCTTGACCCCTCCAGCACATCCTTTCTCTCCAGCACTGTAAATGTCTCCTTAATCAATACTGCCACCCCACCTCCTTTCTTTCCTTCCCTAACTTTGCTGAACACCTTATATCCAGGAATATTTAGTATCCAATCCTGCCCTTTTTTGAGCCAGGTCTCCGTTATCGCCACAACATCATATTCCCATGTGGCTATTTGCACCAACCTTATTTATCACGCTTCATGCATTTACCTACATGCACTGTAAACCGATCTGAGACCTTCTTGTCTTTTCTCTTAGTCTGACCCGACCTAATACCGTACTATCTCTTACTCTAGTGCTATCTGTATCTCCTATTCTTTTGTGCACCATGTTTCTCCTTTCTAATGCTACATCCTGGTGCCCATCCCCCTGCCAAATTAGTTTAAAAAAGAAAGAAAAACTTGCACCTATATCGCGCCTTTCATGACCACCGGACGTCTCAAAGTGCTTTACACCCAATGAAGTACTTTTGGAGTGTAGTCACAGTTGTAATGTGGGAAACGCAGCAGCCAATTTGCGCACAGCAAGCCCCCACAAATAGCAATGTGATAATGACCAGATAATCTGTATTTGTTATGTTGATTGAGGGATAAATATTGGCTGAGGGATAAATATTGGCCAGGAGACCTGGGATAACTCCCCTGCTCTTCTTCGAAATAGTGCCATGGGATCTGTGGTAACACAATACAGCTTCCTGTGACTCGAACTTTATTGCATCACTTCCTGTGATTAGTCCAGGATAAATACTGGACTGATCAGTTGGATCCTGGAGAGGCATAGAGTAAGACCTCTTTTGTATGTAGCACCTTTTTAGTTGATTAAAGCTTACTTTAAGTTCACCACGCGTAAGGCTCATTCTTACGACAATTTAATCAACTTTGAAAAACTTCGCACTCAAACTTTTTGGACGAACTCGGAACTAAGGATCCAGGGAATCACCCATCATGGAAAACATCCTTAAATCATCGCGTCTTGACTTGGACCCAAACACCCCAGCAGCCGGTAAGGTGTGGAAACACTGGTATCGCTCGTTTGACAATTTTCTTGAATATTGTAAGGCTGATGATGACTCAAAGTTGCGGATACTCATCAACTGTGTCACCCCGAATGTATTTCAGTATGTGGAGGAATGGGGCAGTTACGAGGAGGCAATTCGGACGCTTAAGAGACTATATACTAAGACACCGAATGAGGTCTATGCCAGTCATCTACTAGCTACAGCCCAACAAGGGCCGGAGGAATCCATTGATAAATTCCTCCAAGAGCTTCGCAGACTTAGTATGGACTGTAACTTTCAGGCGGCCTCAGCTGAGCTGTACCGTGAAGAAATGATCCGTGATGCTTTCATCTGCGGGCTTGCCTCCCCATTTATACGCCAGCGTCTACTGGAAAGTAAGACACTTGAGCTTCAGAAAGCTTATGACATGGCTTGCTCTCTAGATCTGGCAAAAAGAAATGCAGACCTTTATACAGTGCCCAGACCTCGGTCTGCTGCCTTAACTACAGTCAGGCAATTTAAGAGGCCACAGGTGAACTCTATTAGGGAGGTCTTTATCCCTGACGATCAATCTGATGACTTCACTGATGAAGAGGATGATGACCCCACTGTGGCAGCCTCTTGGCAATCTAAGAAATGCTTCTTTTGTGGTGATGAGTTCCACCCTCGGAAATTCTGCCCTGCTCGCAATGCGTTTTGCAGTCATTGCAACAAAAAGGGTCATTTTGCAAAGGTTTGCCTATCAAGAGCCTCTACGAGGGCTTATCAAGCTAAGTCCTACCGAACTGCCCCGGTAAGGGCCTATCAAAATGTTCCGGCTAAAATCTATCGTGCTTCCTCTTGGGTTTCCTCTCGAAGAAACACACCTAGAGTTTCAGCCACTCTTTGTGCAACGACACCAATTACAGCTGCTTGTCCTCAGAACCTATTCCATGCAGCTACAAAAGCATCAATTAATGGACATACTTTAGATGCCTTAATTGACTCAGGTAGCACTGATAGTTTCATTAGGGAACAGATTGTTGCAGAGTTAAAGCTACATGTTTTCCCATCGGACCAGGCAATTGCGATGGCTCAGTCATCACTTAATACCAGAATTTCTGGCTTTTGTATGGTTGAAATAACACTTAATGGTCACAGGTATCCCTCCACCCGGCTTTCGGTGCTCAAGGACTTATGTAGTGATCTTATCTTAGGGCTAGATTTTCAAAAGCAGCATAAGAAGCTCACCATTGAGTTCGGCGGATCCAAACCTGAACTCACTATTTCTAATATACGACCTCGATTACCGTTCTGTGCATTGTCAGCAGCTTCACTGGATGAACCCTCACTGTTTACCAGTATCCCTCCTCGATGCAAACCGATTATAACAAAGTCACGACGTTTCAGTCAGGAAGACCAGTCTTTTATTGCGGCTGAGATTTCTCGGCTTTTAGCAGAGGATATCATCGAGCCTTGTTCGTCGCCATGGCGCGCCCAGGTCGTTATTGTTAAGAACCCTCTACAACCTCACAAGAAACGGCTGTGCATTGACTATTCACAGACCATCAATCAATATACGGACTTGGACGCATACCCATTGCCGCGCATCGATGATATGGTTAATAAACTGGCTGAGTACACGGTGTTCTCAACATATGATCTGAAAAGTGCCTATCATCAGGTACCCTTGAAGGTCTCAGACAAGCAGTATACGGCCTTTGAAGCCAATGGACGGCTGTATCAGTTTCGTCGCCTCCCCTTTGGGGTCACTAATGGAGTGGCTGTCTTCCAGCGAGCAATGGATGACCTGGTCAAACAGGAAGACTTGAAGGATACGTTTCCTTATCTGGACAATATTACTGTCGCAGGTCACAATCAGCGGGAACATGACGCCAATCTCCAACGATTTTGGGATGCACTCCAGCACCGTAATTTGACATTAAATGCGGCTAAATCCATTGAGTCACAACCAACCATCAACATCCTTGGCTATTGTGTGGGCAATGGCATCATTAAACCTGACCCTGAAAGGCTTCGCCCACTCCAAGAACTCCCGCCACCTAACAATCCGGCCTCCTTGCGCCGGGCCCTCGGCCTGTTTGCATACTATGCTAAATGGATTCCTAACTTCTCGGACCGAATCCAACCTCTACTGAAGGCCAGCACATTCCCACTAGACACAGCAGCTGTTGCAGCCTTTAACCTCCTGAAAAAACAGTTGGAGAAAGCGGCTCTTCACTCCATCGATGAGAGTCTTCCTTTTGTTGTTGAGTGTGATGCCTCGGAGGTGGCGATCTCGGCCACTCTGAATCAGGAAGGTCGTCCGGTGGCATTTTTGTCCAGGACTTTTCAAGGGGCTGAGCTACATTATCCTCCAGTCGAGAAAGAAGCTACAGCCATCATAGAGGCAGTACGGAAGTGGAGTCATCTCCTAGCTCGCCAGCACTTTACCTTAATCACGGACCAGCGATCGGTCGCCTTCATGCTCGATAATCGAAAAACGGACCAAAATTAAAAATAATAAAATCCAGCTTTGGCGGCTGGGATTGGCCTCTTTTGGTTACACCATCCACTATCGACCTGGCAAGGAGAATGTGGCTCCGGATACCCTCACATGAGCATTCTGCTCCGCCATGGCACCCTCTACGCTCGTAGACATCCATGATGGGTTGTGTCATCCGGGCGTTACTCGCATGCTACACTTCGTGCGGTCCCGAAATCTCCCATTCTCTACCGGGGATGTAAAGAAGATGTGCTCGGACTGCAGAGTCTGTGCGGAATTGAAACCTCAGTTTTTCCGCCCCTCGGGTGGTATACTCATACATGCGACCCAGCCAATGCAACGGCTTAGCATCGATTTTAAGGGGCCGTTGCCCTCTTCAACTCGCAACACTTATCTATTGACCATGGTCGATGAGTATTCCCGTTTTCCGTTTGCCTTTCCCTGCCCCAATATGCTGACGACCACGGTTATCAGCTGCCTTGAGCAGGTATTTGCTTTCTGTGGCATGGCATCCTATGTTCATTCGGATCGGGGCCCTTCTTTTATGTCAGGAGAACTCAAGGCCTATCTCTCGGAACGGGGTATTGCTGCCAGCAAAACGACGCCTTATCATCCGGTCGGGAATGGGCAAGTCGAGCGTTATAACGCTATCATCTGGAATGCGGTACGTCTGGCTTTGAGATCTCGGGGCCTACCCAACCAGCAATGGGAAGCAGTACTTCCAGACGCATTACACTCCACACGGTCCCTCCTTTCGACCGCCACAAATACGACGCCTCATGAACGGTTCTTCCGATTTCAGCGTCGCTCATCCTATGGGATATCTCTCCCGTCGTGGCTGACTGCACCGGGACCAGTGCTACTCCGAAGATATGTCCGGGCATCTAAGAATGACCCCCTGGTAGATGAGGTTGAGCTCACTGACGTCAACCCTACCTACGCCTATATTCGGTATCCTGATGGTCGGGAATCTACCGTGTCATTGCGGGATCTGGCTCCCTGCCCGCCGAAACATAGAGGGACACCAGGGGATGATATTGTACCAGGCACATCTCTGGGTTCGCCAGGTGCCTCTCATCATGATCTGGATCTGACGCCGGCTGGTACCTCACTCCAGCGTGCCGACCTGGGGCAGACTGACTATGAGCCCGTCGGGGCTCGCACGCGCAGCCACGATCCACCCCGTACCGTACGCTCGGAAACGGATCTGCCACGGCCCTGCCCGACACCCGTTCGGGCACCAGTACACAGTCAGGATCGTCCTGACCCCTCACAGAGCGGGCTGGATCACTCGGACTCTGGTCCACGGCCCGCGGCGGGTAAACGGGCTAGGGGCCCTCTACCGCTACGAGAACCCAAACGGGTGCGGCTCTCCCTCGTCCGGCGGCTACGAAATGGAGGGAGCATCCCGGCCTCCTAATCTTTTGGGGGGGGAGAATGTGGTAACACAATACAGCTTCCTGTGACTCGAACTTTATTGCATCACTTCCTGTGATTAGTCCAGGATAAATACTGGACTGATCAGTTGGATCCTGGAGAGGCATAGAGTAAGACCTCTTTTGTATGTAGCGCCTTTTTAGTTGATTAAAGCTTACTTTAAGTTCACCACGCGTAAGGCTCATTCTTATGACAGGATCTTTTCCGCCCACCTGAGAGAGCAGACAAGGCTTCAGTTTAATGTCTCATCTGAAAGACGGCACCTCCGACAGTGCAGCACTCCCTCAGCACTGCATGGAGTGTCAGCCTAGATTTGTATGCTCAAGTCCCTGGAGTGAGACTTGAACCCACAACCTTCTGACTCAGAGGTGAGTGTGCTACCCACTGAGCCACGGCTGACACTCCCCAACAGCACTAGCAAACCCCTCTGCGAGGATATTGGTCCCGGCTCTGTTGAGGTGCAACCCGTCCGACCTGTACAGGTCCCACCTCCCCCAGAACTCATCCCAATGTTCCAGGAATCTAAAGCCCTCCCTTCTACACCATCTCTCCAGCCACACATTCATCTGCTCTATCCACCTATTTCTATACTCACTCACGCGTGGCACATTGAGTAATCTGGAGATTACTACCTTTGAGGTCCTGCTTTTTAATCTCTTCCCTAGCTCCCTAAAATCTGCCTGCAGGACATCATCCCTCTTTCTACCTATGTCGTTGATACCGATATGAACCAAGACCTCTGGCTGTTCACCCTCCCCCTTCAGAGCATTCTGCAGCTGCTCAGTGACATCCTTGAACCTGGCACCATGGAGGCAATATACCATCCTGGAATCACGTCTGCAACCGCAGAAACACCTCTCTGTTCCCCTAACTATTGAATTCCCGATCACTATTGCTTTCCCAATCTCCCTACTCCCCTCCCCCCTGTACAGCTGAGCCACCCGTGGTGCCGTGGACTTGGCTCTGGCTGTACTCCCCAGATGAACCATCGCCCTCACCAGTCCCAGTTGGAGAGCAAGATGCACTCTGGGGACTCCTGCACTATCTACCTGGTCCTCCTTTTCTGTCTGGTGGTCACCCATTCCCTCTCTGCCTGCACACTCTTAAGCTGCGGGGTGACCACCTCTTGAAACGTGCTATCCACGTAGCTCTCAGCCTCATGGATGCACCGCAGTGTTGCCAGCTGCTGCTCAAGCTCCGAAACCCAGAGCTCGAGCTCCTCCAGCCTACGACACTTCCTGCACATGTGGTTGTCCAGGACACTGGAAGCATCCTGGATTTCCCACATGGCACAAGCCATGCATTCCACAGGACTGAGGTGCCCTGCCATGCCTCTATTTAATAGACTATTAACTAACTCAGCAGAAATAAACTTAGAACTTAAAAAAAGTCTCACCAGCTACTCACTAATCAGCTCCTTCCCTTGTGCTGACGTCACTTTAGGTTTTTTACTCTGATGTCACACTTTCAAATTCTGCCTGTGTTGAGTTGCTCCCAGCTCAGGTCCTGTTCAGGTCTGCTGCCTCTGTTCTCGGACCTCCTCTGCTGCGCTCTTTATCTTGCTCTCGCTCCCGCTTAGGTCCCACTCAGGTCCGCTGCCTCTGCTCTCGGGCCTCCTCTGCCTCTCTTCTCCCCTGCTCTTCTTCAAAATAGTGCCATGGGATCTTTTATGTCCACCTGAGAGAGCAGACAGGGCCTCAGTTTAACATCTCATCCAAAAGACGGCACCTCTGACAGTGCAGCACTCCCTCAGTACTGCACTGGAGTGTCAGCCTTGATTTTTGTGCTCAAGTCTCTGGACTCAGAGACGAGAGTGCTACCAACTGGGCCATGGCTGATATGGGCCAGATGATATAGGGACTCTGTGAAATGTTTTTCTCAGATAAAAGCTTTTTATTACCGACATCTGGTTCAACTTACAAAAATTACAGCAGAAAACTGATAACATTTTGGAGAGTAGAAATCCCAATCACAGCAATTCATGCACGAATGCTTAACACACTCTTGCTACATTCCTGCGCGTACTAGTTTTAAACAGGCATTAACCCATAGTGCAAACATATTAAGTGTTCATACATGACCTTCATTTGAAATTTTACCCTTGGAGCTTCAATTATTTTGGAACTGTTCTAAAGTACTGCTGATCAATCAACAATTCTATCATTATACTCATTGGGCAGGAGTTTCTGCTAGGTTGCGCTGGTATTCCGGCGCAATTTGCCCAAAATCGGCCAAACCAGTGCAATAGATCGAGGAATTTCAAGCACAAATTACATCCAGCCCAAAATCGCGTTTCTGCGATCTTTTGCATTAATTTAAAAAACATTGCACTGGAAGCTGGCCCCACCCACAAAACTAGCCATGCCCCCAGATCGAATGAATCACCATGGCGGGTTTCCGCTAATTGAGGCCGTTTGCAGGCCTTTGAAGAGGCTCTTAAATTTAAGCTGTTTTTTCAGGCGTAAGGAATAGGAACCTACCTGATGGCAGAGAGGCTGCGAAAAATTGCAGTCTGACGCTGCGAGGCAGAGGGCAGCGTAATGGCCCACGGATCCCAGGGACGCAGGCAGTGTGGAAGCATACCTGAGATCACGTGGGCCTGGTCCTCCAATCACAAAACAGAATTCAATTTTATTCATTTCCGAAGGGAATCCTATAATCAGATTCAATGGAATCCCGAAATCAGATTTAATTACAATTTACAGGATTGGAATTTAATTCCTAATTAGCTTCGTTCCACTAACCTCGCTAAAAATTTAATTTTTTGATAATTTTTGACATCATTCAAACTCTAATCCGAGCCAATATTTGCAGAAACTCATTTGATACAGTGTATGAGTATAATTTCTGATATGAAAATGTTTAAATCATGCCTGAGGTATCCCCTTACGCTGATGCAAACAGGCCCTGCACCTATTTGCTGGCCAGTCAGACAACTCTGCGCTGGCAGTTGCTTTTTCGTGGGCTCTGCAGATGGCCTGTCAATGCGTACGTTGACAGACTGCAAGTTCTGGATTTTGCGCATGCGTAAGTAAGAGCATGTGGAAATCCCTGAACTTGCGGTAATTTCAAAGGAAGTATCATGGCGTACTCTGAGAGTACGCCGCCATACCCACCAAAAAAATCCGGGCCATTCATTTTTTTAAATTTACTAAGTAACTGACTACGGTACACCAATATAACTAATAAATGGTTCTGTATAATTTTTTTTAAGTCACTTTGAGTTATTTAAAATCAGGTTACTCACAGGTAGTGGACTAGACACTCTGATTAAAAATGCTTATTCTTTTGCGCTATGTTAATAAAACTGCACCATGTTACCACTCTTAAATACATCAAGGAATATTTTTTAATGCAAAAAAAGTTTTAAAATTACTTTCTGAGGCATTGCCCAATTGCACTGATTCATGGAAGATTTTACGTTCAGCGATATGCAAATGAGTTAGAGCAGACACTTGCAAAACCAGCGCAACTTTTGAGTGCAATTTGTCCCCGGTTCACCGATTGCGGCCAAAGCGGAAACTCATGGCCTCTCACTCTCTTGATTGATCCATTTGCTTCTGTGTTATTCCTGTCTCTTCATGAACATCAATTAATAATTTCCAGCCTGAACCATATGGACCATTAGTGTTATTTTCCACTAACGTTGTAGAGGTTAAAAGTTGTGGGGGTATCCTATACCATCTAAAGTGTACATATGAACAACAAAAAGAGTTAATTGTTCACCCTGGGCATGCTACACACTAAATACTTTAGACATATGGTCAAGTTTCTGGTAATAGGGATTTCAGGTTCACCTATAGAAGCTAACTTGTGCATGGGACTTGAGTAGAAAGTATTGGGAGAGTTCAAATGGTAAAACAAAAGCTCTATTCTTATATTATTTTCCAGCTAGATTTTCCAACCTTAGCAGTTATTTTTCAATTCTGCTATAAAATATAATTTACTTAACTGAAAATTTCATGAACACACAAGTTATTTTAAAGTATTAGTTCGAACATTTTTAAAAATAAAATCTGTGCTTCCTTGCTCTGCTCTTTATAAAATTCCAAATTTAGCTGAATTTAGAATGATTAGGAAGATTATTTTCTTTTTCTCCCCTAACAATAATATCAGTAAGCACTCGCAATTTCATCCTTATTTTTATAAGACCATATACCTATGTTTTCTGGTCCCCTTTCAAAGTAATCTAAGGTATGTTGATAATGTGCCATATACTTGAAATTGATAACATCATAAATTCTTCTATTTATAATGTATATTAAAACATTTAATAAAAAGAGAGTAGAAGTCTAGCAGGATACAAGGCCCCATGAATCAATTGTTACACAGGACCTAAAAAAGGTTAGGACCACCATGGGCCCCGTTGCTAGTTAAATAAATGAATGTGTTTCCGTTCCATGATTGATACGCAATCTTCTAATAATTCAGAGTAGTTTTTTGTGCTAAACATGTCTTATCCAATCATTTCAATTAAGCATAGTAAATAGCCCAGCGAAGTGGGAATTAGTGCTACAGATGATCTGAATTAAGCAACTTTGAATTAAGAGTAAACAGCTTTCAAAATGTGTGTTCTGGTAAGATTTATTCATTATATACACAAAGATGAAGCATATATTTTCTGTCAAATAGTACAAGTTACTTAAAAATGGCAATACCTTGTGAAATATTCTGCTTTAATAGGCCAGTTATACTACACATTTTCATTGCTGCTAAACTGATGACACTTTGGGGGAAAAATTCAGTTGGTTGCACCTCCCGTTAGTGCCTTAAGAGGGCGCTAATGGGGCACAAAGCATCCAGCGCCCAGGCGCGGCGATGTTTGCGCCGCTCGCGAAATTAACTAGACATTTTGCGGCGGCGCTAAACACTAGCGCCACGATCTCCTGCGCCGGCAGATCGTGACGTCAGTCGAGTGCGCAACGCCCCGGTATCACCCCGGAGCGGATATTGAGTGGCGCCCCCTGCCTTACCGCCTGACGCTAGCAACGACAGGTTGAGGGGAGCGTTCTGCAGTCATGAAGGGAAAGGGGGAGCGCTATTTAAAGGTGACCGCTTCCTGCCTTTTATTGTTGGTGCCATTTTTGAACTACACATTCTGAGCGAGAGAGAGAGAGACTTCTGGAGAGATTCAACGTTGTGTGAAGGAGTTTTGGGTACTGAGCAGCACTTTGCAGGTTCATTTTGATTTGCCATTCCTTGTATCGATTTAGAAGAGACTGGATGGGGCTGCACTCTGAGCTCTTTGCCTGGTACTCGCCATTGTTCTTTCCAGCAGATTTGATGTGCAGGGCTCTCCAGGCCGAGATTCAAGGCTGCAATTAGCAGGATGTGGGTGGAAAGTGAGATTAACCATCCCCTTTAAGAACTGGCCCGTGCCATTGTGTGTGTGTTCCATTGCTGACTGACATTACATGAGCTTCGCCAGCGCTCTGAGGTAGTGCCTCGCTCCTCGGCCTTTGCGCCTTAAGACAGGTGTGAAGCACCTGATTTAGCACTCCAATCACCTCCAGCGGCGATAAAAGTCAAGTTTGCAGTCGGTGGCGATAATTAGCGCCAGGCGCTAATCTTTGCGCCCAGCCGATAATTGCGCCCCAAATGGGGCGATACTGAATTTCTCCCCCCTTATATTTTAGCAAGTGGTGTGAAACTACCTCAAGGAGGTAGCCTCATACAACTTCAGTCTCATACCAGCTGCAGTATAACTGCAATGAACAACAGTTAACATACTCCCATGTTAACTGTTGTTCCCCATAATGGATAATCAAGGGGCCACAGGGAGGGGGGAACTAAAGACAATCACTATCACTAAGGAAATAGTACTTGGTAAAATAATGGGACTAAAAGACGACAAGTCCCCTGGACGAGATGGCCTGCATCCCAGGGTCTTAAAAGAAGTGGCTCCAGAGATAGTGGATGCATTGGTTGCAATATAACAAAATTCCCTGGACTCTGGAGAGGTCCCAGCGGATTGGAAAACCGCAAATGTAACACCCCTATTTAAGAAAGGAGGGAGACAGAAAGCAGGAAACTATAGACCAGTTAGCCTAACATCTGTCATTGGGAAAATGCTGGAGTCCTTCATTAAGGAAGCAGTAGCAGGGCATTTGGAAAATCATAATGCAGTCAAGCAGAGGCAGCATGGTTTTATGAAAGCAAAATCATGTTTAACAAATTTGCTGGAGTTCTTTGAGGATGTAACGAGCAGGGTGGACAAAGGTGAGCCAGTGGATGTAGTTTATTTGGATTTCCAGAAGGCATTCGATAAGGTGCCACATAAAAGGTTACTGCATAAGATAAGAGCTCACGGAGTTGGGGGTAATATATTAGCATGGATAGAGAATTGGCTAACTAACAGAAAGCAGAGAGTTGGGATAAATGGGTCATTTTCCAGTTGGCAAACGGTAATTAGTGGGGTGCCACAAGGATCGGTGCTGGGGCCTCAACTATTTACAATCCACATTAATGACTTGGATGAAGGGACTGAGTGTAATGTAGCCAAGTTTGCGGATGATACAAAGATGGGTGGGAAAGCAAGTTGTGCAGAGGACTCAAAGGGCAGAATTTTCATTGACCCGTGGAGGCCGGGTTTGGAGGCGTGTGGGGGGTTAAAATTGCGAAAAAACTGGTGGGCGGCCACAAGCCAGCCTCCATCCCGCCTCCACGCAATTTTCATTAAATCGTGTCTGCTGGTCCCGACTCCGTCCCGCCTCCAAGAAGCGGGATAGGCCGTTAAGGCCCTTAACAAGTACTAAATTGCCTCTATAATGCCATTTTGAAAGGCCTTTGTGATTTTAACCCTTTTTCCACGTGAAGCACGCCTGTTCTGAACCACGAATGTGAAACCTGGCAGTAGCACATTTGGATTGCTGACTATCAGCTGCAGCTCAACCATGAAATAGGAGATGTGATCAGCCATCATTTGCAGTTGGCAGGATTTTGTTGTCTGAGGTCTGGGGGAACTTTTATATGGCATAACCACAGCTGTGGAAGTTTGGAGCCTGACACCCATCTCCAGTGTGACCTCCTGGGAAACCCCTCTCACCACCTTGACTGAGCGCTTCCTCAACTGAGGCATATACCAGAAGCATGGGAACCATTTATTTCCTTTCCTCCTGGACATCAGATTCGGACGAAGACTAGCCGCGGCAGCAGCAGAACCATGAACAACAGCACCACCAGCATCAACAGGAGTGACAAGCTGCTCCTCACCCACCTGAAGCTGCACAGGCCAGAAGGCTCCAGCGCGTGACCACATTGCTGCCCGAGATGCAAGGGACGCACTTGACCAGATTTGCTTAGCCTGCACAATCAAACACTTTTGCCTCGCACCTTCTTATCAGACCATCGACAATGGCCAGGAACTTGCAGATTCCTATCACTCTAACCACCATACTGACAATTGCAAGTCATCCTAAGCCCTCAATGTGGAAGTCCCATTTGCGAAATGACAGATGCCACAACTTCAGCAGTTTGCCAGCATAATTTTTAATCACACCAAGCAAGTGCTGGCATTTCAAGATTAAACACAACATTACACCCAAGTGACTACCCTTGTGACTACTTGTGCATTATTTCTCTTTTACGCATGCTCCTACGTGGTGCTTCCCCTGTGGCTTCAGCAGAGGTGGAGGCCCCCTGCTCAGTTTCTTGCTGCTCCTGCCGCGACACCTTTGGCGGGCGTCCTCTGGGGTTGCGAGCCTGTGAGGGCTCGGCAACAGTCTGCTGCTCCTGCGGCTGTGCAGGGGTTGAGACGCCCATCTCAGTTGGGTAAGGACTCTGGTGGGGCTCTGACCGAGGGCTTTGCAGTGGCTTGGTCATGTGAGCGCTTGGAGAGGAGCCCCCACTTCCTTGTTGTCTGCCACCAACATCCCTCTCATGGGTCAGCCCCACCTCAGCGCTTGCAAGTGGATTGAGAGCACCTTGCTGCACATCAGGGGGGCCATGCGTACCCGTATCTGCACTGGAAGTCCTACTCAGAAGGACTTCCATGAAGGTCTGGTTTCTGTGTTCAATAGATGACCATCGCTCCTCAAGAGATGCCAGTCTATTCTGAACAATTACCATGTTTTCTACACTCTGGCGACTTATCTCTTCCATAGCCGTAGCCATCCTCTCCTCTACTGTAGCCAACCTTTCCACGGAGGTTGCCATCCTTTCCATGGTGATGCGTTCATGCGCCAATGACTCCACAAAGGCTCTGCTCATGTTCGCTATGGACTCCTCCATTCGCTCCACACTCGCAGCGACCCTGGAGACAAAACCTGCCAGAGACTCCTGCATCTGTTCCTGGACCAGCACCGCTGATCTTATGGATGGACCCAGAGGCAGAGGGTCGACATGCAGCTGAGCCGAGCTAGGAGAGTCCTGCGCCCTCCGACTAGGACTCTCCACTGCTGTCCCTGTCTCCACTATCTGCTGATGCTCACTTGTGAGCTGTGATACACCAGGTGACAACACTACTCTATCTCGCGATGTTCCCTCCGAGGTGTGAGTGTCTGCGCTGGTGCTGGGTGCGCTGAATTCTGCTGACGTGGCGCCCTCAGAGGTTGCAGCTTCCTCTGAGGAGTGGTGAGGCTCATGCTCTTCCTCCTGGACGGTGGGGACAGCTGCTCGCGATGGTCCTGGGGGGGAGTAAAGGAATGAGTCAGAGATGTGAGTCCAAGGTTCCATGCACATTGCAGATGATCATAAGTCAGTCTGCTGGAGCATCAGAATCATTATCAGTGACTCATGCAATGTCAGTGAGAGAGATGATAAACTATTCTGTCACCAGCTTGCTCTGATGCACCCATCTGTCCGTCCCCCACTTGCGCATCCTCCTCCACTCCCATGATCTCCAGGACCACCTCCTCCCAGGTGGTGAGCTGGGCTACTGAGGGTGACCCTCCTCCTGTCCTCACTCTTTCCCTCTTATTGTGAGCTCTCTTTTCCTGCAATGAGGGAGACAAGTGGAGTTTGAGTGAGAATGAAGGAGTGAGTGTAGAGAATCTATATCATTGATGGTTCAGAGACAAATTCGGAGTGAGGTGGCAAGACCATGGGCCCTCCCTGTGTGTTGTAAGTTGTTTTCATAGCATCACAGCGATAGGGAGTGTGAGGGCTGCATAGTCGAATAGTTAGGTGAATGTGACCATAGAGAGAGAGGGAATGGGTAAGGGTGCAGGGATGTCAGTATCAAGTGGGATGTGGAGGAAGAGGTTGTCAAAGCTGAGTGCTGGTGAGGAGAGGCAATGGGGATCAGAATGAGGGTGATGGGAAATTCATACTCACTTTTCCAGTGCGCAGCAGGTCATGAAACCTCTTCCTGCACTGAAGCCAGGTTCTGCGGGTTATGGACAACGAGTTGACCTCCTCTGCCACCTGGATCCACACAGCCTTGGTTTGATGGGAAGGCTTCTTTCTCCCTGAAGAAGGGAAGAGCACCTCCTTATTAGCTCTGGCTCCCTCAATTAAAGCTTGCAGGGCGACGTCATCAAATCGAGGTGCAGACCTAGGTCTCTGGCTGGCCATTCTTCCTGCAGATGCCTCTAACATGCAAAGGCAGAAGCTTGGCAGTCTGCAGAGGAAGCAAGGCTTGTTGCAGACCTTAAATGCTGCAGCAATGATGACGTCATCGGAAGCGACTTTCAGACTGGAAAAACTCACTGGCCATGGGTTCCCACATGTTGGAACTCAATTGGCCAATTATGTTAAAATCGCATCAATCTCCCACATCGATTTAGATTCGGGTGGCTAATACGAAATGCGGATTACACGACCCTAGCCCGCCCCTGAATCAAAATCCAGCCCAAAGAATCTGCAAAGGGATATAGACAGGCTAAGTGAGTGGACAAACATTTGGCAGATGGAGTATAATGTGGGAAAGTGCGAGGTTATCCACTTTGGCAGGAAAAATGAAAAAGCAAATTATTATTTAAATGGAGAGAGATTACGAAATGCTACAGTTCAGAGGGACCTGGGGGTCCTTGTGCATGAAACACAAAAAGTTAGCATGCAGGTACAGCAAGTAATCAAAAAGGCAAATGGAATGTTGGCCTTTATTTCAAGGGGGTTGGAGTATAAAAGCAGGGAAGTCCTGCTACAACTGTACAGGGTATTGGTGAGACCACACCGTGAGTACTGCGTACAGTTTTGGTCTCCTTATTTAAGGAAGGATATGCTTGCATTGGAGGCAGTTCAGAGACGATTCACTAGGTTAATTCCAGAGATGAGGGGGTTGACTTATGAGGAAAGGTTGAGCAGGTTGGGCCTATACTCATTGGAATTTAGAAGAATGAAAGGTGATCTTATTGAAACATATAAGATACTGAGGGGGCTCGACAAGGTAGATGCAGAGAGGATGTTTCCCCTCGTGGGGAAATCTAGAACTCGGGGGCATAGTTTCAGAATAAAGGGTCGCCCTTTTAGAACTGAGATGAGGAGGAACTTCTTCTCTCTGAGGGTCGTAAATCTGTGGAATTCTCTGCCACAGAGAGCTGTGGAGGCTGGGTCATTAAATACATTTAAGGTGGAGCTAGACAGATTTTTGCGAGATAAGGGAGTGAAAGGTTATGGGGAGCGGGCAGGGAAGTGGCTTTGAGACCAAGATCAGCCATGATCTTATTGAATGGTGGAGTAGGCTCGAGGGGCCAAGTGGCCTATTCCTGCTCCTATTTCTTATGTTCTTATGTGGTCCTACACTTACCAAACTTCATTTTTAACCTTTGAAATGTTAGCAGGGAACCAACTGTCCAGTTGGCTCATTAAATTTAACTGGCATTTGGTCGGCAGTGGGTGGAGCTCTGCACATGCAAGCTTTCCCTCACTAGGGACTGGCATGGAGGCAACAGCATGATGCAGATTTGCCAGATCCACATCACTCTGAGCAGGTACTTGTGTATAAATTGGACTTGTGTAATATAACTGTGCTCAAGAGGAATTGTAGATCATTGAGCTGAAAAGCAGCCAATAAATGTTGATCAGCAGCTAATACATAAGGAAAATGCTAATAAACCAGTCAAGGTTGTACTAAATTAAATTGTACCCATATCATTTGAATATTTCCACTTTGATTTTCTGAAATTCATAATCTATAAATTTTGCACAAAATTCAAATTTGCCACAACAAATCTGATCATTTTCACTGCCAACCATATTTTATATGAAAAAAATTCCTTACCAATACATATCTCTCCTAAAATTTAAGCCAGTAATCCAGATCTAACAACCATGAGCTTTGTTCTCATGGTTTATATCATCAGTAGAAGCCCTCAATTGAATTACTGCCTAATTTACTGAGACATATCCTTTACCACTATGTAGCAGAGCAGTTGACTTGATGGTATGCCACCTTACATTGTGGGCAGTCTGTTCCTGCTCTTGCTGGTCCTTCTCTGGCATGTCATTAGAAATGAGTTAAACTGTCTGATTCGCAATGCACACAGTATCCGTAATAAAACAGGGGTACTGGAGGCAATAATACATTGCGAGGAACCAGATATAGTTGTGATTACTGAGACATGGGCTGTGATTTTGCATACTGAGGTGGGTCTGGGGCGGCAGGGGTCGGTAGCGCAGTCCCAGCCCGCTGCCTGCTCCATTGAAGTGATTTTACGATGATTGGGCTTGTTAAGCCCACCTAGCGAGGTTCCCGGCCAATTAAAAGGAAGCGGGTCTGGTGATGTCATTTGATGACGCGTCATCAGCCAGTTTCCTTAAAGGGGCCATGTCCAAATTGATTTTGACAATTGTGCTGTCAGTGTTCTACAGCATTGAGGTACTGCAAACACTGACAATCACTGCACAAAGGTGCGCGGCTGCACCCAGGCTCTCCCATGACTCCCTCCATATGCTTATGGAAGGAGTCACAGCACGCAGGGAGGTCCTCTTCCCTTCCCATGGGCGCAAGAGACCTCCCCAGGAGACTAACGCAGCCTGGTTGCACATGAGGGCACAAGCAGGGATGTCATCAGGAGGACCAGGCTGCAGTGGCACAAACCTTTCAATGATCTCAGTAGATCACGAAATGTTACTGCCAAGCCACACTCAACTTCATCCTGCTGTGCCACTCATCACATCCCCATCACTCTGCCTTCCCTACCCTACTCCTCCACATCCTTACTCACACCAACTTACCTTGCACCTCCACCCATCCCTCTCTATCTACATTATCACTTCCCCATCTCACTAGCCACCCCTCACACTCACCCTCATCCTAATCCAAGCATACCAACTAACAACACACAAGGGTAGGCACTTGGGTGTTTTAGCCAATGTTCATGTGAAGTTTCTGGTAAGGGTCTTGACATGAATCTTGTCATTCATGTGGAAATGACTTATGGAATAATACTGGGCGGCCTGCTGGCGGCGCTGTCCAGGGAGAGTATAAATACTCAGGCATGAGCCCAGCTTGCTCAGGACATTCTTTAACAGGAACTAGTGAAGGACACAACTAGATCTCCATGTTGGAAAACAGTTGATTAAAGCTTTGTTTAACGCTTAGACCAAGTGCCTAGTAGTTTTCTTATGTCAGAGCTGTCAAACATTGGGACGTTTATTTTCAACACTTTGTGTTGTTGGACAGATTTGTGTGCACCTTTGGAAGTGGCTTAGTGAGTAGCAGTGAATGGTGAGACATAACGGTACCCCCCCCCCCCCCCCCCCCCGCAATGGTGATGAGTGTGAAAGGAATGGCTTGGACATTATAATGATACTTTATGGTGTTGGTGTGGGGTGGTGCCAACCTGGCACATCATGAGACATCCCATGGTGTGCAGCGTCAAGTGAAGTAAATCTGGCCAGGGTGAGGCCATCCCTGGCGTCCCGGGCAGCAATGTAGTCATGTGCTGATGTCCTGTGCAGCATCAGTTGGTTGCAAAAGTAAACGTTGGTCCCTTAGAGGCTGAGACAGGCGAAATTATTATGGGGAATAAGGAAATGGCAGAAACGTTAAACAAATATTTTGTATCTGTCTTCACAGTAGAAGACACAAAAAGCATACCAAAAATGGTGGGGAAGGGTTTAATGAGGGTGAGGAACTTAACATAATTAATATAAATAGAGAAAAATTGCTAGAAAAACTAATGGGACTAAAAGCCGACAAATCCCCCGGACCCGACGGCCTACATCCTATGGTTCTAAAAGAGGTGGCTGAAGAGATAGATGCATTGGTTTTGATCTTCCAAATTTCCCTCAATTCTAGAATGGTCCCAGCGGATTGGAAGGTCGCAAATATAACACCGCTATTCAAGAAAGGAGGGAGAGAAAAAACAGGGAACTACAAGCCAGTTAGCCTGACATCAGTCGTCGGGAAAATGCTAGAATTCATTGTTAAGGAAGTGGTATCAGGGCACTTAGAAAATCATAACATGATTAGGCAGAGTCAACATGGATTTATGAAAGAGAAATCATGTTTGACAAATTTATTAGAGTTTTTGAGGGTGTAACTAGCAGGGTAGATAAAGGGGAACCAGTGGATGTAGTATATTTGGATTTCCAAAAGGCATTTGATAAGGTGCCACATAAAAGGTTATTACACAAGATTAGGGCTCATGGGGTTGGGGGTAATATATTAGCATGGATAGAGGATTGGTTAACGAACAGAAAACAGAGAGTAGGGATAAATGGATCTTTTTCAGGTTGGCAGGCTGTAACTAGTGGGGTGCCGCAAGGATCAGTGTTGGGGCCTCAGCTATTTACAATCTGTATTAATGACCTAGATGAAGGGATTGACAGGGTAGATGCTGAGAAGATGTTTCCCCTGGCTGGAGTGTCTAGAACTATGGGGCATAGTCTCAGGATAAGGGGTAGGCCATTTAAGACTGAGATGAGGAGGAATTTCTTCACTCAGAGGGTTGTGAATCTTTGGAATTCTCTGCCCCTGAGGGCTGTGAATGCTGAGTCTTTGAGTATATTCAAGGCTGAGATAGATTTTTGGACTCTAGGGGAATCAAGGGATATGGAGATCGGGCGGGAAAGTGGAGTTGAGGTCGATGATCAGCCATGATCTTATTGAATGGTGAAGCAGGCTCGAGGGGCTGTATGGCCTACTCCTGCTCTTATTTCTTATGTTCTTATGTTGCGGGGAAGGTTGTTGTTGATGTTGATGGTGCTGCTGGTGTTGGGGCTGATCGTGGTGGGATTCTGAGGACCAAGGTGAGATTTTTTCAAGGGCACCAATGCTGATGGAATAGATGGCAAGTGAGGTTGAGATGACAGAAGCAATCTGTTAATGGTGAGAGAGGTTGTTCCAATGAGGTGACACTGGATAGAGAGTTTGCTCCAAACACTTGGTGGCGGCATAAAGCTCAATCTGTCTTCCAAATGCGTCTAACCTTGGAAAGTGAAGGCCTATGAAATGGGAGCTTTTATAGACCATTTGCAGCTGTCAACTTAGTAAATCATCCCATGCTGACACAACACCCGACCTCCTTACCTGACGTGATCCCTGAGCAGAAAGGGCTGAAAAATGTATTGATTCACTGCATTTTATTTTGTATTGCTTCAGTGTGCATGGCCCCTTTAAACTGCAGACCTCTTCATTACCCACTATTCCTTGTGAGCTCCACAGCTTTGCTCACAGAAACTTCATCTCGGATCCCTCCAGCAACACCACCAGGACGCCATTGCACGGAAAGTGAGCGCTGTGCCACCTATCTCCATGTTTCCCAGAACAATTCCACTCGGTTAGCGTTGCGGCCATTTCCAGTGGCCATTAACTGCAGTTGCTGGTGACACCAGCAACTTTGCTGGTGAACACGAATTTTTCCCCCTAGGTGTTGTGTCAGTTCTTATATTCTTTGTGTTCAAAACTCCTCTCATAGCTCTCACATGTACATCTTAATGATTGGCTCATTCAAGTATGGCTTTTCTCCATGTTGTTCATGATTGGTTCAAAGTTTAGTGGGGTTACTTCATCATGCATGTCACTTGTTGCAGTTTAATGAGGGTCTTATCTCAAGACAGTGCTGGTCGGTTCCATTGGTTGCATGGCAACTCCAGACCTGTCCCTGGCCACAATTGCTTCTTTTATCTGAGTAATGTCCGTTAAAAATGTTCCTTCATATTCTTTGTTCTCAACTTGCATTTTAAAGTGGTATAAGAACATAAGAACATAAGAACATAAGAAATAGGAGCAGGAGTAGGCCAATCGGCCCTTCGAGCCTGCTCCGCCATTCAATAAGATCATGGCTGATCTGATCCTCACCTCAAATCTAAAGAACACAAGAAGTAGGAGCAGGACCCGGCCACTCAGCCCCTGGGCCCGCTACGCCACCCACAGGGCCTCGACCGATCCGAACTCAGCCTCATGTCCAATTTCCTGCCCGCTCCCCGTAACCCCTAATTCCCTTTACTTCTAGGAAACTGTCTATTTCTGTTTTAAATTTATTTAATGATGTAGCTTCCACAGCTTCCTGGGGCAGCAAATTCCACAGACCCACTACCCTCTGAGTGAAGAAGTTTCTCCTCATCTCAGTTTTGAAAGAGCAGCCCCTTATTCTAAGATTATGCCCCCTAGTTCTAGTTTCACCCATCCTTGGGAACATCCTTACCGCATCCACCCGATCAAGTCCCTTCACAATCTTATATGTTTCAATAAGATCGCCTCTCATTCTTCTGAACTCCAATGAGTAGAGTCCCAATCTACTCAACCTCTCCTCGTATGTCCACCCCCTCATCCCGGGGATTAACCGAGTGAACCTTCTTTGTACTGCCTCGAGAGCAAGTATGTCTTTTCTTAAGTATGGACACCAAAACTGTATGCAGTATTCCAGATGCGGTCTCACCAATACCCTATATAACTGCAGCAATACCTCCCTGTTTTTATAATCTATCCCCCTAGCAATAAAAGCCAACATTCCGTTGGCCTTCTTGATCACCTGCTGCACCTGCATACTAACTTTTTGATTTTCTTGCACTAGGACCCCCAGATCCCTTTGTACTGCAGTACTTTCCAGTTTCTCGCCATTAAGATAATAACTTGCTCTCTGATTTTTCCTGCCAAAGTGCATAACCTCACATTTTCCAATATTGTATTGCATCTGCCAAATCTCTGCCCACTCACCCAGCTTGTCTATATCCCCTTGTAGGTTTTTTATGTCCTCCTCACTTTCTACTTTCCCTCCCATCTTTGTATCATCTGCAAACTTTGATATGTTACACTCGGTCCCCTCCTCCAAATCGTTAATATAGATTGTAAAGAGTTGGGGACCCAGCACCGACCCCTGCGGAACACCACTGGCTACTGGTTGCCAGGCCGAGAATGAACCATTTATCCCAACTCTCTGCTTCCTGTTAGATAACCAATCCTCCACCCATGCCAGAATATTACCCCCAATCCAGTGATTTTTTATCTTGAGCAATAATCTTTTATGTGGCACCTTGTCGAATGCCTTCTGGAAGTCTAAATACACTACGTCCATTGGTTCCCCTTTATCCACCCTGTACGTTACGTCCTCAAAGAACTCAAGCAAATTTGTCAGACATGATTTCCCCTTCATAAAGCCATGCTGACTTTGTCCTATCAAATTATGTTTATCTAAATGTTCCGTTACTGTCTCCTTAATAATAGACTCCAAAATTTTACCCACCACAGATGTTAGACTAACTGGTCTATAATTTCCAGCTTTCTGACTACTACCCTTTTTAAATAAGGGTGTTACATTAGCAGTTTTCCAATCTGCCGGGACCTTTGCTGAGTCCAGGGAATTTTGGAAAATTATTACCAAAGCATCCACAATCCCTATTGCCACTTCCCTCAAGACCCTAGGATGTAAGCCATCAGGTCCAGGGGATTTATCCGCCTTGAGTCCCATTATTTTACTGAGTACCAATTCCTTAGTGATTTTAATCGTATTTAGCTCCTCCCCCCCAGAGCCATTATTAAAAGTTCTCTTTTGTATTAACGTTCTTCTTGTTGTCAAGGATGTTTAAAATGGAATTCCCTTCACCAGAGCAGATAAGAGAAGTAAAAGTAGGGGAACATCTAGGCAATAGTGACCATAATATAATACGGTTTAGGATAATAATTGAGAAGGACATAAGCATGACAAAGACCAGGGTAATAGATTGGAGAAAAGCTGATCTTGAGGGGCTGAGAATAGAACTTGGGAAAATAAAATGGACAACAATATTGGCAAACAATAATGTAGAAAAATAATGGGAAACATTTAAAACGGAGTTCAACAGTGCCCAGGAAAAATATATTCCGCTAAAAAACAAGAACAAACTAAACACCAACGAGACACCATGGATAAATAAAGATATAAGGGAAAAAATGAGAGTAAGGAAAGGGACATACACTAAGTACATGGATAGCAGAGGAGGGTATGATAAGGGAGAATACAAAAAAACTAGGAGAAGTCAAAAAAAATTAGGAAGACAAAGAGGAACTATGAAATTAAATTATCAAGGAACATAAAACAAAATAGTAAAATATTCTACAGGCACATAAATAATAAAAGCGAAGTCAGTATGGGAATAGGGTGACTAAGGGACGGTTAGGATAAAATCACAGGCAGCGATAGCGAAATGGCAGAAATATTAAATAATTATTTTGCTGCAGTATTTACCAGGGAGGCAGATCAGGTGGACATGACATTGGAAGATGAGATTAGAAATGATATAATCAAATTTAAAATAAAAAGAGGCGAAATATTAAATAAACTAATCAAACTCGAAGAGGATAAAACCCCTAGTCTGGACTGATTGCATCCGCGCATTTTAATAGAATCTAGGGAAGAGACTCCTGGACTCCTTGGCCATTAGGACTGCACTGTTCTGCTGGACCACACAGGATACCATGGCTCCCATGAGTCTGCTGCGCCACTCAATCACTTGAAGTTTAAAGTAACATGTTTCTGTCTGTAATACCCATCCCCCACCTACTGCTGTTAACGGCTGAGCTTCAGGATTGTACTTTGGTGCACTGTTGTCTTTTTAGCTTTATTTTGTTGCTGTGCTCGTTCTTGGAAATACTCCTGGGCCCAAGTCCATTTATTCACTGGCTTACTGTGAACTCTATTTTCGCTGCTGCCTTCTGCTGAGACTATGGGCCATAATTTGCTGTCAAAATAACAGTGAGGCTAATGGCACTCGCCGTTATTTATGCGCAAATGCTACAGCAACTTCAGGCGAGGGCAGATGTGTGGTTAACGCAAAAGTGCAAGATGCGCTTCTCCCCCCATTAGATTCGCAAAAACAGCATCTCGCTGTCTGCCTCACCATTGAAGTGCAATGAATGGCATGAAGTAGCTGTATATGCGCCTAGATATGAACTAAACTCGCCACAGAAAGTTTAGTCTTGTCCATTTCAGTCTAAATACCCTTTTAACAATGTGATAAGTGTTGCCAAGCAAACTCTCTGGCACTGAAAAAGAACTATTACAAGGGTGGAGTCTCATTCCTTCAGGTTTTAATTGCTGTTGGAGATTTTAAAAATGTAAAAAAAAATTTTTACTTTTCCATTCTGGCTCTCTTTAATCTCTATCTCTTAATCCAATCTATTTCCCTCTCTTTATTTCTGTTTCTGTACCTGATTGGCATTGAATTCACCCATTCTGATTTACACTACCTTCTCAGTCCCTGCGCTGTTAATTTCACAATCCTTCAATCTGATTGGTTAAGGAGATACACATGTGCTTACCCTGTTCACTTAGGTCCCAGATGCCCTGTTTGCCTCGCTGCGACCTTATCAGCTCGCACTTTGAGCAATTTGCCACTCATTTTTTTAAAAACCTAAACATGCAAGGGCAAGTCTAACTAACGGAAAATGCCATTAGATTCACTCCGACAGCAAATTATGGCCCAACATTCTCTGCTGGCCTTCCTTTATTCCAGTGCTTATTCTGTTTCTGCTCCTCTACTGGGAATTTTTCACTCCATACTGAGCTAGCTATGATCTGTTTCAGTGGCCACTGACTCCACCCATCCTTCAGAACTCCTCTGTCACCCCTTGTTGGACTCGGTTGGACCGACTCCTCAAGCTTTTAGTCACCACTCCTAATATCTCCTTTGGCACAGCAACCATTTTCTATGTTAAAGATGTTATATAAATGCAAGCTGTTGTTAGTTTTCATTCCTTGACCAGTGGTGCAGGTAATCTGCTGCCAAAAATGCATTAATTGAAACAGCTGCTAGGAGATACATTGAAAGAGACCCCAAAGTGACCCAAATATCACATTTTCCTCTCTGCTTTTTGGGCAAATTCCCAAGTCCCAATCCTTAATGATGGCGATATACTCTGGCACAAACCATGTGAGAATTATGGGGTTTAATTTTCTTTGTTTTAAGTGTAAGGTAATTAAAAGACAATAAATATTGGGCCTGAATTTGCGGTTGGAGGCTTCCCGCGGGGAAATGCCTCCGATCCGCAAATAAAATCCACGCCTACCTTCTGCCTCGGGAGCCACGGAGACTCGCGCTCCTGGGCCTCTATGCGTAGACATGTGCAGAGGCCCACGTATCCCAGAGGCGCAGGTGGTTCGCAAGCACCTTTGTTTGGGATCACGAGGGCCCGCCCAACCAATGAAAGAAGGGGGATCCCCATTCATGCTTATGGGGGTTCCGTACGTACGGAATCTCCGTAAGCATGAATAGGGATCACATAAAAAACACATTTACACAACAAATACATTTTTTAAAAATTACATATTTAAAATTAATCAAAATACAATTTAATTAAACATTTAAAACAAAAATTTTATGTTTTGAAAAATAAATCAAACGTTTTAAAGGGGCTAAAATAACCTTAACTCATTTTACAGGTGTTTTAATGTTTAAATAATTGAAAACAAATATTTTATATTCTTTTAAACTCTTACACTCGTAAAAGCAGGCCTTATGCCTGCTTTTACCAGGCATAAGAATTTCACGGGCATTCGCTATGCAGTCGTTGGGCAAATAGCCGAACTCTGCCCGCGGATGGCCCTTTCCCGGGGATGGCTACAATCTGTCAAGTTCCGGGTTTTCGAGCATGCGCTTCGTGCGTGAAAACCCGGAACTTGCGGAGCCCTTACGGGCGCGTATGCACCACATACGCACCGGAAAATATGGGCCATTAGTTTGAGGACAGGGAATCTTATAATGAGATGGGGACAGGGAATCTGATAATCTGAGATATATTAATAAATTAATATTTTCTGTGCACTTCAGCACCAGAGCACCTTGCAAATAAATACGATTCAAAAACCACACCAAGATCTAAACAGTGCAATGGAACTATAATTTCAGGCCTGGCTGAACCATCAGTCTAGCAAATGAGAAAACAAAATGAAAAGGAGGTTTACAGAGTCAGCTCAGTGGTATAGCAGCTCAGTGGTATAGCACATCAGTGTGCCGAAATGCTACATCACAGCCTTGCAGAACACATGTTTATACCCAGATGGTGAGTCCTGACTTCAGCTGAGTTGTCTGAATTAGATTGTGATTGGAGGGAGGTACAGCGTTTCTCCACAGGAAAAAGTGTGAAAATTAAAGGCTGAGTTAACCCATGCCATGATACACACCATCTAGCTAAATCTGCAGAATGGTGTTTGGAGATGCTGAGTGCTGGTGGTCTCCACATCACCTTTGTGAATGAATGGGCTGTGGTGAGGGGCAGAGGAGGGGGAAATAAAAAAAGATAGGAGGAATGTTTACAAATTTTCTGAAGCAATCCATTCCACTTTGCTTCACATGCATCTTTAATCATAAAGCCATTTAAACTGGGTACATATAGAAATTAGTTAACAACGCAAGGTTTTCTAAAGAATATCTGACGAATATGGGGAAAAGGGTTCGTATGCTATTATTTGATAAAACAGCAGCAGTTACACATATAGGGCGTTCGATTCAAGCTCCCTGTTGCTAATTTTCACACATATTGAACTGTGCCAGGGTTGCAAGGAATACAAATGGAGGGTCAGATCTTAGGTGAACAAATGCAGCAGTTTTTATCTAATGCTGTTCATTTGAAGGTTCCATTTGGTAGAATCTGAAAAGCTTTGAAGGCTCAGAAGTTTTGAAGTAAATGGTACAAATTTAGCTCCCTGTACTTAACATCTAATGCCAATTTTTGGGGGGGATATTAAATACTGACTGGACAGCTGACTCTCTGGGTGATGTCTTCCTCCTTCTGTTGAAACTGTAATTAGCAGCCAAATTTTGTCAGAAGAATCAGTAGGCTTCTAATTAATTTCTATTATTAGACAGGGTCTGTCATTATAATGATGCATATTTGTTTCAGCTATGTAGAAAGGAACATAATATCAGAGTCTGCACGAGAATGGTAGATGAAGAACTAATGATGTTCTTTGAAGTTGCTGTAACAGAAAAGGTAGATTAAAACAAAATGATGATACAACAGTCTAGGAGACTATAGATGGACAAAAGAACATCGGCAATAAGGACAGAAAGAATTAATGCATTTCTTAGTCACTGAGTCCAGAGAAGAGGAAACTATTATTAGAAGGGGATGAACCATTAGCTCTGGATCAGTAGGAAGGATTTAGACAGATGGCAAAATAACTCAAATTTTTGCTCAGTGTCCATGAATCTCGGTCGATGTGCTTTTTCTCCACATTAGCTGTGGATTTACTCGTCTACAGCAATAACACTGGGGCTTTTATTGGGCGTTAGCTGCAGATATTCGATAAATATGACTAATTTACAGATATCATATAAATGTGGTTGAAGTGAAGATACTAACAAAACAGATAGAAAATTTAAATGCTGCAGCTGTACATGCATTCTCGCCACATCTGATTTAGTTATTCTTCTGCTAATTTTCACACAGACAGAACTGTGGCATGGCTGCAAGAAACACAAAAGGGGCGGCTCCAGACCTGAGGTGGAATTAACTAACATTTATGTCTCTATATTGGTAATGAAAGTGTTCTTTTACTGAAAAAAGCATAACAATACTTGAAAACATACTCAACCAATGCGGTTTCATTTGGTGGAGTGTGACTTTTTTTTTTAAAGCTCAGGGATACTGAAGTAAAATTTTTATATCTATAGTCTCCTTGTACTTAATCTGTTAATGTCATTACATTCAGGGGATATCAAATATTAATTTCACAGCCCAGATAATAATTTCATATGAATTCAATGCCTTTGAAATAAAACACATACACATATCTTAAAACCAGTGCTGAAATTTCTCTGTATGTTACCCACTGCTTTGTGTATAGGATTTATCTAAACTTCCCTAAATTAACTAGAAAAGAGAAAAGCTGTAACAGACTCTGAAATATCAGTTGGAAGAAACCAAAGAATACGTTTCTGGATTGGAGTGGATGGGTAAACACATTTGCTACAAGCTGATAATGTTTGTTTTTCAGCTGAATAAAGGTGAAAAGTAGCTCACTCTTGCCTCAGATCACTGGAAATTCTTTCACTTAAAAACCTGTGGGATTCACTGAAGACTATGTCACCTGTGGGCTATGATGATTGTATTCTGGAGTGACCCAAGTCCAGGTCATTAATATCTATCAAAAAGAGCTGTGGTCCCAACCAATGTTCCCTCTAATTTTTTTTTGGCCTGCGCGGTCCCTTTAACGGACTGCGCGGGCCGCTCAAAATTCCACGCATGTGAGTTTTTTCTATTTAAAAGCTGGCTCACTGGCTGCGCGGGACCTTCAGAGAGTTGCGCAGCCACGCAGCTTAAAAGGAACTTTAGGTCCCAACACTGACCCCTGGGGGACACCACAGCACACTTCCCTCCCGTCTGAAAACAACTGTTCACCACCTCTCTGTTTTCTGTCCCTTGGCCAATTTTGTATCCACCCAGCCACTCCCTCTTTATGCCCACGGGCTTCAATTTTGATAACAAGTCTATTATGTGGTACTTTATCAAAGGCCTTTTGAAAGTCCATATAGACAACATCAACTGCACTACCCTCATCCATTAGTTAATCAAAGAACTCAATCAAGTTAGTCAAACACGATTTGCCTTTAACATAGAAAAATAGGAGCAGGAGTAGGCCATTCGGCTCTTCGAGCCTGCTCTGCCATTCAATATGATCATGGCTGATCCTCTATCTCTATACCATATTCCCGCTCTCTCCCCATACCCCTTGATGCCTTTTGTGTCTCGAAATCTATCTATCTCCTTCTTAAATATATTCAGTGACTTGGCCTCCACAGCCTTCTGAGGTAGAGAATTCCACAGGTTCACCACCCTCTGAGTGAAGAAATTTCTCCTCATCTCAGTCCTAAATGTCCTACCCTGTATCCTGAGACTGTGACCCCTCATTCTAGACCCCCCAGCCAGGGGAAACATCCTCCCTGCATCCAGTCTGTCTAGCCCTGTCAGAATTTTATACGTTTCAATGAGATCCCCTCTCATTCTTCTAAACTCTAGTGAATACAGGCCTAGTCGACCCAATCTCTCCTCATACGACAGTCCTGCCATCCCAGGAATCAGTCTGGTGAACCTTCGCTGCACTCCCTCTATGGTAAGTATATCCTTTCTTAGGTAAGGAGACCAAAACTGCACACAGTACTCCAGATGTGGTCTCACCAAGGCCCTGTAGTAAGACGTCTTTGCTCCTGTACTCAAATCCTCTTGCAATGAAGGCCAACATACCATTTGCCTTCCTAACTGCTTGCTGCACCTGCATGTTTGCTTTCAGTGACTGGTGTACAAGGACACCCAGGTCCCTCTGTACATCAACATTTCCCAATCTATCACCATTTAAATAATACTCTGCCTTTCTGTTTTTCCTACCGAAGTGGATAACTTCACATTTATCCACTTTATACTGCATCTGCCATGTATTTGCCCACTCACTCAACTTGTCTAAATCGCCGTGAAGCCTCTTTGCATCCTCCTCACAAGTCACAATCCCACCTAGTTTCGTGTCGTCAGCAAACTTGGAAATATTACATTTGGTTCCCTTATCCAAATCATTGATATATATTGTGAATAGCTGGGGCCCAAGCACTGATCCCTGCGGTACCCCACTAGTCACCGACTGCCACCCCGAAAAAGACCCATTTATTCCTACTCTCAGTTTCCTGTCTGTTAACCAATTTTCAATCCATGCCAGTATATTACCCCCAATCCCATGTGCTTTAATTTTGCACACTAACCTCTTATGTGGGACTTTATCAAAGGCCTTCTGAAAATCCAAATACACCACATCCACTGGTTCTCCCTTATCTATTCTAACAATTACATCCTCAAAAAACTCCAGTAGCTTTGTCAAACACGATTTCCCTTTCATAAATCCATGTTGACTTTGTCTAATCCAGTTGATATTTTCTAAGTGTCCTGTTATCACATCCTTTATAATAGACTCTAGCATTTTCCCTACTACTGATGTTAGGCTAACCGGTCTGTAGTTCCCTGTTTTCTCTCTCCCTCTTTTTTTAAATAGTGGGGTTACATTTGCCACCCTCCAATCTGCAGGAACTGTTCCATAATCTATAGAATTTTGGAAGATGACAACCAATGCATCCACTATTTCCATGGCTACCTCTTTTAGTACTCTGGGATGCAGATTATCAGGCCCTGGGGATTTATCGGCTTACAGTCCCATTAATTTTTCTACCACTAATTTTTTACTAATACTAATTTCCTTTAATTCCTCCTTCTCACTAGACCCTTGGTTCCCTAGCATTTCTGGGAAGTTATTTGTGTCCTCTTCCGTGAAGACAAAACCAAAGTATTTGTTTAATTGCTCTGCCATTTTCTTGTTCCCCATTATAAATTCTCCCGTTTCTGACTGTAAGGGACCTACATTTGTCTTCACTAATCTTTTTCTTTTTGCATACTTGTAGAAGCATTTACAATCCACTTTTATGTTCCTTGCAAGTTTACTCTCATACTGTGGCGGATCACCACCTAAAACGGGCATAATCCACTCTTCCGTCTGTGGACAAATTTCCAGCACCTTCCCTTTAAGGCACCTTACCTTTAAGGCAGAAGGGGGCGGGGCCTCAGGTTTTACCCAGAGAATTCTGGGAGCTTTTGAGTCTGCCATTTTGTGCCATGCTGTGATTAAAAAGTCTCTGGTTTAACACAAATGGATTCAGCCTTAATTCGTGTTTCGCGGCAGTCTCAACATTGGTGACCCCGACGCTCAGAACGTATTCCAAGCACTGCAATGGCGGACACGAACGCAGTTTCCGTGAAACTGCCGGAGTTTTGGGAAAACCAGCCCGAAGCCTGGTTTCTCCAAGCTGAATCTCGCTTCCGGCTGCGAAATATCACCACAGATGGGACGAAGTACGACTATCTCGTCACATCACTCGGTAGCGCCGCAGTTTCCAAGGTTTGGACAACGCTGCAGAACCCACCAGAGGAAGGCAAGTACGCACATCTCAGGACAGCGCTCCTTAAAAAATTTACGGCCTCGGCATATCAGCGAAACTGCCTCCTCCTCGACCTTCCAGGCCTCGGTGATGCCTCACCGTCAGACCTCCTCTCCCATATGCTCTCCCTCACCGACGAGAGCCCACCCGGATCCCTCTTCTGCACGCTGTTCATCCGCCAGCTCCCTCTCAGCATCCGCCCAGCGATCGTGGTGTCCGGCCTCACGAACCTGGAAGCCCTGGCCGATGAGGCCGACAAGCTGCTGTCCGCTCACTCCAGCCGCGACGTCACTCCGTACCTGGCAGCCAATGCCTGGGCGCGCCCCTCACCATCCAGCACGCGGCCACAAGGGCCTGTCACCAGGCCCACGGGGCCTTCACGCCCCACTAACCCGGGCCACTGTTACTACCACGCACGGTTCGGCGCCAGGGCACAACGGTGCACACCTCCCTGCTCTTTCAAGTCTGCCCTCGTTCCAGCCCCCGCGATGGCCATGGGCCACGCGGGCTCCCTGCTGTTCATCACGGATGACAAAACCAGCCGCCGGTTCCTGTGCGACACTGGGGCTCAGCACAGCATCATCCCGGCCTCCTCCCTCGACATCCAAAAGGGCGAACGAGGACCGGCGCTGGCTGCTGCTAACGGCTCGGAAATCCGGACGTATGGCACCCGGACAGTCACCCTCGACCTCGCTGGTCACCGCTACCGATGGAAGTTCATCACTGCCAAGGTGCTCTCCCCCCTCATCAGCGCAGATTTCCTGTGCGCCCACGGCCTACTGGTAGACATCCCTCGTCACCGCCTCGTGGACATGAACACCATGTCCCCCATCCTGGGCGCCATGGCCCCCCGTCAACCCGCCGACATGGCGTCACAGTGCCACGCCCGGGCCACGGATGACTACTCGGCACTCCTGGCCGAATTCCCGGCCCTTACCAATCCGACCTTCTCCGCGGAGGCCACCAAACACGGGGTGGAACACTTCATCCCCACCACAGGCCCCCCAGTGTACGCCCACGCCCGCAGGCTGGACCCGGCCAAACTGGAGATCGCGTGGACCGAGTTTGCCACCATGGAACAGCTCGGCATCATCCGCCGCTCCAACAGTCCCTGGGCCTCCCCACTCCACATCGCCCCCAAACCAGGCGGAGGTTGGCGCCCCTGCGGGGATTACCGCTGCCTCAATGACGCCACCACCCCTGATCGGTACCCCGTGCCGCACATTCAGGACTTCTCGGCTAGACTGGCCGGCCGCTCAGTCTTTTCCAAGGTCGACCTGGTGCGCGGCTACCAAGTCCCCGTCCACCCCACGGATGTCCCCAAGACGGCCGTAATCACCCCCTTCGGCCTGTTCGAGTTCCTGCGGATGCCCTTCGGCCTCAAAAACGCGGCCCAGGCATTCCAACGGCTCATGGACTCGGTCCTTCGGGACCTGAAGTTCCTGTTCGTCTACCTGGACGACATCCTGGTAGTCAGTTCCTCCAAGCAGGAACACCTTGAACACCTTCGCATCCTGTTCGGGCACCTCAGCGACCACGGGCTCATCCTCAGCCCAGCCAAATGCCAGTTCGGCCTGGACAAGATCGACTTCCTCGGCCACCACATCACCCACGCTGGGGCCATTCCCCTGCCCACCAAGGTGCAGGCCGTCCAACAATTTCCCCGCCCCACCACCATCAAAGGCCTCCAGGAGTTCCTCGGGATGGTGAATTTCTATAACCGCTTCATCCCCAAAGCGGCATCCCTCATGAGGCCCCTGTATGAAGCCCTCTGGGGCAGGAGCGGCAAGATGGCGGTCGAATGGACGGCAGACGCATCCGCCGCCTTCGATTCCACCAAGACCGCGCTCGCCAATGCCACCCTGCTCGCGCACCCACGGCCCAATGCCAGAGTAGCACTCACCACGGACGCCTCCGACCACGCGGTCGGCGCCGTGTATGAGCAGTGGGTCGATGGCGCCTGGCAACCACTTGCCTTCTTCAGCCGCCAACTACGCCCCCCAGAGGTCAAGTACAGCACCTTCGACCGCGAGCTCCTCGCGCTGTTCCTGGCGGTCCGCCATTTCCGGTTTTTGCTTGAGGGCCACCCCTTCACTGCGTTTGTCGACCACAAGCCCCTGACATTCGCAATGGCAAAGACAACCGACCCCTGGTCCGCCAGGCAGCAGCGCCAGCTCGCGGCAGTGTCCGAGTTCACCACGGACATCCAACACGTCTCCGGCCGAGACAATGTGGTAGCCGACTGCCTCTCCCGCCCCGCCATCCACGCCGCACACCTAGCAGTCGACTACGCTCAACTCGCAGCAGACCAGATCACCGACCCTGATCTGCTCTCCGCACCCACCAACCTACCAGGGCTACGCCTGGCCGACGTCACCTGTGGCCCGACTGCAGTCACGGTCAAGTGCGACATATCCCTATGTCAACCTCGGCCCGTCGTCCCAGCGTCCTGGCGCCGCCAGGTATTCGACATTCTCCACAACCTCTCCCACCCCGGCGCCCGCGCATCCATCAAATTGGTAGCCAACTGCTTTGTCTGGCGCGGCCTTCGCAAGGATGTGCGTACTTGGGCCAACTCCTGCCTAGCCTGCCAACGGGCCAAGGTACAGCAACACACGAAAGCACCCCTCGAGGAGTTTACCATCCCCTCGTGGGGATTCGACCACATCCACATGGACATCGTCGGGCCCCTGCCGCCGTCGCAAGGCCACACGCACTTGCTGACCATCGTTGACCGCACCACACGCTGGCCTGAGGCAATTCCACTGACCTCTACCACCACCGCCGACATCGCCAGAGCCTTCGTCAGCACCTGGGTCGCACGGTTCGGCGTCCCCTCCGACATGACGTCGGACAGAGGTCCGCAATTTACCTCTGAACTCTGGACCGCCGTCGCACGCAATCTCAGGGTGACCATTCACCGCACCACAGCGTACCACCCCCAAGCCAACGGACTGTGTGAGCAGTTCCACAGATCCTTGAAGGCATCTCTTCGAGCCAGCCTCCAAGACGGTGCCTGGACCGACCGACTTCCGTGGGTCCTACTCGGCCTGCGCACCGCGGTTAAAGAAGACCTCCACGCATCGGCAGCAGAGCTCGTGTACGGTCAGCCGCTGCGCGTACCCGGCGAGTTCCTGCCCACCGCCACGACACCCTGGTCAGCCGACCAGCAACGCCACGACTTCGCCTCACCGGCGCTGCAGTTCGCCCCGGTGCCCATTGCCCGACACGGCGAATCCACCTCACACGTCCCACTAAGCCTGCACCAGGCATGGTTTGTTTTCGTCCGGCATGAAGCCCACCGCGGACCCCTTCAACCCCCGTACGACGGGCCCTACAAGGTGCTACAGGCTGGGGACAAATTTTTCACCCTGCAAGTGGGCGACAGGACCGAAAAAGTGTCGGTTGATCGACTCAAGCCAGCACACTCATAGCCCGGTGAGCAGGTCCCTGTAGCTCGTCCACCTCCACGCGGCCGACCTGCCCTCAAGCCGGTTCACCCGGCTGCTCCACGCCCAGCCATTCCACGTCCACCGGCGTCCTACAAGAGCCGCTCCGGCCGGCCCATCAGACCGCCGCACCGTCTCGTCCACACCTCCTAAGCGGATTCTGGGGGGAGCTGTGTGGCGGATCGCCACCTAAAACGGGCATAATCCACTCTTCCGTCTGTGGACAAATTTCCAGCACCTTCCCTTTAAGGCACCTTACCTTTAAGGCAGAAGGGGGCGGGGCCTCAGGTTTTACCCAGAGAATTCTGGGAGCTTTTGAGTCTGCCATTTTGTGCCATGCTGTGATTAAAAAGTCTCTGGTTTAACACAAATGGATTCAGCCTTAATTTGTGTTTCGCGGCAGCCTCAACAATACTCTATTTTTCCCCTCTTAATCAATCTCTTGGTCCTTTTTTGCTGAACTGTAAACTGCTCCCAATCCTCAGGCTTGTTACTTTTTCTGGCAACTTTATATGACTCCTCTTTGGATCTAATACTATCCTTAATTTCTTTTATTAGCCATGGTTGGGCCGCTTTTCCATTTGTGTTTTTGCGCCAGAAAGGAATGTATAACTATTGCAATTCATGCATTCATTCCTTAAATGTTAGCCATTGTCTATCCACCGTCATGCCTTTTAATGAAGCTCCCCAATCTATCATAGCCAACTCACTCCTTATACCTTCGTAGTTTCCTTTGTTTAGATTTAGGACCCTAGTTTCGGATTGGACTTCAGCACTTTCCATCTTAATGAAGAATTCTAACATGTTCTGGTCACTCTTCCCTAAAGGACGCCGCACAACAAGATTATTAATTAACTCCTTCTCATTGCACAATACCCAATCTAGGATAGCCTGTTCCCTAGTTGGTTCCTCAACGTACTGGTGTAAAAAAAAATCTTGTACACACTCCAGGAATTCATCCTCCACAGTATTATTGCTAATTTGGTTTGGCCAGTCTATGTGTAGATTAAAGTCACCCATGATTACTGTAGTACCCTTGTTACATGCATCTCTAATTTCCTGTTTGATGCCATACCCTACATTACCACTACTGTTTGGAGGCCTATAGACAACTCCCACCAATGTTTTCTGCCCCTTGGTGCTTCTTAGCTCCACCCAGACTGATTCTACATCTTTATTTTCTGAGCCAATATCCTTTCTCACTATTGCTCTGATTTCATCCTTTACTAACAACGCCACCCCACCTCCTTTTCCTTTTTGCCTGTTCTTCCTAAATATTGAATATCCTTGGATCTTCAGCTCCCAGCCTTGGTCACCCTGCAGCCATGTCTCTGTAATCACAATTATTATTAACAAATCCATGCTGGCTTTCATTAACCCATATTTTTCCAAGTGCCAATTATTTTGTCCCAGATTAATGTCTCTAAAAGTTTCCCCACCACCAACGTTAGGCTGACTGGCCTGTAATTGCCGGGTTTATCCCTCTGCCCTTTTTTGAACAGGGTTGTATCATTTTCAATTCTCCAGTCCTCTGGGACCACTCCGATATCTAAGGAGGATTGGAAGATTGTAGGCAGAGCCTCCGTGATTTCCACCCTTATTTCCCTCAGCAACAAAGGATGACTTTTATACTTTGAGCACTGCCAACCTTTTAAGTACCTCCTCTTTATCTATTTTTATCCTATTCAATTTCTCTACTACCTCCTCCTTTACTGTGACATTGGCAGCATCTTCTTCTCTAATGAAGACCGATGCAAAGTACTCATTTAGTAATGCAGCCATGCCCTCTGTCTCCACAAGAAGATCTCCTTTTGGTCCCTGGTCAGCCCCACCCTTCCTTTTACTATTTATATATTTATAAAAGACATTTAGGTTCCCTGTTTTGTTACCCACTAATCTATCCTCATGCGCTCTCTTTGTCCTTATTTTCTTTTTCAGTTCACCCCTGTGCATTTTGTATTCAGCTTGGTTCTCTACTGAATTATGAACCTCATATTTATCAGAAGCCTCCTTTTTCTCTTTCAGTTTAATCTTTAAATCTCTAGTCATCCAGGGAGCTCTAGCTTTGGATGCTTTTCCTTTCCCCCTCATGAGAATGTGTCTAGTCTGTACCCGAACTATCTCCTGTTCGAAGGCCTCCCATTGCTCATTTAACCAAGTGATGACTGGTCATTTTAGATATAAAGAGAAAGGCCTTTGTGGCAATGTGCTTGCTTGTGGAAACTAGAAAGGGGAAAAGCATAATACATTGCAGCTGAGCTAAGGTTGCAGCACCAGTGTGCTTCAATTATTAACCTTTGACCTTAATGTTGACGCAAATTGGTTTCAGCATGGATGTACTCATGCATGTTATGTTCAAAGCACAATCTTTTAGATCATTATTACCTTTTGTTTTTTGTTCTTTCACAGGCTCTCAATGGGGGTAATATAAACATTCCAACAGGGTTTCAATGAAAGTATGCGAAGAAAAAAATAATCAATGGCAGCAAATTCTGAAATGGTTTGACGGAGCAACATTCCATCAGATCAAGCTTCCATCATTATAAAGAGATTTTCACAAGCTGCAAGATTTGTAGAGAAACAGTGGGCCATATACTATAACTGCTAAGAAATTTGGTAGCCTACTCATTGTGTTTTCTTGGATGCTGGGCATTTAACAACTAACGCACAACTCAGCAGCTAATGCTGATCACCCACCGATCACTTTAATAGACACACAAATACTAAAGAGAATGCTCAGTGTATCGCACCAGCAGTGGAACATGTGAATTTGGACAATTGAGGGGGCAAGGAGATCCGAGAAAGTTGCTTCATTTTGCGGCCTTAGCACTAACAATCTGGCACTCAAAGCCCAGGCTGCTCAGTTCTATTTATACATATTTCTTATTTGCTGGAGTTTGTCTTGTTTGAGTTTTGTGCGCCTGGAAATTTGGATAGAGCTGTTCTTAACACTGTTGCCTCAATGGTGGATAAATCCTAAATCAGAACACCAGGATCTGCTGGTATTTGCAACTTCAGATATATACAAATTTATGGGAACATGGATTTAAACTTTATATGTGGCCCGCAAGGCAGCATGATATTCACCTATGTAGGCCATAAGGACAAACTCTTGGACACCCCTGCTGTAGACCACTGTGGCTAGCATAAGAGAATGATGAAATAACCTCTAATGGTCAGAAGTGAAACCCACTACTAAATAGAGGGTACAGCAAGTATGGTGGTGGGGGGGGGGGGGGGGGGGGCGGGGTGGTGTAATGGATCTGTCTGTCTGAAAGTTGTGTGCCATGTGGTGTCAGAAGTGGGGATAAAGTCAAGAACCATATTGGTGATTTAATAATTGCAGATAATAGACAATATGCATCTGCTGAATTCATATCAACAGCAATTTAAATGCATGTTTACTATCTCATACCATGCACCAGAATCTTACAGATAACCATATGCAGATTGTAAAAAAAACTTTCTGGAAGAAAAATAGCAGAACTGACAGGATTTCTACCCAAGTCGTGACCAAAATGAACCATTTTTGTCCACAACGTATCATGTTATCAGTTTCTTTCTGTCATCATGCACATAATGTTAATAACCAGTTTCACTCACATAAATTGGCCTAGCCTCTTTTGATATAATAGCCCTAGAATATAAATGTTAGCCACAATTTTAACCCTACCCGCCCGATGGGAATGGGGCGGCTGGGTGGTTACAATAGTACTTACTGCTGCGTTCCTGACACGCTCCCGCCCACCGCCATTTTAACTGCTATTGTGAAGCTATTTTTTAAATGCTACCTCAAACTGACTTAAACAACACCACAGTGCAAGATTACAGAGGCATGACTTGCTCATTAAACTGCAACACCTTAGAAAATCTTCTCTGTATCCCTGAGGCAAAACAAATATTTTCAGTATTTATATCTGGCCCAAAATATCACTGAATGTCATATTTGCCTCGAGAAGTTTTGGAACTGACAGGTGATCTCTCCCCCGCTCCAACCCCCCGGCAACCTGATTAAGTGGTTGTATTGTAATAGATTCAATTTCAATGATGCCTGGGCCCATCTGATTACCTGCACAGGTGGGGGGAGCAGTAACTTTTGCTCTGTCGGTGTTTCAGTAATATTTATATATTTACAACCCTTTAAAATTTTCTGATAATCCATAGACAGATGAAACACAATGGCCGGAATTTTGCTGAGCTGGGCAGGTCCAGTGCAGCCGGTGTCCATGGCGGGTGGTGACCCCGCTACTTGTTCCATCCGCTGTTGAAAATGAACTTACCTTAATGGGGCCGATTAAGCCCACCCAGCGCGTTACCCGGCCCAATTAGATGGAGCGGGTCTGGGGACGTCATTCATGATGCGTTTACAGCCGGGATCCTTAATGGGACCATGACCACATTACATTTGAAGGTTAATGTAACATAGTGCTGTCAATGCACTACATCATTGGAGTGCTGCAAACACTGACAATGCACAGAGGCAGAGGGTTGCACCCAGGTTCTCCGATGACTCCCTCCATATGCTTATGGAGGGAGTCAGAGCATGCAGGGAGGTCCTCTTCCGATGGGTGGAAGAGACCTCCCCAGGAGACCAAGACAGCCTGGGTTCAGATTGCAGAGGAGGTTACAAACAGGGATGTGTTCAGGAGGAATAACAACAGAAAACGCTGGAAAAACTCAGCAGGCCAGACAACATCCGTGGAGAGAGAAAGAGAGTTAACGTTTCAGGTCGATGATGTGTTCAGGAGGACCTGGGTGCAGTGTCGCAAACATTTCAATTATCTCATTAGATCAGGAAACGTTAGTCCAAAGCCACATCCAACTGCATCCTGTTGTGTCTTTCATCACATTCCCATCACACTGCCTTCCCTGCCCTACTCCTGCACATCCTTACTCACACCAACGTACCTTGCACATCCACCCATCCCTCTCTATCTACATTATCACATCCCCATCTCACTAGCCACCCCTCACACTCACCCTAGTGCAATCATACCAACTAACAACACTCAAGAGTAGCCACTTGGGTCTTTTATCCAATGTTTATGTAAAGTTTCTGTTAATGTGGTGTCGAACATAAAAATCTTTATTTTCAACACTTTCTGGTCTTGGACAGATTTGTGTGCACCTTTGGAAGTGGCTTAGTGAGTTGCAGTGAATGGTGAGACATAACGGTACCCAACGCAATAGTGATGAGTGTGAAAGGAATGGCTTGGTCATTGTAGGGATGCTTTATGGTGCTGGTGTGGGGTATTGCCAACCTGGTGCATCATGTGGCAGCTATATGGATGTACAGCATAAAGTTAACTAAATCTGGCCATGATAAGGCCATCCCTGGCCTCCCGGGCAGCAATGTGGTTGGGTGCTGATGCCCTCTGTCCTGTGCAGCATCAAGTGATTGCAGAGAAGGTTGGTGTTGTTGTTGGTGTTGCTGGTGTGCCTGGTGCTGCTGGTGTTGGGGCTCATCGTGGTCCGATTCTGAGGACCAAGGTGAGACAGTATAAACAGCACCCATGTTGATGGAAGAGATGGCAGGTGAAGTCCAGATGACAGAAGCATTCTGTCAATGGTGAGAGAGTTCTTCCAATGAGGTGACAATGAATGAAGACTTTGCTGGAAAGACTTGCAGCCTGCAGAATCTGTGCTGGAAATGGACTGAGCAACAGCTTCTGCCTGAGGAAAGTGATCATCTGTCAGGTGGGAGCTTTTACTGTGCATTTCATGCTGTTAGGTAAATCAGCTGGAGCTTTGGACACTGAACTCCCGCCCCAGGTTGACAGACGTGGTTCCCGAGCTGCGTGAATCCCGTGACCATGCAGGGAAATTTAAAAAGTAAGTGGATAAAGGCTCTTTAGTGCATATAAGCTACCTGATAATCATCTCAATTGGGTCCCCCGCCGCTGCCGGTCAGGTCGGCTCCGCGATGACAGACGTGCCTGGGGGAAAGGCACGTGGGAGCGAGATGACAGGAAATAGTGGATGCATTGACGATCATTTTCCAACATTCCTTAGACTCTGGATCAGTTCCGATGGAGTGGAGGGTGGCCAATGTAACCCCTCTTTTTAAAAAAGGAGGGAGGGAGAAAGCAGGGAATTATAGACCGGTCAGCCTGACATCGGTCATGGGTAAAATGATGGAAGCAATTATTAAAGATGTCATAACAGACCATTTGGAAAGTGGCGACATGATAGGTCCAAGTCAGCATGGATTTGTGAAAGGGAAATCATGCTTGACAAATCTTCTGGAATTTTTTGAGGATGTTTCCAATAGGGTGGACAGGGGGGAACCAGTAGATGTGGTGTATTTGGACTTTCAGAAGGCCTTCGACAAGGTCCCACACAAGAGATTGGTGAGCAAAGTTAAAGCACATGGGATTGGGGGTAATGTGTTGACGTGGATTGAGAACTGGTTGGCACACAGGAAACAAAGAGTAGGAGTAAATGGGTACTTTTCAGAATGGCATGCAGTGACCAGCGGGGTACCGCAGGGTTCGGTGCTGGGACCCCAGCTGTTTACATTATATATTAATGATTTGGACGAAGGGATTAAATGTAATATCTCCAAATTTGCGGATGACACTAAATTGGGAGGCAGTGTGAACAATGAGGAGGATGCTAGGAGGCTACAGAGTGACTTGGACAGGTTGGGTGAATGGGCAAATGTATGGCAGATGAAGTACAATGTGGATAAATGTGAGGTTATCCACTTTGGTGGTAAAAATAGAGAGGCGGACTATTACCTGAATGGTGGCAGATTAGGGAAAGGGGACGTGCAACGAGACCTGGGCGTCATGGTACATCAGTCACTGAAGGTGGGAATGCAAGTGCAGCAGGCAGTCAAGAAAGCAAACGGAATGATGGCCTTCATAGCAAGGGGATTTGAGTACAGGAGTAGGGAGGTGATGCTACAGTTGTACAGGGCCTTGGTGAGGCCACACCTGGAGTATTGTGCGCAGTTTTGGTCTCCTAACTTAAGGAAGGACATTCTTGCTATTGAGGGAGTGCAGCGAAGGTTCACTAGATTGATTCCTGGGATGGCCGGACTGACATATCAAGAAAGATTGGGTCAACTGAACTTGTATCCTCTGGAGTTCAGAAGAATGAGGGGGGATCTTATAGAGACATTTAAAATCCTGACTGGTTTAGACAAATTAGATGCGGGCAGAATGTTCCCAATGGTAGGGAAAACTAGAACCAGGGGTCACAGTCTAAGGATTAAGGGGAAGCCATTTAGGACTGAGCTGAGGAGGAACTTCTTCACCCAGAGAGTGGTGAATCTATGGAATTCTCTTCCACAGAAGGTTGTTGAGGCCAGTTCGCTAAATATATTCAAAAGGGAGTTAGATATAACACTCACAACTAAGGGGATCAAGGGGTATGGCGAGAAAGCAGGAATGGGGTACTGAGGTAGCATGTTCAGCCATGAACGCATTGAATGGCGGTGCAGGCTCGAAGGACCGAATGGTCTACTCCTGTACCTATTTTCTATGTTTCTATGTTTCTATGACAGCGGGTTCCTGTCCCACTGTCAAAAATAACAACATTCCCACCCAACCCGCTACCACCCCAGAAAATTCTGGACGTTGAAAGTCCTTGCCAGTGAAACTTTTCTCCATTGTGTTTGATGTGGGTTCAGTCTGTTGACGATCAGTGTAATAGTGAATGCGCCCAATAATTCTGCAACTGTTGTTACGTCTGTCTTTATTATGCATATCTGTGGTCCGATGCTCCACTGTGGGCAAGTTAATATACGCATTTTCCATATATAGAATATGTTCTTCAGGAGATTATGTGATTACAATAGTGAAATTATCAGATGAAACACATAACATTTGAATTCCATTCACTCCTTGTGCATTTTATGTCCCTGTATTTGTCATCAGGTTTGGCCTTTAAAAAGCACCAAGTGCAGCACCTAAAACTAACAATGGCTAGGCTTAGTACACTTTTGCCCCACCACTTTACAATGTTCTATGTCAGTGAAAATACTATTCAATTTTGGGTCAATAAGCTCTTTCAACTGGTTTGTTTTCTATTTTAATTTGACTAGCTGCCAAAAGTAGAAAATATTGTGTCATTAAACAGCTGGTAACGAACACATAGTTAATGTAGAACTACTGCCAAAATGCTTGTACTGCTCCTTGTTTTGCCATTGCTTGCAATGAAAGTTTGCAATTGCAAGCAGTAAAACTAGGACACAACTGTAACCTGTTAACAGGCACTTTATTTGCAAAGGACGATATAAACACAAAATCTCTCACTCAAGCTCTCTTTCTCGCAACAGTTAACCCATCAGATGGAAATGTCTGCATAACCACATGTTTCTAAAAAGAACCCCAAACAAACAAAGACATAATCATGATTAAGGTAAGATCCCTTTTCTAACCTAGGAGGTATTAAATTAATGTAATGGAATTAACTTTTTGAAGCCCATTGACCACAATAGTTCAAGTTTGATTTCAAATAAGTTAGATTTTAAATAAATTCTTCTGAACTTTCCTCTTATTCCTCCTGCAAATACTGTATACCATTCTACATGCTCTCCTTCTCCCTACATCCTCTCTGTGGAAATCAAGACCGTCTCCTGATTCTCTCCTAGGATCTCAAAATATGGTGGTCCCTGCATCCTTTAGTCTTTCCATCCTCCTGTAATCTAGAAACTGATGCTTTGCATCACCTAACCACTACTTTTTGATTTATCTCATCTTCTCACCCACATTTGAAAACTCCTGAGGTGTCCTGTACTGTGGCTTGTCACCTAGATTTCTCAGTTTAAAAAAACTACTCTACCTTTATCCATCACTGTAAAGCCTGCCAATGTGGAAGGCACAGCTGTAACTACAGTTTTAAAGAAGAACTTTAAGGTATAATTCCATGTTTGGGTGCTCCCAATGAAAAGTCGTGGTTGGAGAGTGCATATCAGAGAATCAAGGCTACAATTCTGTAGCCCTATCTCCAACCTGCACTCCCTTCAAACACGGCTTCCCCACTGGGAGCATGGAATTACCCTCTAAGCTTCTACTCTATCAGATTGTATGTAATATTTTGATACATGATGGATCATGTATTGATTCTGACAACTTCTCTCTGCCACTGCCAATCATGGGGGGTGGTGTGGCTCTATGAATCTGGTGATATCGATAAAGTGGAAAATTTTGAGAGTTGAAATTATTTTGACCCACAGCACCTATTCTATTTTAGCATTTAATACATTATATCACATTTTAGAGGCTCATTTGTTATGGGCAATATTGTGTGACAATATGAAGGTTTCAAATCTATGTAAATGTTAAAATCTGTTTTTCAAAATTTCAAAGCAAAAAAAATTAGTCCGTTGTATTTTGTGGGACCAACAATCAGTGGATTAGTAACCAGCTTTTCTTAAATTTCCCAATTTCTTCCTTTTTCTCCTGAAAATGCTGACTCCAGTATCTCCATTTGTGAATCTGGACCATGCGTGTTGGCAGGCTATACAATTCATCATAGCCAAATTCAATCGTATCTTCACTGTACATAGCCATGAAGACAAAACTAGAGTGCCTGCTCCTTCAGAGATCAACTAACTCACCCCAGATTGGGAATTGAACTTAAGATGTTCTGGCACAGTTTCACACCAGGAAATGGATTTACCCACTAAGCCAGCAGAGGATCCATAATAACTGTTATCCACGGTAAAATGATCGTGTAAATATTGCATTTTCCAACTATTTATGAGATAACAGCTGCATACCCATTATTTGGTATATCCTCTAACTTGTGAGCAATGACAGCTATTCAGTATAGATGTGAGGGTAGAGTTTCCACTCGGTTGCGCTGTTTTTCTCGGCGCAAATCGCCCGAAATCGGCATAACCCCGCAAAAGATCGCGGAATTTTAAGCACAAATTATGTTCAGCGCAAAATCGAGTTTCTGAGATCTTTTGCGCTAGTTTAAAAAACATTGCGTTAGAAGCCGGCCCTGCCCACAAAACTGACTGTGCCACAGCATGAATTAATCACCATTGGGAGTTTTCGCTACTTGCACTCGTTTGCAGGTCTTCGAGGAGGATCCAAATATTAAGCTGGTTCTTTTGGGCGCAAAGACACTAATCGGCAAAATTTAAAAGATTCTGAATGTATTTTTTATTTACTAAGAAACTAACTACTATACCCCAATATATCTAGCAAATGGTTCTGTATTTTTTAAATCCATTTTCAGTCATTTAAAATCAGATTATTCACAGGTAGTGGATTGACACTGATTACAAATGGTTATTTTTTGTGATAAACCAATTTCCAGCTGTATTAATCAAACTGCATTAAGTTACTATTCTTATATCAAGGAATATTTTTTTAAGCAAATTTTTATTTAAATTACGTTTTAAAACACTGGCTGATTGCGCTGGCTCATGGCAGATTTTATGTTCGTCGATGTGCAAATAAGTTTGAACGGAAACCTGAGAAAAAAAAAAGCACTTCATAAAACAGGCGCAATTTGTGCCTGGATCGTCGATTGCTCCCAAAGTGGAAACTCTACCCCATGCTGTCACTTGTGTCAAGCAATTTTGAATCCACATGTATCATGTAATATTTCATTTCTTCAATTGATCAGTTCAGAAACCATGAGGTAAATGTTTTTGATTGGTTTCTGCAAAGTAAAATGTGTTTTCCTTACCCACTGCAGGTAGATCAATAAATAAGTGTGTTCCCTTCACATACCAGTTATATAAATAAATAAATCTCTGCATGTAACATAGAGGAGTGTCTCTTCATCTTTACAGTACATCTGTTTAGTGTGTGGGTTTTGTCAGGAGGGCCAAGAAATATGCAACATTTAAGATAAAATGAATATTTTGTCTCTTTCCTTCTTTACTAAATATCTCTGTAGCAGTACCTTAGTAACAGTTTTATGCTTAAACATGCTTAAATTCAGAATTTATATTCAGAAACTCCCTCCAAACTTGAATACTGGTATAGTCCTTTCAGCATTTCCAATGTTCATAATGATAAATTTATTTGCTTTTGAGCTCTAAGATAAACACAAATAAAAGAATTGCAGTTAGTATGACCACTTAGAATACTTTACAAAATATAAAGCTTAAACAATGACAAATTTCAAAGTGCAAGTTTCATTTGTCACACATGTGGCATGCTGTAAGTTAGCAAAATAAACGACCAATCAATTGAATATGGAAACCATCATTGTTTTTCTGGAAAGCTTTCCTCATCTGAGATTGGTTGAAGTGAGGTGTTTTTGAGCCTGAAAAGTGCTGCGAATTTGAATAGTAACTGTTGCAGCTGGGAACAACTTTTTTGGAACAATCTTTTTTCATATTCAGACGACACAGCCTTCTGACTGCTGGAGGAAATGTGAGACCACTGAGAGAGTGAGGTCCTACAGTCAACCACCTCAACAGAAAGACCTTCTACTGCCTAAATGTACAGATTGTGTTTGACAATATGCAAAAGATCCTGCATGATTTGCTGGAAGTTATCATGATGCATGCATCCTTTGTAATTCAGCCCTTCCTGAATTTTTCGAGGAAGATGGCTTGTGGATGACAAGGCATACCTGCTGTTGCCATGATCAATGACCCCACTAAGAACTGAAAGAACAGCAGCAGAGCACGTACTACCACAGTCATCTTTGAGAGGACCATCAGGGTCTTTAAGGGACACTTTCACTTTTGACAGGTCAGGAAGGGCTCTGCAGAATGCTTTAGCTCCAGCTCGTGTTCTCCATAGTTGTAGCCTGCTGTGCCCTGCACAACTTCACCATCCAAAAGGTCTGGGATTGAACATACCTGGGGAGTTGGCCCTAGCTCCTTTGGAGGCAGAGTTACATGGAGGAATGGATAAAGATGACTATCACTCAGAGGACTCCTTAGTGACTGCTGCAAGGGGCCATCGGAGCACAATTGAACAGTGAAGTGTTCTCACCTGTTTAACACAATCTACCCTTGTCACCACTGCCATAACTCCTTCTCCCTCACCTGCAAATAAAGGATTAATCTTTCAATCCATTCTAGAACATTACAACACATCAGAATCATAGAATCATAAAAAGTTACAGCACGGAAGGAGGCCATTTCGGCCCATCGTGTCCGCGCCGGCCAACAAAGAGCTATCCAGCCTAATCCCACTTCCCAGCTCTTGGTCCATAATCCTGCAGGTTAGAGCATCCCAAGTGCACATCCAAGTACTTTTTAAATGTGGTTAGGGTTCCTGCCTCTACCACCCTTTCAGGCAGTGAGTTCCAGACCCCCACAACCCTCTGGGTGAAGAAATTTCCCCTCAAATCCCCTCTAAACCTTCCCCCAATTACTTTAAATCTGTGCTCCCTGGTTTTTGACCCCTCTGCTAAGGGAAATAGGTCCTTTCTGTCCACTTTATCTATGCCCCTCAATTTTATACACCTCAATAAGGTCTCCCCTCAGCCTCCTCTGTTTCAAGGAAAACAGACCCAGTCTATCCAGTCTTTCCTCATAGCTAAGATTCTCTACTCCCGGCAACATCCTTGTAAATCTCCTCTGTACCCTCTCTCGTGCAATCACATCTTTCCTGTAATGTGGTGACCAGAACTGCACGCAGTACTCTAGCTGAGGCCTAACTAGTGTTTTATACAGTTGAAGCATAACCCCCCTGCTCTTGTATTCTATGCCACGGCTAATAAAGGCAAGCATTCCGTATGCCTTCTTAACCACCTTATCTACTTGGCCTGCTACCTTCAGGGATCTGTGGACATGCACTCCAAGGTCCCTTTATTCCTCTACACTACTCAGTGTCCTACCATTTAATGTGTATTCCCTTTCCTTGTTAGCCCTCCCCAAATGCATTACACTTCACACTTCTCTGGATTGAATTCCATTTGCCACTGTTCTGCCCACCTGACCAATTTATTGATATCTTCCTGCAGTCTACAGCTTCCTTCTTCAGTATCAACCACACAGTCGATTTTAGTATCATCTGCAAACTTCATAATCATACCCCCTATATTCAAGTCAAGATCGTTGATATATACCACAAAAAGCAAAGGGACCTAGTACTGAGCCCTGCAGAACCCCACTGGAAACAGCCTCCCAGTCACAAAAACACCCATCAACCATTACCCTCTGCTTCCTGTCTCCGAGCCAGTTCTGAATCCAACTTGACACTTTGCCCTGGATCCCATGGGCTTTTAACTTCGTGACCAGTCTGCCATGTGTAACCTTTTCAAAAGCCTTGCTAAATCCATATACACTACATCAAACGCACTACCCTCATCTACCCTCCTTGTTACCTCCTCAAAAAATTCAATCAAGTTTGTCAGACACGACCTTCCCTTAACAAATCCGTGCTGACTATCCTTGATTAATCCATGTCTTTCTAAATGAAGATTTATCCTGTCCTTCAGAATTCTTTCCAATAATTTCCCCACCACCGAGGTTAGGCTGACTGGCCTGTAATTACTCGGTCTATCCTTTTCTCCCTTTTTAAACAAGGGTACCACATTAGCAGTCCTCCATTCCTCCGGCACCACACCTGAAGCCAGAGAGGATTGAAAAATGATGGTCAGGGCCTCGGCTATTTCCTCTTTTGCTTCGCTTAACAGCCTGGGATACATTTCATCTGGGCCTGGGGATTTATCCACTTTTAAAGCTGCTAAACCCCTTAATACTTCCTCTCTCATTATGTTTATTTCATCTAATATTTCACACTCCTCCCCCGCCCCCCCCCCCCCGATAGCAATGTCTGCTTCGCCCCTCTCCTTTGTGAAAACAGACGCAAAGTATTCATTAAGAACCCTACCGACGTCTCCCGCCTCCACACACAGATTACCCTCATGATCTCTAATCGGCCCTACCCTTTCTTTAGTTATCCTCTTACTCTTAATATATTTATAAAACATCTTTGGGTTTTCCTTGATTTTACTTACCAAGAATTTTTCATGCTCTCTCTTTGCTTTCCTAATATCATTTTTAATTGCACCCCTGCACTTTCTGTACTCCTCCAAAGATTCTGGAGTATTTAGCCCTCGGTATCTGTCATACGCCTCCCTTTTTTTCTTTATCCTACCCTGTATGTCTCTAGACATCCAGGGGGCTCTAGATTTGTTAGTCCCACCTTTTTTCTTTAAGGGCACATGTTTGGTCTGAACCCTCCGGATCTCGTCCTTGAATGCCTCCCACTGCTCTGACACTGATTTACCTTCAAGTAGCTGTTTCCAGTCCACTACGGCTAAATCCCCTCTGAGCTTAGCAAAATTTCCTTTTCTCCAATTTAGAATTTTTATTCCTGGTCTATCCTTGTCCTTTTCCATAACTACCTTAAATCTAACAGAATTATGGTCACTAGCACCAAAATGCTCCCCCACTGATACGCCTTCTACCTGCCCAGCTTCATTCCCTAAAACTAAGTCCAGAACCACCCCCTCCCTTGTTGGGCTTGCTACATACTGGCTAAAAAAGTTCTCCTGGATGCATTTTAGGAATTCCGCACCTTCGATACCCTTCACACTAATTTTATCCCAGTTAATATTGGGGTAGTTGAAATCCCCTACTATTACTGCCCTATAGTTTTTGCACTTCTCAGAAATTTGTTGACATATTTGTTCTTCTATCTCCCTCTCACTGTTTGGGGGTCCGCAGTACACTCCCAGCAGTGTGATCGCCGCTTTTTTGTTTTTCAATTCGACCCATATGGCCTCGTTTGATGATCCCTCCAACATATCATCCCTCCTCACAGCTGTAATCAATACCGCGACCCCCCCTCCCTTTTTACCTCCCTCTCTATCCCGTCTGAAAATCCTGTAACCAGGAATGTTGAGCTGCCATACCTGCCCCTCTTTCAGCCACGTCTCTGTAATAGCTATAATATCATAGTCCCAAGTAGCTACCTGTGCCCTCAGCTCATTTGCCTTGTTCGCTATACTCCTTGCATTGAAGTATATACCATTTAGTACAGGCAAACCTCCTTGTTGTCTACTATCTAGCCCTTGATTCCTCTGTCCTTCCAATTTACTTTCTACGTTTTTGTTTTCCAATTCTAGTTTTTCTTCCCTCCCTATTGACACTATACTTAGGTTCCCATCCCCCTGCCAAGCTAGTTTAAACCCTCCCCAACAGCACTAGCAAACCCTCCCGCGAGGATATTGGTCCCGTTCCCGTTGAGGTGCAATCCGTCTGGCTTGTAGAGGTCCCACCTCCCCCAGAAACGGTTCCAATTCCTCAGGAATCTAAAGCCCTCCCTCCTACACCATCTCTCCAGCCACGCATTCATCTGCTCTATCTTCCTATTTCTGAACTCACTAGCACGTGGCACTGGTAGTAACCCGGAGATTACTACCTTTGAGGTCCTGCTTTTTAACCTCTTTCCTAGCTCCCTAAACTCTGCCTGCAGGACCTCATCCCTCTTCCTACCTATGTCGTTGGTACCGATATGGACCACGACCTCTGGCTGTTCACTCTCCCCCCTCAGAATGCCCTGCAGCCGTTCAGTGACATCCTTGACCCTGGAACCAGGGAGGCAACATACCATCCTGGAGTCATGTCTGCGGCCGCAGAAATGCCTGTCTGCTCCCCTAACTATTGAATCCCCTATCACTATTGCTCTCCCTCTCCTCTTCCCCCCCCCCGCCTGTGCAGCTGAGCCTTCCATGGTGCTGTGGACTTGGCTCTGGCTGCACTCCCCAGAGGTACCATCGCCCTCACCAGTACTCAGCACCGAATACTGGTTGGTGAGCAAGATGGGCTCAGAGGACTCCTGCACTACCTGCCTGGTCCTCCTCTTCTGTCTGACGGTCACCCATTCCCTCTCTGCCTGCACACTCTTAAGCTGCGGGGTAACCACCTCCTGAAACGTGCTATCCACGTAGCTCTCAGCCTCGTGGATGCACAGCAGTGACTGCAGCCGCCACTCAAGCTCCGTAACCCGGTGCTCGAGCTGCTGTAGCTGGCGACACTTCCCGCACATGTGGTCGTCCAGACCACAGGAGGTGTCCAGGACTTCCCACATGGCACAGAATGTGCATTCCACGGGTGTGAGCTGCCCTGCCATACCTCTAATTAACTAACCTAGCTGGAATAAACTTAAAAACTTTAAGAAAGCCAAGTAAAAACACTTACCAGATACTCATCAATCAGCTCCCTCCCCTTGTGCCGACGTCACTTTTGACTTCTGATGTCACTCTTTGAAAATTCTGCCTGTGCTGAGTTGGTACCGCTGCTGCTGCTGCTGCTGTGGGGCCTACCTGCGCCTCAGGCTCTCTTTATACCGCCGCTGCCGCCTCGCCGCTCCTCCCAGGTCCACTCTGCCGCCGCTGTTCAGACCTCTGTGCCCTGCGTGACCATTCAATAATAATCACGTGTTTGAATAAGTCAGCACAAAATAAGTGCACCCTTTCCTGTATGACTGTAATCTCCATAAATACCAGAGCACGACTTAAGGCCACATTCATTGTGTTCAAAATAAATACAAGCTGACTTTTTCCTTTTTGACACCTGGGTGGCTAAACATTTTGTTTCTTCTAGTGCTTCTCCTAGGTGCAACCTGAGGGCCAGTATTATAAGAGTTAACTGACTGAGCCTGTGCTACAAAAGGCCCATGGGACTGAGGTGACCCTCCTCTCAGGGTAGCTTGCTCCTGGGAGAAAGCTGCTGATGTCTGCAACAAAGAAAAAGCTTCCCTGATATTGTTCCAAATGAGGGCTGTAGACTTGAGAGTCACATCTGTTAGCTGCACATCCTTGCAGATTGACATCAGAGCTTCCAGGTAGATGTGATGTTCAAGCATCCTTCATTTCAGACAAGTACCCATGAGTTCTGAAGCCATTGGTAGCCTTCTCTTTGGTCTCCACTGGGAAGATGGCACAATCTCACCCACTCTCCTCTCCCGGATCCCTTGTGCTCTGTAAATCACCAAGTGCTGCATCCTCACTAACACTCTCTAATTCCTTTCAGGTGAAAGAATGTGATCTGGTGTGTGGGAGTGAAATAAGTGACACGGGGGCAAGATCGTAGGGGTTGTGGCAGAGGAAAGTGGTACAGGATGCTCATCCAAGGACTCATGAGTGGTCTTGACCTCGAGTCCCTCGCCAACCTGCTTGCCTTTGTCATCCCCATACTTAACGAGGAAGAAGTTCCTTCTCTCATCATCATCTTCCACCTGTTCCGCACCCTCTGCCTCCCATTGCTATGGTAGATCTGTGGGAAGGGAGGGTACAAGCTAAGAATGGGTGTACATAACTTTCTTGGGATGAAGTAGACAGAGAAGGGTATGGAAGCTTGTTGCTGCGTGCTGCTTCACGGAGATAATGCAGTATCTGTATAGGTATGCAGCAACTAACCTGACAACATCATTATGCCTCCAACACCTCCATCTCCCATGCCAAAGGCAGATTGTCTCCTCATCAAGCCTACTCGTCATAGGGGTGAGTTTTATGATATTAGGGGTGTCCCCTTCAGTCATCTCCCTCTCGCAAGCATTGTGTGCAAATTTCTCCTGTAACAAGATTGAGTGAATTAGGTGAAAAAGGGCAATTGAGGATTGTCTCTCAGGTGGCATTGGAGAGCTGATGCAAGAGATGTACTGGTATCAACCTGTTAAGTCCAAGGGATGCAAACTTGAACGTTAATGGCGGACAACTGGTTTACCCATTCATTGCCAGATCTGGCTGGACCAAATAAAGCACTATTGGGTCCTGCTCTCCTCTGCCAAAACTGCTCACTATTCCAGGATCATCCTGGAATGCAAAGATAATCCTTGGCTTCTCTTCTCAACTACAAACCATCTTCTTAAACCCCTCTCCCCTCACAGGTGCAAGGAGCTCATGGACTTTGTCACTAAAGTTGAGATAATCCGTTCAGCTGCCTCCCTCTCTCTTCCCCTAGCCCACCAAACCAAACTTCCTCGAAGGAACCCCCCTGCCCTAGCCCTGAACTTGCATCTGTCTCTAATTTCTCTCCTATCTCCCCTCATGCCCTCTCCGAGTTCATCCTGTCCATGAGGCCCACCTCCTGCTTCCTCGACCCTATTCCCTGCAAACTGCTGACCATGCAACTTCCCTTCCTGACCCCCATGTTAGCTGATATTGCTAACGGTTCCCTCTTCTCAGGTACTTTTCCCATCCCCTTCAAATTTGCCGTCATCACCCTCCTCCTCAAAAAAACCACCCTTCACCCTTCTGTCCTTGCAAACTACTGCCACATCTCCAATTTATCTTTTTTATTTCAGATTTCCAGCATCCACAGTATTTTGCTTTTGGCCAACTTATCTTTCCTCCCTAAAGTCCTTGAACATGTTGTCACCTCCCAAATTCGTGCCCAAGTTTCCCGCAACTCCATGTTTGAACCCCTTCAATCAGGTTTCCGCCCCTGGCACAGTAATGAAACGGCCCTTATCAATGTCACAAATTACATCCTATGTGACAGTGGTAAACTATCCTCATCCTTCTTGACCTGTCTGCAGCCTTTGACAAGGTTGACCACACCATCTTCCTCCAATGCCTCTCGTACGTAATCCAGCTGGCATGGACTGCACTCGCCTGATTCCATTCCTATCCATCCAGTCATAGCCAGAGAATCAGCTGCAATGGCTTCTCTTCCTGCTCCTGCACTGTAACCGCTGGAGTCCACCAAGGATACATCTTTGGCCCCCTCCTATTTCTCATCTACATGCTGCCCCTCGGCAACATCATCCGAAATCACATCAGGTTCCATATGTACGCCGACAGCACCCATGTTAAAAGTGCTATATAAATGCAAGTTGTTATTAAAGTGTAGGAGAAGATTTTAAGGTTGCGTAACTGCTGTTAGAGGAGATGTACTGTAAGATCCCAAGATAGTACCTCCTTTATCCAGTGTGAAGGGTTACTTGTGCAGTTTTTGATTTTAAGAGTTAACAATGTACTGGTATCCAAGGAAGAAAAGGGAGAGAGTTACCTTGCCTTCCCTGTGCAGGTCATTGAAGTTTTCAGGCACCAATTGCAGGCCTGGGTGTGAGAGAGTTGCCGCAATGCCAGTGCCGCTTCCCTCCACATGACTCTGGACATTTTGTTGCCATTTCCTCCCATGCAGACTCAGCAGTTTGTATTTCCTTTGGTCAGTCTCTTTGAGGAGGGTTTGGAGGGCACTCTCTCATAAATGGTGAGCTTTTCTTCTGTTCCTAATTTATATGCTTTTGTCCCTTTTTTGGCTGTCTATCTGTGCCAAGCCTTCCAGTGGAAGACATTTTTAAAAGTGGAACAAAATGAGCCATGTGCCACCGCTTGCAGCTGCCTGACAGTGAACTCCGTGATCCAAACACTTTCCTACGTACCTGCTGTTCCCCCCAGCCTGCTGCTGCCACCTTCAACCAAACCTGGCTTTTTAAAGGCTGCACTCAAATTTCCAAATTACTCCCGTTTTACGTGGTATTTGTGCTGGAAATCCTCCAATGAATATGCAAATAAGTTGACCCATGAAATTCTGATGGGTTCAGTTCTGAAGAGGATTGGCACAAATCCAACACAACTCACCACATATAATTTTGGGTCTAGTAAGTCCCGGCATGCTCTGTAAATAACCATCCAGCTATCGATCATAAAAAAATTATGGGAGTTGCAGGTACCGATGCATGCTGGGAATTGTAGCCTGATTCCTAGTTGAGTGTCTTCAGCTGACAGTGATGACTCTGGAAACCCCAATTAAAGTAAGCCTCAGAATTCTGACAGCAGAAAATTCTATTGTAGTTAGATTTAATCATTTTCTTGTAAATGTTTTATGTTTTTGTTATGTTACGAGCCTTGTCAGTACTTAGTGAGAGTTCAAAATGGCAGCTGAAATCTGGATTGATTTCATTTGTCAGCTTTTGCTGACTGCTCATTGTTGATTATTTTTGTACATTTTTTGTGATTCTTGTTGCAAGTTTACAAATCCATTTTGCCTGCTTTTGAGTGGTACATTCCCTATCTATTCAGAGTTACGGTAATTGGCAAAAGAACCAGAGGCGAGATGAGAATTTTTTTTTACAGTGAGCTATGATCTGGAATGCACTGCCTGAAAGGGTGGTGTAAGCAGATTCATTATTAACTTTCAAAAGGGAATTGTATAAATATTTGAAGGGGAAAAATTTGCATGACTATGGGGAAAGGGCAGGGGAATGGGATTAATTGGATAGCTCTTTCAAAAAGCCTCCTTCTGTGCTGTATCATTCTGATTGGTTACACTTGTATTAGTATGAAATTTAAACCAATTAGGTGCATGTGTGATGCAAATTTTGCATAACGTGATGCTTGTCATAGACATGGGTACATGCTTCACAAGACCTTTTATTGAAGCAGTATGAGAGGAATGTGGTTAGTTAATTGCTCCAAAAATACTGGACAAATGAGCGGCTTGGTAGCATTTCTTTAACTGATCATGGGTGATTTTATATGTTGTCCTATTCCATTAATGAGGACCACAGTACGCTGATGAATCTATTCAATATTTGACATTTTACTGATATTACTTAGGAGTTGTCCTGGTATAAAAAGTCAACGTAGTGGTCATATTCATTGGTAATTGAAGTGGATATTGGACATCAGAAAGTACTTTTTAACTAAACATTCTTAAGTAGAGCAAAAAAAATTAGTCAATGATCTATCAATTTCATTTTGTTAACTAATGGTTAAAGTGGGCTGGAATGCTCTGAAATGTAATGTTCAAGCTACAGCATTCAGGTCCATTCCAGGAAATTCACAGGTAGCCTACAAGATATCCACGCTGTTACACAGGAAGCTTTGGCTTGGATATCTGACTTAGATGTTGACATTTGATTTGCTTTGCCACCACCATACGAAAGAAGGAGGTCCATTCCAACCACTGCAGAAGACTCTGGCAACATTTGCATGGCTTTGAATAAATCAGGATTATAAAGGCAGAAGAAATTGTGATCTAGCTTTATAAAAAACACCACAGAAGTGAGTCGAGGTGGAGCAGTGGGCACCGCACTTTAGGAAGGATGTGAAGGCCTTAGGAGAAGGTGCTGAAAAGATTTATAAGAATGGTTCCAGGGATGAGGGACTTCAGTTATGTGGATAGGCTGGTGAAGCTGGGGGTTGTTCTCCTTAGAGCAGAGAAGGTTGAGAGGAGATTTGATAGAGGTGTTCAAAATCATGAGGGGTCTAGACAGAGTAGATAGAGAGAAGCTGTTCCCATTGGCGGAAGGGTCGAGAACCAGAGGACACAGATTTAAGGTGATTAGCAGAAGAACCAAAGGCGACATGAGGAAAAACTTTTTTATGCAGTGAGTGGTTAGGATTTAAAATGCACTGCCTTAAAGGGTGATGGAGGCAAATTCAATCGTGGCTTTCAAAAGGGAATTAGATAAGTACCTGAAGGGAAAAAATTTGCAGGGCTACGGGGAAAGGGCGGAGGAGGAGTGAGACTAGCTGAAGTGCTCTTGCAGAGAGCCGGCACGGGCTCGACGGGACAAAAGGCCTCCTTCTGTGCTGTAACCATTCTATGATTCTAGTACAGCACAGGAGGCCATTCGGCCCATTGAGTTTGTGCCGGCTGTTTCGAAGAGCAATCCAGTTTGTCCCACTCCCCCGCCCTTTCCCCATATCCCAGCAAATTTTTCTGCTTCAAGTATTTATCCAATTCCCTTTTGAAGGCTACTATTGAATCTGTATCCATCACCCTATCAGGCAGTGCATTCCAAATCCTAACCACTCGTTGCGTAAAAAAGTTTTTCCTCATGTCGCCTCTGGTTCTTTTGCCGATCACCTTAAATCTGTGCCCTCTGGTCATCGACCCTTCAGCCACTGGAAATAGTTTCTCTTTATTTACGGTAAAAGTGGTCCAACTGTGGCTAACAAGAGAAGTCAAAGAAAGCATTAGATTAAAGGAAGTGGCTTATAATGTTGCCACAAAGAGTAGTAAGCCTGTGGATTGGGAGGATTTTAGAATTCTGCAAAGGAAGACCAAGAAATTGATGAAGAGAGAGAAAATAGAATGAGAGTAAACTAGCAAGAGACATAAAAATAGATTTTAAAAGCTTCTATAGGCATGTAAAAAGAGATTAGCAAAAGTAAACGTGGATCCCTTACAGGCAGAGACAGGTGAAATTATAATGGGGGATAAGGAAAAGGTAGAGACATTAAACAAATACTTTGTATCTATCTTCACAGAAGAAGACACAAAAAACATTCTGGAAATAGTGGGGAACCGAGAGTCTAGGAGAATGAGGTTCTTAAAGAAATTAGTATTAGTAAAGTTAATAGTACTTGAGAAATTAATGGGACTAAAAGCCAACAAATCCCCTGGACCTGATGGCCTACATCCTAGGGTTTTAAAAGAAGTGGATACAGAGATAGTGGATTCAATAGTTTTAATTTTCCAGAATTCGTAAGATACTAGAACAGTCCATGCAGATTGGAAGGTAGCAAATGTAACCCCGCTATTCAAGAAAGGAGGGAGAGAGAAAACAGGGAACTATAGACCAGTTAACCTGACATCAATAGTTGGGAAAATATTAGAATCTATTATTAGGGATGTGGTAACAGGGCACTTAGAAAATCATAATATGATTGGGCAGAGTCAACATGGATTTATGAAAGGGAAATCGTGCTTGACAAATCTGTTAAGAGTTTTTTGAGCTTGTAACCAATGTTCCCTGTAATTTTTTGCGGGGCTGTGTGGCCCATTCAAAATACCGCACATGCGTGGTTTTTCTATTTAAAAGCCGGCAAACTGGTTGTGCGGGACCTTCAGAGAGCTGCGTGGCTTAAAGGGAACATTGGTTGTAACTAGCAGGGTAGATAAGGGGGAACCAGTGGATGCAGTGTATTTGGATTTTCAAAAAACATTTGATAAGGTGCCACACAAGAGGTTATTAAACAAAATTAGGGCTCATGGGATTGGGGGTAATATATTAGCATGGATTGAGTATTGGTTAATGGACAGAAAACAGAGAGTAGGAATAAACGGGTCATTTTCGAGTTGGCAGGCTGTAACTAGTGGGGTACCACAAGGATCAGTGCTTGGGCCTCAGCTATTTACAATCTACATCAATGACTTAGATGAAGGGACCGAGTGTACTTTATCCAAGTTTGTTGACGATACAAAGCTAGGTGAGAAAGTAAGTTGTAAGGAGGACGCAAAGAGGCTGCAAAGGCATATAGACAGGTTAAGTGAGTTGGCAAGAACATGGCAGATAAAATATAATGTGGAGAAATGTGAAGTTATCCACTTTGGTAGGAAAAATAGAAAAGCAGAATATTTATTAAATGGTGAGAGATTGGGAAATGTTAGTATTCAGAGGGATCTGGGTGTCCTTGTACATGAATCACAGAAAGTTAACATGCAGGTACAAGAAATTAGGAAAGCAAATGGTAGCCCTTATTACAAAAGGATTGGAGTATAAGAGTAAAAAAGTCTTACTGCAATTATATAGGGCTTTGGTGAGACACACCTGGAGTACTGTGTACGGTTTTGGTCTCCTTACCCAAGGAAGGATATAGTTGCCTTAGAGGAAGTGCAACGAAGGTTCACTAGACTGATTCCTGGGATGGGAGGGGATTGTCCTATGAGGAAATATTGAGTTCACTAGGCCTATATTCTCTGGAGTTTAGAAGAATGAGAGGTGATCTCATTGAAACGTATAAAATTCTTAAGAGGCTTGACAGGGTAGATGCTGGGAGGATGCTTCCCCTGGCTGGGGTGTCTAGAACTTCTGAGTCTTAGAATAAGGGGTCAGCCATTTAGGACTGAGATGAGGAGAAATTTCTTCACTCAAAGGGTTGTGAATCTTTGGAATTCTCTACCCTAGAGGGCTGTGGATGCTCAGTTGTTGAGTATATTCAAGACAGAGATTGATAGATTTTTGGATACTATTGACGTCCTGGCCAATATTTATTCCTCAACATCACTAAAACAGATTATCTGGTAAGTATCACATTGCTGTTTGTGGGAGCTTGCTGTGTGCAAACTGGCTGCTGCGTTTCCTACATTATAACAGTAACTACACTTCAAAAAGTACTTAATTGGCTGTAAAGTGCTTTGGGACGTCCGGTGGGCATGAAAGGCGCTGTATAAATGCAAGTCTTTCTTTTACTTAGGGCACCAAGGGATATGGGGACAGTGTGGGAAGGTGGAGTTGAGGTAGAAGATCAGCCATGATCTTATTGAATGGCGGAGAAGGCTCGAAGGGCCTACTCCTGCTCACATTTCGTTGTTCTTACGTACTCTAGCTAAACACTTCATGATTTTAAACACCTCTATCAAATCTCCTCTTAGACTTTACTGCTCTAAGAACAACCCCAGCTTCTCCAGTCTATCTTGGGTGATTGGGCAGATGCATGGCAGATGCAGTACAATGTGGATAAATGCGAGGTTATCCACTTTGGTGGCAAAAACAGGAAGGCAGATTATTATCTGAACGGCAATAGATTGGGAAAAGGGGAAGTGCAACGAGACCTGGGAGTCCTTGTGCACCAGTCGCTGAAGGTAAGCATGCAGGTGCAGCAGGTGGTTAAGAAGGCAAATGGTATGTTGGCCTTCATAGCGAGAGGATTCGAGTACAGGAACAAGGATGTCTTGCTGCAGTTGTACAGGGCCTTGGTGAGACCACACCTTGAGTATTGTGTGCAGTTTTGGTCACCTTATCTGAGGAAGGATGTTCTTGCCATGGAGGGAGTGCAGCGAAGATTCACCAGACTTATACCTGGGATGGCAGGAATGACGTATGAAGAGAGATTGGGACGATTGGGCTTGTATTCGCTAGAGTTTAGAAGAATGAGAGGGGATCTCATTGAAACTTAAAATTCTAACAGGACTAGACAGACTAGATGCAGGAAGGATGTTCCCAATGGCGGGGGAGTCCAGAACCAGGGGTCACAGTCTAAGGATAAGGGGTAAGCCATTTAGGACTGAGATGAGGAGGAATTTCTTCACCCAGAGAGTGATGAATCTGTGGAATTCTCTACCACAGAAGGCAGTTGAGGCCAATTCATTAAATATATTCAAGAAGGAGTTAGATATATTTCTTAAGGCTAAAGGGATCAAGGGATATGGGGAGAAAGCAGGGACAGGGTACTGAATTTGGATACGATAGCAAAATACTGCGGATGCTGGAAATCCGAAATAACAACAGAAAACACTGGAAAAACTCAGCAGGCCAGGCAGCATCCGTGGAGAGAGAAACAGAGTTAACGTTTCAGGTCGAAGACCTTTCATCAGAACTGGAAAAAGCAGGAAATGAAATAGATTCAAAGCAAGGATAAAGCTGGGAAAAGGGGGAGGGGATGAAAGAACAAAAGGAGAGATTAAGAGACATTGAGAGACATTAAGAGATGATCAAGGCAAGAGGAGGTGTTAATGTGACAGGTTGAGGCTAAAAGAAGTGTGAAATGCACTGGCAGAATGAAGGACAGCTGCCAGCTTCTAGGAGGAAAAAAAAGGAGTGGTGGGGGGGGCGGGCAAACAAAAGGGTGGATGAAAAAATAAAATAGAAATGTGATAGGGGCTGAGATTATGATCTAAAATTGTTGAACTCGATATTGAGTCCAGAGGGCTGTAGGGTGCCTAAACAAAAGATGAGGTGCTGTTCCTCGAGCTTACGCTGAGCTTCCGTGGAACAGTGTAATAGGCCGAGGACGGTGATGTCAGAGTGGGAGTGGAGCGGAGAATTAAAGTGACAGGCCACCGGGAGCTCGGGGTCCCCCTTACGGACTGAACGGAGGTGTTCCGCAAAGCGGTCACCCAATCTGCGTTTGGTCTCCCCAATGTAGAGGAGACCACATCGTGAGCAGCGAATACAGTATACTAAATTACAGGAAGTACAAGTAAATCGCTGTTTCACCTGGAAGGGGTGTTTGGGGCCCTGGACAGTGGGAAGAGGGGAGGTATAAGGGCATGTGTTGCATCTCCTGCGCTTGCACGGGAAGGTGCCGGGCGAAGGGGAAGGGGTGCTGGTAGAGGAGTGGACTAGGGTGTCGCGGAGGGAGCGGTCCCTACAGAATGCTGAAAGGGGAGGTGAGGGGAAGATGCATTTGGTGGTGGGATCACGCTGGAGGTGGCGGAAATGGCGGAGGATGATCCGTTGAATGTGGAGGCTGGTGGGGTGAAAGGTGAGGATAAGGGGAACTCTATCGTGGTTCCGGGAGGGAGGGGCAGGGGTGAGGGCAAAAGTGCGGGAGATAGAACGGACACGGTCGAGGGCCGTGTCGACCAGAGTAGAAACCTTGATTGATTATTTCTCCTTCCTTAGCCCACAGGTCTCTGCTACCACCTCCATTGTGATCAGCATAGTCGGCACACATCCAGGATTGAACCACGGTTCTTCCTGGACTGCATAGCTCAGTTTTACATTGGGCAATGCATTTATAAACTAAGCCATTAGAGAATTGTGAATAATTTACTTTCTAAAACCAGCAATTATTTTGGCCTCTGAGTGAAGCTACAAATTTAATGTCAAATATTTTCAACTTCCAGATAGGTTTCTGCTCTAGACTGGCTTCCAATGGGAACTGAACTAAGACTATCCAGTTAGAATCCACACAGCTGCATCATCCCTGGATTCAAATCCAGGTTAGAGGTGAAAGGATAGTGTTCTGGACCATCCAGTGGCTGGCATGTGTCCTACAATGAGAAACTGTATTGTTTGTACTGAAGAAGCAAAGATACAGGGACAAAAAAGTTCCCGTTTACCAATGTGTCAGTACAAATAAACTTTATGGAACATGTTATTTCTGATGTTGAATCCCAAGGGTGCATGTTGCATTTTGTGTTGTGTTCTTTTTGGTAGTCTAACACTATCAATCAATACCTTGAAAATATCCTAACTTAAGTGGAACATAATATGTAGATGCATCAGTAGTGAGTGTGCATATATAATGATCAAACTACTGTTTATTACACAGTAATTTACTTGAAGAGCTATCAAATGGTGTTTAATGTCTCATGCCACAGGAAGAGTAGTGGAAGCAAAACCCAGTCTTTTGGAAAAAAACTGGATGCTGAAATGGGGGACTCAAGGATCTTTATGGATGGATACATTGAGTCAAATGGCCTTCTTCATCCACAGTTATCTTGTAATTTAGCCTAAGCTGATGTTCCTCCTCAGTAGAGACATATGGTGTGGTGATGTCCCCAGTGCTGTGGATCAAAGCCTTTTGCTAGCTTCTCTTTCTGGTTCACACTATCAAAAAGATGACTTGGATAAACTGGTTATAAATAGATAGCAAAATACTGCGGATGCTGGAAATCCGAAATAACAACAGAAAACGCTGGAAAAACTCAGCAGGCCAGGCAGCATCCGTGGAGAGAGAAAGAGAGTTAACGTTTCAGGTCGATGACCTTTCATCAGAATGAAAGGTCATCGACCTGAAACGTTAACTCTCTTTCTCTCTCCACGGATGCTGCCTGGCCTGCTGAGTTTTTCCAGCGTTTTCTGTTGTTATTTTTGGTTATAAATAGACATCATCCATGAAGAGGAACAAGGTCATCCTTCAGTATCAGCACTTACAGGTACTGAGAGGGGTCCATCCTTTCCATTTTCATTCATGGGCACCACCCTGAGCTCTACATCCCTATTCATGGCTCCCCTTTAACAAATCTGAACTCCACAACGATGGGCTAAATGAGACCACAATTCAAGATTATAGATCCACTGACCCATTTTAGAGGAACCCATGTATTTCCTTTGACTTCTGAGAGACGCCCAGGTACTCAAGGCCTCTACTCCTACCAAAGCTGCTGGCACTTCAGTTGCTTGCTCCCTGTAAAAGTGGGTGAACACAGTCATGGCAGGTAGACTACAGGTTCCGCTGGTAGACTTCACTGCAAGCAGTAGGTTTGGCTCCTACAGAGATTCTGGTGCAGTGCCAGTTGGTGCCCCTCTGCCCAAACATGACATGTATCCAGTATATAAATAAAACAGGGCAACACTCACTCTGCTCTAGTGTCAAGGCATGGCAATATTTACCCAATGGCACCTGATCATGAAAGGACACTAGACATTAAAGCAGCGACAGCGGCGAGAGGATAAAGAACGGCCCGAGAGTGAACCTGAATTAAAGCAGCGGCAGGGCTCCGATTCAAAAACAACAACAAAAAAATCTAAGAGTGACGTCACAGGAGAGTTGGTTGGTGAGTGTTACAGCTTTTTTTTGCTCTCTAAGTTAGGGAAGGGGGTTAAATTAAGAGCTGAGAAACTGTAACTTGCTAGTACTTATTAAATGAATAACTTAAACTAGATAAAATAATCAAACAATAAAACTAAAATATCAATTGAATAAAAGCTTTAATTAATTAATAAATAAAACAAGGTTAGAGATGGCAGGGCAGGTGGTGTGTCGTAACTGCAGCATGTGGGAGTTTGTGGAGAGCATCGCGATCCCGAGCAACCACATCTGCAGTAAGTGTCTGCAACTCGAGGAACTTCGGCTCAGAATTTTTGAGCTGGAGTCCGAGCTGCAGACATTGCGATGCATCAGGGAGGGGAGAGTTACCTGGACACTTTGTTCCAGGAGGCAGTCATACCCTTTAGCTTAAGTAGTACTTTAGAGTTCGTCAGTGGTAAGGGACAGGAGGATGTGACTGCGAGACAGGAAGGTATGGGGACCCAGGATGTAGTGATGGAGGAGCCTCAGCCCTGGACCTTATCCAACAGGTACGAGGTACTTGCTACCTGTATGGATGAGGAAAAGGACTGCAGGGAGGATGGGCAAACTGACCACGGCACCGTGGTCATCCAAGTGGGGGGAGAAGGAAGGACTGTGGTAGTGGTAGGGGACAGTATAGTCAGGGGGATAGATATTGTTCTCTGCAGCCGCAAAAGAGATTCCCGAAGGCTGTGTTGCCTGCACGGTGTCAGGGTTAAGGATATCTCCACGCAGCTGGAGAAGAACTCAGAGTGGGAGGGGGAGGATCCAGTTGTCGTGGTCCATGTAGAAACCAACGACATAAGTAGAACTAAGAATGAGGTTCTGCTGAGGGAGTTTGAGGAGCTACAGTCTAAATTAATTAGAACCTCAAGGGTAATAATCTCTGGATTACTACCTGAGCCACGCGTAAATTGGCTCAAAGAGTGGTGTTGGAAGAAGTGGTTTCAATTCATGGGGCACTGGCACCAGTACTGGGGAAAGAGGAGCTGTTCCGTCGGGACAGGCTCCACTTAAACCGGGCTGGGACCAGCGTCCTGGCAAATCGAATAACTAGGGCTGTAGATAGGGCTTTAAACTAAAAAAAAAAAGGGGGGGGAGGAGGGTGTCAGGTGAGGGGAAATTTAGAAATCCAAAGAGAAAGGGCAAGGCAATAGAGCAGTGTAGCAATTTGGGTAAAAATAAGCAGAGTGTGACAGGTAGGGACAGAGAGTTTAATGGTAGCAGTGGAGCAGAGAATAAAGTCAAAGCAAGGAATAATGGTAAAACATTTAAATTAAAGGATCTTTATCTGAATGCACGAAGCATTCGTAACAAGATAGCCCTGATAATAAAGGATGGCATAAGGATAATAGAGAGAAAGGATCTCGGCTCGGAAGATCAGGAAGTAGAATCAGTATGGGTGGAGATAAGGAACACGGGGCAGAAAACACCGGTGGGAGTAGTATATAGGACGCCTAACAGTAGCTATGCCGTTGGACAGAATATTAATCAAGAAATAGTAGGAGCTTGTAACAAAGGTAATGCAATAATTGTGGGGGACTTTAATCTTCATATAGACTGGAATAATCAAACTGGCAAAGGTAGTCTCGAGGACGAGTTCATGGAATGCATTCGGGACAGTTTCCTAGAACAATACGTCATAGAACCAACCAGGGAACAGGCTATTTTAGATCTTGTATTATGTAATGAGACAGGGTTAATTAACAATCTCATAGTAAAGGATCCTCTGGGGCAGAGTGATCATAATATGATAGAATTTCACATTAAGTTTGAGAGTGACTTGCCTAAGTCCGAAAACTAGAGTCTTAAACTTAAATAAAGCCAATTACATAGGTATGAGGGGCGAGTTGGCTAAGGTAGATTGGAAAAATAGATTAAAAGATATGGCGGTAGCTAGCATTTAAAAAAATATTTAATAATTCTCAACAAAAACTCCATGGGAAAGTGATCCATCCGTGGCTAACTAAAGAAGTTAAGGATAGCATTAGATTGAAAGAAGCTTATAATGTTGCAAAGAATAGTAGTAAGCCTGAGGATTGGGAGTTTCAGAAACCAGCAAAGCATGACCAAAAAATTGATAAAAAGGGAAAAAACAGAATGAGAGAAAACTAGCAAGAAATATAAAAACAGATTGTAAGAGCTTCTACAAGTATGTAAAAAGGAAGAGAGTAGCAAAAGTAAACATTGGTCCCTTAGAGACTGAGACAGGAGAAATTATTATGGGGAATAAGGAAATGGCAGAAACGTTAAACAAATATTTTGTATCTGTCTTCACAGTAGAAGACACAAAAATACCAAAAATGGTGGAGAACCAAGGGTCAAATGAGGGTGAAGAACTTAACATAATTAATATTAGAGAAAAAGTACTCGAGAAACTAATGGGACTAAAAGCCGACATATCCCCTGGACCTGTCAGCCTACATCCTTGGGCTCTAAAAGAGGTGGCTGAAGAAATAATGGATGCATTGGTTTTGATCTTCCAAAATTCCCTAGATTCTAGAACGGTCCCAGTGGATTGGAAGATAGCAAATGTAACACCGCTATTCAAGAAAGGAGGGAGAGAAAACAAGGAACTACAGGCCAGTTAGCCTGACATCAGTCGTTGGGAAAATGCTGGAATCCATTATTAAGGAAGTGGTATCAGGGCACTGAGAAAATCATAATATTAGGCAGTCAACATGGTTTTATGAAAGGGAAATCGTGTTTGACAAATCTGAGAGTTTTTTGAGGATGTAACTAGAGGGGTAGATAAAGGGGAACCAGTGGATGTAGTATATTTGGATTTCCAAAAGGCATTCGATAAGGTGCCACATAAAAGGTAAGGGCTCATGTGGTTGGGCGTAATATAATAGCATGGATAGAGGATTGGTTAACAGACAGAAGAGAGTAGAGATAAACGGATCTTTTTCAGGTTGGCAGGCTCTAACGAGTGGGGTGCCGCAAGGATCAGTGCTGGAGCCTCATCTATTTACAATCTATATTAATGACCTAGATGAAGGGACCGAGTTTAATGTATCCAAGTTTGTTGTTGATACAAAGCTAGGTGGGACAGTAAGCTGCGAGAAGAACACAAAGAGTCTGCAAAGGGATATAGATAGACTAAGTGAGTGGGCAGTAAGGTAGCAGATGGAGTTTAATTTGGGAAATGTGAGGTTATTCAGTTTGGTAGGAAGAGGAGAAAAACAGAATATTTTTTAAATGGTGAGAAACTTTTAAATGTTGGTGTTGAGAGATTTGGGTGTCCTTGTGCAAGAAACACAGAAAGCTAGCATGCAGGTACAGCAAGTAATAAGGAAGGCAAATGGCATGTTGGCCTTTATTGCAAGGGGGTTGGAGTACAAGAGTAAGGAAGTCTTGCTACAATTGTACAGGGCCTTGGTGAGGCCACACCTGGAGTACTGTGCAGAGTTTTGATGATCTTATCTAAGGAAGGATATACTTACCTTGGAGGCGGTGCAACAAAGGTTCACTAGATTGATTCCTGGGATGAGAGGGCTGTCCTATGATGAAAGATTGTGTAGAATGGGCCTATACTCTGGAGTCTAGAAGAATGAGGGGAACCTAATTGAAACATACAAGATTCTGAAGACGATTGACAGGGTAGCTGCTGAGAGATTATTTCCCCTGGCTGGAGTGTCTAGAACTAGGGGGCACAGTCTCAGGATAAGGGGTAGGTCATTTAAGACTGAGATGAGGAGGAATTTCTTCACTCAGAGGGTTGTGAATCTTTGGAATTCTCTGCCCAAGGGCTGTGGATGCTGAGTCTTTGTATTTTCAAGGCCGAGATAAATAGATTTTTTGACTCTAGGGGAAATCAAGGGATATGGAGATCGGGCAGGAAAGGAGTTGAGGTCGATGATCAGCCATGATCTTACTGAATGGCTCGAGGGGCCATATGGCCTACTCCTGCTCCTATTTCTTATCTAGCCTAGTTGGGCACTGCTTCAACCAATGTTTTCAGTTGCAAAAAAAATGACCTGGCCTAAATATTTTAAGAAATGCAAATAGATTGAAGTTGAACGTGGTTGAATCACTATTCTCCCATCACCAATGAACAGTTCCCACATTAGTTGCGGCAAACACTACTCCAAAAATGGGAAATTAATTTCCTTGTTTGCTGTGACAACATCCCAGGGAAACAGCCCGCTAATGAACCATTCCAGTGGGGCGTGAGTGTTATTCAAAGACTTTCCGAAGTAATGAGTTTTTTCGTGCGTAGGTCAGCGTTGAAAAAAACTCTTGCATGTGTAAGCGAATTTACACTTGCTGTTACCATTAAAATGGCTTCCCTCACCCTTCGTGTATACAAAATTTTAACTTTTTTTTTACAATTTGCTACCTTTAACATATGGTTTTATTTCATGTGTTGCAAAGACGTAAGCTCACAATTTGGAGCAGCGCACTATATCTCGCTGAACCAACATCGATCTGTCTGCTGTCTCTCCCTTGCTGTGCCGCCGCCATTACGCAGCTTGTTGTGCTCACTGACACGGCTGCTGATGGCGGCGGCGCATTTGGGCAAAAGATGACAACGGTTCACGAACCCTGTGCAACAAACAAAAAAAAAATGAACTGAAATATTCAACAACAGAAAAAGCGCCAGAACGTCCCTGCACCGCTTTTTACATGCGGCTCTTTGGCCGTTACACTTTTACACAAATACCATTGATTGCTTAACCGGCTTCTATCTCAAACAAACCTGACAGCCAGCAACGCCCCGCACAGGCGCTGTTTCTTTATATACGCACTAAAAGGTTGACGCAATGACGCACGCCACCGTTCATTGTCCTGCACGCGCGGGAGAGCGCGCGCGTGCGTACCGGCCCCCCTCCCCACTCCGCGCCCCCAGCCCCCGAGGCGCGCACCCGCGATATTCTTGCAACGGTCGCTCGCGCGCGCGGGCGGGCACGAGTCAGACAGCGGATGGTGGCCGCCAGAGGGCAATCTTTGTCTGGATTTGCATTGCGCCATTCGATTGTGGAAAATGCCACCAGATGGCGGCTTAGGATTGTTCGTCCTGTGAAGACGCGGTGTTAACTATTCCCATTTTTAATTTAATCAATTTTAAAACTCGATATTTCCTTACGCAGTCGAACGGGAAGTGAAAAACGGATCCAAAATGGGCAGGAACGGTCAGTATTTTTGAACTTTTATTCTTTTTTTAAGTGAAAAAAGGCGACCGAAGTGCGGATCTAAGATGGAGGACGGGACTCGGGTAGTGTGTGTTTGGGGGAGGGGAGCGGGAAATGTGGCTTCAGTTCGAGTTCACATCTTTTAAAAAGACTTTCTTTTCCTTGTTTATTTTGCGTTTATTTTTTTTACAGCTCTCTGCGTTTAAGTGGTGAAATTTATATGAAAGTTTTATTTTCGGTGGAATGCAGGTTTTGAACGTTTGCGCGTCACTTCATTGCACGTACATATAAAAAAAGGTTAAAATACAAATGTTGTTTAATTGCCAAGCAGACGAAGGACGTGCAGGGATACAAAGGCAAGCCTGAGTAGGAAGCTGGAGTGTGTTTTTTTCTCACTTCGCTATTTTTGTTTGCTAATGAAGCGACTGTTTGCAAATGAAAGAATAATACTTGCTGGATTTTGATATATTGGAAAACAAAGTTAATTTAGTAAACAGGAAAAAAACGGTTTGTAGCCTTCAGTATATGATCTCACGATTTTTTTTTTGTTATTACACTATTCTGAGTGGAGTCAGGTGACGACATGCTGATGACTGTCCTTGGTTTTTCTCACGCAATCCATCCGCCCAGCAGCCAGTTTTACAAGTACAAGGGAGAGAGAAAAATTCTTAACAAATTTGTATTATTTCAGGTGGGGGAAGGGTGAAATTTACTGTTTTTACCAAACCATCGTCTGTTTTCTTGACAATGTTAAATCGGTAGTACATATCAATCTATTTTTCTTTAAAAGAAAGCTGTACATGTTTCTGTTGTAAAAGCATATAGAGATAGGGAGATTTGTTTACAAAAGGCGCTGGCTCAATGGTATTAAATGGGGGTCTGGGTTATTTGTAATGTCTGGGCAAAGTACACTAACTTGTCTGCCATTGAAATCATTAAAACATGAAATTAGTGTGTGTATATAATGTGTGTGTATATAATAAAACCTTGGACAGGTTAAATGTAATCCAAATTTGAAGCAATTCAAAATGTAATGCAGAGATTACAATTTGAAAATATCTGAATATTGCTTTTTAAAGAGTGGGAACATTTTACATCAGTGACTAACCCAGTTCTATAGTTTGTTTATACGTAGAGGATGAACAGTATTTTATACTTGTATAATAAGAATGATAAGTTTGAATGTATAGATTCAATTGAGGAAATGAAACTGGTGTGTAATGCTACTCAGCAAAAAGTGAAAGGAAATAGTGCAAAGTAAATCTGTTGTGGGGTTTTGCTTCCCATTAGAATACATTTGGAAATCCAAGCTTATTTGCACTCCTGATTTAGTTTCACGCTACTTGTTGAGTGTTGGAAAGAATACTGTACGAGCTAAGCATAGTAAATTTTGATCAGTTAAACCAAAGTAAGTTGTTACTTTGAGATGAGAGATGGGTATGCTTTTATGAGCACCTTGTGCATCAGGGACACTGCACTTGCTGGCAGCTACACTTAATGTACTATCTGGCGTAGATGCCAATTTTTTTTCTCTTTCTTTCCCCAAAAGCAAAGCGGTCAAAGGAAGAAAATGAGTACTGGGAATAAGTGTATGTTTGGAATTAATTTTTGGTTTCGGCTAATGTTTATCCACTTGATATGGTTTATTTCATTAGTATGTTATGGCCCTAAATTAACTCCCATGTATCCTTTTGTTAGGTCCTGCTAGGTGAAAGACTGCCCAGAAATATTTAGACCTAGACAACTGAGATCAGATTTTTCCATATGGTCCTTTCGCTTGGTACCTATAATTCATGTGAAAAATTCCATTTATCGTAATTGAGCTTTAGAGACAAAATAAGTAACTACTGATTCTAGATATACATCCTTTTTAAGATGTTAACTGCGGATTTTGTCAAATGTTGGCAGAACTCTTCACTTTATTGCTGAACAAACCCTCAGTGCTGCCCACAGTTACAATTGTTATGCGTGCTCCTTACCAATACAGAGTGACTTTTCTATAATACTCCAGTGTCAACCTGTTGATATTTGTTGTAGAATTTTGTTATGTTGTCAAATAACTTTAAGCATAGTATATTAAATGTAGATTTAAGGGTGGAAAGAAGGTTGCCCCAGTAGGGTAGTAGACTGATTGAACTCACCAGCTGATTCAGAAATTGAGGGGAAAAACTAGTGTTGAGATGTAGGTGAATTACAGTTAAGTGTATACTATGCAGTAAGAGACATTATGGCCATTTGTTGTATGAAATAGTTAGTTTTTTTATTTCAATCTTGGGGTGAACTGGTCACAAGATGTTGATTCTTTGAGCGTATCTATATTGGCAAACAAGAATGTTTTCTCTTATTTAAAAACTCTTGAGTAGATGGCAAAGTCTTAATAGTTGTGTATGAAGTTTTACTGGATCCAAACAAATCTAATCTTTGTGACTGATGCCAGGTAAAATAGACTTTATATAATACCTCAACAAAAGAAGGGTGCCTCTAACACTAATAGGAAAGCCTTTGCTTACCTTCTAGTATCACAGTATAGATTTTCCACGTCTTTGTGTTCTGTTGTGTGATGTAAAATTTTATATGATATTAAAAATCTTAATGACTGCAGTGGGTTGTTGGGTGTGGACTGAAATCCCCAAGTGAACAAAGAGATTCCAGACTAGATCAGTGGAAAATATGATTTGAACCAAGAAAATATTGTTCCAACGTCAACTGCAAGATAAACTATGCAACTTTTTTGGACATAGTCAGATGTGTTCACCTCCAAGTAATTTTTTCAGTGTTTGCTTTTCCTTTACTGCATTAATTGGAGGTAACAATATGACTGCTGTCATTTGGAATTGGTTATGCCCTCAAATACTGTCAGCCAGTGGCTCAGTTGGGAGCACCCTCACATCTGAGTCAGAAGGTTGTGGGTTCAAGTCCCACTCCAGAGACTTGAGCACAAAAATCTAGGCTGACACTCCAGTGCAGTACTGAGAGAGTGCTGCACTGTCGGAGGTGCCGTCTTTCGGATGAGACGTTAAACCAAGGTCTGCTCTCTCAGATGGATGTAAAAGATCCCATGGCACTTTCTAAGAAGAGCACGGGTGTTATCCCTGGTGTCCTGGCCAATATTTATCCCTCAATTAACATAATAAAAACAGATTTTCTGGTCGTTATCACATTGTGGGAGCTTGCTGGGTGTAAATTGGCTGATGCATTTCCTACATTACAACAGTGACTACACTTCAAAAAAAAAAGTACTTCATTGGCTGTAAAGCGCTTTGGGATGTCCGGTGGTTGTGAAAGGCACGATATAAATGCAAGTCTTTTTTTCCTTTTATTTCTGATTGATTTCTAAGAACAAAAGGTATTGGCAAATAGAACATCCAGATATGTAACTTCAGATCAAGCTGCTCATTGTAGGGAATTGCTTTTGAATGACTTGCGGTCAAGACAGTTATTAGTGTGGCTTCAGAACAAAATTGTTTTAGTTTATGTAGATTGGCTCTGTGACTTTAGCCGACTTGCGCTCAGTGTGAGTTACTAATGCTGAGAGTATTGTCATGTTGAAAAGGGAGGGACTCATTTTTTGCAAGCATAGTTACAAATGTAAGTACTTCACTTGTAACCAGTTACAAAACTCAAGCAATAGTCTTCTGGAAAAATCTTTAAATTCATGGATCAACTGTTGTGCCTGTGTCCTTCAGTCATTTCTGTGATATATAAAGACTTTATTTTGGGTTGTTGTATATCGGTACAGGCTATATAGATAGCGATACATTCTGTTTACTGACATGCAAATATCTGTACCTTGCTTTAAAAGCATTAGTATGGCCATTCTCAAGTCACATGATACAATTATAACTCATGAAACAAAAACAGAAAATGCTGAAAAACACTCAGCAGATCAGTCAGGATCTGTGGAGATCCGATGAGTTACTGTTTCAGGTATGGACACTGTCAGACATGTTTATAGTGTTTTCTGTTTTTGTTTCATAAGTTGCAGTTTTTTGTAAGTCCTGAATCATGCATTGGTCCACTTGTGCAGGAATAAGCTTGCTTTGGCGATTATCCAGCCATTGTCACTTATGATTCTTTCCAACACAATGGGAGGGACTGTGTAGTGAGGGGAGCAACTAACAGCCTGCGTTAAAGGCAAGTTCACAGCACTGGAATAAATGACAAATATGTTAGTGTGTTTCTTGTTGACATTAAAATGCTCCATTCAAAGCTTGGAATGATTGGCATATTTAAAAAAAAAACAATGCTGGAAACGCACGGCAGGTCAGTCAACATCTATGGAGAGATACTGTAGGCTGCCTGGACTGCTGGTCTATGAACAGTTAGGACCCTTTGGAATAGGGTACTTGAATGTTGGAGATTGATTTCTGTGATGAATATAGTTCTATGATGGGAATGTAGATTGTATAATACAATAACCAGTTATGAGTAGTTGCTGAAATGTGCGATACTGCGATTTAATAATAGTGTAACTGCTTAACTTGACAAATTTAGTGCTTTCAATGTGGAAAGATCTTTTTCTCGCTAGTTCTGCCCTCCAGCCATCAGTAAATTGATCTGACAACATGAAAGGTATCAGCACTGCTAATGTTGCCTGTATAATAGATACCCAAACAATTATTTTTATGACCAGGTTAACTAGAGAACAGACCATATTATACAGGGGGTTGCCTAGTACATTTAGCAGTGGATGAATGACCATGTGCGTATACGTGGCCAGGCAGAGGAGTGAGCGCATTACAAGAAGTAAATGCCCACTCCATTGCATCCACACATCAGATACATCTTTGTAAATTTTTTAGAATGAACTGTTTATCTTCAATAAACTCTTCTGGTGTATAAAGTACAGGAAGCAGGTTTTTTGTGTTTGGCGAACTAATAGTGTTTACTCTTGTTGAACCCTTAATTGCTTGTCCTGATGCACAAGAATAAATGTCTCCAAAGATAATGAGAACTGTAACTGAAAATTAAATGGCATAGATTTAACTTTTCCATTTTTCTGTATTTACTTCAGAGGTAGTTTTTATTTTCAAATTTGCTACGTCATTAGCAGTATGCTTATTTTAAATTGGTTGCAACAAATTTTGTATAGCATAGTCTGTAGAGGAATCCCTAACTTTGGGGAAATACTGTTGTTGTGTGTCCCCCCGTTCCCCCCCCCCCCCCCCATAGCCTGTAAAAACAAGTGACAATGACGAATATCTTGTATGGATAAAATTTGGCAATACACTACCTATTTATATTAAAATATAACCCTGGTCACAAAATTGTCTGTTACACTGTGGGTGTGACAAAAGTAAACATATTGTCTGTAAAAGCAGACATTGCATTCACTGTCTGTCTGCATGCTTAAGCTCCTCTTGCATAATGTCAAACAGGTCTCATTTTTGGGCATCTGTCCAAGTTGATTCAAATCTTTGCACTATGATTCTGTTCTATATTTTAGTACCATGGCATCTTGTGGAGTGTATTTGTTGGAACAAAACCAGACCAATCCAACAGGCTCAGTATTTGTCAGATGGTCCTGTTCTATCTGCATGTTAAGTTGGAATATTTTGGTGCACCTGGTTATTCCTGATATCAATACTGTTCGGCTATTAAGGTACGAAGGCGTTTGCAGATTTCAATAATTATTCTCAGGAATTTGGATAAGTTCTCACTTCTTCACCAAAAAAACGTAATCTCTGTCTGCTTCCTTGTTTTAAGTAAAACCATGCTCTGGAAAATTCCAAGTCCTGTTCTTCCCTTCCCCCACTCTTAAGCAAGTGGTTTAAATGTGTGTGGCTTTAACGGGCAGTATTCCGTTTGCAAGTATACTATAAGCAATGTATGAGAAGTTCAAAACCAATGCTCAACTCTTGGAAATTCAGAATTCCTAGTTTTATTTAATTACATTAAATGCAGCCTAAAAATACACAAGGAAAATCTATTGGTTTAAACTATGCATTGTTTGATATCCATTGTATCAAGGATGTTTTATATTGAAACATAGTCTTGGTCTAAATTTTTTGAAGCTGTAAAATACACTTAGCCTACTTCTGACGAAGGGTCTTCGACCTGAAACATTAACTCTGTTTCTCTCTCCATGGATGTTGCCTGGCCTGCTGAGTTTTTCCAGCGCTTTCTGTTGTTATTACACTTAGCCTACTGTTTGATTTACAATTTTTTATTTACAATCTTCAAATGTGTCATACAAATGTAGAGCATTTTGAGAATATATTTCTGTAATTTTATAAAGCATAGCTGACATGTTTTCTTAATTTACTTTATTATAACATGTTAGTTGTCAGTGATTGGATTGTGAAAATTATATTAGGACTATAAAGAATTGATGGACTCTGCTATGAGAAATATCTATGATCTAATGTATAAAATAGAAATGTTTTATAATTGCTGTGTGGTCTGGTTGTTTTCTGCAGAAATAATGTTGCGTTCTTCCATCTGCTTTCAAAACCTCTATTAAAACTTTACATAACCATAACACTGTATTGTGAAATGGTTATAAATTGTTTGGAAAAAATAATTTAATCTGGCATAGTATTGTACTTGCCTGGAGATGAATGAACTGTAGCTAGTGGAGGAAACCATTGTCAGCCAAATTAAGTTTTAAAGAAACTGGTATGTCATTATGCTATAATTGAGTCTGAAGAAACCGTGTAGTCCACTCTTAATTCAAAGTCACTTAGTATGAATTATTTGACAATTCAACTGTTGTGTACACTAAAATCCCACTATATGTTATTTGTTTAATTCAAATTACTGGATAATTCAATTTTTTAATGCAAAAAGACTGAATTATTAAGAGTAGACCAGTTGATTTAAGTGTAGTTGACAGTTTCAAAAGATTGCAGCATGGAAAATAGTCTTCACATAGTAATGAAAATTGTAATTATAAAAATCAGTGTGTGTTTCAATTTAAAAAATAATATTCTGACAATGGTACACTGGTGTAGCTCATGAGCATTTAAAATCCTTGTTTCTGTATCTGTTGACTCAGTGAGTAAATGCATTTCCTCGTGCGAAACAGTGATCATGAAAGTCCAAGTTTCAATCCCTGGCTTGTGTTTGAAGTGTGATTGGTTGTTATTGTACGTGCAAATTTTGAAATGTAAGAGGCACCCACATATGAATAGCTGCTTTAAAATTAATATTTTATTTATGCCCCAGTAATTCCAATCATATAATGATCAAGTATTTAATGCTAAGTTATGTTGGCACTTATATAAAGTTGCCTGTTACTTTTATATTCTGTCAACTTCTGCGATCCCAGCAAAGACGATAGGTGCAGAAAATTTTCAATGCACTAACCCAGAAGAGCAGAGCCAGGATCACTTTAGTTTGGCGGGTCTGGGATGAGCCAACTCTGCCCTTCTGTTATTTATTTTTCCCTTTAGAGCTTGTCAAATCAGTTTCCAGATGTTTACATTTTATATATTCATCTTGTGCTAAAATAGCCAATCGTGAAATGCATTCACATTGCTAACTTAAATTTATACTTTAATCCAGAATATTGGGTCTCCTTGTAGCTCTAGGGTGGTGAGCATTGAACTTGTGACCTTTTGGACTGAGTGTCAAATTTCTTAAGCTGTTGCTCTTTTTTTCAGTGGCTTTCGATAGTGCTGAACCAGGCTGTCAGATAGGGTGCCATGTGTTGCAGACTCCCCAATTTAAGAATTGGAAAAGGATATGCAGTGGAAAATAGCTTGCAATGGCTAAACATAGATAGATAGGTGGAAAAGGGGTGCAGGAACCATTAACTGGCATGTCTGCTAAACATCATTGATAGTGTTGTAACAGTCTCGCAACATTTTGGAACTAACTGAAAGGTGCAATTATTATCTTTAATTGTGATCATGGTCAGTTGAAATTCATTTATTCATTCCTTAGTGGCCTAGAGATAAAAGCACTGTCTGGTGTATTACTGAGCCTTATAGACCAGGAGCACTAGGTGTGAATCCCAGCCTGTTTTGAGTTAGTTGATGATGCCCAGGGCAGCAGTTGGGATGCTACAATTGGCTGGTGCTTCTGTGGAAGTGAAAAATATCAGCCAGAGTTCCTAATCCAGATTATTATCCAGTGACCCTAGCTGAAAGTGTACATATGTGAATATTTGGTGAGAATAGGATCCGGCTCTGCTTTAATGTTTTCCATGATTTAAATAAGCTCCTCAATTAAGAACTATCCATTTGAGTGAGATACTGGAGTGCTATTGGCACTTTTAGAATCTTGCCCCATCACAAGTCAGTGCTGAGAAGAAAATGGGTGTTTGCTTAGTAATTAGGGATACGGTATCACAGTGGTTATGTCACTGGACTAGTAATCCAGAGGCCTGAACTAATGAACTGGAGACATGAGTTCAACTCCCACCACGGCAGCTGGGGAATTTAAATTCAGTTAATTAAATAAATCTGGAATTTAAAAAAAAAAGCTAGTACCAGTAATGGTGACCGCGAAACTACCGGATTGTCATTAAAAACCCATCTGGTTCACTAATGTCCTTTAGGGAAGGAAATCTGCAATCTTTACCCGGTCTGGCCTATATGTGACTCCAGATCCACAGCAATGTGATTGACTCTTAACAGCACTCTGAAATCGTGGCTCACCAGCACCTTCTCGAGGGCAATTATGGATTGGCAATAAATGCTGGCCTTGTCTGCGATGCCCACATCCCATGAATGAATAAAACAAAGTAAATGTCTATTTATAATTTTCAGATGAATAATCTTTCTCCCTCTCAAAAAGATGAAAACTGATTGATTTTGCATACAGGGAGCAGTATGTCCTTCCCAAGAGTATTTGTGAATTTATGGATGAAGCCCAACAGGTTTGGCTATCTTTTAAAGTGGTTTTAAAAAAACTTTTTATAGATTTTCATTAGCAAGTTACTGAAATGATGTGATACATTATATTTTTTAAGATATCTGGGATTTATGTTGTGTAAGCGGGGATATATAGTGTAAGTTGCATCCTGTGGGACTTCATTGTGCAGTCAGTTTATACCATATAGGTAGATAATTAAAATATAAATTTAAATTATTTAAAATGTCAGTTATATTACTGTGGGGATTGTGGACTGATTTCAGTCACATCAGTCCTGATTGTCCTTGAGAAGGTGGTGGTGAGCTGCCATTTCAGGGGGCAGTTAAGAGTCAACCACATTGCTGTGGGTCTGGAGTCACATATAGGCAAGGATGGCAGATATCAGTCATGTCAGTGTGACCTTTTTTCAGTACAATTTGTTCTAAAATGAATTAAAACTATAAAATACAAAGATACTTAATGTAAGCAACATGTGGTATAGATAAATTTCAAGAAAGTCCTGAAGGAAGTCGAGCCCAAACGTCCTACAAATAATTGGTCCAAGAATGTTCTTGAAAAATAAATGATTTGGTGCTGATTAAGATATGTTTTATTTCTTAACAGCTCTCTTCTCTATTCCAGCATAGAACCATCGTATTGATATTATGCCCTATAACCATTTAACTTGGCAGCATGTGAGAAATATGGGTGTGTAGATATTTAGAATTTAAAAGGCTACTACTTGTTACACAATATATTGTCTTTCAAAATGGGTATCTTCAAGTAATAGTGACATTTTATTATATAATACATTGTTTCACTGTGAAAGATTTATGATCCAGATTCTATACCTGGTAAATTTAGTATAAGGCTATTTCTTTGACTGTTGTAGTTTGAAATATTCAAGATAGCAGCCCAAAGTTATCAATTTTTGCTCTTTAAATTTGCTGCACTTAATCGAAGTCTGAGGTAGCAGAGTCAAGTACTGTGAAGTTGTCAGGATTCAGCAGCCCCAAAGAAATGGAGATCCTTGAAGTATGGAAAGTAATTCTACTCAAACTCTTCTGACCTATCTTCTGCAAACATTTTTTTTAAATGGCTTTGTATGCCCTTTTCCTTTTTGTATTTGTACTTAGACTTTCAAAAAACATTTAACAAAGTCCCTCATGAAAGACTAGTAGTCAAACTCAAAGCTGCATAGATTCAGGGTAAACCCTGGAAATAGATAAGAGACTGGCCTTGGTGTTGGGGCCATTAAGGTAAGATAAGAAATAGGAGCAGAAGTAGGCCATTCAGCCCTTCGAGCCTGCTCCGCCATTCAGTAAGCTCGTGGCTGATTTCTACCTCAACTTCACCTTCCCGCACTATCCCCATAGCCCTCGAGTCCCTTAGTACTGTTCCTTATTTACATAAATGACTTGGACTCAGAAATTCAATGTAAAATAGTCACATTTGCTGATAGCAAATAGGGTAAGGCAGTGGAATTGGAAGAAACAGCTCCGATACTACAGAGAATGAGTTGGACAAAATAACTATGTTGGCTGATCAATGGCTTATGAAATTTAATGCAGACAAGTGCAAAGTACTGCACATAAGATGGAAAAATGAGCAACACGTGTACTCCATGAATGGTGTTGAATTAGCTCAAAATGAAGTAGACAGAGTCGTAGGAGACTTAGACTTGACAATAAACATGCATGTCCAACCAGTGCAGAGCAGCAGTCATCAAAGCCAACAGAATGTTGAACTACATAGCCAAAGCAGTCGAATACAAGTCAGAGTAAGTCTGATCAAACTGTACAGTGCTCTGGTCAGACCACACCTTGAGTACTGTGTCCAGTTCTGGTTACCAAGGCATGAGGAAGACATTCAAGCACTGGAGAAGAGAAGAGCCACCACACTGATTCCTGGGGTCTGAGTTATGAGAAAAATCTGGAGGGACTCTGGCTTTTTAGCCTGGAAAGTATGTGTTTGAGAGGTTATCTTTGGAGGTATAAAAGATAGTAAATGGTATTGGACAGATATATGTAGCATATATTACTTTGGTAAGTTATGGGAGTGGGATGAGGGGACATGGGTAACTTTAGGACTGATATCAAGAAGTTCTTTGCACAGTAATCAATATTTGGAATGGGCTGCTCAGTAGAGTAGTAGAGGCAAAAACTAAGGATAAATTTAAGAAACAATTGGATGTTGCAATGGGGAAAACAGTAGAGTGCTTCTGGATGGATGAACTAATACGGGCGAATGGTCGTCCTCGTGTAGTTATCATGATTAGCTTTGTGCTGAAGCCTCCACAACTAGGATTGCAACAAGGCTTTGAAGTTCCAGGATTGATTCAAAGAATTGCTATTGACCTGATAAATTTTCTTCAGTTTCTGTTTTTATTCTTGCAAACACACATGTATCAAAGCTTTGGCTCCCCACTATTACCACCACCCCTCCCCTCACAGTATTGTGTATCAAAAGACTTAAAGACTTTGTATTGATGACTAGAGCATAAATGACAGATGTTGGACCCAAAACAGTCTTGGTTGGTTCAAGTGCAAAGCATGGAGACAGTTGCCTTAAAAGTTTAGAATTCTAATCATTTCCATGCCCTGACATCCAGCCTATTCATCATAGGTGTAATAGTCATTGTAAATTCATGAGGGAGCCTTTATGACCTCATTAGCTTCTAGAGAGAATGGTCTGCTATGAATATTGTTGGCTTAGCAACAGACTTCATTATATGGTGTGACTGGAGTCCAGCTTGAATATTACATTGTTAATGCTATTTTTTTATGGCTGTGATGCACTTAATATTGTACCGTCTAAACTTTAGGTCTGTATAATACCAAAGTGTTGAAACTTTTAATCCAATTTCCAAGATGTGATGAAAGCAGTAGCAGCAACCTTTATTGGCTGGAGAGGTATGGAATCGGGGTGTTGAAGCTGCCTGGGATGAACGAATCTCCCAAATTATTGTACACACACCTTCGTACTGATGGTTCTGTGTTCTTAAAAATTGTGATGCAAAATTTATTTCTAGCAATATTGTTTCACAGTTCCAGGGGAAGTTGTAAAGATTGATCAGTGAAGGCAAGAAGGAAGTCTCTGATTGTAGAAAATCACCGTGTTACTTTGCAGTCAAAGATTTTAATTTCAGGAACTTAATTGAAGGGACTTCCATGAATATTCAAAAGTCAGCTATTTTTTAGAAGGCTGCCTGATAACTCAGTGAATAGCATTGCCTGGTGGTGGAGTATTGATAGGGAATGTCCCAGGTTCAATTCCCAGCCTGTACTAATTTAGCTGATCTCGGCTGGGTTCCTGCTGCTGATCACTGTCAAGTGATCTTGATGAAAAATGTGTGTGTATGACTGTTAGTAGAGGCAGGATTACTTTGGTTGTGATTCCCCTCATAGTGAATAACCTGCTTCCTTGTGAAGAGTGGCAAATTGAAAATTGTTTTTAAATGTGTTGGTAGCAATCCATGAAAATTAACTTAAGTATTGTTTAAAAAGTGATGCATACCGAATTGTACCTATGTAATGACGCATTTACAATGCACATTTAGTATTGCTGCTAAGCAGCTTTGGCTTAACGATGCTAAATTTGTGTGTTCTGGTCAGCATTTATTCCTTAGTCAACATCACCAAAACAGATTAACTGATCATTTATCTCATTGCTGTTTGTTGTGCTCAAATTGGCTGCTGCATTTGTCAACTTTAAAACCGTGACTGTACTTCAAAATTAATTAACTGGCTGTGATGCGCTTTGAGACGTCCTAAGGATGTGAAAGATGCTTTATGAATGTAGTTCTTGCTAACATTGTTCAAGTTTAGGCCCAGACTGACTGAACAAAGTGGAGTGAGACAACTTCCTCTCTGACTTCAAATTCAGGCTACATTTACACTATTTGCAGCATCAGCTCAAAGCCAAACTGCTTTGCGCTGACACTACAATCAATGTGTGAATGCACCTAACATTTCAAGGAACTTAGTATATTACTGCTGTTGCTTCTGGCAGTGGCCATCTTGTTTAGCGCTGACTAGAACAACTTTCTTTTATATAGAAACTTTAATGTAGCAAAACATTCCAAGGTGCTTCGCAGTGACAGATAGACTGAAGTAGGAGCATAGTTAGGTGATGATATGGAGGTGGAAGTCTTTGTGATAAAGAGGATATGGGGTCAGATGCTCATTTTAGGATGCAGAGATTGCAAATAGTCTGGTTCAGCCTGAGACATTGGCCGGGAAGGGGGGAGGCGGTGGATGGAATTGATGGTGGAGGCCCTGACAATAACCTAAATACAAAGCTAGGCATATTTTTTTTTAAATGGCGAACCTGTCCCAGTCAGTATTAAGAGGATCCAGAAAATGAGAATAACAGCTGAAAGTGGGAAAAGCAAAAAAAGCAAGAATGGGACAAAAACATGTCTATTGTGTGGGCCTTTAAGCAAGAATGGAAGATCATAAATTGGAATGTGCAAAAAATATCTGCCCTCTCAGATCTCTTTGGAGTGTCCTTAACTTTAGCTTTAAACCTTAGTAACAATTTTTCTTTTAATTGAAGGGATTTATAACAACAAGATGAAAAACAAATTCCATTTACTAATTAAAGGCTTGTTCAATCACATTACTTAAAAAGAAATGTCAGATTGTTTTTATCCTTCGAAAACTGTCAGCAGTTTTACACAGAAGCATAACTGGATTACAAATTTGTTCGTATTCAAAGGTTAAGTGTTAAGGTGCTCCATACCTTGTTGCAGTTCTTCTAATATTCTTTGTTGCAGCATTGGTGAAATTTAACAAAAAGTCTTGGGGTTTAATTTATTTATGAAGTTTGAAACCTTCACCTTAACCAAGGAATAGCCAAAGTAACATTTTAAGTGTACATGCTTTCTTCAGGTCCCAATTGTTCTCCGGGCCACCATTACACTAGTAACAGTAAACTGGCTTGCCAGTGCCCATATCACCTCTATGGTTATGATATAATTTAGCCTGAATTTTATAACCTGGAATAGACCTCAACATTGTTAAAATTTAAGTTTCATCTTTAAGTGTGCTAATGGTCAGTTTTTCATTTGGGGGGGGGGGGGGGGGGGAATCCTTGCTTGAGTTTTGTGTCATTACTTTCATGTTGTTTAGTTGATTGATTTTTATAGTGATTAAATGGGGGATGGGCATCATTATGTAGCTGATGCTCACAGCTTTAGCTGATTTTTTTTGGCAGGTTTTTAACCAGTGAATATGCTGGTGGTTATAAATTGTCACATAGTTTAAAAAAAATTCAGTTAAATGGCCTGAGGGCTGGTGCTTTGTTTAAAGCTCATGTTACATTTTGGGGTGGGGAGGGGAGGAGGTGGTGGTGGAGTAGTAGGCGTGGAAGTCTCTAAATTCTGAAGATGTAATAGTGAGGTGACATTGTTTTATGTGCCTATTACAAGTAGAAGATGCATACATTTATTTCAAATGGTGCTGCCCATGTGAGTATTTTGTAGTAAGCAAGAGTACCTTCCAGTCTTAGGTAAAGCTACACGATGCTTTGAGCTATTTTTATCGACAATCAGGAGCTTAATTCTGGACTGCATACCAGACTGTACCATTTGATCAGCTACATAAAATGGGAGCAAGACTTTCTCATTCCAAGAGCAGTCCGTTTAAAAATATGAAATATTGTGCAGTATTTTTTTAACTTAAAGATTTCCAATTGTGTATTTTCTGTTAATAGATCTGTGTTTTTGATCAGTCAATGGATATATTTTGGTGCAGTCCTATACTGTTTGTGTGTCCGGAAAGCACTTAACATGCATGACATGTATTCCAGAAGGCAGATGTTACCATGGTAACCCTCTGGTAGGTCATAGCCAGCTTGGCGTATTTGATTGGCTGACAGTAGAAAATGATATTTTGGAAAGAAAAATGAGTGGGTTTGGGGGGCTGGAGTTGGTGAGAGACGAGATCACTAAAACATTTTTTTAGTAACTCTGCTAGATTTTACATTAAAATAAATAGGTTAAATTAAGTCCCTGATTTTGACTTTAAAGATCTGCTAAGATGTTTCAAATTTCTCAAATAGAGCATTTACTGTTGGATACATTACAGAGCATGTGTTTATTTTGTCAAGCAGAAGAGTGTGTGTGTGTGTGTGTGTGTGTGTGTGTGTGTGTTTATTGCAAGGGGGGTTGGAGTACAAGAGTAAGCTACAATTGTACAGGGCTTTCGTGAGACCACACCTGGAGTACTGTGCACAGTTTTGGTTGCTTTAGAGGCGGTGCAATGAAGGTTCATTAGATTGATTCCTGGGATCTGAGGGTTGTCCTATGAGAAGAGATTGAGTAGATTGGGCCTATACTCTCTGGAATTTAGAAAAATGAGAGGTGATCTCATTGAAACATACAAGATTCTGAGGGGGGTTGACAGGGTAGATGCTGAGAGGCTGTTTCCCCTGGCTGGAGAGTCTAGAACTAGGGGGCAAAGTCTCAGGATAAGGGGTCAGCCATTTAAAACTGAGATAAGGAGGAATTTCTTCACTCGGAGGGTTGTGAATCTTTGAAATTCTCTACCACAAAGGGCTGTGGTTGCTGAATTGTTGAGTATGTGCAAGGCTGAGATAGATAGATTTTTGACTCATGGGGAATCGAGGGATATGGGGATCAGGGGGGAAAGTAGAATTGAGGTCGAAGATCCGCCATGATTTTATTGAATGGTGGTGCAGGCTTGAGGGGTCGTATGGCCTACTCCTGCTTCTAATTATGTTCTTATATGGCAGCTGAAGTCCAGGTATCATGCTGGGTCTGAAATACTCCTTGCAATGTCGAGCTAAATTGAAGGAGAATTATAATGTTTCATATTTTTTGAATTATTATTCAAGATTCCCAATTGGCATTGTGGAATACATACCTACTTTGTTTTCGGTAATACAGTTGAAAATACCACCATAAAATGTGAAGTTGCACTTTGGGTATTCTGCACTACAAAAGATGTAATTTTCTCTCTCTGTTCATTTCATGATTTGATTTCCCACAAATAAAGCACATTTTTCAGATTTTGCAAGTAGAGGTTTAAAAAAAAAAGGTGGTTTTAACAGATAAAACTTATTAAATCCAAACTAAATACTTTAAAAAAATAATATAGTGCACAGTTCATTTAGCCAGCATATACCATTACATTATAAGTTGTCAATTTATATATTTAAGTATAGTTTAAAAATAAAATTTTATTCTGGATTGGCTTTAACACTGGCAAGTAATTCTTCTTCAAAAGCATAGGTTTTCAAACTGGCAGCCATGGACTCCATGTGGGCTGCTAAATCATCAGATTTCTTTGTGTTCAGGACTGGGCATAATTACACATGAGCGTACTGTTTACAGAATAAAATTTTTCTGTGTTTTTCAGAATGCTAATAAAGAAATGTTTTCTGCATTCAAAGCACTGTTTTCCTTTGAGTAACTGACACTATGGGGGCGATTTTGCCAATGGGGACGCATTGGAGGCGGGACTGCAGCTTGTCGGGTCATTGTCCTGCCTCTATCGACTTGTGGCCAACCCACGCTATTTTCCCTTGATTGACCTTGTTAAGCCCGCCCAGCGGGCTTAGCAGGCCAATTAAGGGGAAGCCGGTTACAGAGAACGTCAGTGTATGACGTTTCATCTGTCAAATTTTTGATAGCTCTGTGAAGCTGTCAAACACTGACATTCTATATTGTTTGATGAGTCCTTGTATTCAAGACTCATCAAACCTCTTTCTTTAGCAGAAATTAGATGGTTGTTGCATCGGAGAATGCAGCAGCCATCTGTCATTTCTGCCGGTGAGATGCGAGACTCTCCGCATCCCCAACTGTTGAAGCCTGCAGGAAGAAACACTGGCAAGTAATTCTTCTTCAAAAGCATAGGTTTTCAAACTGGCAGCCATGGACTCCATGTGGGCTGCTAAATCATCAGATTTCTTTGTGTTCAGGACTGGGCATAATTACACATGAGCGTACTGTTTACCTCACATACTTACCTCTCCACACTTGCACCCATCACTTAACTTCACAGCGCACTTTTGCACCACTCTGACCCCTGCATACCCACTGCTCGCCTCGGTGACCCTGGCGGGGTTTCTCGACGTTGGGAAGCCTGCGCTTCTCCTGGAAAAATGGGGATAATGCTCTTAACTGCCTTTTTAACAGGCAGTTAAGTGGCTGTAATCCCCTTCCTGCCTCCAGGAGACGGGATCCAACGTGGGTCGGCTATCCGCCTCTTGGGAAGATGGCACTGGGGCGGGTTGGGCACCCACCCCCAGATTCTGGCAGTCCCGCCTCCCCAGGGCTGGCAAGATTGCGCCCTATCTTTCAGAAGTTAGGACTAGGGTTCCCTGGAAGTATGTCAATGATGAAAGGACTCCCACACAGGAAAAAATGGAAACTCGCCAACCCAATCACAGGGTATGTTCTGTGAACCATGATTTTTGAGTTCGGAAGAGGGAATTTCCTTATTCAATTAATTGTTCTCCGTTAGTTGGGGCGGAAAGCTGTCAAATGGTGGTGGGGAGCACTAATTCTGAGATGGGGTGCATTCAACATTGTGGCCAGCTGATTAAGTACTGCTCAGCTTCAAAATTAGATGAATTTACCCATTAATACATACAGACTGTTTTCTAATAATCTGCTGTAGATACTGCTTTTAGCCTGGCCTCAGTGTTAGTACTGTCACCTCCGAGTCACAAACTTGTGGGTTCAAGCCCTTCTCAAAAGACTTGAGCACATAATCTAGTTTAGACTCTTACTGCAGTGCTGCAATATCAAAGATGCCATCTTTCAGATGAGCCGTTAAACCACCCTCTCTGGTGAACGTACAAGATCCCATGGCATTATTCAAGAAAGAGCTGAGGAGTTCGCCCAGTATCGTAGCTAACATTTATCCCTCAATCAACACCACCAAAAAAAAAAGTAGATTACTGTATCTGGTCATTTTCATTGCTATTTGTAGGACCTAGATGTATGCAAATTGGCTGCCACATTTCCCTATGTTACAACAATGACTACAATTACGAAGTGCTTCATTGTCTGTGAAGCACTTTGGGCTATCCTGAGGTCATGAAAGGCAAGTTTGTTCATTCTTTACATTTGTTGTAATTGCACTGCAACTGTTAATTTTGCAGTGAGCACATTTTTAATCATCGACCAAATTAAATTTTGCAGTAAGCACATTTTTAATCATCAACCAAAATAAAATTGTCTTGAGTATAGCGCAAGTGTCTCACCTAATTCCTATAACACCTTCCTGTTACACCTATCTCTCTCTTTCACAATTAAACTTTTCTGTTCATTTTACTTACCAGTGACCTCCAAGGTAGGTGGTATTGTTGCATACTTAACTCTGAGACCTCCCATCTCTGTCTCCAAGGTAGGTAGCCCTATTGTCAATATTGCCACTCACCTTGAAGCTAACAAAATTGTGTCCACGGCCCAATGCTGACTTTCCCAAATAATTTAAAATTAGTGCTCAGCTGTGTCTATTTAAATAACCAGCAGATCTCTTATAGTGTTGCTCATGGTGAGGGAGAAGATAAACTGTTTTATAATCGGTATTTATGCCATGTAGGGTCATTAATTTATAGTGACTAAGTTAAAATCCATCTTATTAAATGGTATTCTACGATTTTACTGGTACTTAAGGATTGAATTTCATGCCTTTGCTTTATTGTATGAACATTGTAAATGAGTGGTCTTTATTTCACTTATATTCCATTACCTATTTAATTTTATCTCTCACCATTTTTAAAGGTGCTTTACAGGATGTACCAGTTGGCTTTAGAAATCTGATATTTCATGGTTCTGGGTAAGGGAGTGGGTTTTAGCTGCACATGTGACAATCCTGGGTTTAGGTAGCAGTGGAGACATTCCTGAGCTTTAGTAGCACTTGCAAATGGTCCTAGGCTTTGGTAGCACTCGGAATGGGCCTGTAGTTTGGCAGAAGTGGAATGGGGGGTCCTGGAGTTTCACAGTATTGTAGTGGACCTGCTGGAGTTTGGCAGCATGGTGTTCTTCGATATGCCATACATGCAGAGAAGGAATCAGACCTTTGGCAGTTCTGTGGAAGGTGAATTTGAGGTTTGGCACAACTGGAGGTGGAATGTGAGATTTGGCTCACTGGTGGTGGAATGTGAGGTTTGGCTCACCAGTGGATGCCTGGTTTCGATCAACAATGAGGGGAAAGGAAGGGCATGAACCTGATGGCATTGAGTTGGAGGAGGATGGGTGGGGTGGGGGGGAGGTGGTGGAATTACATGTCTAGCAGCAATGGTTTGTGACTTTCTAAGGAATCTCAGTAAAGACTAAATCTGTTCTTTTATGATTGGTTCCTGGGTGTCTATCTGTGTATTTGTCTTCATTTCTCACAGCTATAAGAAAATGTAAACATTCTAGTGACTACAACAAAACCAGGTCAGGAGTCATATCTGTCACTTGCTCAGACGCACAATCTGAATCAGCTAGCAGCATTACAACTCTGGGTAAAACTATCAAGTCCAAGCCTAGGCTTTAGGGAGAGGCTGACACCTTCAAGTAAAAACTTGAATGAAGGCATTAAAAGATACAAAACACCATACATTGGATAAATGTAGTCATGTTATTGTGAAAAATTAATTTTTGAATTGTTAACATTTTGTTTAAACCTGTATTTTGGACAGAAATCATTTTGTTACTGAGAAAAAGTGACAGATGAAAAACTATGTGGGCAAAAGATAATACAGCACCACAAAGTAGCCAGAGCTTATAGTTAGATATTGACAACTACAAGTCTTTTCCATTATAAATGTGAGAAGTCGCACAACACCAGGTTATAGTCCAACAGCTTTATTTGAAATCACAAGCTTTCGGAGCGCTGCTCCTTCGTCAGGTGAAGACGAAGGAGCAGCGCTCCGAAAGCTTGTGATTTCAAATAAAGCTGTTGGACTATAACCTGGTGCTGTGCGACTTCTCACTTTTGTCCACCCCAGTCCAACACCGGCATCTCCGCATCATGGCTATTATAAATGTGGACATCGGAATTTATTAAAAAGTATGACATTGAACGTGACAACAGGACGTGGGCTTTTGTAGACGGGAAATGTGTGCACGCCTCAACGCTCCACCCCCATTTCTAATCATTTTGCACTGTGTCCTGCCCTGCTACTACTTTACCCCGACCAATGTTTGCGCGGTCGCGCAGTGGTCTGGAGGTCCCGCGTAAGCCGCTCACTGGCTTTAATATTGAAGAAATCGTGCATGCATAAAAATTTGAATGGGCCGCACAACCTGTTAAAGGGACTGCGCAGGGGAAACAAATTAGAGGGAACATTGCCCTAGACCCCACCTCCCCATTACTGAGAGATCTGAATATCACACCCCAGCACTACCTCTCAGTATCACCACAACACAGAACTCTGATCCTACCACTGCCGTACCAAATACACTACTCCCAGAACTTGGAATCCTCTCCCACTACGCCCACCTGATCACTGCCATTGTAGTGTTCCCACACCCTCGAACTCCTCTTTCAGTAATCTGACATACCCCATTACTCCCAAACCACAGCACCCCCTCCCATACCTCAGCACCTCCTCCCACTCATACCACATCCTGACATTCCCTTCCCATTGGTCACAACATTTATTTTAAATCACTTAGATTTCCTAAGTCACGCCTGGGGATTAGTTTTATGAAATGCTCTGCATCTTATCACTGCCAGCCCCTTTCCCTTAACCGGACTAGTCTTTGACAGCTATTCTTGCACTACTTGCACATCTCAGGAGTTTCCTCCAGCTTCTCCTATATCCTGGGACCACTCCTCAAATATTCATGCACCCCAGCTCCTCAGTAGAACCACACCCCATAACCTCCTTTTCATTACTGTCATTGGGAAACCACTTCCAGTACTCTAAAATATCAGATCCTTGTTCCCACCTCTTCCTGATACACCCTTGCATGATTGCTACAAATCCCAGACTCTGGGACATCTCTCCCACTACTCATGTACCCCTGCACCCTGTCCAGTCATCCCGTTGTTCAGAAACAACTTTCCAATGTCTTTAACAACTATAATCCCTCTTTGCGAATGAGACTCTCCTCCCCATGCATATATCTAACTCAACTCTCTCAATCATTACCATGATATATCTTTCTACTCTCACTAACAATCTTCAGCATTAATCACAATACTCTCTGCAGCCGCCAACTTTCCTTCTCAGCGTTTCACCATTCCGCATCACTTAAACTAAACTTCCTCTTCTCCATTATCCCATTCTTTTCTGTCTCCTTCGTCCCCATATGTTTTATATCTCCCCACCACTGAACCAAACTCCTTGTCGTCCTCTTTCTCCCTCATGCCTCCCCCACTCATCACATCCAAGTTCACATTCACTTAAGGGATTCCAATATGACACCATTTCCTTTGGAAACAAATCATTTGATTAAGCACTATGCCATAACTTCCTGCCTCATGACACACCCACTGTTAGACACTCGCTAACATGAACAAACTTCCTTCACTGTATAAACTGACAGCCTCACAAATATAAAATTGTGCATAAATATTTTTATTATACTTATGTGCAGTATACTCAACAATTATTTGGAATGTATATATACTGTACACACATTGCATCTATAAGTACGTCACAATTTATTTTAGTCTTATTTTCTCTTTTCATAAACTTTTACAATTATATATAAAACTTCCAATATAGATTTTTGTATTTTTCAATTTTATACACTTAATGTCTATATAATTCTTCTATATGAGTTTACTCAATTTTACATTTATTTCTTTAATTCAAACGAGCATACCTTTTTATTCCCAGTACCTTAAATATGCCAGAAGAATCATACATTCTCCATAGAGTTATACAGCACAGAAAGAGGCCCTTCGGCCCATCGTGTTTGCGCTGGCCATCAAGCCCTGTCTATTCCAATCCCATTTTCCAGCACTTGGTCCGTAGCCTTGTATGCTATGGCGTTTCAAGTGCTCATCTAAATGCTTCTTGAATGTTGTGAGGGTTCCTGCCTCTACCACCCTTTCAGGCAGTGAGTTCCAGATTCCAACTACCCTCTGGGTGAAAAAGTTTTTCCTCAAATCCCCTCTAAACCTCCTGCCCCTTACCGTGAAACTATGCCCCCTGGTTATTGACCCCTCTACTAAGGGGAAAAGTTCCTTTCTATCTACCCTATCTATGCCCCTCATAATTTTGTACACCTCAATCAGGTCCCCCCTCAGCCTTTTCTGCTCTAAGGAAAACAACCCCAGCCTGTCCAGTCTCTCTTCATAGCTGAAGCGCTGCAGCCCAGGTAACATCCTGGTGAATCTCCTCTGCACCCTCTCCAATGCAATCGCATCCATCCTATAGTGTGGCGACCAGAACTGCACACAGTATTCCAGCTGTGGCCTAACTAGCGTTTTGTACAGCTCCATCATAACCTCCCTGCTCTTGCCTTCATTAGCCGAGGCATAGAATATAAGTATCCCATATGCCTTTTTAACCACCTTATCTACCTGTCCTGCTGCCTTCAGGGATCTATGTCCATGCACACCAAGGTCCCTCTGATTCTCTGTCCTTCCTAGGGTCCTACCATTCATTGTGTATTCCCTTGCCTTGTTAGTCTTCCCAAAATGCATCACCTCACACTTTTCAGGGTTAAATTTCATTTGTCACTGTTCTGCCCATCTGACCAACCCATCTATATCGTCCTGTAGCCTGAGGCTTCCCTCCTCGCTATTTACCACTCCACCAATTTTTGTGTCATCTACGAACTTACTGATCATACCTCCTACATTCATATCTAAATCATTAATGCACACTACAAACAGCAAGTGACCCAGCACTGATCCCTGCGGTACACCACTGGATACAGGCTTCCAGTCACAAAAACAACCTTCGACCATCACCCTCTGCCTCCTGCCACTAAGCCAATTTTGGATCCAATGTGCCAAATTGCCCTGGATCCCATGGGCTCTTACCTTCTTGACCAGTCTCCCATGCGGGACTTTGTCAAAAGCCTTACTGAAGTCCATGTAAACGACATCAACTGCACTACCCTCATCCACACACGTAGTCACCCCCTCTCAAAATTCAATCAAATTGGTCAGACATGATCTCTCCACCCCCCCCACCCCCTGACAAAGCCATGCTGGCTATCCTTGATTAACCCTTGCCTCTCCAAGTGGAGACTAATTCTGTCCCTCAGAATTTTTTCCAATAATTTCCCTGCCACTGATGTTAGGCTCACTGGCCTGTAATTCCCTGGTTTATCCCTACTATCCTTCTTGAATAATGTACTACGTTAGCTGTTCTCCAGTCCTCTGGCACCTCCCCTGTGGCCAGAGAGGTTCTGAAAATTTGTGTCAGAGCCCCTGCAATCTCCTCCCTTGCCTCACACAGCAGCCTGGGATACATCTCGTCTGGGCCTGGGGATTTATCCACTTTTAAGCCCGCTATAACCGCTAGTACCTCCTCCCTCCAAATGCTAATTTGTTCAAGTATATCGCAATCCCCCTGCCTGATTTCTATGCATACATCGTCCTTCTCCATCGTGAAGATAGATGCAAAATATTCATTTAAAACCTCGCCCACATCTTCCGGCTCTACACACACATTGCCACTTTGGTCCCTAATGGGCCCTACTCTTTCCTTGGTTATCCTCTTGCCCTTAATATACTTATAAAACACCTTGGGATTTTCCTTTATTTTGCCCGCCAGTGTTTTTTCATGCCCCCTCTTCGCTCTCCTGATTTCTTTAAGTACCCCTCTGCACTTTCTATACTCCTCTAGGGCTTCCACTGTTTTTAGTCCTTTGTATCTGCCAAAAGCCTCCCTGTTTTTCCTAATCCATTCTTGTATATCCCTTGACATCCAGGGTTCCCTGGGATTGTTGGTCCCACCCTTGACCTTTACGGGAACATGTTGGCGCTGTACACTCTCTCTCTCTCTCTCTCTCTCTCTCTCTCTCTCTCTCTCTCTCTCTCTCTCTCTTTCCTTTCTGAATGACTTCCACTGCTCTGATGTGGATTTTCCTACAAGTAGCTGATCCCAGTCCACTTTGGCCAGATCCTGCCTTATCATATTAAATTCGGCCTTCCCCCAATTTAGAACCTTTATTTCCGGTCCATCTTTGTCCTTTTCCATGACTACCTTAAATCTCACTGAATTATGGTCACTGTCACCAAAATGCTCTCCTATTGACACTTCTATCACTTGCCTGGCTACTTTCACTAGAATTAGGTCCAGTACCTGCCCCCTCTCTTGTAGGACTTTCTACATGCTGGCTCAAAAAGCTTTCCTGGATGCACTTTAAGAATTCCGCACCCTCTGTTTGGGGGCCTATAGTACACTCCCAGCAAAGTGCTTGCCCCCTTTTTGTTTTTAAGTTCTACCTGTATGGCCTCATTAGAGGAACCTGCTAAGATATCATCCCTCCTTACTGCAGTACTTGACTCCTTGATTAATATTGCGACACCCCCATCTCCTCTTTTACACCCCCCTCTGTCTCGCCTGAAGATTTTATACCCCGGAATATTGAGCTGCCAGTCCTGCCCCTCCCTCAACCATGTCTCTGATAGCAACAATATCATACTCCCATGTGTTCATCAACACCTTCAATTCATCTGCCTTGCGCGCAAGACTCCTTGCATTAAAATAAATGCCATCCAGCCTTGCCATACTCCCTTGTGCCGTTACATATTTGCTCTGCCTTCCAGACTGACTTGTTTTTTCCTCTATATTTGGCTGTGCATCACCCCCTACTATAGCTCCACTCCGTATCCCATCCCCCTGTCAAGTTAGTTTAAACCCCCCCCCAACAGCACTAGCAAACCTCCCCGCAAGGATGTTGGTCCTGTTCCGGTTCAGGTGCAACCCGTCCGACTTGTACAGGTCCCACCTTCCCCAGAAACAGACCCAGTGATCCAGGAAACTAAAGCCCTCCCTCCTGCACCAACTCTTTAGCCACGCATTCATCTGCTCTATCCTCCTATTTCTACACTCACTAGCACATGGCACCGGGAGTAATCCAGAGATTACAACCTTTGAGGTCCTGCTTTTTAATCTGCTACCTAGCTCCCTAAATTCTTGTTGCAGGACCTCATCCCTCTTTCTACCCATGTCATTGGTACCAATGTGAACCACGACCTCTGACTGTTCGCCCTCCCCCTTCAGAATGCCCTGCAGCTGTTCAGTAACATCCTTGATCCTGGCACCAGGGAGGCAACATACCATCCTGGAGTCACGTCTGCGGCCGCAGAAACGCCTATCTGCACCCCTCACTATTGAGTCTCCTACCACTATTGCTCTTCCACTCTTACTCCTCCCCCCTTGTGCAGCTGAGCCACCCACAGTGCTGTGAACTTGGCTCTGGCTGCACTCCCCAGAGGAACCGTCACTTACACCGTTTTCCAACACAGAAAAATGGTTGTTGAGTGAGATGCACTCTGGGGCTTTCCTGACTACCTACCTGCCTGCCCCCCTTCTTCTGACTGGTAGTCTCCCATTCCCGGTCTCCCATTCCCTCTCTGACTGCACTTTCTTAAGCTGCGGGGTGACCACGTTCTAAAAACGTGCTATCCACGTAACTCTCAGCCTCACTGATACACCGCAGTGCCTCCAGCTGACGCTCGAGCTCCGAAAACCGGATATCAAGTTGGCCAAACTGTTGGCACTTACTGCACATGTGGTCATCCTGACTGCAAGAAGTGTCTAGGAATTCCCACCTGCTGCAGGCCGTGCAACGCATGGGACTGAGGTCCCCTTCCATACTTTTAATTAAAAAACTTTTACCTCAAATTTAAACTCTTGGATTCTCGCTCTCCCGAACTACCTTAACAGAAATAAACTTAAAATTGAAGAGAAAAAAAGCACTCACCAATCCACTTCTTCCCCTGCGCCGGCATCACTTTCTGTACTGTGACGTCACTCTTGAATTCTGCTGCTGCTCGACTAGGCCTGAAAATCACCAACCTTTATTTTCTCCCACAGCCGCTGCTCCCTCGCAGGTACGCCGCTCCCGCTGCTGCCGCCGCCCTGTTTACTCACAGAATCGCCCGCCCTGTTTACTCACAGAATCGCCCGCTAAATCGTTGTCTCCTTATCAAACAAGACATTGTATACAAATATAAATATAGTCATGGAATTTAAACTTGAAAATATCACTTACTCCCCAAATACTCTAAATAAGTCAAATAATTTTTTTCAATCAGTACTCCTGATTGTACATTTTATAGGATAAACAGCATATTCTTTGGCTCACCATCAATAATGCTACAGGAGATCTGATAGAAACTATCCGTCTCTATTTAATTGATACGTGGCGCAGTCTTAGACAGTGTCATTTCAGGATCCGATGACTGTTATAAGGTGTTCAAAATTCACACTCACGGTTTGACACCATTTGAACTCGCTGCCTGTTAGACTTCTTGATATTTATTATTGTATGTAATTCTGAAGAAAAACGTAACTGATGTTGAAAAGTACAGCTTTTTAACATTTCATTAATCTAATTAATATATATATATATATATATTCATCATAGATAAAAATTGGAGCAACGCTCTGTAGCTAATTGGAGGAAGGCTTTAAAATGAACTGCAGTGTAATATCTAAGTGCTAACTTTGTACGTGTATTTTTTATAGTGCTTTCTTAGTGTTACAACTCTGCTAATGTTTTTGCGACATGCTACTAAGACGCATAACAAACCTCGCCAATGGTAATTGAAGATGCAAAAGAACCAAAATAAAAACTTGAAAAACGGTTGGGTAGACTTATCATGCTCAGGATGTGGATGAGCACATAATCTAGGCTGACACTTCAGTGCAGTACTGAGGGTTGAGACTTTCAACTGAGGACCCCCCCTGTATGCCCCCTCAGGTGGACGTAAAAAAAATCATGGCACTATTTCGAAGAAGAGCAGGGGAGTTCCCCCAGGTGGCCTGGCCAATATATCTCCCACAACCAACATCACTAAAACAGATTATCACATTGCTGTTTGTGGGATCTTGTGCGAAAATTGGCTGCCGTGTTTCCTACATTACAACAGTGACTGCACTTCAGAAGTACTTCATTAGGTATAAGGCGCTTTGGGACCCGAGGTCATGAAAGGTGCTATATAAAAAAAAAAAGTTTTTTTTTTCTTTCTTTTCTGTATATTAGCTGATAAATGTCACAACCAATTACAACTGTTCTTGTCTTTTATTAATAGAGCTTTGATGTACTGTACTCTAAACTCATCTATAAGGTATTTTAGATCTTTTACTGGTAGCTAGTGATTCCTTCAGGAGATTAATTGAATGTCTCATCAAAATGATGATTGCACATTGAGTACATGTTAGTGTGGGCTTTTGAATGGATTTTTTCATATTTCATTCTTTACTTAAAAATCTTGCGGGATATGGAATAATGAACAACATTTTCTTGTGCAACTGCGAAGCAGCCACACTAGTCTATTTTAAAAACTCTGCTCTAGATGGCTTATGACATTCAAGTTCTTCTCTGTATTTGCTGCCTGATAAGTATTTTAGCTTCCTCTGCCCCCCAAAAAAATCCACACAGCCTTCCTTAATCTTCCATTTCTGAATATTGTCCCCCTCCCAATATAGCATTCAAAATGTTTTGGCGGTGTAGTCTTGGTACTCAATGCCTTGTGCAAAGACATCTCAAAGTTTCTTATTCTGAAGTTTTGACTCACAATGATCTTTGATATCATCTTTGGTATTACATTTGAGAAAAATGTGTTTTCACATTCTAATTGGCTTTCTCACTTTGAGTTAATTTCATAATCTACCACAATCATTGTACATTCTGTGTTACTCTGTAGCAGAAGCTGCCAGTGGGTTGGAATATTGAATGGCTACAGAGGACAAAAAAGTTGTCGCCAGTGACATTTTAAAGATCTGCTTGCTGCCTCCCTGCTCTTGAGTAGTTGTAATAAATCCTACAGTTGTAATAAATATATGATAAACATCCTTTATTATTTCCCCCCTCAATAATAAATGATCGGAGATCGGAAACGTTCTGTTACAAGCATTGGCTTAATTGTCATTTTATGAAAGGTATATTCAAAGACAGGGAAATTTGTTCATTACAAAATCTGGTAGAAGTTCTAACAGTATTATGTCCATAATTATAAATCTAATAAAATTTTACTGTGCTTACGTAGAGGGAAAAAATGCTCACTCTGTGCAATGTGGTGCAAAATGTAAGAAAAATGAAAAATATTGCCAGTACCTAATTGTCAACCAAAGTGACATATTTTGGATTCGATGTTTGAACAAACTGCCAGTGGGAATCGTGTTAGTGTGCTGTGAACTGAAGTTCTGTTTGAGTCGGTCTTCCATGCACTGTGTACCCTGTAGTGGCCAATTTTAGAGCTGCATTGACAGACCTAGAAGCAGAACATTCACCTACCCTCCAAACTAGCAATACTTTGTGGTACATAGAAGCCCACGATTTGTAAATGTGCAACAGTAAAAGTAATAGGACTCTGAAAAATAAGAATGTTGTATTGCTGCTAATCTAAGTGTTGTACCCTAGTAACAAAATCAGATGTTTGTGACCAGGTATGTGTACAGTATTAAATTTAGAACAAGATAATGTGGACGACTCTCAGTGGCTGAGTTTATCCAGTAAGAAGCTGATCCTCGCAGACCAGTAAATTTCAGATTTAATCCCTGAATTGGCTAATTTTGGCCAGAGAAACAGTTGGGGTCCTACAATTGGATTAAGAAAGGAAATGCTGGTCAATGTTTTTATTTTCCTCATTGCTACCCAGTGTGCCTTGCTTGAAATCTGCATGTGTGGAAGACTGGTGAGAATAAGATCAGGCTGAGCCGTGATTGGTGGGCTGCTGACACTTGCTGTCAAAGGTCACACATGTGCATTATCCTGGGTAGTGATTTGAGCTCATGAAATTTGAGGGGAGGGAAGAAACAAATTTTGGCAGGGAAAAAAAGACACGGCACCACAAATTTCTTTTGTATAAAATATAAGGCAAGAAAACAATTTCTTGCAGTTTACTTTGCTGGTACATATTTGGTTTTCACCACTAGATCTGTAGAATGAGACATCCAATAATTCTTAAAGGTGCCATACTACCTCAAGCTATCAAAGAAGGGGCAGATGCAAACAACAGGTTACCTCTGGCCTCCCACGCAGACATTTCTTTGTTCTGTGTTTCCTTTGGCCTGCTCTTTGTTTTACTACTGTATAATAATGTGGAATTCCGACCTGAGCACACAACAAAGATCTGCCCATTAGTAATCTACTTAAACTGACTGAGATTCACAGTGGAGCAGGACATACTGGCATATGGGTCTGATCTGTTGAGCCTTTCGCTGTAGAAGCAAAATTTTCAAATGATTACATACCTCATAAATTCATGAGTTTAACAGACCAACTTCTTTGAAGCTTGTATTTGTATATTTTCTCTTGTAGCAATAGAAGTGTGTCAAGAATATTAAAAGTAATAAATATATGTGGCATGGCCCTGTTGGTTCAAAAGGCCTGTTTTTGCTGTAAATACTACGTAATATATCTGTATTCTATCTAAATATTAGGAAGACCGAAGACAATGGTCTTCGGTCCTCGCCACAAACTCCGTTCCCCAGCCATTAACTCCATCTCTCTCCCTGGCAACTGTCTGAGGCTAAACCAGACAGTTCGCAATCTTGGTGTCATATTTGACCCCGAGATGAGCTCCCGACCACACATCCACTCCATCACCAAGGCCGCCTACTTCCACCTCTGTAACATCGCCCGACTCTGCCCCTGCCTCAACTTATCTGCTGCTAAAGCCCTCAGCCATGCCTTTTTTACCTTGACTTAACTATTCCAATGCTCTCCTGGTTGGCCTCGCATCTTCCACCCTACATAAACTTGAGCTCATGCAAAACTCTGCTGTCCGTATCCTAACGAGCACCAAGTCCCATTCACCCATCACCCCGTGCTCACCTACCTGCGTTGGGTCCCAGTCTGGTAACGCATCGATTTTAAATTTCTCATTCTTGTTTTCAAACCCCTCCATGACCTTGCCCCTCCCTATCTCTAACCTCCTACAGCCCTCTGAGATCTCTGCGTTCCTCCAATTCTGGCCTCTTGCGCATCCCCAATTTTAATCGCTCCACCATTGGTGGCCATGCCTTCAGCTGCCTAGGCCTTAAGCTCTGGAATTCCCTCCCTAAACCTCACTGCTTCTCTACCCCTTTCTCCTCCTTTAAGACGTAACTTAAAACCTACCTTTTTGACCAAGCTTTTGGTCATCTGCCCTAATATCGCCTTGCATGGCTCAGTGTCAAATTTTGTTAACGCTCCTGTTAAGCACTGTTTAGTTATTACGTTAGTACGCCTGTTACTACGTTAAAAAGGCGTTATATAAATGCAAGTTGTTGTTTAAAACTTGCTCTTTGAAGTTTACTTGGGGAGTATTATGCCTGACTTTCTGCAATCTGATTATCTGTCAGAATTTTTGATGAATTAAAAAAACAAATTTCTTCTGGCTGTGAGCATTGCTGACATGGCCCGGTTTTATTGGCCATCCCTAGTTGCCGTGAGAAGGTAGTGGTGGGCTACCTTGATGTTTGATCAACAACTTGCATTTATATAGTGCCTTTAACTTAGTAAAACTTCTCAAGGCGCTTACAACTGAGTGGCTTACTAGGTCACTTCAAAGGGCAGTTAAGAGTCAACCACGTTGGTGTGCGACTGGAGTCTCATATAGGCCAGACTTGGTAAAAGTGGCAAGTTTCCTTCCCTAAAGGATATTAGTGAACCAGTTGGGTTTTTATGACAATCCGACAACTTCACGGTCACTTTTACTGATACCAGCTAAAGCTTTGTGTAAGATGGATGACATCTCATTGCAGTTTACTGACACCAATTTCTTCCTGTCTGATACAAATCAACCTCAGATCTCGAGAAGGTTGTGGGTTTAAGTTCCAATCCAGGGCTTGAGCACACAATCTGGGCTGAGAATTCAGTGCACATTGTTGGAGGTATCATTTTTTGGATGAGACATTGAATCGCTTGCTTGTTCAGATGCACATAAAAGATCCCATGTCATTATTTGAAGGATGATTTCTCCCACTATCCTGACCAACATTCCTCCGTCAGCCAGCGCCACAAAAAAAATTAACTGATCAATGTGGAACTTCTTGTGTGCAAACTAACTCCACGTTTGCTGACCAAACAATGTTTACATTTCAAAAGTAATTCAATGGCAATTAAGTTTTTTGCGATCCCTGAGGGTGTGAGTGGTGCTATATAAATACAAGTTCTATGTTTCTTAATGGTTTTATTAGGCCATCCGTACATGCAACGCAAAATTTGGAATACTATTTGATTATCCACTTGCATTATACTCTTTGGGCACAAAATAGGAAAGAAAGAATGACTTACATTTATATCATGCCTTTCACAACCTCACGATGTCCCAAAGCGCTTTGCAGCCAGTTAAATACTTATGAAATGTAGTCACTGTTGTAATGTAGGAAACTCCCTTTAGCAAGCTTCCACAAACCACAATGAGATAATTACCAGATAATCTGTTTTAGTGATGTTGGTTGAGGAATAAATATTGGCCAGGACATGGAGAACTCACCTGCTCCTTTTCAAAAGAAGTGCCATTGGATCTTTTAGGTCCACCTGAGAATGGAAGACGGGACCTCAGTTTAACGTCTCATCTAACAGTGCAGCACTCCCTCAGTCAGACTAAATTTTGTGTTCAAGTTCCTGGAGTGGCACTGGAACCCACGACCTTCTGACTCAGGCGAGAGTGCTACCAATTGAGCCACGGCTGACAGTAGATAATATGCGCCACTGCATTTAATTTCTCAATTGAGGATATTTACGAAAATTAATCTTATGTATTTCATTCCAGTTCCTTGAGTCTACTCTTCACATCGTTTTAAAAGAGTAGTAGAAATCCTTTATTTAAAAAATGACAACAGTTACTAGATGATCCATAATAACACCCACAAATAAACATTAAATTACCAAAATACTTGCTAGTATTTTTAATAGGTTACAATCTTTTGCTGCTTCTGTAGTATCTAACAGTTGAGAACTTATTTTGATTTATTTTTTGTGAAGTGACTTTACCACAAAGCAACAATGTGAGAAAGCATGATTTGTGGTAGACTTTAGACATCAAGATTAGAAACATTCCATTCTATTAAGTTTCTGTAGTATTTCAGTATGAATTTTAGTTGTGAATTTTAGGAAACATAGCAAATGTAACCGTTTTAAATCTTAATGCAGCAGCATTTAATTTTTAAAACATTTCTGTATAGTTCATTAAAATAAGCTCCATTGTTGATATGTAAAACTATGGTGTTTTAATTTATTGATTGACTGTACCTGCCTTGGCCACAAGGAAAAAGCATAACTTTATATTTGGTTCATGGATAAGAGAATTGGGGGCTGATTTTCCTGAACTGCTGCAAGTCGTATCCAAAGGTTAAAACATGCCTGAGTGGTCGTATGTGTTAATAGAACTCAAATTTCCTGGGTCAGCTCATATGCATCATTAGGCACAGATCCAGTTGCAGTCCAGGTCAAGTGTAAGGAATACATTAATGGTAAGCGTGGGAGATCATGCATAAGTGAAATTTAAAGGGATGGGGAGAATTGAAGGTGTCACATTTAAGGACAAAAATTCTGAAAGCCTTTAGAAGGGCTCGAAAGGCATCTCAATCCAATAGTAGCTTTTGTTATGGTTGAAGGGGAAGGGATTAAGAAATGACAAAAATGATTGTAAAAGAAGCTCCATGTATAAGCTTGAGGCGAGAGCTGACCGATTCCGTCTTTCGCTGTGCCAGCCCTATGGCGCATATTAGCAGCAGGTGTCCTTTGAAGAGATGGCACAGCTCTGTATCTGGTTTTGTTCTGAAGCCTTCTGAAGAACCATCCAGCATAAAGGCTATTTAGACTATAGTGCCTGCTGTCACAACCTGAACATTTGGAACCCTGCGTGCAGTAATTCTGTGCCATAGGAGGATGCAGTCAGCTATCTGTGCAGGTATCAGCGGGTGGGCACAGACCCACCTCTAATGTATCATGACCTTGCATTAGGTATTAGCATTGATGACTGTAATGGTGCTGTGGGGGGAAAAAACAAAGCAGTTGGTGCAAAGTCTAATGAAAACCTATACTCCATGATGCTAAAGAAAATCTGACCAGAAATGGCCTTAAACTAGCAATAACAATTGTATCCCTTTTATATTTACTTAATTGCACTGCTTGTCACCCAGCAGATTAAACTGTTCCAAGTCCCATTTTTCCTTATTGGGATGCTCTGGAAACAAATGCAAATGGGGTATTCTGATGTGGGAAATTGGCCCCTTAATATTCACTCTGTAGTGATGGCCAGATCAGCCTGTGTGAAGATTTGGAGAAGATTTCCCAAGTAAGGTGGGATAATGCTATGGAGTATTTTGAAGAATAGGATGGGCATCTTGAAGTTGATTCCCTGTGATACAGGGAGCCAGTGGAGCTGGGAAGGAGCATGACGACTGACAAAAGGGACTTTGTGTGGGAAAATCCTTGGGCAGCTGAGTTCCAATTAGTTGAAGTTTGAATGGGGGGAGGGGATGGTGGGTGGAATCTGCAATGTATAATAAGTGGATATTTGAAAGTTAAAAAGGTTGAAAATTCAATTTGCGCTGATAACTTTCCAAATTGAACAATTATTGCATTAGTTATAGTGTTGACGTAACCACATTCCCTGAAATATTGGGCAATAAAACCATTGGAAGTGTTAAATGGACCTGTCCCATGATGTAGGTATTCAAATATTAAGAATTCGAAACAAAATCCCATTGTTAAAATTCCTGTCTTTACAGAAGTGTTAGATATTGCAAAAATTGCTTATCTTTTAAATATGTATGTACTTATGGGTATTTTAAAAATAAAACATTACTGTAAACTTTTGAAGAGCTCTATATCTTCATTGGGCATTTTGTTCCCATTTTGCTTATTTTTTTCCCACGTTTCTTGAATATGTTGAATTTTGCTGGGGTATAGTTCTACAGATGCTGACAGCCCTGCTGTACCTTGGTGACCACTGTTCATGTTCAAATCTAGATCATTGTCAGCAGCCTATTTGACTGGTGCCAGGGGCATTACAGCATAGCCCAATCGTGTCCTTGGAAATGTTCACAAATGCACAGTTGACATCAGTGGTTAATGAATAGTGATTTGGAATACATCTCTAGCCAAGGAGTAACAAAGCCAAATATAAGCCGCTTTTGCATTAGAGATTGGATAGTGGCAACCATGCAATTCTTCTTTTGTTGGCTGCACTCCTTAATGATGTTCCGCGAGCCAATGACAAGAAGACTAAAAGAAATGTGGGGCATGAACCTGCTGTCTGGTTAAAGCTTCTGCTTGTGTGAAGTAAATGCAAGATACTGGTTATGTGTATTTGTACTCTCAGAATGGTCCTCAATGGTTCATTTTAAATTCCCACCTTGTTGGGGTTTCACTGTGGTAGCCCAATGGAAGCCTTATAACCCTGGTGTTTCAGGAAGAAAGCTCCTCTGACTGTTTTGACTGTCATGGAATTACTTAGCTGCGTACCTGTGCAATAAGGAAGTCTTACTTTCACTGAAGTCCACAGCACTTGCAAAAGGTTTATGACTTTCCAGTATATCTAAATGAGGATGTGTTCCCAGGCCACCCAATCATAGAGAACATAAGAATTAGGAGCAGGAATAGGCCATAATTCTTATGTTCTCTATGATCAGGCGGCCTGGGAACATATCCTCATTTAGATACACTAGAGCCTGCATGGAGACGCGAACAATGTGACAGTGTAAAAGGAGCAGAAAATGGTGCACAGTCACAACCACCGAAGATAATATAAAAGTGCCAATATTCTACTAGCTGAAATAAGTTGAACAGTACAGCCAATGGTTAGGTTTAGCACCTTTCTGGTTTGTATGGCTCAATACAATTCCACCAATGTGCTTACTTGCTTTGGCATTGTTTGTGATAATACAATCGCCAATATTGTGATTCCACAGGTACGAATTTGAAAGAAAAGAAAAAACTTGGATTTATATATTACCTTAACGAGTGTCTGAGATGCCCAAGGTGCTTCACATATATGGAATTAGTTTGAAATGCAGGTGATTACGACACACATTTTGCCCACTGCAAGGGCCCATAAACAACAGCGAGAGGACAGTCAGTTAATCAGTTGATAATGTTGGTTTTGCGGGTCGCTTGTTAGCCAGGATACTAGGAGAACCCCCTGCTCCTCTTCAAATAATGCCATGGGAACTTTAGCATCCTTCTGAAGCACCAGGCCTTGGTTTAAAATTTCACCCAAAGGGTGACCTCTCCATTGCTGTAGCACTCCCTCAGTACTCTGCTGAAGCATCGGCATGGATTGTGTAGTCCAAGGTTCAACCCACAATCATCTGATTTAAATTTGAAAGTGCTACCAACTGAGCCAAGCTGATACCTGCCAAATAAAATAAAGAACATTTAAATTTTTTAAGTGATCTTCCCTTCTTTCCTTCCCCTCCTTCTGCTAGTGCCTTGGTGTGGTTGTGACCCTGAGCAGTGCCACCCTGCTAAGATCTGCTAATTTGCTGAGTTAATGAATCTCAACCAAGGTGATGGTGAAGAATTAGTAACTTAAAAGTGACAAAGGAAATATGAGCAAGTTTGAATAGGCTTGTGTCCATGGGAAGCATGCATGCTTATGGATACTGAATGAGAGTGGGTTCAGTGGCTCCCACGATCGAACAGCAGCTTGATGTTCTCAGGCAGTGCTCATGTAGTTGCACGATATGTCAACCTGGCCTAGAAATAAGGTGCAGGTGGTGAGGATAATTGACGTAAAGGATTGCTTCCCGAACACTTCTTCACACTAAACATACCCTCAGGATGGATAGAGATGCATCAACATTTAAAAAATAAAATCTTTAACATACAAACTATAAAAACAATAACTGAACCATGGAATATACAATGTTTTCTGGTCCTAATGAAAACCTTTATCGGGTCCTCCTCTCAGTATTGGTCAGCATTCTGTTGATGTATAATTTTTTTGCTATAAAAAACAAAATACAGCTGTAGTAATTAAAATAGCACAACATGTTAGTTTTTTATTGCTTTTTTTTCTATCACAATTTTAGATAATGTTTTTTATTTTTTTTTATATGAAGTTTCTCTGTGATTTTTGTCTACTGGTCTCTAATTGTGTTCAAATGGGTAGATGGACCATTACCCAGCTGATTTTATATATTCAAATAATTGATTTTAATGGGATGTTTCCAATGGTTTGGAAGGGATACAAATATATTTGGAGCTGTCAAAAAGATAAAACAAAGACTTGTGTTTATAGAGCGTCTTTCACGACCTCAGGGCGTCCCAACGTGCTTTACAACCAATGAAGTTCTTTTTTGAAGTGTAATCACTCTTGTAATGTAGGAATAAATGTTGAGAAACATCCCTTGTGGTGACCGCAATATAGTGCTTCTCAAGGCATCAACATATTTTGTTAATGCATATAGTCACAAATGGCAAATCTGGTCAGCAAATTTCTGAATCTTGTCAAATCCCAATTTGTGTCTCTCTCAGTGTAGCTTTTGCAGGACCTAAAATTAACATTTGAATCAGTGAATGCATTCTGATAAAGGTTCAGAATCCTCCTTCACATGCAACTTACTCCATAAATTCCACTTGACTCTATCAGATGAGTGCTCGTGGAACTGTGGCTACAAAGGTTTTCATAAACACATTCTAGTCCTGTTCCTACCTAAAAACCCTTTTGGGCAGAGATTCTGAATGTCACCTTAGCCACAAGTCTTACCGTGAGCAACTTTACCATCTTGGATCAACCTCTTGCCAGCTTGGCTTGCTTCCAGCAGTCCAAGGAACTTCTGCTCATAGACCCTGCTTTCACTCCAAGCAACAAGAAAATCACACTTCAGCACTCTTGCAATTTACTACAGCCTTCCCGACAACAAATGTGGACAGAATTTGTAGGAAATCTGTCAAGCAGCATATGCTATTAACCAATATTACCTGGAAGGAGGTATTGTGTTTCTTCCCTGTAGGCATACCCCTACCCACCTGTTTCCTCCACAACTAAAAGGAACCCTAGGCTGACCATTTGAAGGAGCAAATCCCAACTCCCACATTTCCTCAGCCAAGAAGATCTTGGTGCCATCCAAACCCATTAGCAACAAGATCTCTTGCTTTCCCCTTCCCCCATGTGACGTGAGCCTCCTGACCAGGACTGAGCCTGTTCCAGCCTACTAGTGTCCCTGCTGTAGAGTGTAGAACTGCATAGGTGTACAAGACCTTCAATGTATGTACTTGAGTATTGTATTAACTAAAAAACAACATATATTTTGTGCTCTACAGTGACATGAGAAAGCATGTAATAAGAACATAAGAAATAGGAGCAGGAGTAGGCCATTCGGCCCCTCGAGCCTGCTCCACCATTCAATAAGATCATGGCCTCAATTCCACTTTTCCACCTGTTCCCCATAACCCTTGACTCCCCTGCAGTTCAAAAATCTGTCTCTCGCTGCCTTGAATATATTCAATGACTCAGCCTCCACAGCTATCTGGGGTAGAGAATTCCAAAGATTCACGACCCTCTGAGAGAAGAAATTCCTCCTCATCTCCATCTTAAATGGGTGACCCTTTATTCTGAAACTATGCCCCCTGGTTCTAGATTCTCCCATGAGGGGAAACATCCTCTCAGCATCTACCCTGTCAAGTCCCCTCAGAATCTTATGTTTCAATAAGATCACCTCTCATTCTTCTAAACTCCAATGAGTATAGGCTCAACCTTTTCTCATAAGACAACCCCTTCATCCCAGGAATCAACCTAGTAAACCTTCTCTAAACTGCCTCCAATGCAAGTATATCCCTCCTTAAATAAGGAGACCAAAACTGTACGCAGTACTCAAGGTGTGGTCTCACCAACGCCCTGTACAGTTGTCGCAAGACTTCCCTACTTTTATACTCCATCCCCCTTGCAATAAAGGCCTACATTCCATTTGCCTTCCTAATTACTTGCTGTACCTGCATGCTAACTTTTTGTGTTTCATGTACGAGGACACCAGATCCCTCTGTACTGCAGCATTCTGTAGTCTCCATTTATATAATATTTTGCTTTTCTATTTTTCCTACCAAAGTGGATAACCTCACATTTTCCCACATTATACTCCATCTGTCAGATTTGTGCCCACTCGCTTAACCTATCTATATCCCTTTGCAGACTCTTTTGTGTCCTCTCACAACTTGCTTTTCCACCTATCTTTGTATCGTCAGCAAATTTGGCTACAGTACACTCGGTCCCTTCATCCAAGTCATTAATATAGATTGTAAATAGTTGAGGCCCCAGCACTGATCCCTGTGGCACCCCACTGGTTACAGTATGCCAACCTGAAAATGTCCATTTATCTCCACTTTCTGTTTTCTGTTAGTTAGCCAATCCCCTCTATCCATGCTAATATATTATCCCCAACACCATGAGCTCTTAACTTGTACAGTAACCTTTTATGTGGCACCTTATCGAATGCCTTTTGGAAATCCAAATACACGACATCTACTGGTTCCCCTTTATCCACCCTGCTCGTTACATCCTCAAAGAACTCTAATAAATTTGTCAAACACGATTTCCCTTTCATAAAACCATGTTGACTCTGCTTGATTGTATTATGATTTTCTAAATGTCCTGCTACTACTTCCTTAATAATGGATTCCAGCATTTTCCCAATGACAGATGTTAGGCTAACTGGCCTATAGTTTCCTGCTTTCTGTCTCCCTCCTTTCTTGAATATGGGCATTACATTTGCGGTTTTCCAATCCGCTGGGACCTTTCCAGAGTCTAGGGAATTTTGGAAGATTATAACCAATGCATCCACTATCTCTGCAGCCACTTCTTTCAGACCCTAGGATGCAGCCCATCAGGTCCAGGGGACTTGTCAGCCTTTAGTCCCATTAGTTTGCCTAGAACTTTTTCTATAGTGATGGTGATTGTTTTAAGTTCCTCCCTTTTGCCCCTTGATTTTCCACTATTATTGGGATGTTTTTAGTGTCTTCTACCATGAAGACAGATACAAAATATTTGTTCAAAGTCTCTGCCATTTCCTTGTTTCCCATTATTAATTCCCCAGTCTCATCCTCTAAGGGACCAATGTTTACTTTAACTCCTCTCTTCCTTTTTACATACTTGTAGAAGTTCTTACTGTCTGTTTTTATATTCCTTGCTAGTTTGCTCTCATAATCTATTTTCTCCCTCTTTATTATTTTTTTAGTCATCCTTTGCAAGTTTCTAAAAATTTCCCAATCTTCTGGCCAGCCACTAATCTTTGCAACATTGTATGCCTTTTCTTTCAATTTGATACCTGCCTTAACTTCCTTAGTAAGCCTCTGATGGTTCATCCTTCTCGTAGTCTTTCTTTCTCACTGGAATATATCTTTGTTGAGAGTTATGAAATATCTCCTTAAAAGTCTACCACTGCTTACCTACCGTCTTAACTTTTTATCTATTTTCCCAGTTCACTTTAGCCAACTCTGTCTTCATGTCCCATTAATTGCTTTTATTTAAGTTTAAGACACTAATTTCAGACCAAAGTTTCTCACCCTCAAACTGAATGTGAAATTCTATCATGTTATGATCACTCTTCCCTAGAGGATCCTTTACTATGAGATCATTAATTAATCCTGTCTCTTACTTCACCTGAGGAAGGAGCGATAGTTCCGAAAGCTTGTGATTTCAAATAAAACTGTTGGACTATAACCTGGTGTTGTGCGACCTCTCAATTTTGTCCACCCCAGTCCAACACCGGCATCTCCGCATCATGATCATTACACATTACCAGATCTAAAATAGCCTGAAATGAAATAAAGCAAAAAGAAACTCTTGACTGGCCAACTGTCCAATTCACAGCTTTGTTTTATTTCTGCCTGTTAATCCTACCCTATTTGTTTTGTAATATTTTGCAATAGGTTAAAGAAACTGAAAACTAACAGCATCTGACACAGATGGCATATATCCTAGAGTACTGAGACTCAGGAGGAAATCTGTGGGCAGTGGTTATCGTTTCAAAGGAATCATTGGAACTAATGACTGCAAGCAACAAAATACAGTGTCTATATGTTAAACGGGTGACAGTGCCGATCTAGGCAACTACAGCCCGTAAGGCTAACATCAGTAATGGGTGAAACAATTGGTGATAGCCACATGAATAAGTTTGATACAGTCTGGGATTCAGCACTGCTGAGCACTGACATCCAGCTTTACATTTTAGAAAGGCCCACTTCAGAGGTATGTAGGCAGAGTTTGAAAATATTGATTCAGAAATTGGCATCTCAGTTGAAGACAAATGGAATACAGAATACCTTTTAAAGTCACACTGAAGTGCTTGTTGGATAAATGTACAGCTAGGATCAGCAAGCCTTGGCTAAGTAAGAGTGATGTTAAAGGATAAACAGGACTACAGACCCAACCACTTAAACAGCCCACGTTTAAATCGGCTAAATAGCGCTACCCAGGGAACGGTGTAGTGGTAACGCCACTGGGCGAGTAATCCAGAGGCCTAGACTAATGATCCAGAGACGTGAGTTCAAATCCCACCACGGCAGCTGGGGAATTTAAATTCAGTAAATCTGGAATAAAAAGCTAGTATCAGTAATGGTAACCATGAAACTATCGGATTGTTGTAAAAACCCATCTGGTTCACTAATGTCCTTTTAGGGAAGGAAATCTGCCGTCCTTATGTGACTCCAGACCCACTCTTAACTGCCCTCTGAAATGGCCCAGCAAGCCACTCAGTTGTAACAAACCACTACGAAAAACAATAATAAGAATGAAACCGGCCGGACCACCCGGCATCGACCTCTGCACCGGCTACAGACACTGCAATGGCACAACCAGCCCAGTCGACCCTGCAAAGTCGTCCTCACCAATATCTGGGGACTTGCCCCAAAATTGGGAGAGCTGTCCCACAGACTAGTCAAGCACCAGCCTGATATAGTCATACTCACAGAATCATACCTTTCAGCCAATGTCCCAAACTCCTCCATCCCTGGGTACGTCCTGTCCCACGGCGGCACAGTGGTATACAGTCGGGAAGGAGTGGCCCTGGGAGTCCTCAACATTGACTCCGCACCCCATGAAGTCTCATGGCTTCAGGTCAAGCATGGGCAAGGAAACCTCCTGCTGACTACCACCTACTGCCCTCCCTCAGCTGATGAATCAGTACTCCTCCATGTTGAACAGCACTTGGAAGAATCACTGAGTGTAGCAAGGGCACAGAATGTACTCTGGGTGGGGGACTTCAATATCCATCACCAAGAGTGGCTCGGTAGCACCACTGCTGGCCGAGTCCTGAAGGACATAGCTGCCAGTCGGGGCCTGCGACAGGTGGTGAGAGAACCAACACGAGGCAAAAACCTACTTGACCTCATTCTCACCAAGTGGGGATGTTCGCTGATGACTGCAGAGTGTTCAGTGCCATTCACAACTCCTCAGATGATGAAGCAGTCCATGCCCGCATGCAACAAGTCCTGGACAACATTCAGGCTTGGGCTGATAAGTGGCAGGTAACATTTGCGCAACAGAAATGCCAGGCAATGACCATCTCGAACAAGGGAGTGTCTACCATTGTCCCTTGACATTCAACGGCATTACCATTGCCGAATCCCCCACCATCAACTTCCTGGGCAGTCACCATTGACCAGAAACTTAACAGGACTAGCCACATAAATACTGTGGCAACAAGAGCAGGTCAGAGGCTAGGTATTCTGCGGCGAGTGTCTCACCTCCTGACTCCCCAAAGCCTTTCCACCATCTACAAAGCACAAGTAAGAAGTGTGATGGAATACTCTCCACTTGCCTGGATGAGTGCAGCTCCAACAACACTCGAAGCTCGACACCATCCAGGACAAAGCAGCCCGGTTGATTGGCACCCCCATCCACCACCTTAAACATTCACTCCCTCCACCACCGGCGAACCGTGGCTGCAGTGTACACCATCTTCAAGATGCACTGCAGCAACTCGCCAAGGCTTCTTTGGCAGCACCTCCCAAACCCGCAACCTCTTCCACCTAGAAGGACAAGGGCAGCAGGCGCATGGGAACACCACCACCACCACCAAGTTCCCCTCCAAGTCACACACCATCCTGACTTAAAAGTATATCGCCGATCCTTCATCGTCGCTGGGTCAAAATCCTGGAACGAGCGAAAAGTATAAAAACGGATTCTAAAAGCTTCTATAGGTACGTGAAAAGGAAAAGACTGGGAAAGGTAAATGTAGGTCCTTTACAGTCAGAGACGGGAGAATTTATAATGGAGAATGAGGAAATGGCAGAGAAATTAAATAAATACTTTGTTTCTGTCTTCACGGAGGAAGACACAAAAAATCTCCTAGAAATACAAGAAAACCAAGGGTGTGGCAAGAATGAGGAACTTAAAGAAATTATTATTAGTAAAAAAACAGTACTAGCAAAATTAATGGGACTAAAAGTCGATAAATCCCAAGGACCGGATGACCTACATCCTAGGGTTTTGAAAGAGGTGGCCATTGGGATAGTGGACGCATTGGTTGTCATCTTCCAAAATTCTATAGATTCTGGAACGGTTCCTGCAGATTGGAGGATAGCAAATGTAACCCCACTATTTAAGAAAGGAGGGAGAGAGAAAACGGGGAACTACAGACCTGTTGGCCTCACACCAGTAGTTGGGAAAATGATGGAATCTATTATAAAGGATGCAATAACTGGGCACTTAGAAACTAAATAGTAAGATTGGGCAGAGTCAACATGGATTTATGAAAGGGAAATCCTGTTTAACAAACCTATTGGAGTTCTTTGAGGATGTAACTAGTGGAGTTGACAAAGGGGAACCAGTAGATGTGGTGTATTTGGATTTTCAGAAGGCCTTCGATAAGGTCCCACACAAGAGGTTGGTGAACAAAATTAGGGCACATGGAATTGAGGGTAATATACTAGCATGGATTGAGAATTGGTTAACAGAAAACAAAGAGTAGGGATAAATGGGTCTTTTTCGGGGTGGCAGGCAGTGACTAGTGGGGTACTGCAAGGATCGGTGCTTGGGCCCCAGCTATTCACAATCTATATCAATGATTTGGATGAGGGGACTAAATGTAACATTTCCAAATTTGCTGATGACACAAAGCTAGGTGTCAGTTGTGAAGAGGATGTGAAGAAGCTTCAAGGGGATCTCAACAGGCTCAGTGAGTGGGCGAGAACATGGCAGATGGAATATAATGTGGATAAATGTGAAGTTATCCACTTTGGTAGAAAAAACAGAAAGGCAGAGTATTTCCTAAATGGTGGAAGATTGGGGAATGTAAATGCTCAAAGGGACCTGGGTGTCCTTGTACATGAGTCACTGAAAGTGAATGTTCAGGTGCAGCAAGCAATTAGGAAGGCAAATGGTATGCTGGCCTTCATTACAAGAGGATTTGAGTACAGGAGTGAAGAAGTCTTACTCCAATTATATAGGGCCTTGGTGAGACCACACCTGGAGTACTGTGTACAATTTTGGTCTCTTATTACAGGGCTTTATAGGGTGGATGCTGGGAGAATGTTTCCCTTGGCTGGGGAGTCTAGAACCAGGGGCCACAGTCTCAGGATAAAGGGTAGGCCATTCAGGACTGAGATGAGAAGAAATTTCTTCACACAGAGGGTGGCGAATCTTTGGAATTCTCTACCCCAGAGGGCTGTGGAGGCTCAGTCATTGGGTATATTCAAAACAGAAGTCAATCGATTTCTGACTAGTAAGGGCATCAAGGGATATGGCGGTAGAGCCGGTGAATGGAGTTGAGGCAGAAAATCAGCCATGATCTCATTGAATGGCGGAGCAGGCTCGAAGGGCTGAATGGCCTACTCCTGCTCCTATTTCTTATGTTCTTATGTCCCTACTGTGGAAGTACCTTCACCACACGGACTGCAGCAGTTCAGGAAGGCGGCTCACCACCACCTTCTCGAGGGCAATCAGGGATGGGCAAGAAATGCTGGCCTTGCCAGTGACGCCTACATCCCATAAACGAATTTAAAAAAGAAAAATACATTTGCCATTACCATTATTGTCAATAACAAAATTGCTGCTTACAGTGTGTTAAGCACACCAGCTATTTTGGGTAGACACAGGTGCTCTGAGTAGTTTGCTTCTCATAAAGGTGCAATTACCTATTTTCCATCTCGGTTATGGAATCGCACTGGGAATTCAACTAAAGAGAAGCTGGACAAAGTTGACTGTCCTCTTTGGGCAGCATCAGTTTGGAAGTGCAAGTGAGGAGTATGTGGTTCTCTTCCTGCTCCCGCATCGTTACCTCTGGTGTCCCCGAAGGATCTATCCTTGGCCCCCCTCCTATTTCTCATGCTGCCCCTTGATGACATCATCCGAAAACACAGCATCAGTTTCCACATGTACGCTGACAACACCCAGCTCTACCTTGCCACCACCACTCTCGACCCCGCCACTGTCTCTAAATTGTCAGGCTGCTTGTCCGACATCCAGTACTGGATGAACAGAACTTTCCTCCAATTAAATATTGGGAAGACCGAAGCCATTGTCTTCGGTCCCCACCACAAACTCCGTTCCCTAGCCACCAACTCCATCCCTCTCGCTAGCATCTGTCTGAGGCTGAACCATACTGTTTGCAACCTTGGTGTCATGTTTGACACTGAAATGAGCTTCCGACCACACATCCACACCATAACTAAGACCGTCTATTTCCACCTCCATAACATAGCCCGTCTCCGCCCCTGCCGCAGCTCATCTGCTGCTGAAAAATTCATCCATGCCTTCGTTACCTCTAGACTTGACTATTCCATTGCACTCCTGGCTGGCCTCCCATGTTCTACCCTACGTAAACTTGAGGTCATCCAAATCTCGGCTGCCTGTGTCCTAGCTCGCCCCAAGTCCCGTTCACCCATCACCCCTGTGCTCACTGATCTACATTGGCTCCCGGTTAAGCAACGCCTTGATTTTCAAAATTCTCATCCTTGTTTTCAAATCCCTCCAGGGCTTCGCCCCTCCCTATCTCTGTAATCTCCTCCAGCCCCATAACCCCCTCCGAGATATCTGCGCTCCTCTAATTCTGCCCTCTTGAGCATCCCTGATTTTAATTGCTCAACCATTGGTGCTTTCACCTGCCTAGGCCCCAAGCTCTGGAATTCCCTCCCTAAACCTCTCCGCCTCTCTACCTCTCTTTCCTCCTTTAAGACGCTCCTTAAAACCTACCTCTTCAACCAAGCTTTTGGTCATCTGCCCTAATTTCTCCTTATGTGGCTCAGTGTCACATTTTGTTTTATGACATTCCTGTGAAGTGCCTTGGGATGTTTTACTACGTTAAAGGCGCTATATAAAGTTGTTGTTTTTCTATGCCTTGTCCCGTCAGTGTGAGGATCCACTGGGAAGGGTACAGTAACCTTCAGAAATATGCTAAGAGAGTCGTTAGAGAGATCAAACTGAAATTGGAAATGAAAAAAGTATACAGGAAATTTTTCCAGTACTACAACAGCAAAAGGTCCGTCAAAGAAGAAGTGACAGCTTTAACGGATGCTAACCAGGGCATAACTAAGGATGAAATAAGGATAGTTAAAATACTTAACGACTACTTAAATACTCATGAAGAAAATTATAGTACCGTGCCCTAAACAATCTGATAATCCAAGTATACTTATGGACTTTGACATTCATGAGCTGAAGAACATAGACAGGCTTAACAGGACTCAAAAGCAAACGCATCCCGTGGAGATGATGTATTTATCCCAGTGTGCAAAGGCAAAGCATATATTTTGTGAACTGATGACAGCCATAATGAGAGATTTATTGAATACTGGGAAGGTTTCACTGGATTGGAAACGATACCCATATTCAAAAAAGATAACTGTACAATTTTGGTCTCCTTACCTAAGGAAGGATATACTTGCCATAGAGGGAGTGCAACGAAGGTTCACCAGATTGATTCCTGGGATGGCGGGACTGTCGTATGAGAAGAGATTGAGTAAACTAGGCCTGTATTCTCTTGAATTCAGAAGAATGAGAGGGGATCTCATTGAAGCATACAAAATTGTTACAGGGCTTGATAGGGTGGATGCTGGGAGAATGTTTCCCTTGGCTGGGGAGTCGAGAACCAGGGGCCACAGCCTCAGGATAAAGGGTAGGCCATTCAGGACTGAGATGAGAAGAAATTTCTTCACAGCGGGTGGTGAATCTTTGGAATTCTCTACCCCAGAGGGCTGTGGAGGCTCAGTCATTGGGTATATTCAAAACAGAAGTCGATAGATTTCTGACTAGTAAGGGCATCAAGGGATATGGCGATAAGGCCGGTGAATGGAATTGAGGCAGAAGATCAGCCATGATCTCACTGAATGGCGGAGCAGACTCAAAGGGCCGAATGGCCTACTCCTGCTCCTATTTCTTAAGTTCTTATAACAAATATGATCCAGGAAACTACTTAACCATTCATCTTGCTTCAATAAATAGCTGATTGACTTTTTTTTGAAAGATGTATTCTCAGGTGGACTTTGGTAAAGGCTGTGACGTGGTGTATCTGGACTTTCAGAAAGCTTTCGAGTAAATTTATCATGCAAGGATGCTACATAAACACCAAGAAGTGCAGGGTAAAATTATGTAATTGGTAAAGGAAAGCATTCAGAAAGCGATTGATGATTGAATGGACGAAGAATTTCTGAATGAAGTGCCCCAAGGATCATTGGTGGGATCCCAAATGTTTGTCGTTTGCAAAAACCAGCATTTATATAGCATTTTTCAGTTGGAGGAAATTTTGGCTCATTCACAGCTTGATGTCTGAGCATAGAAGTGATAATAGGTTGATGGAGATTGTAAAACTGGATGTCATTAGCATAGAGAAGCTGACTTTGCACAAACAGTGTAACATACAGTGCTAAATCAGTAGTGCTTTGAGTGTTGTGTAGTTTTGGCTACCAAACCATAGGGGAAGCATTCAAGACCAAGAACTGGTATGGAGTGGAGCCTCAAGGCTGATTCCCAGCATCAGAAAATTGAGCTTTGAAGGAACATCAAGAGAAAATGGGGCTCTGTAGACTTGAAAGACAGTGTCTGAAAGGGAATGTCACAGATGTAAATAAGATATTAAGCTTACAGACAAGGGTAATTTGGAGCATTACTTGAAGGCAAGCTGTGAACACCCACACCGTTAACTATGGATTTCCCCAAGGATTCCCTCCTATTTCTCACCTACTTGCTGCCTCTCGGCAGCATCATCCATAAGCACGACGTCCGGTTTCACATGTATGCTGATGACACCCAGCTCTACCTCATCACCACCTCTCTCGATCCTTACACTGTCTCTAAATTGTCATCGGAACACAGGAACAGGAGTAGGCTGTTCTGCCATTCGATGAGATCATGGCTGATCTGCGCTCTAACTCCATATAACTGCATTTGGCCCATATCCCTTAATACCATTGGTTAACAAAAAGCGATTAATCTCCGATTTAAAATTAACAATTGATTTAGCATCAATTGCCATTTGCAGAGGAGAGTTCTAAACTTCTACCACCCTTTGTGTGTAGAAGTGTTTCCTAATTTCACTCCTGAACGGTCTGGCTCTAATTTTTAGACTATGCCCCCCAGTCCTAGAATCCCCAACCAGTAGAAATAGTTTCTCTCTATCTACCCTATCTGTTCCCCTTAATATCCTGAAAACTTTGATCCGATCACCACTTAACCTTCTAATTTCTTGGGAATACAACCCTAATTTGTGTAATCTCTCCTCGTAACAACCCTTGAAGTCCGGGTATCATTCTGGTAAACCTATGCTGCACTCCATCCAAGGCCAATATATCCTTCCTAAGGTATGGTGCCCAGAACTGCTCACAGTACTCCAGATGTGGTCTAACCAGGGATTTGTTTAGCTGCAGCATAACTTCTGCCCCCTTGTACTCTAGTCCTCTAGATATAAAGGCCAGCATTCCATTAGGCTTTTTGATTATTTTCTGTACCTGTTCATGACATTTTAATGATCTATGTACCCGAACCCCCAAGTCTCTTTGGACATCCACTGTTTTTAGCGCTTTACCATTTAGAAAGTACCCTGTTCTATCCTTTTTAGGTCCAAAGTGGATGACCTCGCATTTGCTTACATTGAAATCCATTTGCCACAGTTTTGCCCATTCACTTAATCTATCAATATCCCTTTGTAATCAGACTGCTTGTCCAACATCCAGTACTGGATAAGCAGAAATTTCCTCCAACTAAGTATTGGGAAGACCGAAGCCATTGTCTTCGGTGCCCACCACAAACTCCGTTCCCTAGCCACCGACAGCATCCCTCTCCCTGGCAGCTGTCTGAGACTGAACCAGACCATTCGCAACCTTAGTGTTGTATTTGACCCTGAGATGAAGTTTTGACCACCTATGTGCCATCACCAAGACTGCCTACTTCCACCTCTAACGTTGCCCGACTCCACCCCTGCCTCAGCTCATCTGCTGCTGAAACCCTCATCCATGCCTTTGTTACCTCCAGTCTTGACTATTCCAACACTCTCCTGGCCGGCCTCCCATCTTCCACCTTCCATAAACTTGAGCTCATCTAAAACCCTGCTGTCCATATCCTAACTCGCACCAAGTCCCGTTCACCCATCACCCCGTGCTCACTGAACTGCATTGACTCCTGGTCCAGCAGTGCCTCAATTTCAGAATTCTCATCCTTGTTTTCAAGTCCCTCCATGGCCTCGCCCCTCCCCATTTCTGTAACCTCCTCCAACCGTACAACCCTTCGAGATTTCTGCAACCTCCAATTCTGGTCTCTTGTGCATCCCCTATTTTATTCACTGCACCATTGGTGGCCGTGCCTTCAGCTGCCTAAGCCCTATACTCTGGAATTCCCTCTCCACCTCTTTTTTTTAGACACTACTTAAAACCTACCTCTTTGACCAAGCTCATCTCCTTATGTGGCTTAGTGTCAAATGCAAGTTGTTGTGACAGTAGAACAAGGATGCATGTGTTCAAACTGGTGATAGATAAACTTAGGACTGATGTGAGGAAAAATCCTTTGTATACAAAGAGTAATCAATATTTTAAATAAAATGAGAGGGGAAAATCTTGTCATTCAGGTGCCAGTTGTTTGCTGTAATGGGGAACGCATGAATGTTGTGTTAGTCTTGTGAACTTGCAAGAAGCATTCAGAGTGGATTTAGAAGGGCAAGATCCTGCCTGACAAACAATGTTACAAATAAAGTAAATAGTGAACTCCATCGTTCTTTGCATTTCCAAAAGCTTTTGATAAAATTTTATGTAAAAGGTGTATAATTAAATTAAAAGCAATGAAGATGCTGTGACCATGAGACTGGAAGAGAAGATAAGGTAAAGGAGGACCTCATTGACCTGTACAAAATAGGAAATGGTACATGGAAGATAAACCTAGAATATTGTTTCCAAGCAAGTGTCATCAGCATGCCAGAGGATAGAAATTTAAATTGGTTACTATTTTTTTGAAAAGAAATGTTAGAAAGAATTCCTTTACTGAAAGGATGATAAATATTTACAATAATTTGCCAAAAAATGGTAGAAACAGACATGAGTGTTCAAAATGCAATTAGATATTGGGCTGGGCGTTTTAAGTTACTGGAGAGCTGAATGTTCTTTGTGTCCATGCATAAGCTGTACTACATTTCGCACTTGTTCCTCATTTACTAATAATTTGCAGTAATAGTTTGGAGGACGAATTCATGGAATGTATGCAAGATAGTTTTCTAGATCAGTATGTTGAGGAACCAACCAGGGAACAGACTATTTTAGATCTAGTATTGTGCAACGAGAAAGGGTTAATTAATAACCTTGTAGTAAAGGGGCCTTCAGGGAAGAGTGACCATAATATGATAGAATTTTATACTGAGTTTGAAAGTGATTTAGTTAAATCCGAAACTAGGGTCTTAAATCTAAACAAAGCAAACTATGTAGCTATGAGGGGCGAGTTGGCTAAGGTAGATTGGGAAACTACATTAAAAGGTACGATAGTAGAGAAGCGATGGCTAGCATTTAAAGAATTAATACATAATTTACAACAAATATGCATTACTTTAAGGCACAAAAACCCCACAGGAAAAATGGTCCAACCGTGGCTAACGAGAGAAGTTATAGATAGTTTTAGATCAAAGGAAGAGGCTTATAATGTTGCTAAAAAGAGTAGTAAGCCTGAGGATTGGGAGGATTTTAGAATTCAACAAAGGAGGACCAGGAAATTGATAAAGAAATATAGAATATGAGAGTAAACTAGCGAGAAACATAAAAACAAACTCTAAAAGCTTCTATAGGGATGTAAAAAGGAAAAGATTAGCGAAAGTAAATGTGGGTCCCTTACAGGCTTTGACAGGAGAAGTTATAATGGAGAATAAGGAAATGGCAGAGAAATTAAACAAATACTTTGGGCTGGATTTTCAATGACCCGTGGAGTCGAGTTTGGAGGCGTGTGGGGGGTTAAAGTTGCAGATTTGGGGGTCCCGACTCCATTCCGCCTCCACGCAATTTTGACAAAATTGGTCGCGGGGTTCCCGACTCCGTCCCGCCTCCAAGAGGGGTGAGAGGCCATTAAAGCCCTTAAGCCCTAAATTGGCTCTGTAATGCCATTTTGAAACGTTTTAGCTAGTTTAACCCTTTTCCGACGTGAAGTACGCCTGATGTGAAACACGCCAGTGAAACCTGGCGGGAGCACAAGTGGATAGCTGACTATTACAACGGAGATGTGATGAAGGTAGTAGTAGTATTAGGTCTGAAAGTCGCCTCTGATGCTGGTGCATTGAATGCCTTCAGAGACTGCCTGGGAGGACTTGGTTGCAAAAAAAATTGTCTCTCTCTCTCTCTCTGTCTCTCTCTCTCTGTCTCTCTCTCTCTGTCTCTGTCTCTCTCTCTCTGTCTCTCTCTCTCTGTCTCTCTCTCTCTGTCTCTCTCTCTCTGTCTCTCTCTCTCTGTCTCTCTCTCTCTGTCTCTCTCTCTCTGTCTCTCTCTCTCTGTCTCTCTCTCTCTGTGTCTCTCTCTCTCTCTGTCTCTCTCTCTCTCTGTCTCTCTCTGTCTCTCTCTCTCTGTCTCTGTCTCTCTGTCTCTCTGTCTCTCTGTCTCTCTCTCTCTGTCTCTCTGTCTCTCTGTCTCTGTCTCTCTGTCTCTGTCTCTCTGTCTCTGATGCTGCTCATTTTGCATCCAGGTCCTATCACAGCAAAGGCCAGGCAGTCTCTGACCTGCAATGACATCATCAGAGGCGACTTTCAGACTGAAACCACTAATTGGTTCTTAGGTTCCCACATGCTGGAACTCAATTGCCCAATTAAGTGAAAATTGCATCAATCTCCCACATCCAATTGCAGGCGGGTGGATAACACGAAATGCGGATGACACGACCCCAACCCGCCCCAGTATCAAAATCCAGCCCTTTGTGTCTGTCTTCACGGAAGAAGACGCAAAAAACTTCCTGGAAATAGTGGAGAGCCAAGGGTCTAACGAAAATGAGGAACTGAAAGAAATTAGTATTAGTAAAAAAAAAAATAGTACTGCAGAAATTAATGGGATTGAAAGCCGATAAATCCCCTGGACCTGATGGCCGACATCTTAGGGTTTTGAAAGAGGTGGCTATAGAGATAGTGGATGCATTCGTTGTCATTTTTCAAAATTCCATAGATTCAAGAACGGTTCCTGTGGATTGGAAGGTAGCAAATGTAACCCCACTATTTAAGAAAGGAGGGAGAGAGAAAACGGGGATCTACAGACCAGTTAGCATGACATCAGTAGTAGGGAAAATGCTAGAATCTATTATTAAGGACGTGGTAACAGGGCACTTAGAAAATAATAATAGGATTGGGCAGAGTCAACACGGATTTATGAAAGGGAAATCGTGTTTGACGAATCTGTTCAAGTTTTTTGAGGTTGTAACTAGCAGAACAGATAAGGGGGAACCAGTGGATGTGGTGCATTTGGATTTTCAGAAGCCATTCGATAAGGTGCCACACAAGAGGTTATTAAACAAAATTAGGGCTCATGGGGTTGGGGGTAATATACTAGCATGGATTGAGGATTGGTTAATGGACAGAAAACAGAGTAGGAATAAACGGGCCATTTTCGGGTTGGCAGGCTGTAACTAGTGGGGTACCGCAAGGATCAGTGCTTGGGCCTCAGCTATTCACAATTTATATCAATGATTTGGATGAGGGGACCAAATGTTATATATCCAAGTTTGCTGCTGATACAAAGCTGGGTGGGAATGTAAGTTGTGAGGAGGATGCAAAGAGGCTTCAAGGGGATATAGACAAGCTAAGTGAGTGGGCAAGAACATGGCAAATGGAATATAATGTGGAGAAATGTGAAGTTATTCACTTTGGTAGGAAAAGTAGAAAAGCAAGAGTATTTTTTAAATGGTGAGAGATTGGGAAATGTTGGTGTTCAGAGGGACTTGGGTGTCCTTGTACACTAATCACTAAAAGTTAACATGCAGGTACAGCAAGCAATTAGGAAAGCAAATGGTATGTTGGCCTTTATTACAAGAGGATTTGAGTATAAGAGTAAAGACATCTTCCTGCAGTTATATTGGTCCCTGGTGAGACCACATGTGAAGTATTGTGTACAGTTTTGGTGGTCTTACCTAAGGAAGGATATACTTGCCATAGAAGGAGTGCAACAAAGGTTCACCAGAGTGGTTCAATGGAGGGGGGAGGGGATTGCCCTATGAGGAGAGATTCAGTAGACTAGGCCTATATTCTCTAGAGTTTAGAAGAATGAGAGGTGATCTCATTGAAACATACAAAATTCTTACAGGGTTTGACAGGGTAGATGCAAGGAGGATGTTTCCCCTGGCTGGGGAGTCTAGAACCAGGGGTCACAGTCTCAGAATAAGGGGTCGGCCATTTAGGATTTAGATGAGGAGAAATTTCTTCACTGAGGGTGGTGAATCTTTGGAATTCTCTACCCCAGAGGGCTGTGGAGGCTCAGTCGTTGAGTATATTCAAGACCGAGATCGATAGACTTTTGGATATTAAGGGATATGGGGATAGTGCGGGAAAGTGGAGTTGAGGTAGAAGATCAGCCATGATCTTATTGAATGACGGAGCAGGCTCGAAGGGCCAAATGGCCTACTACTGCTCCTATTTCTTATGTTCTTATGCCGTATTGCTGTATGAACCAAGACTGTAATCAATGCTTCAATATTATGGGGTGCAGTCTAACAACTGGAGCAACAGACAGCTGCATACTTGAAATTTGCAGTTTGCAATTTGGTTTCTGGCCACTTGGCTATCTCACTCAGTAACTTGGAAAATTGTGCAGGCCAATCAGCGAAAAACTGCATCTCTGTCTGTATAGGCTCCCCATGACCAGAAACGATGGCAGCATTTATATTTGCTTTTAAGAGAATTTCTACCCTTTGGAGGCACTGACTAAAGCCATCTCTTTAGTTACACTTAAGATTGACATAATTGTAGCTCAATAGTTGTGTGTGTGTGTGTGTATATTTTATATATATATATATATTATAGAAAAAGAGCTTTGATAAGGAAGGAATGGTACCTCGGGCCGTGCCAGTTGGTTTATTTACATAGTATTGCATAGTATTTACAGCACAGAAACAGGCCATTCGGCCCATGCTCCACATGAGCCTCTTCCCATCGTTCTTCATCTAACCCCATAATTTAATAAATTATTGATGCAGTCTTTGCTGATTAGGTCAGACTGTTGTCAAGCTTTGCCCCAAAATAATTTACTGTCTTCACATGCTAAATCCAACAACCACAAAGTGGTATCCAGAGTTGATATTAAGGTGGCAAGCAGTGGTTATGGTTTTCGATAGATTAGGATTTGGATATTACTTTTTCAAATAGTGGTCAACCACCTACAAGTCTGGTGTTAGCACTTTATTCCACTCTTCAAAAGTGATAGCCTGATGAACAAGGTATGTTTCTTGAGTTCGTATACTTTCTTGACGTAGTTCTAGGAATATCAGCAGTATGAAGGTTAAAAAGCATTGCTCCAAGAACAGAGTCCTGTAGACCATTACAGAAGTAATGAGGAGGACAAGCATAGTCATGCCCAAATCAACCTGGGTTTGCATCTGTTTTTTCGTCTCTCCCGGGAGGTCACATGGTTTTGTGTATATATTGTGGAGAGTGTATATATTGTGAGGCACAAGCTGTCATAATTGTGGGCGACAGGCTGGATGGACAAGAGGGTCTTTTCCTGTCCGTCATTGTTATGTAACTGCCAAAACCTCCAAATGTGGTTGGTAAGAAGAACGCAAAGGAAAAAAATCCTCTTTTAGTTGGCACTAACCTGAGACTTTATATAGAGTTCAGCCAGCAAACCTGTGTCATAAGCAGATGGCAATTCATTAATGATGGTACTGTCTTTGCTCCGTGTTCAAAAAAAAATCTTTGTGGATTTTCTCAGTACTTATTGATTTCAGTTTTCTGAACTTGGCCAGTACTGGGTCATAAAAGGTTCTCAATGATGCTGTTCATTTTATTTAAGAAAAACAGTCGCTCCATTAATGTACTGAATCCACATCTTTTTTCACTGCTGTAAAACTGGGCTGCATATAGTGACACCACTATTCCCGGCTAGAATGAAGATGATTGGATTATTTCCCCATCAATCAATCCTGCTGTAAGTGACAGGGATTTTACGCACATAATTTGTAAATAACTATTCTCCTGTATTTTGCTGGAGAAATAATCAAATTGTATTTTGGAGCTACCCTCCACTCACTGCATTTTTCTGGAGAAATCATCCTGCTTTTATCAGGAGATGTTGCTATGGTTTTGAACATTATTTCTGCTGGCTGTAGTTTGTAGAGACTTTTTAAATAGACTCTGTAGACTGTTTGCTGTAGTGTGTTTAAATAGACATTGTTTTTGGTAAAATAGACTGTTTGCTGTGAGTCCTGCCTTAAGTCCCACTCCATCTCCAACTCATTGGCTGACACAGTGCAAATCATTGGCTGACACACTGGTGTCAATAGACACTGGTTAAATGGTGTGCTTCAACTCTGCTTGGTTCTGTACAGAACAAAATGTAGCTCTGATTTCAAACAGATTTAGCTGCCAAAGAAACAAACTTCATGTTGCTTCCTGAGCTATTAACAATGTTCCTTGTAAAGTATTGAATGTGATCTTGTTAACCATTAAATGTGCTTATGAATCAGTCCATTAACTTAAAGCAATTTATTGTTCCAGAGATACTGTAGGTGTGGCAAAAAATACTTGCAATTTCTTCCTATCTTTTAAATAATTTTGAATTGGCCATTGATTTGTTGTGAAATCTAAGCAATATCCTACAGTCATTTATTGAAATGGAAATTAAATTATTTGAAGTAAAATATAATTAGAAAACTGGGAAATACAAGCCAACCAGTACATCTGAGAGGTATTACTACAAAATGCAGTGTTTGTGGAGTACTTGCAAGAGGAGCCCCATATAAGGTATCTGTACTCCTCTATAAACAAAACCTGGAGCTCTTGCCGTGGTACTGCCCTTTTATAAACCTATGACAGTATAAGTCTAAACTTCTTTTTACTGATATTGGCTTTAAAAAAGAAAGGACCTGTATTGTATTTGTCCTTAAGTAACAGAAATTAAATGCAGTTGCTGATGTCTTGAGCCTTGGTTGAACTACAGATATCTAGTTGATGACATGTTTGTATCCCCAGCACTAAGTTTCACATTCCAGAGGTTTCTTACTGGTGATAGCCAGCAAGTTCTTGGATTTAGTTTTAGATTCAAAATAGCAGTTCACAATTCAGTGCAGGCCATTACATCATTTCACCCACATCTATGAAATAATTGACGAAGACTTGGAAATCCTAAGTGGCACAAGTTTGAATGGCTTTTTCACAAGATAGAACCTTCAAAATGCACTCAAATATGCAATAATTTATTATATAAATGTTCATGTTCCAGACTTTATTTTTCAATGTGGTTAGGTTAAGCAATTAACTGGTTAGATGGTGTATTTATAGTCATTGATAAGGAAAGTGGATGTTATGTTGTAAAGCACTATAACAAGTCTGCAGGGAAAGTTGACACATTATTGCAATCAAAAATCTTAACCCTCATATAATTGAAATATTCAAATTGTTGCCTGCTGTGTCTCAAAGATATCATTGAATGTACATAAATAACATCTTATTTACTGATGTGTTTTTAAAAAAAAAAATTAGTTCCTTGAATATCAGGTGTTGGCACACCTGGGGCTGAACCTTAACTCACAAGCAGGTGGGTTGGGGTCGGGTCAGAGGAAAAAATTCAAAAAATCTGAAACAGGAACCCAACCTGCCTCAAATTCACCCACTTCAGGTTTTAACGGCGACGGGATGAGGGGCGGGCGACCAATTTGCTCACGGGAGGCAAGTTGGTCATTTTAAATATTATAATGAGGCTGCCTGCCTTCACTTTAACAGTTGTTCTATTTTTAACTCCTGTTGGCTGGGTTTCGCAGGCCTTCGGGAAAGCCGGCAGATGAAAGGAGGCAAGAAGGGCTGGATCCATCAGGTAATCGCCTTTACAGCACTGCTTGTGGGCCAGGAGGAGCAGGAGTGTTTCTTCCAGGCCCAACAAGCTACCCAGTAAACGCCCTGCCCCATCCCGAACTGTCTGCTCCCCCCAACCACAATTGGACCCACCTGACCACCATCTGCTCCCCCTGACCTCCATTGGAACCCCCCATCCCCACTAGACTTACCAGCCCTCCTGGCAGGTTTTAGTCATGGTGGGAATAAGTGGGGCGAAGGTGGGAAATATTGCGTAAATAAAAATACGGGATCTTCAGCCTTGTGCTGAAGGCTTCCACGCCTGACCAGCCTGTAGCCTGTCAATCAGGCTACCTGTTGGCAGAAAACCGACAGAAAAAATTTAAAGGAGCCCTGCATTTAAAAACTGCAGGACATTCGGGGAACCCATTCTTCCGGGTTGTGCAACCTCAAAACAAGGTAACTGATCTGTAGCTTAGTAAGTTTCATCTTGTTATCTAATACTATATGACCACTATTTTTATGTAACAAGGGGGAAGTGTCTTATTTCCAACAATTCAATAAGTCTCTCAACCTACCACTAGCATTTTGATTTTTTTGATTCTCCCTCCCTTTATATGCTTGTTTTTTTGTAACCCAGAAAAATGTCTCATCTGAGCAATTTCAAAGGTCGTGCCATAAAATGCTTCCTTGGTATCTGCTTTGTAATTGATTAATCACTTCACTAATATTCTAGTAGTGGAACTACCTTTTATTTTCTTACTATATTAAAATGCAAGAATGAAGTTAATAGGCATCCATTATAATTGATCTTTCAGCTACTGAAAAATATCTTGCGAAACACAACTCAGGCATTTTAACACTATAAGATTGCAAGTGTTAAGACAATAAAAGACTAATTTGCTACTGAAATGATCGATCAGTTGCTGTAGCAGACCCTGCCACATAAAATGAGAAGTGAGCTCTTACAGTTTCAAAAAAGCTTTAAATAGGTAAAACAGATGCTGAAATTTCTGAGAGCTAAGCAAATATGAAGTACACTTACGCAATATTTTAAATGTAGTGAAACATCCCAAGGGGCTTCATGAAGGGAATAAATTCAGACACTGAGCAGAATTGGGAGTAGAGTTAGGGGAGTTAATCAATGGCAAAATTAAAGAGGTAGGTTTCAGGGAGTCTTTTAAAGGTAGGGAGAGATGAAGCAGGGAAGGATTTCTAAAGGAAGTTTTAGAGAGCAGAGCCATAATGGCTGAAAGCTATGCCACAAATGGTGCAGCGAGGGGCAGAGGCGCACAGTAGTCCAGATTTAGAAGTTCAGTGGATGCAAGTAGATCTACAATTGCAAGGAGGATGTCGAGGTTGGGTGGAGTGAGGCCACAAAGGGATTTATAGATGAGAATTTTGAAGTTTGTGAGTTGAAGGATGGGAAGCAGTGGAATTTGCAAAAATGGGGTTTATAGATGAGTGGATGCACGATAAAATAGATACAAGCTATAGATTTTTATTATTGTATCCTTCTAGCTTGAAAGCCTGTAAGTAGCATAACTATCCAACACTTGTTTGGAGGTATTATATGTTGCGGACAAATTTAAAATGGTTTCTATTGACTGCGTTTGGAGGGATTTCTGGTGTGTGTGTGTGTGTGTGACTTACATTTTGTCTAGAATATGTGTACGGTTCAAAGAATGATCCATCTCAGTTTATACTAAGTACTTGCAGACAGACTCTGTCAGGACAGAATAGGTTTCATTAATTCCTCAATGTATGCAAGATTGCTGCTGCAAGAAATAGACAGAACCATTGGCTGTAATGGTTGTTCCTTTCGATATCCTGCTAGGGAAGTTGTTTGTCTCAAAGTTTGCACCTGCAGCATGAAAAGCTTTCTTCTGGTAGAAAGACCTTGAGATAGCGCTTCATCTTGTTTGTGCCATACTTTCAAGTCACTGGTGAGAAGCTTCAATTGTATATTTGTGAGACACTGTTGTAAGGTCTAAATATTTTGGTCTCCAAAAACTGTTTAAGTTAAGTGTGATGCAGCTATTTTCTCTTGATTTAAGTTGCTTTTTTATATTTCTTTCTCATAACAAATAATTCATAGTTTAGCCTGAAATATATGGTCTTTCAGCATGGTGTTTTTCTGCCTTTAAGTCATCAAGAGCATTCAGTGGATCTCCCATACTATTTCCAAATAACCTATTGATAAAAGGATAGATTGTTGGCCTTGAGTCACAGTATATCCCATTCATTATTTGCATAAGGTTAAGTTTTGGTTCATAGGAAGTGTGGGCCAGCCCGTGAAACTTGCCTTTTGTTTGAACACGAGTGAATATTGTTGGGAGAGGGCCCAAATTGTAACAAGGTTTTAGTCATGGTGGGAATAAGTGGGGCGAAGGTGGGAAATATTGCGTAAATAAAAATATGGGATCTTGGTATGGGGTTTGAAGGCTGGGTATGGGTTTAAAGTTCAATTTAGGCTTGAAGAGGGCATCAGGTTTGCGTGCTATCTGAGTCAGCCTGAGTGAGCAGCCAGAGAGGGAGATTAAATCAGATTAGGTTGCTGAATTTCTGGCAAGAAACTCGCAGGATAACCTTTGTTTTGCTAGTGTTTAGTTGTAAGAAGTTTGAGCTTATTCACAACTCTGACATAGAATTGAACAGTGTGGTAATAGTCGTGGAATCAAGGACAAATGGCAAAAAGTTGAAGCTTATTGCCTATATTAGATTTGCATTTAAAATGTTAAATTTGCAAAAATAAATTCTAATTTGTGACTGGATGTCCACCCCAGGTTAGTCTTTAGAAGGGGAGTCTTAATGGGTGCAGTGGACCTCTGTGTGCTTTCTTTGCTTCCACTTTCCTAAAATGGAGGGGGGAGGGGCAGTGTTAAGTGTTACCATTCGATTTGAGATATCAGACTTGGTGTATAAAATTAATTGTGGTTTCTCTGCAGAAAAGTCTGTGTGTATGTGATGCTATAGTTATGGAGTAAATGATCAAAAAATGCATTCACTTTGAAAATCTTAAGAGTATTTTTGTGGCCAAAGTATTTTCTGAAATAGATGAATCTTTAGATACTGAGTACCTGGGTATTTGAACTTCACCGTTTCCTTATCTCACCTCAATTCCTGCATACATTTGTGTGCGGACACAAAAACTATAGTGCTAACATTTCATATTTTTAGATGTTCATTTTATGAAGTCCCATGGGGCTGTTGTTAATTTGTCTGGCTTTCATTGTTTCTTTACCTGCTCCCTTAGCCTTTGGATTGATTCTCCGTACTTGACTCTTCAGAGTGAATTAGCAGGCATGCCAATTCAGTTTTGACTCTAAACATGAATTTTTATTTTAATGGAAAAATGATCTGACTTGAATTTAAAGTGACCTTGTTATGACATTGCACTGAAGATTTCATGATCGGCATAGATGCCTTTATCATAAATACAGAAGTAGAGATTCTAAATTATTCAGATTTACATGTACTGACCAATATAATGGGGGATTTATGTGTGTGTGTGTACGTATTTTATTATCAGCTGTGGTGCCTAGAAAGGAAAATTCTCTTACATTAAATCTCCCCAATCATTCCTACTCAATTGTTTGTTTCACTATCTCTGTCTTTCCATTTTGTTGTCTGTATAGCTCTCACACTCTTCCCATTGTGGTGTCTGTTTGTCTATATCTTTTCTCACCATATGTCTAGTCTCTCTCCTTTTTTTCTCTCTCTTTTTCTCTTTCTCTTTCTCTTCCCCTTCCCCTTCTCTCCCCCCCCCCCCCCCCCACCCCCCCCACACGTGTCTAAGACTAATTAGTAGAGTCTGAGAGCTGAAGACTGGGAGCACTCACTCAGAATGCTGGGTACTGGGGGTGTGGAGCACTTTCCGTTGGTATTGGGGGAGGTGGGTGGAAGAACCTTTGGGAGGAGCAGGGAGGCAGAACATAGAGTTTAACTACAGTGCAGGTCCATGTTTGAAAATGACGAAGCCTGGGTATTTTTAACAATACAGATTTGAAAAAGCTGTATTTGTCAGGAATAACAATTTTAAAAGGGCGCACCATTTTTAAGTATGATGAGCTGGTGAATGCCAGGTTTAGCCTGATGAGCTATGTGGCTCTTGTTCTATAGAATTCAGCTGAGATTTGCTGCTGCAATGTGTCCACTTGGCAGAATTTGTGTTATTGGATGTGTAACCCTCTTGTCTACTACTGTTGTACTGACCCTGATATCACTTTAGAACAACTGATCTGGGACAGAATCCCAGAAGACAAGGTTACCTGTGAAAAAGAATGCTGCTACAATCAGTGCACAGGGCTGCACCCTTGCACAGAAAGCCCAGTCTTTGAAGGACTTCTGTACACTTCCTCTTTATACTTCTCTGCATTCTTGACTAGGGTAGGGTGCAGGAGGGGGATGTCTGCATGCACCTCAATCCTGCACATGCCAGGCTTAATATTTTTCTGGTCTCAGCGCAAGGCTTCCATTTTCAAGGATGGTGATAACAACTATATTTTCAATCCAGACGGACCTGTACCCTGCCAGGCTCAGGATCAAATCATAGGTGCTGCTTGGTTCAGGGTACAGAGAAGGCCAGAGGAGCTGACAAGAAGCAGATGAAGCACATTTGCTTAAGTTTTGTTGGCTGAAAGTGAGTTGGGGTTTGTCCCTTCTTGGAGTGCAATTAAATGTGGCTGACTCATCTCTTGGAGGAGAGAGGACTGAGTTGGTATAGACAGAACAGTTAAATCATTGAGAGGCTATTCACTGAGGTAATGCAATGTACAGGACATTGATATTGAGAAGGAAAGGCCAGCTTCTATCAGGGCTCCAGGAATGGAGCAGAAGGCAAGCTCCCCTCCCAGAGCAGACAACTTCATTTTAGGATGGGATGGGTAAGTCTATTGGTGAGTTTTGACATTCCTTTTTCAGAACTGTTTTTTTTTGTTATAATTATAAATGTTATTTTTGACTGTATAGGGAGAATAGTAAATGCAGCAAAAAAAATACACTTGTAGAACCTTAGCGTATCTTGCATGATGCTGTCTCATCTTTTTTCCTTTCTTCACGATGTTTGCCCACTTGATTTTCCATCATACTCCACATGTTCACTCTAGTTTGAAACAAGAGAATGTCCAAAAGCTTTATAGATACTCAACAAGTTATCCGATCCATACTGGCCAAGAACATCCTAGGTTCAATCCTGGCCTGTGCTGAGTTAACTGATCTCACTTCGGGATTGGCTGCTCCAATTAGCTTCACATTTCCTGGGCTAGGGAAGAGAAAATTGGCCAAAGATGCTGTTCCTGATGTAATCCTAGTAGGAAGTGTTTGAGTGTGGATCTCGCAGCCCTCAGGTGAAAATGAGCAAGGGATTGGATGTGATGTTCCCTGCAGATAAATAGCCTGTTTCCACTTTGCGTCAAAGCTGACACATAAAGAATGGCCATTTTGGATGAGTTTTGAGAGCAATTGGAACCCATGGAATTGTACCCAAGCAAGGAGTTAATAACATCAGAAGAGGAGCAGAGGAAAGAAACTAGCAAAAAAATGTTTTTAAAAGTTGCATTTCTTAAACAGCAATTATGCTAAACAGTTCATAAACAGCTTAATTGGTACAGATTGTCCACTTGTCAGCCTGCGCAACTGGCTAAAAATAAAAGGAAGTGTCAACTTTGGAAACACTTTGTGCAGTTAAAGTTATATTTGTTGTCAAAGATATACTAATGTATCCTTTGGATATAAATCTAGTGACCCATGCCTGTGAAAATAATTGAAGTCCAGTGAAATTTGACACATTCAAGGTATGAAACGTTTTGGGTTTTGGTTGATTTCCCATGACAGTTATTTATCAGTTCCTGTAAGCTCACGTGCTTCTGCAATCCAGAAGCTGCACCTTTTCAGTAATTTTTCTTTGCAGAGTAATTCTATTTGCAGTAATCTGCATACTGGATTAAACAATCTCTTACACTCAGACCAACTATGTTAATGAATGTGTAGATTACAGATTAGAGATATGAAACACAAAACATTCTAGAAAGTCTGAATATAAAACATACCTGGAAAATATACATATATTAAGTCCATTCTGAGTTAATTGCCCACACTACTTCTGAAGAAATATAGCCTTTTCTGTTTTTGAAAACCAAAGTCCGAGTTCTGGTAAAACAACTCCAATGGATTTCAGTTTTCTTGTGCCACTGTCAGTATCATGTCCCACAAGTAGAGAGTTAAAAGTGAGCTTGTCATTTGTTTAAACAGAACTTGTCAGAACTGGAACTGCAGGAAATTCATGTGTTTATCCACTTAATTCCCCGGATGTCAGGTTTCGAGCCAAACATAGTATTTGCATTTATAAATTCAATGCATCACTGTAACAGACTCAAATATCTGACTAAAATGCATTAATAAAATTATGGACCTGAACAAAATCACAAATTATGGAGCAGAAAACATGTTTCCATCTGTACAGCTCTCACTTCGCCACAGATTTTCAGACATATAGTTTATCACTGTGTCTATCACAAAGAGCTTTCTAAACAGATAACAGAGTACAAATAGAAGAACCACCACTATTCGCATCAAATGCATCCATCTGCAATTCAAGTCAGTGAAACAGTCTTGACTTGAGGACTAACGGATTCCTGCTCCCCATTTCTCAATAAGCCATCACCTATCCTTTAATTAAAAATTAACTTGACAACATCCACATATTTGTAGTGCATGTAAAAGAGTATGCAAGTCTTGTACAATATTCTGTGTTTTTGCTGCTCTTTTTAAAAGTTATAAAAAGTGAAATGGAATACAAGTGAAAACTAGACAAATACGTACAGTGTGATCTGAACTGTGTTTTGGGTATGATCTCATCAACATTTAAGTATAATTAATTCACAGGCTAATAGAGTATTTTAGAATGCCCGCCTAAATGTTTAGTCAGCTCAGTAACTCCTATTTCGCTGTTGCATGAAGTAGAAAGGAATCTGATTTGGTTCTGTCATGGATTTTAAATTGCTTTGTTCTAATTAAAGAAGCAGACTGTGATGTTCAAACTGAAGCTCAAAGTGGTTGGATTCAATAATAGATTGAGTGATTAGTGGAAATTGTTACGGATATTTGGATCAGTGCAGATACATATTTTTCTGTACTGCAAATAGGGCAATTGTTAACTCTCTGGATCATGCAACTCTATGGGCAGATTACTGAAAGTGTAGACTTTCTGGATAATGAAGGACAAGACCTGCTTAAGGGAACTGATCTAAAAATATTAGGAGAGAAACAGGTCTGTGAAAAACCCAAAATTGTAACTTCCTGTGTAATATGCCTTTTCAACGTGAGATTGTGTTGGTGATAGGTTTAATAATTAGGAACCTAAAGAAATCTCATGTGAATTGTTTGCTTTAACAGCGGAAGGGATTTTTCATTTGCTGAGTCTTGCCTTAATAAGGTTGTAGGGATGCCTTCCAGTATCTTGCTGAAGTAGCCATTCTTCTTGGGTGACATTAAACAAACAATGAGCGTTGGTAGACGATTTAAACTGTGGAGGGCATCACAAATTACCTTGATCTCGTTCTCATCCAACCTCCAAACATGCTCACTTCTCAGCAGGTCATTGCTAGATGGTGATGAGGGTTGGGAATCTTGGCTGATGTGTTTTCTTGTCCTTCCTAAGTCGTTGGTGCTGAGGCTAGTTCTAGGGCTACTACTGCTGCCCAGCCTGAGATCAGTACAGATCATAGAATGTTACAGCACAGAAAGAGGCCATTCGGTCCATCGTGCCTGTGCCGGCTCTTGGGTAGAGCTATTCAATTAATCCCACTCCCTGTTCTTTCCCTATAGCCCTGTAATGTTTTTCCCTTCAAGTATTTATCCAATTCTCTTTTGAATGTTACTATTGAATCTGCTTCCACCACCCTTTCAGGCAGTGCATTTCAACTCGCTGTGTTTATGTAAAAAAAAGTTTCCACATGGCGCCTCTGGTTCTTTTGCCAATCACCTTAAATCTGTATCTTCTGGTTGCGGACCCTTCTGCCACTGGAAACAGTTTCTCTTTATTTACTCTATCAAAACCATTCATGATTTTGAACACCCTCTCCACATAACTGAAGTCCCTCATACCTGGTACCATTCTAGTAAATCTCTTTTGCACCCTCTCCAAGGCCTGGACATTCTTCCTAAAGTGTGGTGCTCAGAATTGAACACAATACTCCAGCTGAAGCCTAACCAGTGTTTTATAAAGGTTAAACTTAACTTCCTTGCTTTTATACTCTATTCCTCTATTAATAAAACCAAGGATCCCATATGTTTTTTTAACAGCCTTCTCAACTTGTCCTGCCACCTTTAAAGATTTGGGTACATACAGCCCCAGGTGTCTCTGTTCCTACACCCCTTTTAAAATTGTACTGTTTAGTTCATATTGCCTCTCTTCATTCTTCCTACCAAAATGTATCACTTCACACTTCTCTGCATTAAATTTCATCAGCCATGTGTCTGCCCATTTTACCAGTCTGTCTATGTCCTCCTGAAGTCTGTTAATATCCTCCTCCTTGTTTATTACATTTCTGAGTTTATATCATCTGCATACTTTATGAAATTATGCCCTGTATATTCAAGTCCAGGTCATTAATATATCAAAAAGAGCAGTGGTCCTAATACCGACCCCTGGGGAACACCACTGTATACTTCCATCCAGTCTAAAAAAAAAAACAACCATTCACCACTACTCTTGGCTTTCTGTCCATTAGCCAATTTTGTATTCATGTTGCCACTGTCCCTTTAATCCCATGGGCTTTAATTTTGCTAACAAGTCTATTATGTGGTACTTTATCAAACGCCTTTTGAAAGTCCATATACACAACATCAACCACATTACCCTCATCAACCCCCTCTGCATTACTTTATCAAAGAACTCGATCAAGTTAGTCAAATACGATTTGCCTTTAACAAATCTGTGCTGACTTTCATTTATTAACCCATACTTTTCCAAATGCCAGTTAATTTTGTTCCAGGTTATTGTCTCAAAATTTCACCAGATTGGGGATTAGACCAGGGACCTTGTTTGTGTGGCTTGTGCTATATGAGGCATTGTCTTCCCCCTATTAGGCTATATCGGGAGCTGTCGGTACGGTTCACAGTTTGTCATGCCTGGAATATAATAATGATTAAGATATTTGTTGCACAGATTAGAATAATGTTACTAACTTTTCTCGAGGTTTAGGAGCTACACTCCATGGTGTGCCATGGAATGAAGGGGCACAATTTTGCAAAGTGAGTTTCTGATGACAATTTTGTCTGGCTTGTAGGAAGAGAGGAAACGCATATTCTTTACCTGCTTTTTACTGAACCTTTCTTGTTTCAGGCTTTATCTCTTTGACAGTACAACTCTTTCTGTTGGTTATCTACCTTTTCTATGCCTCTGTTGCTGGCCTATCATATTGAAGAATGTTACCTGGATGTCGGATTAGGCCATCTTGCACTTCTAGTGAAATAAAGCCAGACAAATACTATTTGAATCATGATCAGAGCAGCACCGCAGGGCATGCTAGCACTTACTCGGGCCTTCTGTTTTTACTTGTAACATATGAGCTGCTGCAGTTACACTTAAACATTCTGCATCAGTCCAAAAGTTCTGTATAGAATACTAATGAGTGGTATCACATGGAAGTGTTTTTTGTATGCGAGAGTGAAGATGCAAATTTAACCATCATCTGAGGATTTGAGACTTTATGGAGCGTACATTGGCTTTTAGAGGGGCCTTAAACTTGCCAGTTGCATACCAGAATAAATTTTGTGCGATGTCCATGTTGTTGAAAGGCATCAGATTTTGAGAGTCAATAGCCTTCATCTACACAAGGTTGCGCCGTTATTCCTGTATCATTGGTAAAACAGCAAGTCCAACTGAGAAAGTTGTAGAGATTGTTCTCTCTTGGGGGAAGGAAATTCAGACGGATGGTTTAGTTGGTTGGGTTCAATGTTGAACTGGGCCACACAGACCAGATGTGATTCCTCACCTTGTACTGAGTTTGCTGATGTCAACCAGTAGGCAGTAGGAGGACTAAAGTTGGCTTCAGTGTTCCTGGACTGGAGAAGAATGCAGCCAGAATTCAACACTTTTGATTGCTATGCAGTCACTTGAAAAGTGTAGGCATTGAGTGAGGGCAGCTTCATGGTTGGCCAAATAGCCTGCTGACAGTCACTAGCTTAGCTTACATATAAAGAAAAGTCATTTGGGCAAAGTAATAGAAGTCACCAGTCCCCACAGAGTGGTTTCCCTTCCGTTGCAACAGAACTGTTAGAAATGTGTTGTCCATTCCAGTATGATATGACCTACAAATATGTCATTGCTTGTGGATGATGGATCAATGGGTCAGTGTACTGAACTACTCAGACTAGTCTTTGGATTTAAATATAATTGTGCTGTTCTGCAGCGGAGGCATTAAACCAAGGTCTTGTTCACCTATTCTGGTAATTCAGGTGGTAGTTGAATAACTGATGGCACTTTTTGAAGAGGAACCGAGCATTTTCCTAGTGTCTTGGTCAACACTTCTGATCCCACCTTAAAATCAGATTGACATGGTTGTTCGTCGAATGTTGTTGGCAGAATGTCAGCTGTATTTACTTAATTAACGGTCATTGCACTTCAACCAATTGTGGGCTTGCATCTTTCTCTAGTTTCTCTCCTATCTCCCCTCATGCCCTCTCAGAACTCCTCCTGTCCATGAGACCTACCTCCTGTTCCCTCAACCCAACTCGCACCAAACTACTGACCGCCCAGCTTCCATACTAGCTGACAGCCACAAAATTCTGTTCCCTAGCCACCATCCGTCTCCCTGGTCACTGTCTGAGGCAGAACCAGACTGTTCCCAACCTCCGCGTCCTATTTGACCCTGAGCTGAGCTTTCGACCCCATATCTTCTCCATCACCAAGACCACTTATTTCCACCTCTGTAATATCGCCCATTTCTGTCCCTGCCTCAGCCCGTCGGCTGATGAAACCCTCATCCATGCCTTTGTTACCTCCAGACGCGACTATTCCAATGCTATCTTGGCCAGCCTCCCACCTTCCACACTCTTAAACGTCAGCTAATCCTAAATAAAAACAGAAAATGCTGGAAATACTCAGCAGGTCAGGCAGCATCTGTGAAGGGGGAAACAGAGTTAATGTTTCAGGTCGATGGCTTTTTCGTCAGAACTAGAAAAGGTTAGAAATGTAACCGATTTTACGCAAGGGCAGAGAAAGGGGGGAGATGAGGAAAGAACAAAAGGGAAGGTCTGTGATAGAGTGGAAGGCAGAAGTGATTAAATGACAAAAGATGTGATTGTACAAAGCAAAAGGAGATGGTACGGGGACAAGTAAAGAAACAAAAGATGGGTCTAGAAGAGGTGTAAATGGGAATGGCAGAATCAACAGCTGTCCTCTGGAAAAAATAGGAACAGAGGTTATGGTCTGAAATTGTTGAACTCGATGTTGAGTCCAGAAGGCTGTAAAGTGCCTTATCGAAAGATGAGGTGCTGTTCCTCGAGCTTACGTTGAACTTTGTTGGAACAGCGTAAGAGGCTGAGGACAGAGAGGTCAGAGTGGAAGTGGAGTGGAGAATTAAAGAGACAGGCGACCGGAAGCTCGGGGTCACGCTTGTGGACTGAACGGAGGTGTTCCGCAAAGAGGTCACCCAATCTGCGTTTGGTCTCCCTAATGTAGAGGAGACTGCAGCGAACAGAGTATACTAAATTGCAAGTCGTACAAGTAAATCGCTGTTTCACCTGGAAGGAGTGTTTGGGGCACTGGACAGCTAATCCTAAGTTCTGCTGCCCATATCCTAACTCACACCAAGTCCCATTCACCCATCACCCCTTTGCTCGTTGACTTACATTTGCTCCGGTCCGGCAAAGCCTCAAATTTAAAATTCTCAAACCTTGTATTCAAAACCCTCCATGGCCTCATCCTTCCTATCTCTGTAACTTCCTCCAGCCCTACAACAGTCCGAGATCGTTCACGGCCCCAAACACTCCTTCCAGGTGAAACAGCGATTTACTTGTACTTCTTGCAATTAGGCACTTTGCAGCCTTCTGGACTCGACATCGAGTTCAACAATTTCAGACCATAACCTCTGTCCCTATTTTTTCAGATGACAGCTGTTGATGATTCTGCCATTCCTATTTACACCTCTTCTAGACCCATCTTTTGTTTCTTTACTTGTCCCTGTACCATCTCCTTTTGCTTTGTACAATCATACCTTTTGTCATTTAATCACTTCTGCCTTCCACCCTATCTCAAACCTTCCCTTTTGTTTTTTCCTCACCTCCCCCCTTTCCCTGCCCCTGCACTTGCTTAAAATCTGTTACATTTCTAACTTTTTTTCAGTTCTGACGAAAGGTCATCGACCTGAAACATTGACTCTTTCTCTCTCCACAGATGCTGCCTGACCTGCTGAGTATTTCCAGCATTTTCTGTTTTTATTTCAGATTTCCAGCATCTGTATTTTGCTTTTGTGTCAGCTAAACCTAACTTCTGCTGCCCATATCCTAACTCACACCAAGTCTTGTTCACCCATCTCCCCTTTGCTCATTGACCTACATTTGCTCCGGTCCGGCAAAGCCTTGAATTTAAAATTCTCAAACCTTGTATTCAAAACCCTCCATGGCCTCATCCTTCCTATCTCTGTAACTTCCTCCAGCCCTACAACCGTCCGAGATCTCTGCACTCCTCCAATTCAAGCATATTGTGCAACTCAGATTTCCATCGCTCCACCATTGGCAGCCATGCCTTCAGCTGCCTTGGCACTAAGTTCTAGAATTCCCTCTGCCCTAAGTTCTAGAATTCCCTCCCTAAACCTCTTCGCCTCTCTACCATTGCTTCCTCCATAAGACTTTCCTTGAAACCCATCTGTTTGACCAAGCCTTTGGTCACCTGTCCTAATATCTCTGTGTCTCGGTGTTGCATTTTGTTTGATAATGCTCCTGTGAAGTGCCTTGGAACGTTTTACTATATAAAGGGTGCTACATAAATGCAAGTTGTTATTGTAAAGACTTTGAGATGTTCGGATGTGAAAGTCATTAAATGTAAGTATTTTTAATTTTGTGGCTGCACCTGAAGGGCAGTGCAAATACCCATAAGACACGATTCCTGTCAAGTAATTGAAACTGATATGTATTGCCTATAATTGCAACTAATGCAGTATTCTGTTGATTTTTTGTTCAGGCAACTATTCTGTGAACAACACCATGTGTGCGATGATAGTAGACTCTGCTTTTCTGTCCAATCTCATTTGAAATGGAATTTAAATATATCAGCACAAATCACTCTTTGGTGGATTTGACTGCCTAAACTATTGTATCGGTCATGATGCGGAGATGCCGGTGTTGGACTGGGGTGGACAAAAATGAGAAGTCGCACAACACCAGGTTATAGTCCAACAGATTTATTTAAAATTACAAGCTTTCGGAGCTGTCGCCCCTTCGTCAGGCAAAGGTACAGTAAGTGAATCTACAACATTACACCGTATATAAACACAGACACTGCAGAGATACAATCTTTCAGGGAAGGTGTCCTTACATCAAAGACATACCAGAGCACAGCCAAGACAATGAGATGTGTCGCAGGGGGTCCAACGTGTCAAATCCTGCTGTCTGCAGTTGGTTTGGGTTTTTTGGGTTTTTTTTTGGTTTTTTTTAAAACTGGAAAGACCGACAACGATGTCGAGTCACGTTCTGTAGCGTGACATGAACCCGATATCCCTATTGAGGCCATCCTCATGGGGATGGCCTCAATAGGGATATCGGGTTCATGTCACGCTACAGAACGTGACTCGACATCGTTGTCTGTCTTTCCAGTTTTAAAAAAAACCCCAAAAAAACCAAACCAACTGCAGACAGCAGGATTTGACACGTTGGACCCCCTGCGACACATCTCATTGTCTTGGCTGTGCTCTGGTATGTCTTTGATGTAAGGACACCTTCCCTGAAAGATTGTATCTCTGCAGTGTCTGTGTTTATATACGGTGTAATGTTGTAGATTCACTCACTGTACCTTTGCCTGACGAAGGGGCGACAGCTCCGAAAGCTTGTAATTTTAAATAAATCTGTTGGACTATAACCTGGTGTTGTGCGACTTCTCATTATTGTATCGGTGAGGAAGGACAGCAAGAAAGCCAGGTTTAAAACCCCAGCAGTGGACAGCAGGAGGTGTAGAAAAGAACAAACTGGCACCTTTCATGACCTCAGGACATCCCAAAGCACTTCATAGCCAATGAAGTACTTTCAAGTAGTCACTGTTGTAATGTAGGGAAGCACGGCAGCCAATTTGCATATAACAAGGTCCCACTAACAGTAATGAAATAAACGACAAGATAATTTTTCTCGGTGGTGTTGATTGAGGGATAAATATTGTCCAGGGCACCAGGAGAACTCTCCTGCTCCTCTTTGAATAGAGGCATGGGATCTTTTACATTTATCTGGGAGGGCAGATGGGGCCTCGGTTTAACGTCTCAGCCGAAAGACAGTGCCTCCAATCATGCAGCAAGCCCTTAAAACTACACTGAAGGATAAGAAATGGTGTTCCTTGACTTATGTATACATAGTGATAAAGTAGGTTCACCCTGACACAAAACCATCAGGGTTACAGGTATTTCAAACAATGCATAAGCATCATTTTGTAAACTATATTATCGAGCATGAAATTTCCCACCTGACTCATTACAACAAATGCTGAACCACTGTGAGACTCCTGTTACCCAGGGAGCTGACCAAACATGACGAATTAGAAGAGGAAAAGGCCGTCAATAAGTATACTCGCTCCAATAAAAATCTAGTGTCCTGGAAATAAATAAAATAATTAAATCTAGAACTATACATCTATTACAGTTCAGGCTTTTTTCAACACTTGTTCCTTTATGCAGATGACTTGACAGTTTCCACAAATAGGGTGTTTTATGAACTGAACCCTGTATCTTTATTCTCTGCTGCACTGAATTAGCATAGCCCCAGTTTAATAATTAACCTCCAATAAGCAATTATCACAATTGAGAACACATAGAATGTCCACTGCATCTCTTGTTGAAGCCTATTCAAGCAGCCATTTTCAGTTTTCAATAAAATGTTTGGAAACCATTTTAGAACTGGGTTTCTACCACTTTATATAATCTATTTTTGTCACAACTACTGTTTAAAATGAAATTTTGTGTCTGCAGTGCATCTGTACTGCCACACCTCAAAGGCATTGTCTGGAGGGCAAGAAATTGTGATTGGCTCAAATAAACTAGTATCTGTCCAGTTAGCCACGCTGATTGGTTTGCATTTAGTCAATCAAAAACTAATTTGATTCACTATCAACCAAATCGCTCAAACAATTTTGCTTCATCCTCTTTTGGCACCTTTGTTGCTTTTTGAGCCACAGATCATACATGTGTAAAGGGTAAATTTGTTTTTTTATTCATTCCTGGGATGTGGGCGTCGCTGACAAGGCCAGCATTTATTGCCCATCCCCAATTGCCCTTGAGACGGTGGTAGTGAGCTGCCGCCTTGAACCGCTGCAGTCCATGTGGTGAAGGTACTCCCACAGTGCTGTTAGGGAGGGAGTTCCAGGATTTTGACCCAGCGACAACAAAAAAAAAGTGATATATTTCCAAGTCAGGATGATTTGTAACTTGGAGGGGAAATTGCAGGTGATGGTGTTCCCATGCACCTGCTGCCCTTGTCCTTCTAGGTGGAAGAGGTCGCGGGTTTGGGAGGTGCTGTCGAAGAAGCCTTGGCGAGTTGCTGCAGTGCATCTTGTAGATGGTACACACTGCAGCCACGGTGGGCCGGTGGTGGAGGGAGCGAATGATAAAGGTGGTGGATGGAGTGCAGATCAAGTGGGCTGCTTTGTCCTCGATGGTGACCAGCTTCTTGAGTGTTGGAGCTGCACTCATCCAGGAAAGTAGAGAGTATTACATCGCACTCCTGACTTTGTGCCTTGTAGATGGTGGAAAGGCTTTGGGGAGTCAGGAGGTGCGACACTCGCCGCAGAATACCCAGCCTCTGACCACCTCCTCTTGTAGCCACAGTATTTATGTGGCTGGTCCAGTTAAGTTTCTGGTCAATGCTGACCATCAGGATGTTGATAGTGGGGGATTGGACGATGGTAATGCCGTTGAATGTCAAGGGGCAGTGGTTAGACTTTCGCTTGTTGGTGATAGTCATTGCCTGGCACTTGTGTGGCGCGGATGTTACTTGCCACTTTTCAGCCCAAGCCTGAATGTTGCCCAGGTCTTGCTGCATGCGGGCATGGACTGCTTCATATCTGGGGAGTTGCGAATGAAAATGAACACTGCCGTCATCAGCGAACATCCCCATTTCTGATCTTATGTTGGAGGAAAAGTCATTGATGAAGCAGCTGAAGATGGTTGGGCCTAGGACACTGCCCTGAGGAACTCCTGCAGTGATGTCCTGGGGCTGAGATGATTGACCTGCAACAACCACAACCATCTTCCTTTGTGCTAGGTATGACTCAAGCCAGTGGAGCGTTTTCCCCCTGATTCCCATTGACTTCAGTTTTACTAGGGCTCCTTGATGCGACACTCGGTCAAATGCTGCCTTGATGTCAAGGGCAGTCACTCTCATCTCACCTCTGGAATTAAGCTCTTTTATCCATGTTTGGACCAAGGCTGTAATGAGGTCTGGAGCCGAGTGGTCCTGGCGGAACCCAAACTAAGCCTTAGTGACTTAATAAGTACAAAATGTGCTCAAAGAAATCACAAAACTTAACCTTGCTGCATATTTTGTCTTAGAAATTCCTGTAGCAATTTTCCTCTGGCCAGGCCCAGCCCTTTCTTGGGGTGGGGGAGGGGTGGAATTCTGCTGGGCTCCCAGTGTTTGCATGGGCTTTCCTGCCAATAGTTTCCAGGTTCTGTGTATGCTCTCGATTAGTTTCTGGCCAGTGGCACTTGGAGGCTGCCATTTTTATGCCTGGAAAAATCATACCCCTTTCAAGGATTTACTCTCTGCTGCTGCAGTAAATAACTATGTAAATAAATTAATGGAGTTTGTGCAACATGCTTTTATTTCTGAAATCTCTGTTGAGCTGTGCAGACTTCCATCTCTTTCAGGTGGCACTTCTGTTTAGCCAACACATTGTTAGTGAGGGGGGGGGGGGGGGTAGGGGAGTGGGGAGGTGCCATGAAGAGAGTGAACGCAGGTCTGAGGCCTTTAAATATCGACACCTCGTCTCTTTTCATCCCCCCCCCCCCCCCCCCCACCAGATTGCTGCCAAGCCAAGGATCCCCTCCAGCTCCTTGTGTTGATACCCCTTTCCACTCCACATTCCACTATAAGTAGGCCCCTGCCCATCCGGGATGATCTAAAGCTCCAGCCTTGTGTTGCTGAGTGGTTCTCGAACTGGCTTCACCAATACCACCAGAGTCCAGTCATGCTCCCCCCTCCTTCCCCCAAGTGGTGCCAGGCAATGTTCCCTCTAATTTTTTTTTGTACTGTGCGTGCCACGCACTCCTTTGAGTGGGACCTTTTCGTCCGTGAGCAAATGTTAAAACAACAGCAACTTTTACAACAATGACAGCAACAGCAGCCACTTAAAAGCATATATACAGTAATGCCATATTGCCACCCCACCATTTCGAATCATGAGACAATCAGACAAGTTTCTATACAAGTTTAACATAACTTCTCAGCTTTTGAATTCTATTCTTGTAGAAATGAGCCCAGTTCTTTATTTGCACTTTTATGGCTTTTTTAACCTGTGTTGCTACTTTTAATGATTTGTGAATCTATACCCCTCGATTTCTTTGCACCTCTACCCCATTTAGACTCTTGTGTTCCAAGGACCAGGTCGCCTCCTTATTCCTCCTACCAAAATGCACTACCTCACACTTGCCTATATTGAAATTCATTTGTCATTTACATGCCCATTCTGCAAGTTTGTTTACGGTAGAATTAATTAAAAGCTCTTAGTTTGTCATGTACAAACTCTATTTAATAAAAAATTACTTGTCAGAAATGACTGGGATATAAAAACTGCAAAATAATGCATCAACACTTCAGAAACGTCAGTCAGTTACACGGTTATGCATCGACAAACAATCCAAAAGCCCAAGGTGAGCTGGAAGAGACACATCTATTCGTGCAATTTGTATTAATTCTAAAGTTTTCAACGTATTAGCCCATCCTTCATGTCACTACAGCAATGACTGCACAAGCAGCAGGAGCAGCGGCTTTCCTCTGGCACTGACGTGCTGTACGTCCACATAAGTAATTAGAGTACTAATCACAATGCAACCAGACAACCAAATATAAAGTGCTGTAGTTCTTTCGTTCACAGTGTTAAAAAGAAGTGAACAAAAACGGGTATCCGTATTTCCAACTTCAATCACTTCCATTAATAAACACCCCCCATGTAACATGTCAGAAATGCAGCACTTATTCACAAGTGCAGAAAAACACAGGCAATTTGTGTCACCGAATTAAAAACAAAAAGCTATGATTTAACAGAAATAAACATTCATCTTTGTTCCTGGGCAGGAGATCCAATCAGACTGACTTGGAAATGTTTACTAATATGTTAACGTAAAGATGTTTTTCTCTCAAATATTCGCCACAATATTAATCCCTGCTCTTATCACGAAAAGTATTGAATTATTTTAGGTATTTCCCAATTAAATAGTGGGAAACAAACTTCATTGTGTACTCAATTTTTAATCTCCTATTTCAAACATTTATACCAAATCAAAATTGTACATTATCAGTTTAATCAAAGTATTTTCTGTCTTTCTCAATAAGCAAATAGTAGTTTCTTCTAAAGTAGCTTCCTGCAATTTTTATACATTACATAACTCGTGTTTCTACTAACACTCCACTAAACGTTTAAGAGGAAATCTATATTTACATTATTCCTGGGACTTGTTAGGACTATAGAATGACAGACAAAATAAAATGGTTACTGTTTTTCCCCTTTTTTTAGTTCTCTTCCTAAACATCATAATATTTAAAAAAAAGCCAAATAAAGGATATAAGTAACTCCTACAAATCCTCCCCGCCCTCCCCCTCCTCAACAGCATCGTTGCATGTTTGTGTAAAGCGACTCACTTCAGTCGATCACTCAAAATCAAATATTGAAATTTCAATTTTAAAATGTTTTAAGCATTTCAGAACCTCTTTAAAAGCGTTTGGACTTCAAGACCTGCTTGAAACTTGTTTAGATGAGGGGAAAATTGATTTTTGTTTCTGTTTCTTCCAAAATCATATTTGAAACTTACGGGGGGAAAAAAGTGTTTTTAACACTTTTTTTGTGAAAAGTTCATTAAAAATCTTTAAATTCTTTCAAGTCTCGTTGCAGCTTTGACAGAAGTTGCTCCAATTTCTCTTACCCTTTTCAACGCTGTCGTTAAACATACAACAAAAAATAATAAAATAAACTCTAATTCCAGACGGAGCTCAAATAAGAAAGTGAATAAAGTGGTTAAACTTCCTAAGAAGATGGCGAGGTTATCTATCCCCAGCCTTGGCGATGAGTTGGGATCCGTTTTGGAGAAGCTGGTTTTTCTGCTGCCTTTCCCTCCGTCTCTCACAGACTGAGGTACAAACAGGGGCACAAAATTTTCCCCCTTTCTCATAACATGATTTAAATAACCCTGATAGACTTTTTCAAAAAGGGGACAACGCCTGCCAAAGTTTAACTGGAACTTAGCGCGGGACATTCAACATCACATTCCCGTAATTTTTTCTGGCTTTAAACAATTTTCTGAATTTAAAAAAAATATATTTTTGTTTCACCGGGGTCCTAAAACCTGTGTGCTTTAGCCTCTTTCCAGCGGCCATTGTACATGTGCTGCACCTCCACCTGTGTTATTCCAAAGTGTGGCCACCGCTCTGTCCCTCTCCCTCCGTCTCCCCCTCTCTCTCGCTCTCCCTCCGTCTCCCCCCCTCTTTCTCTCCGTCACCCTCTTTCTCTCCGTCCCCCCGCTCGCGCACCCGCCCTCCCTCCCTCCCTCTCTCTCCCTCTCTCTCTCTCTCTCCCCCTCTCCCCCTCTCTCTCTCTCTCTCTCTCTCTCTCTCCTCTTTCTCCTCCTTCAGTATCTTTCTCTTTTCTCTCTCTCTCTCTCTCTCTCTCTCTCTCTCTCTCTCTCTCTCTCTCTCTCTCTCTGCCCATGTTGCAAGGTCAAAGACTGTCCACTCTTCTGCCAAGTTTTGTCCAGCTCAGGCCACCTATACGTTTACCCATCCTCCCACTGCCACACCACTACATTCCACGTACCAATTCCAGGCCGTGGCAATGTTCCTTATCATTTTCTCCACAGCTTAATCTCGAGCCCTGCTTTCAACTGTACGTGTTGCACCAGTAGTCTTTAATAAAGGTATGGTATAGAAACTGAATGCAGTAGTAAAGGAACGTGTAAGAGTTATACAGAGATATTAGGAGATGTACAGAAGAGAGAGGAGACAAGGGGAAGGAGAGACTTGGAAGAAAAGTCACACTCTGACACCAACAGAGAGGTACAGATACCACAATGAAAGTGCAGGCATACAAATAGACCGAAACACAAGTAGAGACAGAGAAGGATTAAGAAATAACTGGCAGGGAAAAGGTAGAGGAATGGTTATGCAGAAGGATGAACTTTTATATTCCTTTAGCATGTTGAAATGTGTTGAAGTGCTTCACACAGGATGAATTACATTTGATCTCCAGTAGCAGTCAAATTGGCAAATGCCGTAGACATTCTGTGCTAGAAACATATACCACAAAGAACAGTGAGATGACTTACTCTTTTTCTGATGGTATTGGTTAAGGGATGAATGGTTACAGAAAGAGTGAAACAAAAAATGAGAGAGTCAGACAATGATAGACACCACAATGAGAAAAATGTGTGACAACCATACAGAGTGAGCAAGACAGAGAGAGCGATGCATAAAGAATTAGTGAGAAAGAATAGTGACAGTTACAGAAGAGAATTTTCTTCTGTTCATGATCAATGCTACAGGTAATCAATTAACTTATAATGCCTTGTTTTATGTGGTGGTGTGCTCCTGTCATTATAAAATACAGTATCATCCAATGTGTGTGTAATAATTTCAATTTTACTAGTCTTAGCAAGTTTGTATGGGCAAGGTGTAGTTTACACCTATTTAATTATTCAGATTCTGCTGAACAAAGACGAGTGCTACTGGTAGCAAGCCAAACACAGAAGCAGGTTTATTTTTATCTCCTGGACACATGACCTATATTAACTGAAAATGTAGTCTGACAAACAATATTATGCTCTAAATATATATTTTGATCTTTTAATGGATGAAGGAGTATCAGATTGGTTGCCTTTGCCTTATTGGTATAATGTGTCCTTGTACATGGGTCCTGGAAATTAAGTCCGAGATGTGTTTTCTATTTTGGAGCACAGCTGCAGCCTGCAGTTAGCAAGATGAACTGATCCTGACTTTACACATTAAACAATTTAGAATTTTTGCCAGAACTCAGTGCTTCATTCCTTGTGTCCTCTACACCAGTTTTGTTGTATAAATGTTACCAGTGTAAAGCATGTTAAAGTAGAAAATAATTTCCAGTAGCAGGTTGACAGCTAAAAGTACTGTAAAAAAATCTTGAGTACATTTATGAGAAATTTATTCTTGATGCATTTACTTGGTGCCAATGACAGTGGATACCAAGGTTGTTTTCTGTGGGTTAAAGCTGCCAAAGGGATTAATGCCCCTTCCCTGATGCCATTAAATTATTATAGCATTACAGATGAACTGCAGCAGAAATAAACCTCTGTCTGAGATCGTTCATAATATGTGGTTATTTAAACAACATTTTTAAGACTTATGTCATAATACTCAATAATCAAAGCAATCGGTTTCAATAATGTACTCAAATGAAATAGAAAGCATTCTCTGAAATAGAAGAATAATTTTTTTCAAAACTTCTTGAAATTTACTCATTTTCGCAGGAAATCTATGCATGGAACAGTTTCAAGTTTTGAGAGACTGCATCTGGAAGAAGTGTAACCCTTAATCTGCTGAATTAGCTCGACATGTACATATAAATGGCTGTTCCTGGCCAAAAAGTTGTTCCTCCACTGAGAAATCCATTTGTATTCATAATAGGAGACTATTCTTGAAATTACAAATATGCTCCTTGTTTTAAAGCGGACAGTTACTGCATAACTTTTCAGGTTTACCCTTCAGTAAGTATGTATTGTCAATTGTGTCCCTTAGTTCTACAACCACAGTTTAATTTAAAGTAATATTACTTAACTTTTCCTATAGCCTTAACAATCTTCTTTACTTCTAAGATCACCTCTCTGTTGTCTCGTTTCCAGGCCTAAGTTTCTCTAGTCTTTCCTCCTAACTAGGGCCCCTGACACTTGGGATCAACGACATGGCTCTTTCTCTGCACTACCTCCAGTGCTTGCATGTCTGTCTTGTTTCTTGGTGACCAAACCTGGATGCAATATTCAAGGTGCAGTCTATTCTTTACTTTGGCTGTGTAGTTCAACATCCTGTTGTCTTTGTAGATTGCTGCTCTGCATTGATTGGACATGTTTAGCCTCAAGTCTGCTGGGACTCCTAGGTCTCTTTCAGCTTCATCCTTAGATAGATATTTCAGTGCCATTCATGAAGTATGTGTGTCATCTGTTTCTTTCTATGTCTAGGACTTTACATTTGTTGGCATTAAATTTGTCTGCTATTATTCTGTCCACTTGGATTTCTTGTGCAACTGATTCTGTAATTTCCAAGGTGGTCCTCCTAATTTTGCCAATTTGATCACTTTGCATTGAGTTTCTGAATTCAGGTCATTTATATAAATTAGAAACAATAGTTGTCCCAGCACCAAGCCCTGAGGCTCCCCACTTGGTACTTCCTCAGACATAACTCCTTTAATGCGTACTTGTTTCTTACAACAACAACTACTTGTATTTATATAGCGCCTTTAACATAGTAAAACGTCCCAAGGCACGGCACAGGAGTATTTTAAGACACAAAATTTGACACCGATCCACATAAGGATAAATTAGGGCAGGTGACCAAAAGCTTGGTCAAAGAGGTGTGCCTTAAAGGAGGAAAGAGAGGTAGCGAGGCGGACAGGTTTAGGCAGGGAATTCCAGAGCTTGGGGTCTAGGCAACAGAAGGCACGTCCACCAAATGTTGAGCGATTATAATCAGAGATCCTCCAGAGCGCAGAATTAGAGGAGCGCAGATATCTCAGGGGTGGGGGGTTTGTGGGGCTGAAGGAGATTAGAGATAGGAGGGGGCAAGGCCATGGAGGGATTTGAAAACAAGGATGAGAATTTTGAAATCGAGGCGCTGCTTAACCGGGAGTCAATGTAGGTCAGCGAGCACAGGGGTGATGGGCGAACGGGACTCGGTGCGAGTTAGGACACGGGCAGCGGAGTTTTCGATGACCTCAAGTTTACATCGGGTGGAATGTGGGAGGCCAGCCAGGAGTGCGTTGGAATAGTCAAGTCTACAACAAAGGCATGGATGAGGGTTTCTGCAGCGGATGAGCTAAGGCAAGGGCTGAGACGGAGGTGGAAGTAGGTGGTCTTTGTTATGCTGCGGGATATGTGGTCGGAAGTTCATTTCAGGGTCAAATATGACACCAAGGTTGCGAACAGTGTGGTTCAGCCTCAGACAGATGTTAGGGAGAGGGATGGAGTCAGTGGCTAGGGAACGGAGTTTGTGGTGGGGACTGAAAACAATGGCTTCGGTTTTCCCAATATTTAATTGGAGAACATTTTTGCTCATCCAGAACCATTTGTCTAACAAGTAGTCTGACAATTTAGACACCATGGAGGGGTCGAGAGAAGTAGTGAGGTAGAGCTGGGTGTCATCAGCGTACATGTGGAAACTGATGCTGTGTTTTCGGAAGATGTTGCCCAGGGGCAACATGTAGATGAGAAATAGGAGGGGGCCAAGGATACACCTTTGGGGGACACCAGAGGTGTAACGATGCGGGAGTGGGAAGAGAAGCCGCTGCAGGTGATTCTCTGGTTACGATTAGGTAGATAAGAATGTAACCAGGCGAGTGCAGTCCCACCCAGCTGGACGACGTTGGAGAGGCGTTGGAGAAGGATGGAGTGGTCAACCGTGTCAAAGGCTGCAGACAAGTCAAGAAGGACGAGGAGGGAATGTCATTTGTGACTTTGATGAGAGCTGTTTCGGTACTGTGGCAAGGGCGGAAACCTGATTGGAGGGATTCAAACATGGAATTGCGGGAAAGATGGGCACGGATTTGGGAGGCAACAACACATTCAAGGACTTTGGACAGGAAAGGGAGGTTGGAGATGGGGCAGTAGTTTGCAAGGACAGAGGGATCAAGGTTTGTTTTTTTGAGGAGAGGTGATGAGAGAGAACCGTTAACAATATCAGCTAACATGGGAGCCAAAAAAGGAAGTTGGGTAATCAGCAGTTTGGTGGGAATAGGGTCGAGGGAGCAGGAGGTGGGTTTCACCTACACCTAAACCAGTTCCTTATCTATTCCCAGGATTTACCCTGCACCCTACAGCTTTGAGTTTAAGTAATACCTTTTGTGTGGAACTTTGTCAGAAATCTTTTGGAAGATAAAGTAAGTTACGTGATGGGGCTTGCTACAGTCCACTTTGGTTGTGACTTCCTCAAAGACGACTAGGAGGTTGATGAGGCAAGATATGCCCTTTCTGAATCTATGCTGACTGTTGTTAACTAGGTTATTCTTGTGCAAATGATCTTCAAGTTTACTCCTAATAATTGATTCCATTATTTTATATTGAAGTAAGACTAATGGGTCTGTAGTTGCCCTTGTCTTTTGTCACCCTTTGAAAATGCACCACATTAGCTTGCCCAATCTTTTGGTACATTCCCGGTGTTCAGAGACTCTCTCATAATGATTGTCAGTGCTTCACTTACCTGTTCTCTTTTGGCTTTCTGGGATAAATGCCATCTATCTTTTTAAAGTTTTTGAATTTTGCTTTTTTCCCTTTGGGAACTAAAATGGACTAATTAGAGATCCTGATTTTCTGCTGAAGTTGAGCTTTTGACTGCTGGGCCGGTCTCCCTTAAGAGAACAAGCCCTCAATATTATTTGGTCTCTCTGAATTAGGACAATGGGGCAAGAGCCATGGGACTCCCCTGTGACATTGCTCATATTTCTATAGCCACACCTGTGGGAGCCTGAAGGTTTTTTAAAGAAAATAACTTCTCCTTTCCATTTACTCTCTATCCCCCTTTAAAAATAACCTCCAAGTGCAGCTGACAAATTTAAACATAAGTTTTGAAAAGGCTGTGGTTTAAAACTGGTGGGGGAAAGAGACGCAGAACCCAGCAGAGTAGTTACCTAGTGTATGGAGGCCCTGCAGGTCATCATCGGCTGAATGGTGAATTGCAGTTTGGGCTTAAGGCTTCTGTGACCAGAAGCTGCTATAGATATTTTATGTAGATTCCAATGACGAAAACAGATTGTTGTAGCAGTTTAATAAGAGTATGGCTCATTTGCTGGGTGGGTAGCACAGTATAGAGTCATCTTTTGGATGGGACGTTAAACCGAGGCACCATCTGCCCTCGAGGTGAACGTAAAAGATCCTATGGCGCTATTCAAAGAAGAGCAGGGGAGCTCTTCCCCGGTGTCCTGGCCAATATTTATCCCTCAACCGACATCACTAAAAGCAGATTATTTGGTTATTATCACATTGCTGTTTGTAGGACTTTGCTGTGTGCAAATCGGCTACTGTGTTTCCTATATTACAACAGTGTCTACACTTCAAATCTACTTCTGACTGTAAAGTGCTTTGGGACGTCCTGGGATCGTGAAAGGCGCTATATAAATGCAAGTCAGTCTTTCTTCATTACTGGGGATTCGTTTGTTTTGAGCCATCACATTTATACTGATGTCAGTGATTTTACTTGGAATATCTTTGTTCGGAGAGGGCATGTTGCTCATGTCTTTTTTTGTGAATATTCATTCAGAATATTTACTACTTTATGCTCAGTTTCAAGTCTGTTTGCAACTTTTATGGTTTTCATTGATTGCAGTCTTGCTGCTGTTGGACTGAAACAATTTCTAACTGTTTTGCTCAGCTTCAGCTGCTGTAGTTTTTTTTCCAAGGTCTGACTCTGCCCCTCTGATCACCTTTTTATTATATTTCTGCATTTTCTTGTAGTAATCCTGCAGGATGTGTACATGCCATTTTCCCTCTTTATTTCACTTTTAATTTGTTAATCCATTTAGGTCACGCTTGCTTCGTCTGAGCCTTTTGTATTTATCCTGCATGCTCAGCATTAATATAAGAACATAAGAAATAGGTGCAGGAGTAGGCCATTCGGCCCTTCGAGCCTGCTCCGCCATTCAATGAGATCATGGCTGATCTTCTGCCTTAATTCCATTCACCGGCCTTATCGCCATATCCTTTGATGCCCTTACTAGTCAGAAATCTTATCGACTTCTGTTTTGAATATACCCAATGACTGAGCCTCCACAGCCATCTGGGGTAGAGAATTCCAAAGATTCACCACCCTCTGTGTGAAGAAATTTCTCCTCATCTCAGTCCTGAATGGCCTACCCTTTATCCTGAGGCTGTGGCCCCTGGTTCTACACACCCCAGCCAAGGGAAACATTCTCCCAGCATCCACCCTATCGAGCCCTGTAATAATTTTGTATGCTTCAATGACATCCTCTCTCATTCTTCTGAATTCAAGAGAATACAGGCCTAGTTTACTCAATCTCTTCTTATACGACAGTCCCGCCATCCCAGGAATCAATCTGGTGAACCTTTGTTGCACTCCCTCTATGGTAAGTATATCCTTCCTTAGGTAAGGAGACCAAAATTGTACACAGTACTCCAGGTGTGGTCTCACCAAGGCCCTATATAATTGGAGTAAGACTTCTTTACTCCTGTACTCAAATCCTCTTGTAATGAAGGCCAGCATACCATTTGCCTTCCTAATGGCTTGCTGCACCTGCACATTCACTTTCAGTGACTCATGTACAAGGACACCCAGGTCCCTTTGAGCATCTGCATTCCCCAATCTTTCACCATTTAGGAAATACTCTGCCTTTCTGTTTTTTCTACCAAAGTGGATAACTTCACATTTATCCACATTATAATCCATCTGCCATGTTCTCGCCCACTCATTGAGCCTGTCGAGATCCCCTTGAAGCCTCTTCACATCTGACACTGCCACCTAGCTTTGTGTCATCAGCAAATTTGGAAATGTTACATTTAGTCCCCTCATCCAAATCATTGATATAGATTGTGAATAGCTGGGGCCCAAGCACCGATCCTTGCGGTACCCCACTAGTCACAGCCTGCCATCCTGAAAAAGACCCGTTTATCCCTACTCTTTGTTTTCTGTCTGTTAACCAATTCTCAATCCATGCTAGTATATTACAGGAAACTCTTTATTAACCGGCACCGACGGGACCGGCGTGGTGCCGGTTAATCAAAAAGTCCGGATAACGGAGAGTTATTTCTCCCAACGTACGAGAGCCCCGTACACATTGACATGCGCCTGCATTCGGAGCTCCGTCTCCCCGGGGACCGCCAGCTGACCATCTGTCGTGTCCGCTGCCTACCCGGGCTGCACATTCCCCTCCCAATCTACACGCTCCGATACAAGGCAAATGCCTCGGGGTTTTTTTTAAAGTTATTTTTAAAGGAGAGATGAAGGAAAACCCAGGTTACCTACTCAAGAATTTTGCCGGTTAAGAGAGATTTCCGGTTATTTGGGTGCCGGTTAAAAGAGAGTTTCCTGTACCCCCAATTCCATGTGACCTAATTTTGTTCACCAACCTCTTGTGTGGGACCTTATCGAAGGCCTTCTGAAAATCCAAATACACCACCTCTACCAGTTCCCCTTTGTCTACTCCACCAGTTACATCCTCAAAGAACTCCAATAGGTTTGTCAAACAGGACTTCCCTTTCATAAATCCATGTTGACTCTGCCCAATCTTACTATTAGTTTCTAAGTGCCCAGTTATTGCATCCTTTATAATAGATTCCAGCATTTTCCCAACTACTGATGTGAGGCTAACAGGTCTGTAGTTCCCCGTTTTCTCTCTCCCTCCTTTCTTAAATAGTGGGGTTACATTTGCTATCCTCCAATCTGCAGGAATCGTTCCAGAAGCTATAGAATTTTGGAAGATGACAACCAATGCGTCCACTATCCCAACGGCCACCTCTTTCAAAACCCTAGGATGTAGGTCATCCGGTCCTTGGGATTTATCGACTTTTAGTCCCATTCATTTTGCTAGCACTTTTTTTTACAAATAATCATTTCTTTAAGTTCCTCATTCTCGCCACACCCTTGGTTTTCTCGTATTTCTGGGAGGTTTTTTGTGTCTTCCTCCGTGAAGACAGAAACAAAGTATTTATTTAATTTCTCTGCCATTTCCTCATTCCCCATCATAAATTCTCCCGTCGCTGACTGTAAAGGACCTACATTTACCTTCACCAGTCTTTTCCTTTTCACATACCTATAGAAGCTTTTACAATCCGTTTTTATATATTTCGCTGGTTTGTGCTCCTATTCCATTTTCCCTTTCTTTATCAATTTCTTGGTCCCCCTTTGCTGATTTCTAAAAAGATCCCAATCCTCAGGCTGACTGCTTTTTCTGGCAACTTTATAAGCTTCCTTCTTTGACTTATGATGCGGAGATGCCGGTGTTGGACTGGGGTGGACAAAAGTGAGAAGTCGCGCAACACCAGGTTATAGCCCAACAGCTTTATTTGAAATCACAAGTTTTCGGAGCGCTGCTCCTTCGTCAGGTGAAGTCTGACGAAGGAGCAGCGCTCCGAAAGCTTGTGATTTCAAATAAAGCTGTTGGACGATAACCTGGTGTTGTGCGACTTCTCACTTTTCTTTGACTTAATACTAGCTTTAATTTCTTTTGTTAGCCATGGTTGGATCACTTTTCCTTTTGGGTTTTTATGCCCGAGAGGAATATATGTTTGTTGCAAATTATGCATTATTTCCTTGAATGTTAGCCATTGTATGTCCACCTTCATACCTTTTTAGTGTAGTCTACCATGGCCAACTTGTCCCTCATACCCTTGCAGTTTCCTCTGTTTAGATTGAAGACCTTAGTTTCAGATTGGACTACATCACTCTCAAACTTAATGTAAAATTCAATCATATTATAGTCACTTGTCCCTAAAGGCCCCTTTACCACAAGATTATTGATTAGCCCTTTCTCATTACACAGTACCAGATTCAGAATAGCCTGCTCCCTGGTTGGTTCCTCCACATACTGATCCAGGAAACCATCTCGCATGCATTCCAAGAATTTGTCCTCCACACCATTAGTGGTAATTTGATTTGCCCAGTCAATATGTAGATTAAAGTCCCCAATGATTACCGTATTGGCCTTGTTACATGCACTTCTCTTGATTGATACTGTGCCCTACATTACCACTACTGTTTGGTGGCCTATATACAACTCCCACCAATGTTTTCCGCCCTTTGCTGTTTCTTAGCTCCACCCAAACTGATTCCAGTTCTACATCACGATCTGCCAAGCCAAGATCTTTTATCTCTACCGTACCGATCTCATCCCTTATTAACAGCGCCTCGCCACCTCTTTTTTCTTTTTGTCTGTCCTTCCAAAATGTTGAGTACCCTGGAACATTCAGTTCCCAGCTTTGGTTACCCTGCAACCATGTCTCTGTAATGGCAATTACATCATACCCATTTACTTCTATTAGTGCCATTAATTCATCCACCTTGTTGCGAATGCTACGTACATTAAGATAAAGTGCCTTCTGCTTTGCCTGTTTAATATTTTTCTGCACTTTGACCCTATTTACTGTTGGCCTTTCTTTCTGCTCCCTACTAGTTTTGCTGACTACTTTTCTAACTTGCACTTCCAGCTTTGTTTCTCTCTGTTCTGGGCCCACACTTAGGTTCCCAGTCCCCTGACAAACTAGTTTAAATCCTTCCCAACAACACTAGCAAACCCCCCTGCAAGGATATTGGTCCCGGTTCTGCCGAGGTGGGACCCGTCCAGCTTGTACAGGTCCCACCTTCCCCAGAATCGATCCCAATGCCGCAGGAATTTAAATCCCTCCCCCCTACACCATCTCTCCAGCCACGCATTCATCTGGTCTATTCTCCTATTTCTGTTCTCGCTAGCACGTGGCACTGAGAGTAATCCTGAGATTACTACCTTTTGAGGTCCTGCTTTTTAATTTATTTCCTAGCTCTTTAAAACTTTAAAGATGTTCCATCTGTCTTCTAAAGAATTGTTGAACAACCTTCCCTAAATTATTTGCTTCAGTTCTCACATTTTATCAAATTTAGCCCTTTTAAAACCAAATACCTGGCTCTTGGTCCTAGATATTCTTGATTCTAAATCATGTTACGCTTTCAATGTTACTCATGTTCTCTCCCTCATAACTTCAACTGATTTATTGTCGGCATCAGATTCTGGGATGTGGTTGAAAATGTAGAAATTATTAGATGATAAGGTACAATATATGTGAAGCTGATTTTATTACTTGATATACTGCTGATGTGTTTCAGGGGACTCTTCCTATTTATCATTTGTAGGCTACTATTTGGCAATATCATTTGGAAGCACAGGATTAGATTCCGCATACCGTCTGATGCCCAAACTCTCCACTACGATCTTGGGTCTCTTCAAATCCCTCCATGGCTTTGCTGCACCCAACTTGCATGATCCTTTCCAGCCATACATCTCTGCCTGCATCGTCTGCCTCTGATTCTGAATTACTACTTGTTCCATGGTCCTTTTGCTGTATCATTAGTGGCTGATCATTCGGTCATTATGTCCTGGCCCCTCATTCTCTCCCAAATCAACTTTGTCTTGCTATCTCAAAAAGCCAACAAAGCTAATTTCTTCAACCATGCCTTTGGTATTTTTTTTCCATTGCTACATTTCCTACTTGTCTAACTCTCTATCTTGTAAAGCATCCTGAGATGTTCTTTTATATGACGAGCACCAGATAAATACAAATTGTTGAAAGCTTCAGTTAAATTTCAGATTTGAAACAAGTGAAGCAAATTCAGATTTCTTAATGTAATCTATTTATACCTGAGCTATCTATAGAGTGTACTAGTTTGGTTTTGTTTGGAAAAATATATCTATTTATAATCGGTGATCATGTTATACATCAACATGGTGCCGGTCATGTGCATAATTGTAGGTGAGATTGAATTATGTGGAGTACATGGTACTATTGAGCTTGGAATTGGAATCCCTTACCATTTTTATTTCAGAATTCCCATGATTACAATACAAAACATTGTGAAATAATTAATACATCTCCTTTGGAGAACAAAATAATCATAAGATGCTTTTGTATTGCACTAATGGCACCAGCTTTCTCAAGTGCAAGTCTTGTGTGACTGACTGTAAGCCAAATGCAACATTATCAGGACTCGCTAAGCATGGCTGCTGGGCAAATCTGTTTTTGAGTGTCTTCTGGGCCACCAGTCTTAATGAGTCATAGAATAGAATGATACAGCACAGAAAGAGGCCGTTTGGCCCATCATGCCTGTGCTTGCTCTTTGAAAGAGCTATCCAATTAGTGCCTGCTCTTTCTCCATAGCCCTGCAAATTTTTCAAAGTATTTATACAATTCCCTTTGAAAGTATTTAATCTGCTACCACCACCCTTTCAGCCAGTGCATTCCAGATCATCATAACTCAGGGCATAAAAAAAAAATCCTCGTGTCGCCTCTGGTTATTTTGCCAATTACCGTTGAATCTGTGTCCTCTGGTTACTGACCCTTCTGCCACTGGAAACCGTTTTTCCTTATTTACTCTATCAAAACCCTTGTCTAAGGAGAACAACCCCAGTTTCTCTAGTCTCTTCACATAACTCAAGTCTTTCATCCCTGGTACCATTTCATTAAGGACGTGACTGCTGCCAACGAACCAAAAGCGTTCTGTGCATGCATGCTTCCAATTCGTTACGGGGGCGAGCTTATTTAAAAAAATTGTAAAAAGCCGGGATGGGAGCAGGCTCGTTTAAAAAAAAAAGCCGGGAAGGGAGCAGGCTTGTTAGGAAAAAGCCGGGAAGGGAGCAAGCTCATGAGAAAAAGCCGGGAAGGGAGCGGGCTCGTTAGAAAAAGCTGGGAAGGGAGTGAGCTCGTTAGAAAAAAGCCGGGAAGGGAGCGGGCTCGTTAGAAAAAGCTGGGAAGGGAGTGAGCTCGTTAGAAAAAAGCCGGGAAGGGAGCAGGCTTGTTTTTTTTAAAAAAAAGCCGGGAAAGGAGCGAGCTCGTTTTTTTAAAAAAAAGCTGAGAAGGGAGCGGGCTCGTTAGGAAAAAGCAGGGAAGGGAGCAGGCTCGTTAGCGTGCTCGTTTTTAAAGAAGCAGAAACATCATGCTTCCGGTTGTTGGAGTGCGCAGTACACTTCGGCGCAGCTTCCAGTCACTCCATTTCATTAAATCTCCTCTGCACCCTCTCTAAGGCCCTGACATCCCTCCTAAAGTGTGGTGCCCAGGTCTGGACAGAACACTCCAACTGGGGCCCAACCAGTGCTTTATAAAGGTTGAGCATAACTTCCTTGCTTTTGTACTCTGTGCCTCTATTTATAAAGCCACGGATTCCATATGCCTTTTTAACAGCCTTCTCAACTTGTCCTGCCACATTCGAAGACTTGTGTACGTACACCCCCAGGTCCCTCATTTCCACCACCCCCTTTAAAATTATACCATTTGGTTGATATTGCCTCTCCTCATTCTTCTTACCAAAATGTATCACTTTACACTTCTTTCTCAAATTTCATCTGCCATGTGTCTGACCATTTCACCGGTATGTCTATGTCCTTCTGAAGTCTGTAACTATCCTCATTGTTTACTACATTTTAAGTTTCGTGTCATCTAAAATTGAAAAAATTATGCCCAGATCATTAATATAACTCAAAAAGAGCAGTGGTCCCAACAGCAACCCCTGGGGAACACCACTGCACACTTCCCTCCAGTCTGAAAAACAAGCATTCGCCTCTGCTTTCTGTCTCTCAGCCAATTTTGTATCCATGCAGCAAAAAGTTTTACATTTGGCTTTGCAAAACTTCTGGTCAGGGAAACTAGTGTTACTGGTGTAATATAAAAGCATCTGTAAACTACAGTTTAAAAGATGAAATCAATTTAGGTTAGCCACATTACAGAACATAAAATGTGGCTATGCTTCAATATCAATTTCATGTTACCATTCATTGTAGTTTGAATTCCAGCACGTTTTATACAACACTAGGAACCAATGTAGACATGAATAAAATAAATTGGATAGCCAATTTTACATTAGATCATACGAAATAGGAGCAGGAGTAGGCCATACAGCCCCTCGAGCCTGCTTCGCCATTCAATAAGATCATGGCTGATCATCGAGCTCAACTCTACTTTCCCGCCCGATCTCCATATCCCTCGATTCCCCTAGAGTCCAAAGATCTATCTATCTCTTAGCGTTGAATATACTCAAAGACTCAGCATACACGGCCCTCTGGGGCAGAGAATTCCAAAGATTCACAACCCTCTGAGTGAAGAAGTTCTTCCTCCATCTCGGTCTTAAATGGCCTACCCCTTATCCTGAGACTATGCTCCCTATTTCTAGATACTTCAGCCAGGGGAAACAACCTCTCCGCATCTACCTTGTCAATCCCCTTCAGAGTCTTGTATGTTTCACTGAGATCACCTCTCATTCTTCTAAACTCCAGAGAGTAGAGGCCCATTCTACTCAATCTCATCATAGGACAACCCTCTCATCCCAGGAATCAATCTAGTGAACCTTCGTTGCACTGCCTCCAAGGCAAGTCTATCCTTCCTTAGATAAGGAGACCAAAACTGTGCACAGTACTCTAGGTGTGGTCTCACCAAGGCTCTGTACAATTGTCGCAAGACTTCCTTACTCTTATGCTCCAACCCCCTTGCAATAAAGGCCAACATGCCATTTGCCTTCCTTATTGCTTGCCATACCTGCATGCTAGCTTTCTGTGTTTCTTGCACGAGGACACACAAATCTCTCTGAACATCAACATTTAAAAGTTTCTCCCCATTTAAAAAAAAAATACTCTGTTTTTCTATTCTTCCTACAAAGTGAATAACCTCACATTTCCCTACATTATACTCCATCTGCCACCTTACTGCCAATTACTTAGTCTATCTATATCCCTTTGCAGACTCTGTGTTCTCCTCACAGCTTACTGTCCCACCTAGCTTTGTATCGTCAGCAAACTTGGATACATTACACTCGGTCCCTTCAACTAGGTAATTAATATAGATTGTAAATAGCTGAGGCCCTAGCACTGATCCTTGCGGCACCCCACTAGTTACAGTCTGCCAACCTGAAGAAGATCCGTTTATGTCTACTCTCTGTTTTCTGTCCGTTAACCAATCCACTATCCATGCTGCTATATTACCCCCAACTCCATGAGCCCTAATCTTGAGTAATAACCTTTTATGTGGCACCTTTATCGAGTGCCTTTTGGAAATCCAAATATACTACATCCACCGGTTCCCCTCTATCTACCCTGCTAGTTACATCCTCAAAAAACTCAAATTTGTCAATCACGATTGCCCTTTCATAAATCCATGTTGACTCTGCCTAATCTAATGTTATGATTTTCTAAGTGCCCTGATACCACTTCCTTAACAATGGATTCCAGCATTTTCCCAATGACTGATGTCAGGCTAACTGGCCTGTAGTTCCCTGTTTTCTCTCTCCCTCCTTTCTTGAATAGCGGTGTTACATTTGCAACCTTCCAATCCGCTGGGACCGTTCTAGAATCTAGGGAATTTTGGAGGATCAAAACCAATGCATCACTATCTCTTGAGCCACCTTTTTTCGAATCCTAGGATGTAGGCTGTCCGGTCCTGGGGATTTGTCAGCTTTTAGTCCCATTAGTTTCTCGAGTACCTTTTATCTACTTATATTAATTACGTTAAGCTCCTCACCCTCATTAGACCCTTGGTTCCCCACCATTTTTGGTATTTTTGTGTCTTCTACTGTGAAGACAGATACAAAATATTTGTTTAACGTTTCTGCCAGTTTCTTATTCCCCACAATAATTTCTCCTGTTCCTCAGCCTCTAAGGGACCAACGTTTACTTTTGCTACTCTCTTCCTTTTTACATACTTGTAGAAGCTCTTACAATCTGCTTTTATATTTCTTGCTAGTTTTCTCTCAAATTCTATTTTTTCCCCTTTTTATCAATTTTCTGGTCATCCTTTGCTGGTTTCTGAAACTCTCCCAGCCCTCAGGCTTACTACTATTCTTCGCAACATTATAAGCTTCTTCTTTCAATCTAATGCTATCCTTAACTACTTTAGTTAGCCACGGTTGGATCACTCTTCCTGTAGAGTTTTTGTTTCTCAATGGCATGTATTTTTGTTTAGAATTATTAAATATTTCTTTAAATGCTAGCCACTGCTTATCTACCGCCATACCTTTTAATCTATTTTTCCAATCTACCTTGGCCAACTCGCCCCTCATACCTATGTAATTGGCTTGATTTAAGTTCAAGACTCTAGTTTCGGACTTAGAATTTCACATTAAGTTTGAGAGTGACTTGTCTATCATATTATGATCACTCTGCCCCAGAAGATCCTTTACTATGAGATTGCTAATTAACCCTGTCTTATTACACAATACAAGATCTAAAATAGCCTGTTCCCTGGTTGGTTCCATGACGTATTGTTCTAGGAAACTGTCTCAAATGCATTCCATGAACTCGTCCTCGAGACTACCTTTGCCAATTTGATTTGTCCAGTCTATATGAAGATTAAAGTCCTCCACGATTATTGCTTTACCTTTCTTACAGGCTCCTACTATTTCTTGATTAATATTCTGTCCAACGGTATAGCTACTGTTAGGGGGCCTAAATACTACTCCCACCAGTGTTTTCTGCCCCTTGTTATTCCTTATCTCCACCCATTCTGATTCTACTTCCTGATCTTGCGAGCTGAGATCCTTTCTCTCTACTGTCCTAATGTCATCATTTATTGTCAGGGCTACTCCCCCTCCTTTTCCATTCTGCCTGTCTTTTCAAAACATCAACTACCCTGGAACATTTAGTTCCCAACCTTGATCACCTTGCAACCACGTCTCTGTAATGGCTATTAGGTGAAACCCATTTAACTCTATTTGTGCCACTAGTTTGTCTGTCTTGTTACGAATGCTTCGTGCATTCAGATAAAGAGCCTTTAATTTAAATTTTTTACCATTATTCCCTGCTTTGACTTTATTCTCTGCTGCACTGTTACTGTTAAACTCTCAGTCCCTTCCTGTCGCACTCTGCTTATTTTTACCCAAATCGCTACACTGCTCTATTGCCTTGACCTTTCTCTTTAGATTTCTAAATTTCCCCTCACCTGACCCCTCTCTGCACCCCACCCCTTTTTTAGTTTAAAGCCCTATCTACAGCACTAGTTATTCGATTTGCCAGGAAGCTGGTCCCAGCCTGGTTTAAGTGGAGCCTGTCCCGACGGAACAGCTCCCTCTTTCCCCAGTATTGGTGCCAGTGCCCCATGAATTGAAACCCCTTCTTCCCACACTACTCGCATTTAACTCTCTGATCTGCTTAACCCAATGCCAATTTGCGAGTGGCTCAGGTAGTAATCCAGAGATTATTACCCTTGAGGTTCTGCTTATTAATTTAGACCCTAGCTCCTCAAACTCCCTCAGCAGAACGTCATTCTTAGTTCTACCTATGTCGTTGGTTCCTACATGGACCGCGACAACTGGATCCTCCCCTCCCACTCCAAGTTCTTCTCCAGCTGCGAGGAGATATCCTTAACCCTGGCACTGGGCAGGCAACACAGCTTTCGGGACACTTTTTCGCGGCTGCAGAGAACCGTATCAATCCCCCTGACTATATAGTCCCTTACTACTACCACATTCCTTCTATGGCCCCCTGTACCATGGTGCCGTGGTCAGTTTGCCCAGCCTCCCTGCAGTCCTTTTCCTCATCCATACAGGTAGCAGGTACCTGTTGGACAAGGTTCATGGCTGAGGCTCCTCCATCACTACATGCTGAGTCTCCATACCTTCCTGACTCGCGGTCACACCTTACTGTCCCTGACCACTGACGAACTCTAAAGTACTACTTAACCTAAAGGGTGTGACTGTCTCCTGGAACAAAGTGTCCAGGTAAATCTCCCCCTCCCTGATGCATCGCAATGTCTGCAGCTCGGACTCCAGCTCAAAAATTCTGAGCCGAAGTTCCTCGAGTTGCAGACACTTACTGCAGATGTGGTTGCTCGGGGTCACGATGCTCTCCACAAACTCCCACATGCTGCAGTTACGACACACCACCTGCCCTGCCATCTCTAACCTTGTTTTATTTACTAATTAATTAGTTAAAGCTTTTATTCAATTGATATTTTAGTTTTATTGTTTATTTTATCTAGTTTAAGTTATTAATTTAATAAGTACTAGCAAGTTACAGTTTTTCAACTCTTAATTTAACCCCCTTCCCTAACTTAGAGAGCAAAAAAAAAGCAGTAATACTCACCAACCAATCACCTGCCTGCTCTCCTGTGACGTCAGTCTGATTTTTTTGTTGTTTTTGAATCCGAGATCTGCCGCTGCTTTAATACAGGTCTGCTCTCTGACTGCTCTTTATCCTCTCGCCGCTACTTTGACATTTACATTTTACGTTTACTTTCTCGTACTCTTCTTGCTTTTGTTTCTCCCCATGCCTATTATGCTCCCTCTCCATGGTCTCGGGTCACCAGTTTCACACTCTTCAATATTTTCCCACTCTCCAAACTCCTGCATTTATCTTTGTTGACTTTCTCATATAGTCCAACTCTCATCACATCTGAGTCCTGTGCCAAATTGTCCCTTTTCTCTCCAAAGTCCTTGAACGTGTTATCGCCTCCCAAATCTGTGCCCAACTTTCCCGCAACTCCATGTTTGAATCCCTCCAATCAGGTTTCCGCTCCTGTCACAGTACCGAAATGGCTCTCATCAAAGTCACAAATGACATCCTTTGTGACTGTGACGAAGGTAAACGATACATCCTTGTCCTTCTCGACTTGTCTGCAGCCTTTGGCATGGTTGACCACTTCATCCTCTTCCAACGCCTCTCCACTGTCGTCCAGCGGTGTGGGACTGCACTCGCCTGGTTCCATTCTTATCTATTTAATCGTAGCCACAGAATCGCCTGTAATGGCTTCTCTTCCCACTTCCGCATCGTTACCTCTGGTGTCCCCCAAGGATCGTTCCTTGGCCCCTTCCTATTTCTCATCTACATGCTGCCCCTTGGCGACATTATCCGAAAACACAGCCTCAGTTTCCACATGTACACTGACGACACCCAGCCCTACCTCACCACCACTTCTCTCGACCCCTCGATGGTCTCTAAATTGTCAGACTGCTTGTCTGACATCAGTACTGGATGAGCAGGAATCTTCTCCAATTAAACATTGGGAAGACCGAAGCCTTTGTTTTCGGTTCCCGCCGCGAACTCCGTTCCCTAGCCACTGATTCCATCTCTCTCCCTACCATCTGTCTGAGGCTGAACCACACTGTTCGCAACCTTGGTGTCATACTTGACGCTGAAATGAGCTTCTGACCACATATCCGCGGTATAACTAAGACCGCCTATTTCTACCTCCATAACATCGCCCGTCTCCGCCCCTGCCTCAGCTCATCCGCTGCTGAAACCCTCATCCATGTCTTTGTTACCTCTAGACTTGACTATTTCAACGCACTCCTGGCTGGCTTCCCACGTTCCACCCTCCGTAAACTTGAAGTCATCCAAAACTTGGCTTCCCATGTCCTAACTCGCACCAAGTCCCGTTCACCCATCAGCCCTGTGCTCGCTGACCTACACTGGCTCCCGGTTAAGCAATGCCTCGATTTCAAAATTCTCATCCTTGTTTTCAAATCCCTCCATGGCCTCAACCCTCCCTATCTCTGTAATCTCAAGTCCCACAACCGCCTGAGATATATGTGCTCCTCTAATTCTAGCCTCTTGAGCATCCCTCATTTTAATCACTCAACCATTGGTGGCCGTGCCTTCTGTTGTCTAGGCCCTAAGCTCTGGAATTCCCTCCCTAAACCTCTCCGCATCTCTACCTTTCTTTCCTCCTTTAAGGCGCTCCTTGAAACCAACCTCTCATCTGGCCTAATTTCTCCTTATGTGGCTCGGTGTCAAATTTTGTTTTATAACATTCCTGGGAAACGCCTTGGGACGTTTTACTACGTTAAAGGCGCGATACAAGTTGTTGTTGTAAGCTTATACCGCTGATGCAACAAATGCGTTAAAATACTGTCACTGTATTAAAATAGAGGCAGATCTTGTGCTGTGTATAAATATATATGAATATATTGGTCTGTGTATAAATTTAAAGTAAAGGCTCGAGTTCTAAAATGGTCACCTGACTCCAATGTATCTACCTTCTGGAAGATGGCATTTGTATTTGGTTTACTGAACACTATCACTGTGTTAATTAGGCCCTCCTGTGGTTCATGCAACCTGGAAGAGGGACTGTCGGAGGAACTACTATGCAATCAAGTCTGTAACTTCATTATGCATTATTTTATGTCTGCCTAGAATGCACTGTGGAGTTCATGAATTTCAAAGACAAATGTTACATTTAAGCCTCTGGTGTCGGGGTCTCTGGAGATGGAGAAAGACTGAGTCATAAAAATGTAGAAACCTGGATGAAACAGAACTGAAATTGACTGCTGGAGTGTATTACAAACTGTTGGTCAAGAGATTTACTGATGTCAGGAATAAAAGATCTAGCTGTTTATTTCTGCTGTTGTACAGAATCCTGAGCTGTTCTGTAAGTGTTCACTCGTTTAGTTTTTTGTAAATCTAGTTAATTTGGAATGTAAACCCAGTTTGAGTGTCATTCGTTAATAATTCTGTCTTCTAGACTGGCTTGGAGAGAAATGAGCTGCATTGAGTACTAGCGATCTAGAATTGAAACTGTGAAAGGGACAGAAAGCTGCAGCTTTCGATTTGATGGGAAGCCAGGTTTACTTGGGGAAAGTATGACAAAACCATGCAAGATCGAGAGGCTCATAATTACATCACAGTAGTGAGTTGAGACATAAATGTACTGTAACATACAGCAGAGGAATTTTCATATGGTCGTCATCCATATACGTACAGCCAATTATTTTGTGTTCCACCTTCAGGATACACCCATTCACTTCATAGTTAAAATTAAGGGCATACTCAGCCTGCAGTAGCATTAATTTTGAGCATTTGAGCATTCATCTGAGAAAACAGCTTGATAATCAAAAAAGATTAAAACATTTTTAAAAAGTCATAAATTAGCAAAAAAATGTTGGGCTTCTTCATCAAAACCATCATCATTGTCTTATTGCTGAGGCTAAGCACGAACGGTTAAGTACCAGTACCATCTATTGATGTCAAATAACACCCACAGAGTGCTGGGAGTTATATCATGTTTCAGTATGTAACTTCAAAGTTGTGAAGATGACAACTCTGATCAGGAGGTCAGTTACAGTCCATTTTTTTTAATTGCTTACGGGCAGGGTTGCTGTTTTAAGGTGATTGAATAAGTTTTTGTTGGAAGAAATTCTGAGATCTTTGCAGGTGTAGTGGGAATCACTTCCCATAACTAAACTTATTGATTTAGTATTACTGAATAAGTCAAATTCTGTTTTAATTATGTAGGACAACTGGGATTTTTATTGGTGTTTTGGAAATGGTACTCAGCAATTCCATACATTTTTCCATGGAAGCTACAAATGACTGGCATTGCTTATTGGCTGTCTTTCTCAAATGATTACTTAAGAATGGGGCATTATTCTAGCATGTGTTAATATTTTTGCATCTATGCCAGTATGTCCATTACCGTGTATTTATCTACCATTGAAGACTCTTTGCCAGGTATTAGCTCAAGTGCTGTTCCTCAGCTCAAGGTCGTTTATGAAAGTTGTGGATAAAAGAAATAGAAGGGACTTATTCATGTGACATTTTGCTAATTGGTAATACTTATTTGTAGTTGCATTATTTGATATTATAGTGATTTTTTGGGGGATTAAATTCACCGTTTCCTCATTCCAGTAGGCATTATATTCTATGCTGGTTGGCACTGCGGCACAATACTTTGTTGAAAGCCTTGTGAAAGTTAATAAACTGTATAAAATAAATTTTTAAAAATCCATTGGATCACCATTATTTATCTAATAAAATAATTATCCTTAATAAAGTCCAACAAATTTCTGAAACATAATTTCCTGTAAGTTAGTCCAACAGTCATTTTGCTTTTAGTTTCTGAATTGTCTTGTTTACAGTGCCCTGATGTAGTTCTGTTGCTGTTAATGAGCTAACTGGGCTATAATAGGCAATCCTGTAACTGCCATTTACTTGAAAATTGGAGCCACATCCGTGACTTATGTACTCATTTGGTGCAGTATCTTAACTGCTGTCAGTGGTCTGTTGAAGATTTCTATACAACTCATTTATCACTTTACTATTTTATGAAATCTTTCTCTTTTTTTCCCTCTCGCTTCTCCCCCTCCCCTCCCCCAATGCACACAGTTAGGTACAAGTATGAAGTACTCTGATTCTTTAAGCTTCTAACCTGTTCTCTCTTTACACCATTCTGTTGCCCGATTTATATTACTTGTAGGATCAAATGTTTTGTAGGATCTTCTACAGTTTTGCCATTTTCCCCAAATTATTCTCTGCCCGTGGTGAACATAACCAAACATTATTTTGTTCTCAATGTACATCAGGATTCTCATCCTGAATTCTTGTTTTATTATCTACTGTCTAGATTTAATCTGTCATCCTTCGTGTTTAACTCTTTTGTTCGCCCTTTTATTCTTGTTTTGCAATCAATTCAGGCTGTTGGCAAGATGCAAGATTGCCTCCTTTACTCCCAGTGAGATATCATTTAAACGAAATCAATTTCTCAAAAAGCCGTTTCTCTTAATGCAATTTCTCAATTGATTTTATTTTTAAACCAGGTTTTATCATTGTGGCATTCAAGTTTGTTCCAGTGTCTGGCATACTTAATTCTGCACTTCCTGGTATCAGTAACCAATATGGCCAGTCTGAGGAGAATAGGGTTGCTTCTATCTGAATACTTTCTACCAAGGTGTTATGGATTGTTTTTGATTTATTGCTAAAGCTTGTATATGTTCTGATGTGAATTCTGTACCAGAAACCAACTGCCGTCTTCTCTCTTCCCCATCCCCTCCCCCCTCCCCAGAAATAGTTGATTTTTATTAGACAAACTATCAGTTAGGTTGCATCATTGTTGCCTTAGATCAGTGGTTCTCAATTTTTGGTTGAAGGACCCCTTTTCAAATCGATTAGTAATCACAGACCTCCATCTAAATTATAATACTATATAATACTCATAATATGAAAGTGCTGCATGTAAAGAGTGTTTTAATGATGCTTTTAAGTAAACAGGTATTTACTTACAGATATCGGTGAGATGGGTGTGCCTGCTTCTCACACCAATTCTGGGTACTCTGCAGCAACAGATGGCCACTATTAGCCACTTATTGCTGGACAATTTTTAAAGCCATCAGCAGGCTGGCCAAGGTGAGTGAGGGCATGAGCGCCCATGCACATGCTGGGATGCTGCTGGAAACATGACCCACCGCCATACTGTCCCACTGGCATGTTCTGTAAAAGCTGCACTGTGGGATTGTACGTGTTTGCGTGAACACGTTCAAGCACGTGTTTGAAGGGCCCCGCAGGCGCTCTGATCACGTGTCGGGAGGATAGCACAGGATCACAGCACCAGGGAAAGGAATCAGCTCGACTGGCAGGGAGCGTTTGTAAAGTGAGTGAGAGCTGTGGGCTTCTGTGAGGAGACGGGCCCAGCTGTTGAGAATAATTCGCAAGAACTGAATCAGTGTCCGTTTTATAAAGAGGAGCAGGCTTGAAATTACCTCTGGTCGTGGACCCCTTGAACCGTCTCTACAGACCCCAGTTTGAGAAACACTGCTTTAGCTGACCAGTTGGCTCATGCTTCCAGGATGCACCTTTCTATCTTCACAAAGATTTGGCAGTGGGTAGGCATTCAGAAGAGTTTTTTTCTGAACATAGCCTTGATCCGTTTGAAGAGAATTGAGCTATGTACAGTGTTCTTCAGTGTCTTGAAGTACCCACGAGTCAGGAGTCTGCCTATTGGGCACCACAAACCATAAGTGGAGGCTCATGAGGCTGCAAGCAAGCAAAGCTACTTTCATATGTGACTTTTTTTTTGTCAGTTCCTCAAATCCCAGGAAGACATAGACAGTATTCCAGCACAGCAGTAGTGGGAATAGAATAAGTATCACCGTGTTCAGATAAGACTGGTATGTCCCGTGCAGAATTCACGACCAGTGCATTGAATGATGATGACTTGAAGGAAGAGAAGAGGAATATATTATCGGAGTGTCAAGACGTGGGAAGACTCAAGATTAGTTGATTCCAGATATTGGGTAATAGATTGCCGTGTACTTAGGGCGATGTCTGGGGTACATGGCTTTGGGTTATGCGATTGAATTTGTCTTCTCAGTAGTGAAAAGTTGAGTGTTTTGTCATGGGGGTATGTTACCCCTTGCTGTCAAAGGTTCTGAATGAATGCCATACAAAACAACTACTACTCCATGGGGAAACATGGCATAGTCATCGCATATGAGTAGATTTTTAACAGTTTCTGAAGGTATCAGGCTGGATAATCTTAAGGGAATACTAAATGAGGAATCTGTCAAGCATGTTGTTTTATATTTAATTGAAAAGCAGATTGAAGGCCTTGATCCTAGATCATTTTGATTTGTTGATTTAAATTTCTGATGTTTGCTTCTGAGTCAGAAGGTTGTGGGTTGAAGTCCCACTCCAGAGACTTGAGCACAAAAATCTAGGCTGACACTCCAGTGCAGTACTGAGGGAGTGCTGCACTGTCGGAGGTGCCGTATTTCAGATAAGATGTTAAACCGAGGCCCGTCTGCTCTCTCAGGTGGACGTAAAAGATCCCATAGCACTATTTCGAAGAAGAGCAGGGGAGTTATCCCTGGTGTCCTGGCCAATATTTATCCTGCAATCAGGGTATATAACAATCAGGAAGGACAGGCGGGAAGGAAGGGGAGGGGGGGTGGCTATGTTAATAAAGGAAGGAATCACTGTAATACAGAGAAATTATATTGGGTCAAAAGATCAGGATAATGAAACAGTTTGGGTAGAGATAAGGAATAATAAGGGGAAAAAAACACTGGTGGGCGTAGTGTATAGGCCTCCTAATAGTTGCAACTCTGTTGGAAGAAGTATTAATCAGGAAATAGTTGGGGCATGTAATAAGGGAACAGCTATAATTATGGGGGATTTTAACTATCATATTAACTGGACAAATCAAATTGGGCAGGGCAGCCTTGAGGAAGAGTTTATTGAGTGTCTTAGGGATGGATTTCTTGAGCAGTATGTAACTGATCCTACAAGGGGGCAAGCAACCTTGGACCTGGTCCTGTGTAATGAGTCAGGATTAATTAATAATGTCCTAGTTAAGGATCCCCTTGGAATGAGTGACCATAACATGGTTGAATTCCATATCCAATTAGAGGGTGAGAAGGTCGGTTCTCAAACAAGCATACTGAGCTTGAATAAAGGAGACTATGATGGTATGAGAGCAGAATTGATTAAAGTGGACTGGGAAAATAGATTAAAGGGTAAGACGGTACATGAGCAGTGGTGTTCATTCAAGGAGTTATTTTACAACTTTCAAAATAAATATATTCCACTGAGGAAAAAAGGGTGTAAAAGAAATGACAGCCATCCATGGCTAAGTAAAGAAATTAAAGAAAGTATCCAACTAAAAACAAGGACATATAAGGTAGCCAAAGTTAGTGGGAGGATAGAAGATTGGGAAGTCTTCAAAAGACAACAAAAAGTAACTAAAGGATTGATTAAGAAAGGGAAAATAGACTATGAAAATAAATTAGCAAAAAATATAAAAACAGATAGCAAGAGTTTCTATAGTTATATAAAAAGAAAAAGGGTGGTTAAGGCAAACGTAGGTCCCTTAGAGGATGAGACCGGGAAATTAATGGTGGGAAACATGGAGATGGCAAAAATGCTGAACAAATATTTTGTTTCAGTCTTTACGGTAGAGGACACTAAGAATATCCCAACACTGGACAAACAGGGGGCTCTAGTGGGGGAGGAGCTAAATACGATTAAAATCACTAAGGAATTGGGACTCAGTAAAATAATGGGACTCAAGGCGGATAAATCCCCTGGACCTGATGGCTTGCATCCTAGGGTCTTGAGGGAAGTGGCAGTAGGAATTGTGGATGCTTTGGTAATTTTCCAAAACTCCCTGAACTCAGCAAAGGTCCCGGCAGATTGGAAAACTGCTAATGTTAACACCCTTATTTAAAAAGGGTAGTAGGCAGAAGGCTGGAAATTATAGACCAGTTAGCCTAACATCTGTGGTGGGTAAAATTTTGGAGTCTATTATTAAGGAGACAGTAACGGAACATTTAGATAAACATAATTTGAATAGGACAAAGTCAGCATGGCTTTATGAAGGGAAGTCATGTCTGACAAATTTGCTCGAGTTCTTTGAGGACATAACGTACAGGGTGGATAAAGGGGAACCAATGGACGTAGTGTATTTAGACTTCCAGAAGGCATTCGACAAGGTGCCACATAAAAGATTATTGCTCAAGATAAAAAATCACTGGATTGGGGGTAATATTCTGGCATGGGTGGAGGATTGGTTATCTAACAGGAAGCAGAGAGTTGGGATAAATGGTTCATTCTCGGACTGGCAACCAGTAGCCAGTGGTGTTCCGCAGGGGTCGGTGCTGGGTCCCCAACTCTTTACAATCTATATTAATGATTTGGAGGAGGGGACCGAGTGTAACATATCAAAGTTTGCAGATGATACAAAGATGGAAGGGAAAGTAGAGAGTGAGGAGGACATAAAAAACCTACAAGGGGATATAGACAAGCTGGGTGAGTGGGCAGAGATTTGGCAGATGCAATACAATATTGGAAAATGTGAGGTTATGCACTTTGGCAGGAAAAATCAGAGAGCAAGTTATTATCTTGACGGCGAGAAACTGGAAAGTACTGCAGTACAAAGGGATCTGGGGGTCTTGGTGCAAGAAAATCAAAAAGTTAGTATGCAGGTGCAGCAGGTGATCAAGAAAGCCAATGGAATGTTGGCTTTTATTGCTAAGGGGATAGAATATAAAAACAGGGAGGTATTGCTGCAGTTGTATAGGGTATTGGTGAGACCGCACCTGGAGTACTGCAGACAGTTTTGGTGTCCATACTTAAGAAAAGACATACTTGCTCTCGAGGCAGTACAAAGAAGGTTCACTCGGTTAATTCCGGGGATGAGGGGGTGGACATACGAGGAGAGGTTGAGTAGATTGGGACTCTACTCATTGGAGTTCAGAAGAATGAGAGGCGATCTTATTGAAACATATAAGATTGTGAAGGGCCTCGATTGGGTGGACGCGGTGAGGATGTTCCCAATGATGGGTGAAACTAGAACTAGGGGACATAATCTTAGAATAAGGGGCTGCTCTTTCAAAACTGAGATGAGGAGAAACTTTTTCACTCGGAGGGTAGTGGGTCTGTGGAATTTGCTACCCCAGGAAGCTGTGGAAGCTACTTCATTAAATAAATTTAAAACAGAAATAGACCGTTTCCTAGAAGTAAAGGGAATTAGGGGTTACGGGGAGCGGGCTGGAAATTGGACATGAGTTTTAGTTCGGATCGGTCAAGGCCCTGTGGGTGGCGGAGTGTGCCCAGGGGCCGAGTGGCCTGGTCCTGCTCCTACTTCTTGTGTTCTTTAGAGTTGAGGTTGGATCAGTTCAGCCATGATCTCATTGAATGGCGGAGCAGGCTCGAGGGGCCGATTGGTGGTCTACTGCTCCTATTTCTTATGTTCTTATGTTCTTATCAACATCACTAAAAAAAACAGATTATCTGGTCATTATCGCTGTGCGCAAATTGGCTGCCGCGTTTCCTACATTACAACAGTGACTGCACTTCAAAAGTACTTCATTGGCTGTAAAACGCTTTGGGAGGTCTGGTGGTTGTGAAAGGTGCTATATAAATGCACATATTTCTTTTTTCAGTGTAAATAGAATTTTGTATTAGGAAGTTGCTGATTATCCATTGTGAATTACTTACTGCAGTTAGCTGTTTGGGCTCAGGAATTGAGTGGACCATTGCAGACAAAAATTGTATTATCTTGCTGTATATGATGTGAATTTTATCCAATTCTATATTTACCTATTGTATTAATTTTTTTGTGTATAGGAATGTAACGTTAAGTTAATTAGAAAATATGACCTCAAGAACTGAGGTTAAAGAGTTTAAAACAGTTCAGAAGTTGTTTTGAAATTTGTGTGATAAATTCAGACAAAGACTCACTTTGAATTCCCTATTTGAGGATATAGTACAATATGATATGCAGTTACACAAAAAGTTTCATGAAGATAGAATCAACTAAACTTCCATGCCAGTAACCAGATGTTGTAGATGTGTGGACTTTCTCATGACAGTTTAAAATAGAGTTCAGGGGTACCTTTATTCAAGAGATAAAAGCAAGTTGCCTTTTGATCCTAAGTTCGGGTTAGTTTGCCGCTTTAATTTGTTAAATGCCTACATTTGATGTAAAGAATATGTCATGCTTTTCTGTGAATTGCTCATGGTTTATCCATTTTGTACATCCAGGCATTTGTATGTTATGCAAAAGAATGTTTTATACTCTGCTGCCCATATCTTAATTCGCACCAAGTCCCATTCACCCATCATCCTGTGCTTGCTGACCTACACTGGCTCCCTGTCCAGCAACGCCTCAATTTTAAAATTCTCATCCTTGTCATCAAATCCCTTCATGGCCTCGCCCCATCCTGTCTCTCTAGCCTCCTCCAGCCCTACAAGCCTTCGCGATCTCTGCGTTCCTCTAATTCTGGCATCTTGTGCATCCCCGGTTTTAACCACTTACGGCCATGCTTTCAACTGCCTTGGCCCTAAGCTCTAATTCTCTCCCTAAACCTCTCCGCCCCTCTACCTCTCTCTCATCCTTTTAAGGTGCTCCTTAAAACCTATCTCTGACCAAGCTTTTGGTCATCTGTCCTGATATCTCCTTCTGTGGCTCGGTGTCATTTTTATTAACGCTTTTGTGAAGCGCTTCGGGGCATTTTGCTACGTTAAAGGTGCTATATAAATGCAAGTTGTTGTTGGAAGGTGTTTTTCCTCTCTGACACAAATCTGTTGCAGTTTGAATTGTAAGAAAGCTGTTGACCTAATAGTTGCATGTCGGTATATTAGAATAGATAAGTGGGTCCTTTTGTATCCAGGAATTTTAATCAAGTCACGTTTGGCTGGAAACGACTTTTAGGAACTTAAGTGGTTAAGAATAAGAATTTACTGCAGTTCTTCAATTTATTCTAAGATTTAAAATAATTAACTCCTTAATGTGATGCTTGTGTTCGATACATTGTGATCAAGTATAATCGACAGAATCTGAAAGGGGATGAGAGATTTAAGATGGACAAAACTTGCCAATTCAAAAATTTAATTATTTTCCAAAAACATTTCTTATAAATGGTAATTAACCCAATATGAACTCAGCATGTAACTGTGTTTAATGTTGGTACTTGCACATTTGCCAAATTCTACTATAGTTTATATTTTGACTGAATGAACACTGATTCATGTTTATTATTTTGCGATTTCCAATGTGATATGGTTTAAGACTACATTGAATTGAGAACAGATGACGGAAAATAGGATAATTATTAGTCCTACAAGTCAATTGCAGAAAATATGTTGCTGAATTGCTAAGAGATCAGGTCCACCTGCAGAACTTGCTGATAAACGTCCTAGAGAGAAATGGCTCTGTTAAGACCTGAAATTGCAACATTAGTTTTTAAAGACAAAATCCTAAAGAAACATTTACTTCCCAGGCAAAAGATTTTTTGAGTAATTGACCCATTAGGAACATTTTTCATCTGCACTTTTCATTTATTGAACTTTTTTTCATATTTTCATTTATTACTAATATATACTGTTTTACCTTATGAAATCTGGTCTCAGTTTAATATCTACCAATTCAATGTTTATTAACATAGTACAATATTACGTTTAATCCACTGGACAGGTTACTGCAAGTAGGATAATTGTTTATCTTTAAGTTACACACCTTTGCTAAGTCAATTATCAAAATCCAGGTTCCGGATGATCGGGAGCAAGGTTCAATTATAGAGGCTGTTGTAAACTTTGAGTGAGACAACGGTTCTACAAAAACCTAAAATAGAAACTGCATCAATAAATCTAAAACTAGCTACAGTAAAGTGGTACCACTATGGCTATGTGTATATGAAAAATGTATAATTTCTTCATATTGTTTGGAGAGGGGATAGAGGTTGGTTTAAGAGTAAAGCTACATGAAGGAAATAAGTGGTTATGGTGACATTTTGGGATATAGCTAGTGCAGGAGGCAATTGTGTAAGGATGGGTTTGCATTGTGCATCTTACAGTAACTGGTCACCCAAATGCAATGCAGCACTATAAGCCCTGCACAAAATAATCTTGCAAGTTTTTTTTTAAAGCTGCTTCTAAGCAGTTGAGACGAAGATTAATGTGAAATTGATTCCTTCCAAAGAAATTTCTATTGTAAAACCTATCCAATTGATTGGTTTCAAACAGAATAGATTTAATCAATTATCTTGGAGTCATAGAAAGTTCTTCAAGACTATTTGGCCCATCATGCTTGGATGGTGCTAGCTCTACATTGGAGCTGTCGCCTCAGATTTCACTTCTGCATTTTTCCTATGCTCTTGAAAGTTTCTGTTCAAGAGTTCTATTCTTTTGAAATATTGTGATGGACCTGCCTCCAATAGCTGCTTGTGGTAGTGCATTCCCTATTGTAATGACCCTTGGCGTGAAAAAAATTCCAACTTCCCCATTTATGCTTCTAGTATTCCAAATTTATGTTCCCTTGTTACCTATTCACTAACCACTGGAAATAATCTTCGTGTTTACCTTGTCATATCCTTTCAATTATCTTGGTCAGTCTCTAATTGCTTAACATTACTGGAAGGAGCCCAGATGTTATCACCTTCCATCTATTTTGAAATGTCCTAATCACTTCTTTATTTTATCCTTGGAGCTGGATTTCATTAATGTAGCCATATGTGCTGCCGCATACTCCCATCTCTGCTCTTTTCAAAATGCAATAAACCAGCTGTATCCTCATTGTCCTCTGTCAACGCAAGATTGATTGGTTTATTCTCCTTATACTCTGTAACAATGGAACTTGGCAGTAAGTCTGTAAAATGGTCATTTGATTGTATAGTTCAGATTTGAACAAATAACAGCCTCCAGTCCAAAAGGCATGTTCTATACCACTAGTTTATGCTTTAACAGGGAATATGAATAATAGGTTTTGAATTTACACCCCAGAGGATTATGTAACTCTGAATCCATAACCACTTTCAAACCTTCTTGTTCTTTTTGAACATATTCTTTCATGCATTTCCTGAAATACTGATCTTTCTTACACTAACTTGGCCTGTTTCAATTTAACTCTATGTGGCATCAGGGAATTTTGAAAAGGTTGGGGCGGGTGGCACATTTGAAATTGTTTTATGGGAATGTGAGCCCAATGTTGAGTTTGGCAACATTGGCATAAACTTGGCCGGAAACCTGTTATAATGTGGTCATAAATCTACATGCCTTGGGGGAAAGCTATGAGGAAGAGGGGCATCAAATTATTTGCAATTGATTTGGATACTCCCATCCGATAGATATTTGTGACATTCTTGTCTAATGTTACTGACATTGCAAACCTTCTGCAGCAGTTCCTTAACCCATACTACCTCTTTAATGTTCATTTCTTTTCTTTCTGTCTATACATCAGTTTTTGTTTTTTCCAAAATGGTAGGAAACTAATAAATTGATGGGTTGAGTATTGACTGTATATGCCTTCCTATGGGTTTATTTATCCAAAATGTGGCAAAGTAGAAAGTTGTATTAGCTTTTAAATCTGCCCAGAATGTTGGTGAATGTTACGTTTTAACAGAATTTTTTTGAAAAACTTGAGAAGGAGAGCTGTATAGTTGTAGAAGTAAGCGTTTGCATATTTTGCTCATGATTTAACTCTTGCCTGTGAAATTGTCACGTCCCCTCCATTCACTTGGTTTCTGTGCTTTAAATTCTTGACTCTTTGATGTGTATTTCCAGCCTCTGTTAGCAACCTTGAACCTGGGATAAATGTTAAACTCTATCACCCAAAATGTCAAACCCTTTGCCATCCAAAGTGTTCCAATATGGCAAAAAATTTCCAGAGCAGAAAGGATTTCCCAAAATGGTTCGGCAGTAGAATGTTTATTCCAGTTTTTCTGTGTTTAAATTACTGCTTGGGAATGTAGAGCCTAGTTATAGGCAATTTGGACTGCTACCTTGTGTAGGTTGGCTAATTCCGGGGGTTGGGAAAATAGAAAGGAGGAACAGCAGCGACTGGATATGGCAGTAGTAAATTTTCTACAGTTTGGGTGAACTGTTTTTTTTTACCCGTGGTAATAAGTAATTGACATAATTTACAGGTACTCTTTCCTTATGGGTGTTGCCTCTGCCTTCGCCAACATACCCCCTCCCAAACTTTCCCCTGCCCACTCCCCCTCTTGCCATCCCTCTCTTAGTCCATAGTTTCTCCTCCCTATCTTCCCCCACTAACTTTAACTTATCCATGAAGCGACGCCACCTGCTCCTTTCACCTCCTCCAATCCCAGACTGACTATCCAACTTTGCCTTCCCAGTCTCATGATCACTGACATCGTCAACCTGTTTTTATTCTTTGTCTCAAACCTTACATCTTTCAAAAGTGCTGGCTTCAACACCTTCCTGCAAAAAAAAACACTTTTTCCCTCTATCCTCTCCAACTACTGCCACATCCTCAGCCTTCCCTTTCTGTCTGAAGTCCTGGAATACATAGTTACGTTGCAATAGCACTCCCAATTCTCCCACCAATCCCTATTTGAAGTCCTTCAATCGAAGTGCTGCCTATATTACCAAGATCACATTGATCAACCTTACCCTTTGTGACTATAACCGCAGCTTGCTGCCCCTACTCATCCTCCTTGGCCTCTCATCTACCTTATACTGTGTAATGAGTCAGGATTAATTAATAATGACCTAGTTAAGGATCCCCTTGGAATGAGTGACCATAACATGGTTGAATTCCATATCCAATTAGAGGGTGAGAAGGTTGGTTCTCAGACAAGCGTACTGAGCTTGAATAAAGGAGACTATGATGGTATGAGAGCGGAATTGATTAAAGTGGACTGGGAAAATAGATTAAAGGGTAAGACGGTACATGAGCAGTGGTGTTCATTTAAGGAGTTATTTTACAACTTTCAAAAAATATATATTCCACTGAGGGAAAAAAGGGTGTAAAAGAAATGACAGCCATCCGTGGCTAAGTAAAGAAATTAAGGATAGTATCCAACTAAAAACAAGGACATATAAGGTAGCCAAACTTAGTGGGAGGATAGAAGATTGGGAAGTCTTCAAAAGACAGCAAAAAGTAACTAAAGGATTGATTAAGAAAGAGAAGATAGATTATGAAAATAAATTAGCAAAAAATATAAAAACAGATAGCAAGAGTTTCTATAGTTATATAAAAAGAAAAAGGGTGGCTAAGGCAAACGTAGGTCCCTTAGAGGATGAGACCGGGAAATTAATGGTGGGAAACATGGAGATGGCAAAAATGCTGAACAAATATTTTGTTTCAGTCTTTACGGTAGAGGACACTAAGAATATCCCAACACTGGACAAACAGGGGGCTCTAGTGGGGGAGGAGCTAAATACGATTAAAATCACTAAGGAATTGGTACTCCGTAAAATAATGGGACTCAAGGCGGATAAATCCCCTGGACCTGATGGCTTGCATCCTAGGGTCTTGAGGGAGGTGGCAATGGGGATTGTGGATGCTTTGGTAATAATTTTCCAAAATTCCCTGGACTCAGCAAAGGTCCCGGCAGATTGGAAAACTGCTAATGTAACACCCTTATTTAAAAAGGGTAGTAGGCAGAAAGCTGGAAATTATAGACCAGTTAGTCTAACATCTGTGGTGGGTAAAATTTTGGAGTCTATTATTAAGGAGACAGTAACGGAACATTTAGATAAACATAATTTGATAGGACAAAGTCAGCATGGCTTTATGAAAGGGAAATCATGTCTGACAAATTTGCTTGAGTTCTTTGAGGACATAACGTACAGGGTGGATAAAGGGGAACCAATGGACGTAGTGTATTTAGACTTCCAGAAGGCATTCGACAAGGTGCCACATAAAAGATTATTGCTCAAGATAAAAAATCACTGGATTGGGGGTAATATTCTGGCATGGGTGGAGGATTGGTTATCTAACAGGAAGCAGAGAGTTGGGATAAATGGTTCATTCTCGGACTGGCAACCAGTAGCCAGTGGTGTTCCGCAGGGGTCGGTGCTGGGTCCCCAACTCTTTACAATCTATATTAACGATTTGGAGGAGGGGACCGAGTGTAACATATCAAAGTTTGCAGATGATACAAAGATGGGAGGGAAAGTAGAAAGTGAGGAGGACATAAAAAACCTACAAGGGGATATAGACAAGCTGGGTGAGTGGGCAGAGATTTGGCAGATGCAATACAATATTGGAAAATGTGAGGTTATGCACTTTGGCAGGAAAAATCAGATAGCAAGTTATTATCTTAATGGCGAGAAACTGGAAAGTACTGCAGTACAAAGGGATCTGGGGGTCCTAGTGCAAGAAAATCAAAAAGTTAGTATGCAGGTGCAGCAGGTGATCAAGAAGGCCAACGGAATGTTGGCTTTTATTGCTAGGGGGATAGATTATAAAAACAGGGAGGTATTGCTGCAGTTATGTAAGGTATTGGTGAGACCGCATCTGGAATACTGCATACAGTTTTGGTGTCCATACTTAAGAAAAGACATACTTGCTCTTGAGGCAGTACAAAGAAGGTTCACTCGGTTAATCCCCGGGATGAGGGGGTGGACATACGAGGAGAGGTTGAGTAGATTGGGACTCTACTCATTGGAGTTCAGAAGAATGAGAGGCGATCTTATTGAAACATATAAGATTGTGAAGGGGCTTGATCGGGTGGATGCGGTAAGGATGTTCCCAAGGATGGGTGAAACTAGAACTAGGGGGCATAATCTTAGAATAAGGGGCTGCTCTTTCAAAACTGAGATGAGGAGAAACTTCTTCACTCAGAGGGTAGTAGGTCTGTGGAATTTGCTGCCCCAGGAAGCTGTGGAAGCTACATCATTAAATAAATTTAAAACAGAAATAGACAGTTTCCTAGAAGTAAAGGGAATTAGGGGTTACGGGGAGCGGGCAGGAAATTGGACATGAGGCTGAGTTCGGATCGGTCGAGGCCCTGTGGGTGGCGTAGCGGGCCCAGGGGCTGAGTGGCCGGGTCCTGCTCCTACTTCTTGTGTTCTTTAGATTTGAGGTGAGGATCAGATCAGCCATGATCTTATTGAATGGCGGAGCAGGCTCGAAGGGCCGATTGGCCTACTCCTGCTCCTATTTCTTATGTTCTTATGTTCTTATACTGACGACTACTCCAGCCTCCTTGGATGTCTCTTCCACAGATCACCTCTATGGCACTACTGTTCCCTGATTCCACTCCTATCATTCAGACTTTCCACCATTCTATGCAACTCTCTTACAAGCTAAGATAACTGGTATTGCTTATAACCTAAAGCATTACAAGTTCAGTCTGCCATTCTGGAGTCTATATATGTGTCTCAGGGACTCTCTCACATCCTCCAGAGAGAGAAAACAAGCAGTCCTGCTGCACCTGTGTGCCTCATTTATCCAAGCTCTCTGCCACAGCGCAATTAATTAAAACCTTTCCATTATAATGGCAAGAAATACCTTGGACCAGACCTTACTGAATCTCATTGTCTCAAAATGAATGTTCATTATGAACAATAATGTTCACAATGGGAGTGGTTAAATATCTGAATTTTTAGTGCTGTTTTCTTATTTTACACTGCATTGTCCTACAGTGCAACCCACTTATTTTGCAGCCTGGAATCTAATAGCACATGACTATCTAATTAAATTATTTTGCTGCCTGTAAAGTTTGAAAAGCAAGTGTGGTTGGGGGAGAGGCTTTGAATCCATCGGTTGTTAATCCATAATGTTTTGTGTCCCGTGTATGAAGCAATTTGAGCTGGGGAAATGTAAATGCAGTTACTTCAGAGGTTTGTTATTTGAGCCATGTCCAGTGGAGTCCAAGTTCGGTTTGATTCAGATCTGTTACAATTCAAATACAATTGAATTTTAACAAGATAATTTTCCAGTTTGCATATTTAGTGGGACTTGCTGTCGTAGAGTAATTGATCTCAAGGGTGAATGTAGTTGAGTCAATTAATTTAAGCTGAATAAAAGCCGCAACCTGTAATTTGTCTTAGAATAAATATTTGTTTTGTTTGCACTCACAAAGTGTAAGGTTTTTTATTGAAGTACTTTTCCACAAGTTGATTTGGTGCTGTGGACGTGGGTGATGGGCTGGTCAACTGTAGAATGTTGAAGGTTTACAAGGCAGCTGCTATTATGTAGTTTATGCAACATAGCCATGGACATCTCCAAGTTGGTTGTCAATTCACGACGACTGGATGAGGTGCAGTTTGAACAGGGTAGATCAGCTGGAGTCAGTTTTTTCTTTTGAGAATTTGAACAGCTTGCTTCTGTATTGTGTTACAACTAGCAGTCTGATTTGAAAAATGGCTCTTATGGCAAGCAAATTTAAGTGACTGGTATCTTTTCAGACTTGACTGTAGGATTGAGAGTTCAGCTCTCGACTTGTAGTTTATTAGCAGGCTTCTTTTTCACTGTGTTTGTGTATTCCAGTGAAGATAGTTCTTCTGGTCTGGATTTGTTCACCAAACTGGGTACAGATAAAGGTACTTGATATATACAGTAAATGCAAATAGCTTTCTTCATATCATCAATCTTCTTTGCTTGGATTGATGTGTCTTTGACATGAACACACATTTGCAGACGGCTGTACTTTTTTGGTGGGGGCAGACATAGTGCTGTTTAATACAAATATCCATTTAAATGTTATTTAAAGGTCTCGATCTTAAATTTTGAAGGGAGATTATTTGTGCTATTGCTAATGGCTTTCACTTTTTTTGCTGATGAGGTGTCATCTGGGAGCATATGTTTTGTAGGGAACTACCCCACGCGACATCATGATATTTCACTCCAACTACCACACGAATAATAACAGTGGCTGAGGGCAGCACACTCCATTTGTTGCACTCCCTCATCCATGCCTTTGTTACCTCTAGACTTGGCTATTCCAATGCTCTCCTGGCCGGCCTCCAATCTTCCACCCAACATAAACTTGAGTTCACCCAAAACTCTGCTGCCCGTATCCTAAGTCCCATTCACTCATCACCCCTGTGGTCATTGACCTACATTGGCTTCCGATCCGGCAACGCCTCAATTTTAAAATTCTTATCCTTGTTTTCAAATCCCTCCATGGCCTCACCTCTCCCTATCTCTGTAACCTCCTCCAGACCTACATTCCTCCAAGATATCTACGCTTCTCCAATTCTGGTCTTTTGCGCATCCCCGATTTTTAATCACTCCACTATGGTGGCCGTGCCTTCAACTGCCGAGGCCTTAGCTCTGGCCTTCCCTCCCTAAACCTCTCCACCTCTCTCCTCCTCCAAAGAAAAAAGCCATCCAGTTTGGCTGTTGCCAAAAACCCCAGACTTTATCCCCCTGGTTCTATCCTGTTCCTTAGATGCTTGCTCAGGTTGACAATATGCAACCTCAATTTCCTGTTTGACTCTGAGCTGAGGTTCAAAATTTGTATCCCAATCATTATCAAGACTGACAATTTCTACCTCTAACATTACCTGCCTCCATCCTTACCCATGCACACCCACACCCAACAAAACCTCCAATAATGCTGGCCTCATCCATGCAACCTGTTACTTCCAGGCTCGACCTATCCGCCCTTCTCATTGCTGGTGTCTCTGCTAACACATTTGACAAACTAAAATGTGATCAAAACTCCACCACTTGCATCCTATCATGTACGAAGTCCAGCTCACCTATTGCCCCTGTCCTCGCCAACCTACACTGGTTTCCTCATCTCCGTTCCACTCCACCATCAGCAAGCGGGTCTTCAGCCATCAACCTACACTCTAGAATTCTCCTCCTAAACTTCTCTACCTTGTTTCATCTCTCCATCTTCAAAAACCTCAAAATTTACACTTCAACCATGTCTTTGCTCACTTCCCCATAATCTTTCCTCACTCTTGCATGTGAAACACTTGGGTACTTTAAAGGTACTGTATAATTGTATGTTGTTGATGAAAGTGCAGTAGAAGTACTTTTTTGTGAAACTATTTTAATATAAGGTTAATAATTAAGATACGGGGATGTGATGCTTATAGTTTTGCAGCACTGGGTCATTGTCCTAAACAATTGATCTTGCTATGCCTAATTTTCAAGAAAAAGACAAATAAAAGGGATGTTGGATAGTGTATGAGTTGGTACATTGTATTTAAGATCTTTGTGTGAAGCTATCCCAGATGAATATGATGCATTTCTGTTCTTGATTCCTGCAGATCAGAAAGTCCTTATGCTCATTCACTGATACGTGTTGAGTAAGCTGATCTGAAGGCTAGGGAGGATTTTCTTTAAATCAACCAAGTTTCCTGCACTTAAGTGCACTGTACTGGCCTCTATAGCAAAGTTTGCATGTGCCATTGTTGGGTGTGAACATGATTAGACTTGGCCATGATGTTTTCTTCCACCCCCACTCCATCCACAATTAAACTGGCAATGCTTTTCTGAGTTTAGGTTTGAGGCACATCCTCCGGCAGTTTAGAGAAAGCTTTATTTTGCATTGTCCCAATTCTGTATGTCATTTGGGAGTGCTTAATGATGAGGATGTTAGCCTCTCACCTTGAGCACACAAAAAAGGCAGAATGTGTGAATATGTTCAACATAATCTCTTCTACAATTATATGTGTAGCAGTGTCTATCCATTTTAGCACTGTCACAGCGAGATTTTCAAAGCAGGTTTGAGTAAAATGAGAGCGCGCTATACTTATTGTCTGATTAGTATATATGGGAATTAAGATTGCAGTCCAATTGTTACAGCAGAGGTAAAAGTTGGGGAGGGCCAGAAATGTTCATCACACCATTGAGTAGCAATGCTCCCTCTCTCTAAGGTAGTTAGTTGCACATAGACCTCTTGTTCTTTAGACTGGGTTTCCTACAGTTGCAGAGCTCAAACCCTGCATTACAGTCTGAAACCAACACAGTTCTTCAGTTGTAAGGGAAGAAGTCTAATGTTAATTTATTTTCAGCAAAGGAAAACTGTATTGATACACTAAAAATAACCTGAAGATTTCCTGTATGGTAACCCAAATGTCTGTTTATTTTTTGGGAGGGGAGAGGAGAGAGTTGTTATGATGTGCTGATTTCATGGGTTGTATGCACCGCACAAGTGATGCAAAGCTTGTTTTAACACCACTACATCTGCATTTTTATATCTGAAATCACTTCAAATATAAGCCCAGCCATATATTCACAATCGGAATGTTGGACGGATGGATGTTCTCTCTTTCTTGCGAAAAAAAATACACTCTTGCCTGTGGCAAGAATCTGTACTTGTATAGCAACCCAGAAACAGTGTTTTGCATTTTTATTCATTTGGTTGTCCAATTTCTTTTCACATTACTTTCTAATAATGCTAAGCCCCTTCACCCTTTAATTGATGATATAACATGGGTAAAGTATGCTTTGTTTTTGTTACATTTTTTTTGACCTAGACCTAGACTTTGAAACATTCAACATTTATTTCTTTCCCCATTCCCTGGAGATGCTTTTGGATTCACATCAGTTTTTTTTATGTCTACCAAAGACTGAAATTAGCTGGGCTATCTTTGAACAACTCTTTTATTGCTGGGAAAAGCATTGAAAAACATGCTATTTTGCTTAGTGGGGATTCAGTAAATTATTTTGATTAATTTCAAACATTTATTTTTTATGCTTTGAAACATTCAACATTTATGTTTTTTAATTATCAAAGTCACATTACACAGTAAGAAAATATGCTTATATTTTTTAATAATTTAAAACTAATTTATAACCCAAAGGTCATTTTGACAATTAGAAATTACGCACATTAATAGAAGTGGGACATTGACAGTTTTCAGGGAAATTGTGACCTAATGTTAAATCAGATATTTGAATTTGGTGCTGTTCAGAACTGTTTGCTTTCTGTCTTACGTGAGACTTTAGCTTTAGGGTTTCCATAATTGTCTTAGAAGGCCATGTATTCTGACCCTTAGATTTTCTTTACAATTTATTCTAGTAAAATAGAAATAAAATTTGTACAGAGCAGATTGGGATCTTGGCCAAAATCCTAGCCAACATCCACCCACCGCCAGTGCTACAGAAGCGTATGTAATGCTTTCTAAGATAATTGTGTTCAGCGAACATGCAAACAACTTTATTTTAAAAAGAAAGCTGAGCTCAATCAGGAAGCATAAATTATTAGGCTGCATAAGTTGGACTTCATAGAGTTTGAGGTGGCTCAGTAAAATGTTTCAAATTTATGTGGCAAATTATGAAGGGCTGGACAAAGTTGATTCAGGTAAGTTCATTACAACAGAAAATTAATATAAGGGATACAAATTAAAAATTAGGAAGTTACAAGTGAAGTGGGTAATCGGGTAGAGTTTTTTGGCACTACAATAATGTGTGGCAAATAGATGTGTTTCTAAAAAGAGAAGCGATTGAGAAAGTGGTTAAGTGGTATTGAGATTAATCAAAATGATGGATTTATTGAACCTAATGGCCTTCTCCATTTGAAATTCTCATGTCTTTATAACCTGGTCAGCAACATAACAGTACAAAATTTGTACAACCCCAATGTACTCTGATTTAAATACAATGGAGCCCCATTAAAATGATGAGTGTTCGAAGTTTATACTAAAAATATTCATAATCGGTCTGTGATTTTTGTACTGTCATGTCAAAGTTTGTAGTCCATAATAAGGCTTTAGTATTTTCTTACTGAGTAATGTGACTTTAATAATTAAAAAACATAAATGTGTAAGTACTCTTGGTCTGCAGCTGCAGTATTTTATGTCAATGAAAATTTCCTTGGTATCCGATTCACCAAACATATGACTTTATCTCGCCTTTGATGACAACAGAGCAAATATTGTTGCTAAATATAGGGAACAGAACATAGAAACATGGAAAATAGGAGCAGGAGTAGGTCCTTCGAGCCTGCTCCGCCATTCAATATGATCATGACTGATCCTCTATCTCAATACCATAGTCCCGCTCTCTCCCCATACCCCTTGATGCCTTTTGTGTCTCGAAATCTATCTATCTCCTTCTTAAATATATTCAGTGACTTGGCCTCCACAGCCTTCTGTGGTAGAGAATTCCACAGGTTCACCACCCTCTGAGTGAAGAAATTTCTCCTCATCTCAGTCCTAAATGTCCTACCCCGTATCCTGAGACTGTGACCCCTCGTTCTAGACCCCCCAGCCAGGGGAAACATCCTCCCTGCATCCAGTCTGTCTAGCCCTGTCAGAATTTTATACGTTTCAATGAGATCCCCTCTCATTCTTCTAAATTCTAGTGAATACAAGCCAGTCGACCCAATCTCTCCTCATACGACAGTCCTGCCATCCCAGGAATCAGTCTGGTGAACCTTCACTGCACTCCCTTTATGGCAAGTATATCCTTTCTTAGGTAAGGAGACCAAAACTGCACACAGTACTCCAGGTGTGGTCTCACCAAGGCCCTGTATAACTGTAGTAAGACATTCTTGCTCCTGTACTCAAATCCTCTTGCAATGAAGGCCAACATACCATTTGCCTTCCTAACTGCTTGCTGCACCTGCATGTTTGCTTTCAGTGACTGGTGTACAAGGACACCCAGGTCCCTCTGTACATCAACATTTCCCAATCTATCACCATTTAAATGATACTCTGCCTTTCTGTTTTTCCTACCGAAGTGGATAACTTCACATTTATCCATGTTCTACTGCGTCTGCCATGTGTTTGCCCACTCACTCAACTTGTCTAAATCGCCTTGAAGCCTCTGCATCCTCCTCACAACTCACAATCCCACCTAGTTTCGTGTCGTCAGCAAACTTGGAAATATTACATTTGGTTCCCTTATCCAAATCATTGATACATATTGTGAATAACTGGGGCCCAAGCACTGATCCCTGCGGTACCCCACTAATCACCGCCTGCCACCCCGAAAAAGACCCATTTATTCCTACTCTCTGTTTCCTGTCTGTTAACCAATTTTCAATCCATGCCAGTATATTACCCCCAATCCCATGTGCTTTAATTTTGCACGCTAACCTCTTATGTGGGACTTTATCAAAGGCTGAAAATCCAAATACACCACATCCACTGGTTCTCGCTTATCGATTCTGCCAGTTACATCCTCAAAACTCCAGTAGGTTTGTCAAACATGATTTCCCTTTCATAAATCCATGTTGACTTTGTCTAATCCTGCTGATATTTTCTAAGTGTCCTGTTATCACATCCTTTATAATAGACTCTAGCATTTTCCCTATTACTGATGTTAGGCTAACCGGTCTGTAGTTCCCTGTTTTCTCACCCTCCTTTTTTAAATAGTGGGGTTACATTTGCCACCCTCCAATCTGCAGGAACTGTTCCATAATCTATAGAATTTTGGAAGATGACAACCAATGCATCCACTATTTCCATGGCTACCTCTTTTAGTACTCTGGGATGCAGATTATCAGGCCCTGGGGATTTATCAGCTTTCAGTCCCATTAATTTCTCCAGCACTATTTTTTTACTAATACTAATTTCCTTTAATTCCTCCTTCTCACTAAACCCTTGGTTCCCTAGCATTTCTGGGAAGTTATTTGTGTCCTCTTCCGTGAAGACAGAACCAAAGTATTTGTTTAATTGCTCTGCCATTTCCTTGTTCCCCATTATAAATTCTCCCATTTCTGACTGTAAAGGACCTATATTTGTCTTCACTAATCTTTTTCTTTTCACATACTTGTAGAAGCTTTTACAGCTTTTATGTTCCTTGCAAGTTTACTCTCATACTGTATTTTCCCCCTCTTAATCCAATCTCTTGGTCCTTTTTTGCTGAACTCTAAACTGCTCCCTATCCTCAGGCTTGCTACTTTTTCTGGCAACTTTATATGACTCCTCTTTGGATCTAATACTATCCTTAATTTCTTTTGTTAGCCATGGTTGGGCCGCTTTTCCTTTTGTGTTTTTGCGCCAGAAAGCAATGTATAACTGTTGCAATTCATGCATTCGTTCCTTAAATGTTAGCCATTGCCTATCCGCCGTCATGCCTTTTAATGAAGCTCCCCAATCTATCATAGCTAACTCACTCCTCATACCTTCGTAGTTTCCTTTGTTTAGATTTAGGACCCTATTCTCAGATTGGACTTCAGCACTTTCCATCTTAATCAAGAATTCTATCATGTTATGGTCACTCTTCCCTAAAGGACCCAGCACAACAAGATTATTAATTAACCCCTTCTATTTACACAATACCCAATCTAGGATAGCCTGTTCCCTAGTTGGCTCCTCAACGTACTGGTGTAAAAAACCATCCTGTACACACTCCAGGAATTCATCCTCCACAGTATTATTGCTAATTTGGTTTGGCCAGTCGAAATGTAGATTAAAGTCACCCATGATTACTGTAGTACCCTTGTTACATGCATCTCTAATTTCCTGTTTGATGCCATCCCCTACATTACCACTACTGTTTGGAGGCCTATAGACAACTCCCACCTTGTTTTCTACCCCTTGGTGCTTCTTAGCTCCACCCAGACTGATTCTACTTCTTGATTTTCTGAGCCAATACCCATTCTCACTAAAACAATGTGTTGAAATATTTTAAATAATCTACTGATTCTATTTTACTGCTATTGGAGAAATAATTTACGACCAATGGGTGTAAATTTAAAGATTTTTTAATGATTTATTATAAAATAGTTTCAAAGATAGATTGTCATTTGATAAAATGTGTGAATATTGAAATTTAATTCTGGCAAAAAAAACTTGTATTGCGAAACTTGGCATAAGTCTCTGTTTTTAACTATGTTTTGTTAATTTTGAATTAGACTTTTTTTTTGCAAAGAAGTGATAGATCATAAAAGTCTCAGTGATCTTCCAAAGGTGATGTAATGTTGCTTGCCAATTACTTAGTAGAGATGTATAACTCCAGATAATTGCCTTTTTATCAAATTGAAAAAGAGTTTTTAACCACCTCATGCTGAGAAAATACATTAAATTTGATAATTCTGTAGTCACAATTGAAGTATATGTAGCCACCTGTACTTCTCCGACTTACTTAAGCGCATTAAATGCTTCCTCAGTATTTAAGCCCTGGAGAAATCTTTCATGGGGTGAACTATCCAAAGACTAGGTTTTGTTTGATTTCCTCCAAAAACATCTGTTTTGATTTAGCAGCCCACTTGGAATTTGTTTTACAGTTTTTGTATTAAAAAGCCAGACCAGTTATTTAAATTAAACCAAAATCTAGATGAAAGGTTTTAGAAGTGGTGGTTGTTTGCCTACATAAATTGCTGCAGTTTAAATGTAATAAGGTGCCGTACAAGTGCAAGTTTTTTTATTTTATGTTTTTTGTGTTTGCCTGCACTTCAAGTATACAAACTGTAGTCTATAGTTTAATTTTGCAGTCACCTCTGAAGAAAGTAGATTATTTCTAACATTTATTTTTAGTGTTTAATATGGCGTTTCTATGTACAAGAGATGTGTTGGCTTCTGTAGCAATACTCCATGTCCTATTATCTTAAATAGAAGTGATCTGTATCCTCAGTTTATTGACTTCAATATAGAAAAGCATCTCTGCATTCGCATTGTAGATCTTGTGTGATAAGAGTTTTAGTGCTTATAATTTGCCTCACAAAAGTTATGCCATTTTTCATGTATAGTGATGTGATCTGAATAAATCAAAGCCATTAATGATTATAGTATGCTTTTTTCTTTTTTCTGCTAACCTTCTCCATTCCTCCTCTCCTGAATACATTGGCTTCTTGTAGAGTAATGTTCCATGGCCATCAGACGTCGATATTTCACCATTCTTTACCTCTGAGCCTAGACAGTAATTAAAAATTGGTAGGCTATTCAATTGTGGGGGCATCAAAACTAAGCCCAGTCTGTTCACATCCAATATCCTTATTTACACTTCCTAGGTAATGAAGTGGGAACCTTAGCTGATTATGTTTTCCCCCTCCCTAACCTGGAGCGCTATGGCCAGTTGTGGAGCACCTACTACCACATGATTTAGATCAGCTAACTCCGTACAGGCTGATCTTGACATTTCCTAGTTGCAATTCTTTTTACTGATCGTATTTTTATTACTATATTACTTTCTAGGAACATTGAATATCAGGAGTTTAATGGAAAAGGAAGGCAGGAGAGGGAACCTCAGTTTCCGTTGGCAATGACGTGGGATGGGTGCCTCTCTAGTTTTATTGCTGTAGCAGGAATAAGGAATGTTGATTTGTAGCCCTTTCTCAATCTCCCTAAATAACTGAAAACTAAAAACTAAAGGAAGTTCTGCAGTTTCCTCCCCTAACTGTACAGTTAAGTAAAATGTTTATTTAAATTTTGTCTATTTTCTGTTCTTGAAGGATGGCAGTAAATGTGAAAGTTTGTTTTTAAAAGTAATATGACTTCCCAGACTGGATACTACAACTGGATTTCCAGTGCACAGATTGTAAAGACAGATGTGCCTAAAGTGGATTCATTGCATCGTCTACAATCTTTCTCAAGATCATTGTTTGGCGTATTGCATTCAAGATGTTGATCATCTATATTGCATAATGCTGGCTTTCAGTGATAACACTTCAATGTTAACTCAATGCTTTGGTGCTGCGCAGTACTTTGATTACTTAGGTGGCAAGCTTTTTAAAAACTAAACTAGTAAAATGGAGGTTTTATTTGGTATATTTATTTATAGTTTAGTGGATGCTGTACAGTTTCGGAATATCTTAAATACTAGCTTCCTACTTCAATATATAAGATAAAGTTGTGTTATTGGCTACAAGATTTTAGTTCCTCTTGATACTGGGGTTTTTCTAACTAAATCATACCATTGTTAACAACAACTACTACATGCATTTATATAGTGCCTTTAACATAGAAAAATATCCCACTGTGCTTCACAGGATGCCGAGCCAAAGAAAGAGATATTAGGATGGGTAACTAAAAGTAAAGTGGATAATCAATGTTATGATTTTTCTTCGTAGATCTTCAAGAATTCAAAGCAGTTTTATTTCTGTTGAAAATGTGCAGGAAAATATCCATTGATTTAGCTTGTAATAAAAAGAATTCAGTGCTGTCTTGCCTTTTCTGTCCTCTGAGCGTATTGGTAACAGGGTGGGGGATGGGTGTTGCTACTCTTTCCGCTAGATGTGTAGCAAGATTGGCTGCAGTTTACAGCTGTGTTGTCGGGCTTGTCAGATAGGAAACAATCAGCTGAGGATTTCTGTTGTCCAGGGAGCATGCAAGAATGCCAAAAAAAATACTGAGCTAAGCACAACAGTACATAATGGCATCTGTCAATTTTCCAAGTCAGATTAAAGCTAGTCTAGCAGGAAACCATGGCTAAAGCTGTAGGTTAAGAAATGCTGGCTTGTAAGGTTCTGAATTAAGAAATGTTCTTTTGTTGAGTTGTAATGCCTATTGTAGTTCTGACTCGAATGTTGATGATCTGTGAATGAGATTGTTCATATTATCCAGCAGAACCCTCTGCTGGTAACATGCTGCACACAGTGTGCCTGAGAAACAATATGCATACCACTCTAAGTTACAGAAATTAGAGGCTGCAGGCTGTAGCTTCACAACATTAGAGTTCAGCACAGCTGTTAGATCTAGGCTAACCTTATACCAGCTTATCTGCAATGCAGCCATCTAGTGGCAGGCTAATAAGTGATTTAATTTGTATTTTTTTAATAGAGCTGTATAGAATCAGGTATATGTTGAAGGAGTTTAAAGATGAAATGGTTTTCTTAAAAAATATTAAAATGATAGTGACTGCTGGGTTTGTTAACAGCTGTTAATAAGTTGTGTAGAAATGAAACTCTAATCTAGCAGTAAATTTATTTTGTATTTTTGCCCCCTGCTGTTAACTAGCTAGTTAAAATTTTAATATTTTTTTGTGGTTCTGGTTGTGTCGTAAGTAGAAGAGACAAAACAAATCAGACTGTGAATATCCTTTTTGTTACATTTAGAATAGTTGAAATATTTGAGTTTAATTTTAGAAGAAAGTAACTGAGGGGTTAATGCTTTTATCATTTTAAGCTTGTGGATAATACTGCCCCTGGTGGCGATATGAAAGTGCAAGCTAAATCGGGGTGAGGGAGAGGCCACACCACAAGATCAGTTTGCAACTTCTTCCTAATTTGAATAGCATTTGAATAGCTTCACTCCTTGCTTTTGTTAAAGAATACTTGTAAAAGTTATATTTGTGGATGGAACATGTAATGTAAAAGCTGTTTTTTTTAAAAAGCTGTAAAAACACAATTTTATGAAAATGTTTCTCAATTTATCTTTTTAATCAACAATGTGATTTATTTCAAGTGGTTTAGAAAAAGCCACATTACATTATATGCATCTTGCAAAAGAGTTTGACTCTACCTTTTGTAATCATACTGTACCAAAACATGATGCTTTGTCAAAATAAAATGTATTACTGTAGATGTAAACATACAGAATTGAGACAAATGTTAGTGTGCAATACAGAAGTATTCCTGTGGGTGTCTCTTTTCCCTAGTGATTTCATAAAACTAAGCAACAGTGGATTGCAAACTATAGAGTGGACAAAGCATGCGAGAGACTTTTTTTCTCAGTTATGCCTATTTCCAACCTACATTTGTAATAAAAATGTGCTGAACTTCAAAAAATAAATAAAAGCTATTTAAGAAAACTTAAATATATAAGGAATCAAAGTTAAGGGAAGGCTGTGGTCCAATTCATTTGTGATAACTTCTTTTGGAAAGCTGAATTTTATTCTTGATCAAATTCAACTTTTAATACGGTCATGTATATTTCTGCTAATAGGTGTTGGCTTTTGCAAAAAGTGTGGAACAGTCATATTTTAATCAGTAAAATCTAAGTTTAATCAACTCTTTCAAAGAAATTACAAGTAGACAAAAATGTGAAGACGTTTTAAACTTTGAGAGATTTCTGTTTCATCTCATTTTATTATATATAGTTAATTGTTATGGGGGGGTTGTGTTTTCAGTATTTTGATTATGAACTATGAAGAACAGCAGAATATTAATTATTACAAGTATTTCAGTTGTAATCTGTGGTGGTCAGAAATGAAACTTTGATCTGCGTAAAAGCAATTATAAACGAGGTAGAATTGGGACAGGTTTGGGTGAACAGCAGTAGGCCACCTCTGCAAAGGTTCCAAAATGTGGTACTGTAGCTTGAAGTAAATAACTTGCAGAAAATGTCATTTATTGTGAGAAATTTGTGAATTGTAAAAAATAATGCATTGTATTATCTCTCTCTTCTTAAAAGACAGTTTGGGTATGCTTTTCTAACACCGCAATCACTTTTCATTTTAGAATTTGCCCAAATATGTCTTTCATAAAGACTAATCAAGAAAAGGGAGAAGAAAACACTTTTCACATAATCAAGTTAATTGAAAGATTACCTAAAAACAAAAGGAGGAAATTGCAGGATTCCAGCCCAGATTTGTGGACGGCAACGGTGCTGAAGAGATGATCACTCCAGAGATACCAGTGTTACAGTAAGTACATTAATTTTAGATGATCAGTACATTGAAACAAATATTTCCAGAATATCTCTTCCTTAGTTCAGGACACAAATCCATGGAGGACTACAGTGATATTTCTTGAAAATAAAAAAAGTGACGTTTTGTTCCTGTAAATTAGAATAGCTCCTGCAAATTAAAAAATGTTTTGTACATTCTTTTGTTTACACTTTGCATCCAAAATGCACCGAAAACTATATTGTTACATGACCGGTATTTTAAAAGCTACAAAAAAGCATTCAAAATAATGAATCAAAAGCCAATTTATAAAAGCAAATTGATATATTCCAATTGTAAAAGTATTGTAGACACTTGCATGTAATTTGTCATGTGTGTGATTTGCTTCATCAGTATTCATTTTTTAAAAATCTCACCATTACACAGAATCCGTTTCCATTCTTTGGCAAGTTTTTTTGTGAATGTGAATTTTCTGTTATGAATATTTTTGTTTAAACAATGAATGCTCACTACCTCATCAAGAAAACTTGTTTGGATTACATCAGCTCAATTTAAGAGTGCATTTATGTTATAAGTTAAACGAGAAGTGTAAGTCCAGAGTTCAGATTTGGCCTGACTCGAGCAAAGCATAGCGAGATTGCCTCTTTGGTATCAGGTCAGACCCTGATACTGGATTCATTCTGAATTTATGCTACTACTGATCGTTGGTTGATGTAAAACAAAACCACTTTGCACTGACGCAATAGCTGCAGTGAAAATTCCCCCAAACATACACAGCTGAAATTGAAGCACTTTGTGTTGGTGACCGTTTCTACTGATGTTGATTGAGTGCTGTCACACTTGTGCTCAGTACCTCTACCTGGACAATTCTCTTGATTTTCATCCTGTTTCTATTCTAACAGGAAAAATCCCAAGAGTTAAGAGAAGGTAACTCAAGTACTGTATATACTAAGTACTCATGTCCCCATATAGCCTTCTCCTTTTTAATGCAATGTGAAAATTGCATTTTAATGGCTCCTTCATTGAGTAACATGAATAATCAGTTTGCTGTGTGAAATAATTGAAGTGAACATGCTCTGATCATGCCGGCCAAGGGAATCCCCTGGAGTGCATCTTCTTCCTAGCTTTGGTGTCAGTTTATTCAGTACAGGAAACTTTTGTTTATCCGGCACCCAAATATCCGGAATTCTCGCTTAACCAGCAAAAATCATCCTCCGAAAACTCCTCTCAAATAACCGGCAATGTTGCCGAGTCGCAGTCGAGTCTCCGCGAACGCCGAGTACTCCGAAAACTCCTCTCAAATAACCGGCAATGTTGCCGATTCTGAGTCCGAGTCCGCGAACGCCGATTTAGTCAGTAGGGGTAGTTTTCAAAAGTGCCACTACTCGGCCTCCTGGCGCTGTCGGAAGTATACTGCACATTTCTTGATTTATTTATTTTTCTTTGTTAAAAATAGCCTCGGTAGATATAACTCTCCGTTATCCGGTACTTTCGATAAACCGGCACCATGCCGGTCCCGTCGGTGCCGGTTAATAAAGAGTTTCCTGTATTAAATACTGGCTCTGCCAAATTCAAAAGAAATGAAGTTTTAAAAACAAGATCTGAAAGCAGTGCGATCATACTGATGCCAGTGCTAGAATGGAATGGACTTATACGGATCCCCTACGTTGACATTATTCAAGCACATTTTTTTGCTTTGCTGTATTAATTTTCACATGAATTGTTTTTACTGGCCTCCACAGAGGAACCCTTAATTACAATTTTTTCATAGTATTTTTGCTTATTAAATTCAATGTGGAACACATCTAGGAATAAGTAGTTAACATTTGCAGTATTTTACCCTTTTCCTTCTGATTCTTTGTAACTTTGATTTTTTTAATTACTATTTAAAGTAATGAGAAGTACTGCATTATGCTTATCATCCAACTGTGATGCTTCACTCTTTCAAATCGTGTCCTTATTTTGTATGACAACTTGTTAAAAAGACATGAGGCAGAATATGCATGCTGTAGGTCTTTAGTCTTTAAATGTGCCTCTTTGTGTCGGTAAGTTTGCACTGAATTCCAAGTAACTTGTATTACAGAATATAGTTTATTCCATAGTACTGATAACTCAGATTTTTGCTTTGTCCATTGTGTGGTGATGGTTATGGGAAGAATTGAAATATAAATTCAAGTACATACAGTCACACTTGGTATTTCTTTTGATTTAAAATTACATTTTATGATCCTTAACTTTCAGGGAGTCAACCAATGAAACAACCATTCATTCCGATGTTACAAATGAATTCGAGGACCCAGAGGTGAAAGGGCGGAAACGCAGAGCTCGAGGTCCTGGCAGGCCCCCGGTATGAATTTTTAAAAACTTATTGGTATCATTGTGTCAGTAAAAACAGCATATTGCTGTGTTCTGCATTAATAAGTTTATGCTGGAGGTACCCAGCGCTAAGGAAGTAGATAAATCTATCAATTAAAACACCAGAGTAATGCAGTTCCTATAAGGGCACAGCATTCCAAATATTCTTAAATTTGCAAAAAATGGAGGAAACACCTTCATATTTTGACATTCTATACCAAAATTGACAGCATTCATTCATTGTTTTTAATTCCGTACTACATCACAGTCTGCTTTCCCATGTTGTCTGCTTGTTGGAATAATCCATTTGTTCTCTACCTCTCAGTAACCCTTGGTGCACTGAAATAGCATTTCTGCATCAAAGGAAAATATATGTATATATATTTTCATTCTCGGGATATGGGCGTTGCTTGCATCTGTAGTTGCGCTCGAGAAGGTGATGGTGGGCCACCTTCATGAACCGCTGCAATCTATGTGGTGTAGGTACATCCGCAAAGATGCTAGGTAGGGAGTTCCAGGATTTTGATCCAGTGACAATGAAGGAACTGCGATATGCGTCCAAGTCAGGATAGTGTGTGACTTGGAGGTGTTCCCATGCACCTGCTGCCCTTGTTCTAGGTGGTGCCAGTCGTGGATTTAAGAGGTGCTGCCAAAGAACATTGGCAACTTGCAGTGCATCCTGTGGTAAGTCACATTTGAGCCAGGCAATGACCATCTCTTAATGAGAGAGAACCTAACTACCTCCCCATGACATTGAATGGCATTACCATTGCCGAATCTCCCAATATCAGTTTCCTGGGAGTCACCGTTGACCAGAAGCTTAACTGGACCAGCCACATAAATGCTGTGGCCATTTTCACCGGTAACCTCATCTGTCTCTGCTCCCAACTCGCCCAACTCTCATTGAAACCTCTGTCAACTTCAGGCTCAATTACTCCAACCATTTTCATCGGCCATTCAAATTCCACCTTGCATCAACTCTCACTTGTCGAAAACTCTGCTGCATCCTATTCTGCATTATGTCCCACTCCAGCGTGCATATGTCTTGCTTACTCCCAGCGGCTCCTTGAATTCAAATACCGCATTCTCATTTACAGGTTTTTCTACGGCCTGGCCCCCCTCTACTTCTGCAACCATTTCTAGCCCTACTTTTCATTGCAATGCCATATATATATTTCCATCTTTTTTATATTTTTGTTTTATTTGTCGCCTGCAATTATTGCTTGGGAGAGGATAATGAATCTTATCGCGTGGATCTGAATATCACTGCCTTTTAGATCATTGCCTTTTAGGTCCCGGCTCTTTGTGGTGCAGGAGCTTGCTCTCTCATTTCAGAAATGGGCCTTCGCCTGGGGAATGGAGCAAAGATAGGCCTGAGAACAGAACCACAGGTGTCAAGACTACAGTAATGACACTGCGTAGATTTTCAGGAGGGAGGATTAAGCGAGGGACAGCTAAAGACAGAACTGAGTAGAGAACAATGGGAGGGTGCAAAGTGTCTGAGACAGCTGCTGCAGAGGGTAGGGAGCTGAAGGTTCGCCAGCGTGCATATGCCCTTGGTGTGTTGCATATACCTGTGATGCGCATACCTGCATTCCTGTTGGGTCAGACTTTGGAGTGCAGTGGTGTGGTTAAGTGTAGTGCTGCCTGCTAGTGGGGGAGGTTGTTGATTTAGCATTTGGGGATGGGACATGGCGTGATCGGAAGGTGGAATAAGAAAGTTTATGGATACCTTTGTTGCTTTTTAAATTGTGTTAATTATGTGCAGGTTTACTTTTAGGGATGCATAGTGGATGGGTGACTATATACCCGAGAAATCTGTTTGATTAAGCCAATCACTTTCTATCAAATCAGAAGTGGCAGTACCCAAATGGTTAAGGATGCTGCTTTGGTTCCTACTTATGGAATCTGGTTGAATGAACAGAATTGAAGGATGGAGTCCACTCTGAGATGTGATTGATTGAAGGGACAGTAGTCTCTGGTTCCGCAATCTGGTGGAAGCAAAGAAACATTAAGCAATACATGGACAGATACAACATTTAAAGAAATACATAGTTTGCTTTTCTGGTTACTAGTAAATAGCTTTCAAAACACAAACTTGTTGGAATAGTTGCTTGTTTAATTAATGTTACAGGGCTAGAGTATAATTTGTATCACTGCAGAGAAGTGACTGATAGATTTGGAAACCTGTTGGAACTCTAAGCAATTTCTATCTAGGAATGTAGAATTAAACAACAGTACTTGATAGGATCCCTGTGAAATTTGGGCGGGGAGCGTGGTGGCCTCAATACTATTAAGGTGGTCACTTTTCGCCCATCCATTGGTGTGAGTGGATGGATGTTTAGAACCGATGTTTGGGGGCCCAGCTGGGGATGGGGAAGAGGAAGGAAAGTTTGCAAAATGAAAAAATTGCAGTATTCATTCTGTGCAAGTGTGACATAGTGCAGAGCCACACCAGCCAGCGAGGTTCTGGGTTTGAGTCCTGACTGCTGCTGTGGTACCATATGGTTGAGACACTACATTCAAGGGAGGAGGAATCCTGATGGTATTCTGTTCCTGTTGAGCAAGGCCAAATAAGCTGGCAATCTTACACGGGTGAAGGAAGGTTAATTTGTATGTGTTCTGACCAAAGTTTATGAATGGAACAGGGTGCCTTTCGTTTCTTCATTGGATTAATTACTTTATAGCAACAATAAGTTCACATAAAGAAAGCCTGCTCACTTTAGGTGTAACAATCTCTGTTCATAAAATGTTTGCTTCCAGCTCATGGTGGAAATAGCCAGTCAATGTCCTTTGAATATACTGTTTTTTCCTGAAATTTTAAGAATAACTGAGCTAAGTAAAAATTCATAAGTTGTGAAGGTGCCCTTTTTAACTTAAAAAAAAAAAGCCTCTTTGTTCTCTTTTCCAAGACTGCTAAGAAGGCAAGACGTACTCCAGGAGAGAAAAGTCGCGCAGGAACAGGTGGCAGAGCAAGTCAGGGAAAGGCTAATGGTCACCATCAGCAAAATGGAGAAGTTGAACCAGTCACACTGTTTGAGGTGGTGAAAATGGGAAAGAGTGCCATGCAGGTAAATGAAAAATAAAATATCTTATGGACTATTCCCCTCAATCTCTTTTCATGGAAAGAACAAGCAAATTATTTCTGACCCTTGCTAATTAAGTTACAAGCATGTTACAGGAGTGATTTAAAAAAAAAGTTGAATCCATTTCCTTACATTCCTGAAGATTCTACATTTGGAAGGGCAATGAGACAGGATTTATATCTCCAATTGGGATCTGACCTAATCATTCACTTCTAAGTTTTCTGGTTAGGCCACAAGTGGAGATACCTACAGTGCCCCCATACAGTATTCCATTAATCACAGTTTATTTTTCAGGTAAAGTTTAAAAAATACATACTTTTCAAGAACTACTGTCGTTATCTGCAATCCGCTTTTTTTTTTAAAGAAGCAAATTATACTGTCCTACCATTATGTTTTGGAAGAATCTTTTAACAGTATTGCTAATAACATCAGGAATGCAGAAGAGACAAAGTAGTTCTAGCTAAGAGAATCAGTCCCCATTTATATGTTGTGCCAATTCAGCAATTTTGAACACAACATTGTGAATGTGCAAGATTTGTATTCGTAAAGTTGCAGTTGTGACCTTGCCATTCTGGTAGCAAATCTTCCCTGATAAAATATGTTGGAGCAGCCTATTTTATATTAAATGGAGCTGCCTTTTAGGCAAGGCTGTAAGATTTTAAAAGTGGGATAAGATTTGCTGTGGCACTAAGGATTAAGGCAACAGTTTGTTCCTGCGATGGGGGAAGATCTAAGAACAAATAATTACCTTGTGCTCTTAGAGCCGATTTCTCCATCCTGCTCAAAGGATCTGAAAAAGAACCAAAAAAAGATGTGTTGCAAGAGTTTATATTTTGAATGGGGAATGCTGCAATCTGTTCCTATTCCTAATGTCATGAGCAGAATGGTAATAATGCATCAGAGGTGGAAGTTCTATAGAAACTTTCTGTTCCTAACTGAAATTAAGTGTGTGTGTCTGTGTATATATAAATTTAAAATATCTTGCCTTGCATCATAGTGTAATTTGGAGGCTAGAGTTCAGTTGTACATACTTGGCCTTTAAGTTGGCTGACAAGCATTTGTAAATGCACTAATATACATACTGGCAGTGACCTTGCAGTACAAGTACAGATCAGAGTGTTTATGGTGAGATCTGTGTTGCATGTAACATTTTACTCCATAATGCCCAAGCACAGCAAAATCTTGCTGGAAAACGTTATTGTGAAGTATTTTATGATGAATAGTTGTGCAATGAATGAAGTTGTAGGGTATCAGCTGCTGTAAATACCTAATCTGAGGTTTATCCAGCTTTTGTAATTAATTGATAGTAACAATTCTCTCAACAGTCTGTGGTTGATGACTGGATAGAATCATACAAGCAGGACAGGGACATCGCACTTTTGGACTTAATCAACTTTTTCATCCAGTGCTCAGGATGTAAAGGTAAATCTAAAGTATTCACCGAAGAGCTGTAATATGTCTATGCCATAAAAAATCCATTGCATCAAGGAATATTGTTTGTGGTTTATTCCAACTAAGCAACATTTTTACACCTTGAGGCCTAGTTGTATTTTTGTACAAGCTATATATTTTTTTAAGGGAAGCATAAATCATGAAAGTAATGTCTTACAGTAAATGCCTTATCACTGACTTTCTTTGTATATTCATCAAGCTCTATCTGATTTTGTACAAGTAACTTATTGTTGAACAGCCGAATACAGTTATATATTTGTTTCCATTAACAATGTCTGCTCTAACTGACTCACTAGCTCCCCCTATGTAATGTAAACAAAAGAGCTCTACAAAAATGAAGGCGTCTTCATAGAAAAGATAACAGTTTGAGAAATCAGTAATATATAATTGGGAGTCTTTTTCAAGTCATTGATTTTTTTTTTGAACTAATGCTTGATATTTTTTCATGTTCAGTTGTTAGTCATGTTTCATAAAGGATTATGTCCTCATTTATTGGACCAAATACATCAATTTTCCATGACTAGATTTTAAATGCATTCATGTTGAGAGTTTTTCTTACGCAACTAAAAATTGTTTCCGATCCTGACTTAACTGGTAAGTGAAATAAAGAGGATAGAGCTTATCATAGAATATCAACTGCATTTTTGTACAAATATTTATTACACAGTAAATTAACATAAAATTGCATGTGTAAGTTGCACGTTTATTGATTTTTTTTTTAATAAATGAACCGGAAATGTAGGTTTTCAACTCTTTGAAGAGAAGAAGGTACAGTTACCTTAATGAAAGTCACAGGTGTAAATTTTGTACCAATGCAACCAATAGACTTTAAGGTAAGGGAAAATGTGCAATGTTGTGGGAAACACAACCATAATTGGAGGTACTTCTAACTGTGCAGAAGTACAAATTTGTTTAGTACAGTTTGCTGTAATAAAAGTTGTGCTGATTTTTCTCAATTATTTTGTGGTTTGTTACATCAACTATTTAAGTGGTTGGTTTTGTAACATATATGTTCCTGTTAATGAAGCAGCTGGACCGGCTTTGGTTATGCAAGACATATAATGTGTGTCCAAATATGTGACTTGAAATCCAAACTTTTTATTTTGCTTTGTTTCCACTGCACACTTATACTAGCTTGAGTAGAATTTTACATTGGTGCTTTGTGAGACTCATCAGTCATTATTATATTCAGGGATCGAGCTGTAACACTGATCTTTTCTTTATAATCTCTTGTTTATATTTCCTTTGCAGGCACTGTAAGAATTGAGATGTTTCGAAATATGCAGAATACAGAAATAATTAGGAAAATGACTGAAGAGTTTGATGAGGTGAGTCCCCAGTAGTTCAGTGAATAAATGCACCACGGTGAACATACAAATCAGGATGGTCCCAGGTTTGATCCCTGGGGGGAAAAATTCAGTTGGACTGTGCCTCCCGTTAGCGCCTTAAGAGGGCGCTAATGGGGCGCAAAGCAACTAGCGCCTGTGCGCGGCGATCTTTGCGCCGCTCACTAAATTAACTAGACATTTTGCGGCGGCGCTAAACATTACCGCCACGATCTCCTGCGCCGTCCGATCGTGACATCAGTCGAGAGTGCAGTGCCCCGGACCGGATATTGAATGGCGTCCCCTGTCTTACCGCCTGCCGCTAGCAACAACAGGTTGAGGGGAGTGTTTTGCAGTCAGGAAGGGACTGGGGGAGCGCTATTTAAAGGCGACCGCTTCCTGCCTTTTTTTGTCGGCGAAATTTTTGCACCACGCATTCTGAGTGAGAGAGAGAGACTGCAGGAGATATTCAAAGCTGTGTTGAGAAGTTTTGGGTACTGAGCAGCACTTTGCAGGTTCTTTCTGGTTTGATCTTCCTTGCATTGATTTAGAAGAGAATATGGGGGCTGCAGTCTGAGCTCTTTCCCTGGGCCTCTCCATTCTTTCCAACAGATTTGATGTACAGGTCTCTCCAGGCCGAGATTCAAGGCTGCAATGAGCAGGGTGTGGATGTAGAGCAAGCTCAACCCTCCCCTTTAAGAACTGGCCGGCGCCAGTGTGTCTGTGTTCCATTGCTGACTGACATCACATGAGCTTCGCCAGCGCTCTGAGGCAGCGCCTCATTCCTTGGCCTTTGCGCCTTAAGACAGATGTGTAGCGCCTGATTTAGCGCTCCAATCACCTCCAGGGGCGATAAAAGTCCAAGTTTGCAGTCGGAGGCGATAATTAGCGCCAGGCGCTAAACTTTGCGCACGGCCGATAATGGCGCCCCAAACGGGGCGATACTGAATTTTTCCCCCCTGGTCTGTTGTTATATGTTGTAATTGTTAATGCTCTTTTGCAGCAAAGTTGAATATTGGGTACGGTAAACTCTCCCGTGGGAGTTCAAAATCAGTTTTTAAAAGCTCACTAGTGGGGCAAAAAAAGCCCTTTTCTTTTACACTTAAGTAATGTGGATTACAAGTCCAAAAATATTTACTATTGATATTGCTGTAATTTTAAGGGTATCTGAGTCCTGAGTTGTATGTTCTTTTTTCCAAAGAATTAAAACTGCTGCAGTCAAGGGAAAGTCAGGTAATTATTTAGAGGCAAGATTATATTAAGTGAGGTTGCCATGTTAAGAGTGATCCCAGGTAGCCACAGTCGTTATTTGGATGATTACAAATTAAACTGACAAGTGCGTTTATAACATTTCCCTTTAAACTCTTTACCCCAACCCCCCCACCCCCGTCCTTACCAATTTAAAAAGATATAGTCATCCAAACTGAACATTACTGAAATTGTGAAATAGCAGTGAACTTGAATATGGTCGCGGCTATTTTTGATAGCCTGGCCAACCAAAACTTCTTCATGTCCCTGGCCCTTTAAAGTTAAGAAAATGCTTCATTCAAATGAAATCAGTCAATTTGAAGCCATTTACTAAGCATCTTGTAAACATTTTTAATTTCATGTTGAAATGTAGTTCTCTGGTTTTCTGTTACAATAATGAGCTATAAATGATTTAAAATAAGTTAGACATTTTAACTAGATCAAGCCTCTTTGAGTTTTTGCAAGCTTCCCCGGCAGTTTGATTAATGGAATGATGCTATATTGGACATTTATTTATAAATATGTTTGTAATTGGTCTTTTGCCAAGAATGTGGGCCAAGCAAGACTTGCCAGAAAAAAAGATTGCTGTGTGTATATAGTAAATAAAACTGTGGTGCTTCACCGTAGTAAATTAACAGACCATTTAATGACGTTCAATTAAGATTATAGTTTGGAGTGTATTTATTTACAGGACAGTGGAGATTATCCTCTAACTATGCCTGGTCCTCAGTGGAAGAAATTCCGATCAAATTTCTGTGAGTTTATTGGAGTGCTGATCCGGCAGTGTCAGTACAGTATTATTTATGATGAGTACATGATGGATACAGTGATTTCTCTGCTAACTGGGCTTTCGGATTCCCAAGTTCGAGCCTTCAGGCACACCAGTACGTTGGCTGGTAAGTTGACAGTTTTGTGTACTGAATAGTAGTTTACGTGAAGGATACTTTGTTCAGATGCTATGGGACATTTACTATGGTGTATGACTTGTTAAACACCGAATATAAATTATTTAGAGGTACATTTGTAGTTCTTTTTGCGTGCACTAAATATTAATCTTACTACATTTAAAGGGCTACATGAGTTTATTTTCAGACTCCGATCTGACACATGCAACACTGTTCTGTATTTGAGTTTAATTATGGCCCCAATGAACCTTGCAGCAGGCTTGGAATTTAAAGCAAATTGCCTCTTCCTGAGCAGAACAAGAACAGCTTCCATTTATATAGCGCCTTTAATGTAGAAAAATGTCTGAGGCTTAATCAGACACAATTGGCTGCCTAAACAAAGCAGGAGATATTCGGAGGAGTGACCAAAAGCTTGGTCAAAGAGGTGTGTTTTAAGGAGGCTCTTAAAGTAGTACAGGTAGTTGGAGAGTTTAGGGGGTGAGCTGTAGGACTGGAGGAGGTTACAGAGATGGGGAGAGCGGTGAGACCGTGGAGGAATTTAAACACAAGGATGAGAATTTTAAATTGGAGACATTGGGGAATCAGGAGCCAATGTAGGTCAGCAAGGGCAGGGGTGGATAGGTGAGGGGGATAGGGAGGCCGGCCAGGAGAGCATTGGAATAGTCAAGTTTGGAAGTGACTATCAATCTGGAAAACAGCTAGACTTGAGTCAGTGCTGGGTAATGGGTGCATTCCATTTGCTGATGTCACTGCAATATCCATTTCAATTTTTCAAACATGTAATTAATCTCTCCTGTGATCTTCTGGAGCAGATTTTTAAATATAGAATTTGGGGGTTTAGTGCTTTTAAATTTACCTTCAGATTCTTTAACAACTTAAATGTTGACTAAATGAGGCTGGATGGTGGTTTGAGTTAGCATATTGTTTTTCCTGTTGGCCTCCTATTTGAATTGTGATTGGACTGGTGAGCTGAAGATTGGCTTTGTCAGCTGGCTGTAAGATACCTATCTAAAATATGTTTGTGCAGCCTTGACCCAGTTCTCAGCGGGTCTGGCCCCCCACGGATGGACATTTCCCACAATTCAAAACAAACTGGTCTCATTCAGGCTGCAAGGGTAGCTTAGATGGTCTTTTTTTAAAGTTTGTTTTAACTTAGTACAGCAATAAAGTAAATCTAGAATATGGATTAAGTCAATGTGTATTTAAACTTTTCATTTGCTTTACATTTTTATCAATATTTGATATGACATTCCGTCAAGTGCTAACTGTTCTTACTGACTTGCATCAATTTGCTTTGCAGCAGGTCCAATTGTTAAAATGGATATCGCTTTGTTTAATGTATGGATTTTGTTGGGGTTACTTAAATGCAGTTTGGTGTTCGCCCATTAAAAAACATCAGCTTGCTTGAGTAGTTTTGTGGAGACAGTTATTTTTGTGTCATCTGAGGACTTAATCAGACATTGCTTATGGTTCGGTGTTGCTGCACTTTGAACTACAGGCAAAGAACTTCAAATAAAGAAAAAAGCAGATTCACTTTAAGTCACCTGCTTATACTGACATGAGCTCAATGTTCAGCCCAAGTTCAACATTAGCATGTGCAGTTCGTTTTAGAGGTGATATTTAAATTATTCTATTAAACCTGACCTTACATGAAACATGGGCCCAGAATTTGCGGTGAGGATGATTGCGAACTGACAGCGTTCGCCATCATTCTGCCTTTGAAACTGACCGCAACTTTGGGATTTGGCACATGCACAGACGGAAATACCAAAGTTGCAGTCAGTAATTGACAGCTCTGAAACAGGCTGTGCTGTGACCCTCAACGGCCGCCCCCCCAAAGAGCCGGCAATCTGTGTAATCAACCAGCTCATTGAAACTGATAAACTTCGGCTCTTCCACAGTAAGTACGTTGTTAAATTCCCCACTAAAAGTTAGACCCAAAGGGATTAGGTGTAACTGGGGTTTTGACAGCATATTGACTGCTAGACAAATGTTAAGGGCCTGGAAAACTAATTTTAATTTTGTGCGGTGTGAAATTTGTCCATTTTAATAAAAATTAAAATTTTGAAGAAACTTAAAAAAAAAAGTTACATTTTTTAAACGTTTGTCCATCTTTATTTCAGGTTTGCCTTTTCCCCATGTGAGAGCCCCAATCTTTCTTTTGCTCCCTCTATTTTAAAAAGTTAGAATTTTAAGAGCTTACTCACTTCCTTGTTCGCTGTCTGAGAATTTTGCCTTTTGATTGGCTGCTTAAACAGCCTGTTGACGTCGCAGCAGTTCGAACAAGGGGATCCCCACTACAGTCCATTGAATTGAAGGTCGGAAAACCTGACATTCTCAACACACGGATTGTGAAATCCTTGTGCGAAGCGTACTTCGGGACCAGCAGCGAACACCTTCGCTTCGCTGCTGACTGCAAATTCCGGGCCATGGTATTTTCATACACTACTAAGAGATATAAATATGACTGAGCTTGGCCATTTGCACATTACTTTATTGCATTGATTTGCAGTTAACATTTTTACTTGTTTCCCTCACAGCTATGAAGCTGATGACTGCATTGGTGAATGTGGCCTTAAACTTAAGTATACATCAAGATAACACACAAAGACAGTATGAGGCTGAGAGGAACAAAATGATAGGCAAACGCGCCAATGATAGATTGGAGTTGCTTTTACAAAAGAGAAAGGAGGTAAGTCTACTGGTGTGCTTTATTGCTTTTGCAAATGCTTCACATTTGGGCATATATAGCAATAAATTCCTGAAAACTATTTAAATATGCAAATGGCGGAAAGAGGAAGTGTATATTTTTTGCAGTAGAAAATACTGTAATCATGTTAACTAATTGACTCAGAATTAATCCATAGCTAAGAACAATATACTCGTGTTAATATGTAACCACTAAGATTTCTGCATTTATTTTGTAATATGATTTTTCTAGATGAAACACTACAGACACAGACCCGTGTAGGTCTAGAAGTTATTAATCTGTGAGCAAATATTCATGTAAAGTTGAAAAACATTTCACTTTATGTAATCAGACTACACCAGTTGACTTCTTTCAGAAGCTGGTGGCTACATTGTGGAATGTTGTATTCCCAAACCACTTTTTTATTTTTGCCATGTTAAAAGTGGGCACTGTGATTGAAGTATTTTTATTACAACATGAAATAAACCTTAACCAATAATAACTGGAAATAGAAAAAACTCTAAATGCTGGAAATCTTAAAATTAAAACCAGAAAATTCTGAAAACTGCAGATCCGTCTGTTAACATCTGTAAAGAAAAATGGCAAGTTTCAATTTCAAGCGTACACCCTTCATCCGAACTGAAGACCAAAAGATAAGGAAGTATATTGGTGAGATTGGAAAAAATAGAGTGGTAGAGTAGAGAAAAATACTCCCATCTTTGAAAGAAAGCTAGTGGGTTCATTGATCTACAAACTGCTTAATAGAAAACTGTTGAATGACATAAAAGGTCATTGGTGAGGTGATGGAAAGAATAAGAAGAATGTTCAAGAGTGGCAGAACATGGCAGAGGCTCATGTAAACAAACAGTGAGAAAATAGAAAAATGGAAGAAAGAACATAATCTGCAAATGCAACAGGTCTATAATAAAACAAAAATGCTACCAAGGCACATTGGGTATGCCAGTTCGGAAAATATAACAAAACAGGTTCTGACTAAGGGAGTTAGATGACTGCTTTGCTGAACATCTTCATTCCATCTGTGTGTCCCTGACCTCCCCCTCACATTCTCACTTTGACATCTCTATCTTTGGGGTCCTACACTGCAATGCAGTGCAAGCTTCAGTATCTGAATCTTTTCCTGCGAACTTTGCATCCGTTTGCTCTGAACATAAAATTTATTAAATTCAGACCGCAGCTATATCATCCATTTTCTTTACAGCAGAGCATGCTGGTGAGGTAGTGTGGGTCTGTAGTTGTCTTGGGAGAGGAATGATGGGCTGACATTTGGCTGTAGGCCCTTTTTCAGAACACAATGCTTTCTGGGGGCGAGAATAAGGCTTTTTCAATAACTCCATGGCAGAGTGACAGTAGTATTTTAGTTTGAACCAAGAGCCTGACAGTTCCTTGCATGAGAAACAAAATTTGAGTTATTAGCAGATAATAGTTTACTTTTAGTCAGTAAGTAGTTGTGCCATGAATCGGAAACAAAAACAGAAAAACGCTTGAAATATTTAGCAGATCACTTAACTTTTTTCCTTTTTCCACAGATGTTAACATTTCAGGTGTACAACCCTTCATCAGAACCACCATTTTTCTGTTTTTGTCAGATTTACAGGATCTGTAGTATTTTGCTTGTTGTGCCATTATTTAGCGATCTAGCACTACGGCACTTAAAAATTGATAGATTCATAGAAACTTACAGCACAGAAGGGGGTCCATTCAGCCCATTGTGCCTGTGCTGGCTCATTGAAAGACCAGTTGTGCTTAGTCCCATATCCCTGTTTTTTTGTCCGTAATCCTGTAAATTGCTCATCCAACTCTGTTTTAAAATTATTTTTTGTAAAATGATATTGAAATAATGGAGCGCTAGATGCTCGTTCTTTGAGGTTAACGTCTCCAATCTCCCTCTTTCCGCCCCCCCTCCCCCCGCTCGCCCAATCCCATTTACCTCTTCAACTATCTCTTTCCCCACTCTGTCCCTGCTGGTGTATGCAATCACTGCCTCTTTCTGTATCGCTCCCCAAAATGTTCATTCACAAATAAGGCTCTCGCTATCTGTTTGTTGTTTATGCCTCTATCGACAGCCTAGATTTTGTGGAAACCCAGCTTAAAAGTGGTGACTCCTTCCCCCTCAAGTCTCCCCTCCTGGCTATAATTTCCATCGCGTGACCTGTCATATTGTCACAATGGTAGAGAAGCCCTTCTTATCAAGTCCCACTTTTACCTCTTTCCCCCCGTCCCCCCCCCCCCATTCCTCTGGCACCTTTTCCTCATTCAAACAGCTCACCCATTTCCATCTCTCGCACCTCTTGCTTAAAATCTTTGTTGGATACCGCATGCCCTGTGCCATACTGACATCCGCAACCAAGATACCTTTTCCTTCTGTCCTCAGTTAGCCTTTGCACAGAGCGATAACTCATTCGGTGACTTCAACCTGCACATAAATACCCTTTGATATATCTGTCCTATTCTCTCAATCTCATCCTTCACATATACTCTTTCACCCATACCCCCTCATTTTCGTCCTCTGTCATGCTCCCAAGGTCTGGATCATTGACAAAGTTTATTCTGATCACTGCTTGTCTGGCCTTTCACCCATTGCATCTCTGCAACTGTTGGCCTACTCAACTGCTTCCTCCACTCTGTTTTTGAGACCGTAATTCTCACTAAGTAGTGTATCTGGCATGCAGCTAGCATAGCCACTCTTTACTAGATTTGGCTTGACCATGTCAAACATTGCAATACTTAGCTCTACTCAGCGAAAGCCTCCTCTTACTCCAGAGCTATCCTGGAAGGCAGCCAGAATCCCTTGACTGCATGTTTAACTGTCTCCTCAAACCCCTTCCTTATCAAGTATAAGGAGCTTGTGGGCTTTTTCATCTTTAAAAATTCAGACCATCCATATAGCTACTTCTGCCACGATCATCTCATCTCCCCTGCTTCTGACCTCCATCCTTCGTCTCCCATCCACTCTAGCTCAAATTCCCCATCGCTTTCAAAACCACAGTCACCCATCTGTTCTATCGAACTATTTCCAAACTTTAACCTTTTTTTCCTCTCTAAGGGCCTCAGACATATCATTGCCTCACATCTCAGTCTTCATCTCTCTTAAAACACCCTATTAGAATCTCTTCAGTCCAGCTTCCGCCTTACCGACGGCACTGATCAACTCAAGCCAAAGTAACAAAATTACATCCTCTGATCAAAATTGTGTTATTCCTCCTCAACCTCTGCTGTGTTTTGTATGGTTAACACTCCATTCTCATTGTACCTTCTCTATTATACAGCTATGTAAGACTGTTGATGTGTGGTCCAGAAGCACCTGTGCATCTCCAGCATTGGCTTTCCTCCTTGCCCCTGCACAGTGAGCTCTAGAGTTCCCCTAGAATCTCTACTAGGTACCTTCTCCCGCTTTTCTTGTCTATGTGTTGTCCCCTTGTAGCATGATCTGGAGTCAGCTTCCATTGGTATGTTGATAGCCAGCTCGATCTCTCCACCACTTCCCTCAACTCCACAATCACCTCTGTGCTGCCAGACTACCTGTTAAACATCAAGTCATGATGAATCAAAACTCAGGAAATAGAAGCCATTGTTTTCAGTTCCTGCCATAAACTGTGGTCCATTGTCACTGACTCTACCTCCCTATTGAGCAACTCACTCAGGCTGAACCAGTCCTACAAAACCTTGGCACCCATTCCCAGAACTGAAATTCAAACCCACATCCTAATCATCACCAAGACCACTTAGTTCCACCTTTACAACATTGCCAACCTCCACTCCCACTTCAACGTACTGTCACTGAAATCATTATCCATGCTTTTTTCAGCTCTACACGCAATTTCTTCGATATTTTTCATGCTGGCCTCCCATCCTGCATCCTCTATAAATCCAGCTGCCCATATCCTACCTCACTGCCCATCACTCCCATTCTCGTTGATCTACATTAGCCTCCTAATCTTCAATGTCATTGTCCTCGTCTTCAAACCTCCCCCCATGGTGTCTTTCCACTTTATCTCTACAACCTCTTTTATCCCTTCTTGCACACTTCAGTCCTCTTGACACTGGCCTTTTCTGCATCCTGCCCCCTCTTTGCCCCACCATTGGTAGAACAGCTGTCAGCCAGCTCGACCCTTCTCTCTGGCTGTCCCTCTCTAAAACTCTCCCCTTCTTCCTCCATCTTTTAAAACCTTCACAATATCCATTTTTGTGACCCAAATTTTGGTTACCTCGCCTTCCACAATTTAGCATCCGTTCCCTATCAACTTTATTTTTCTACATCCAAGTTGTTCTTGACAAAAATGCTTAGTTTCATTGTTCCATGTTTCACTTTTGCTTTTCCTTCTGTTTACTATCAAACCTTTCCACTGTACCCTATTTCATAGCAGTTTGGAGCATTCTCAGCAATTTTAAAACATTAAAGTGAAAATGGAAAATTAAAGGAAACAATGCATGAAAGAGTGGGTTCAAGAAGAATAGGTATGGTTAAGGAAGCATTCTGAGGATGAGACTGAAATGGCTTCAAGGATAAGTAGAGCAGAACTGGGGTCTGGAGGGCAATGATTTAAGCTGATTGTTGCATAAAACTTTGCCCATTCTGCAGAACCAGTAATTCAATCCCATTGAGTTGAGAAAGGAGAAGGAAAGCAGTGGAGGCAGTTAAGGAGATTTGACTTCACTTATTGGCTGTCTACAACAGCTTTTTGATGGCAAGAGTGTTTACACGGAGGCTGCTGAGGGATTTATCACCTTCAGTTTTACTGTTTAAACCCCAGTGGAGAAACACAGTGCTGAATTACTTGCGTAAAATCTCATTTATTGGATGTGATCTGTTAACAGCGGCTACTGAGAGATGGCAATTGGCAGAATTATACTTTAAAGCCCCCATGTCATCAGGAATTTCTTTCTGCAAAACAAAATTCTGAATGGCCTACTTTCCTTGAAGGCAGTGGACAGATTGTTGCAGTTTTACAGTTAACACTTTTTAACAATTTCAATATTTGGAGAACGTCTCAGTGGAAATATTATTAAAAAGACATAATTGCTGAAACATACTAATAAAACTCCAAACAAAAGTCAGGAAAGATTATTGTGGACTTGAGAATTAAGGCTTTCAATTAATCGCAGTTAACTTCTGTGATTAGTGCATTAATTTTTTTGGAGATACATTTTTTTTTAGCGTGCATTAACCATGGAAGTTACATTGGATGAGTAGTCCCGGTAACTGGAGTAATCGACACAAGAAAAGCAGATATCAGCTGCTCATTGACTTGGTATTGGAAGTCAGTTGTGAATCGCATGCTCTCTATTCTCTCCTCCCTCCATCCAGCCTTGGCACCAGGAGTAGAATGCCACTTGTACAGCTGGAGGAACCCTGGTAGAAAATGTAGGTGTTGAGTGTGAATGAGGTTGGAGCAGCCAACTGGCGGGACAGCCCAGGGGGGCCAGTGGCAGGCGATAGGAGGCCCGGGTTGGGAGCAACGGTCAGGCAGTGAGTGAGGCCAACCTGATGCTCCCACAACTTCACCTTGGGCAGAATGACCATCCTATTGGATCTTAAAGCCCGAGACAAGTAAAGATGGGTTTAGAGGAAGTGTAAATGACAACAGCAGAATCATTGCCAACAGCTGGTGTCCGAAAAAAATAGGAGCGGTGGTTATGACCACTTTTGTTTCTTGTCCCATTACCATCTCCTTTTGCCGTGTACCATCATCCCTTTTGTCATTTAATCTCTCCTGCCTTCCACCCATATCACAGACCTTTCCTTTTGTTCTTTCCTCCCCTCTCCCCTTTCCCTGCCTCTGCACTTGCTTAAAACATGTTACATCTCTAACTTTTTCCAGTTCTGAAACGTTAACTCTGTTTCTCTCTCCATAGATGCTACCTGACCTGCTGTGTATTTCCACCATTTTCTGTTTTTATTTCAGATTTCCAGCATTTTGTTTTTGAACACATTTTCCTAAACAAGTTCCATTTATTTTTATGTTGCTTTTTCAGAATTAGGAAAACAAGGTTTTTACGCTGGATTGTTTTTTGGATGATAGCAACAGTAATAAAATAAACTTGAATGAGATGGATGCAGTAATTGTATCAATTAAATACGCGATTAAAACAAAGATTAACTGAGATTAAAAAAATTCTTCAAGATTAATTGTGATTAATTTTTTTAATCATTTGACCGCCCTAAAGAGAATATATGATGCACAGATGTAAAGTTCATTAAGTGCACATCACTGTACTTGGTCTTATTCACACACAATTGATTATGGTATAAAGTTGTGAGCTGGGAAGGACAGAGAACACTTCAAGTAGCAAAAGCGCGAACATTTTGTTCAAATTTTCAGAGAGACGCATTTGATAGGACCCTGGCTTTTGACCACTGGGATTTGGATTCAAATTCAGCCCAGATGAAAAATTCCTCTGTTGGTTGTAACTGCCCTGTATGAAATGAGCTTGGGTAGTCTCAATCCACTTCCTAGTGGGCCTATAGCACAAAAAGGCTCCAAATTCAGCAAGAATGGACACACACAAGGGCAATGGAATGGCTGGTGTGGAAACTGGGTAAATGCCACACTCGTGCAGTAGGGGGTACTCTTCTGTAATTGGGGATGAGACATGTTGGAGCAGAGTAGAGATAGCTTTAATTTGCAGTTAGCAATTTTGTATCTGAGCTGAGAGTGCTTGATGCTGACACTGGGTGGCTGAAATGGAAGATTCATCCTCAACACTAATATCCCTCAGCTTGAAGGGCACAGGAAAAGGAAACTTTTTAAGGTTCAGCAAGGTCTATATAAATAGTATCTTTCTCTTCCCCTGCAGTGAATGAACAATTTTTTAATATAGCTGTCGATTTCTGGTAATTAACTGCAGATAATTCAATAAAGTTGCCATGATTACAGCATAATTGATTCTTCAACAAAGGAGCACATCACCGTGTATCAATTGCATAGAGCATTTTGGTCATTATTCTGCCATTACACTTGTCACCTGCTTAAAAAAGCAAAACTGAAATAAAAATACCTCTTACCAACTCCATGTATATTGTAATTGGACTGATTTCAAAAGCTGTTCACCTTATGCCTAGTTCGAATGATTATTGTAAACATCCTGAATTTCCTTTGTTTTAACTGATTGCATCTGACCCATTCAGCAGTTGCTCCAGGACTCTTGATAACAGTTGGAAATACGTAACTTGATTTACGTGGCTTATTGGCTTGTCCTTAATATACTATAAAAGCAATTCCTCACGTCATGAATTCAGAAAGTTTTCCTCATGAAGCTGAAGGAGAAAACTATGCTTGGCAGAACTTTTGCATTTCACCAACTTTTTTCACCTTTCACACTTTTGACATTACAATTCACAGTTTTTTTACTTTTTGGCTTCATTTTTCTAGTTTCAATTTGTTGAGCTATGTTCTAAACTGTAATTACTTTTTTATTTCTGTTCAAATAGATATCATTTAGTTCATTTGCTTGACTATTTTATGCACCTTTTTATTATGTCTCCCTTTAGCTTCAAGAGAATCAGGATGAGATAGAAAACATGATGAACTCTGTTTTTAAGGGTATATTTGTACACAGATATCGGTAAGTGATAATGTCTACAAAACTGGGTTGGGAAATAATTTGGAACAATTGGATTTGTTGCAGTAATCTGTTATTAATCCTAGACTTGACTATTCCAATGCTCTTTTGGCCAGCCTCCCATCTTGCACCCTACATAAACTTGTGCTCATCCAAAACTCTGCCCGTATCTTAAATCGCTCCAAGTCTCGCTCACCCATCACCATTGTGCTTGCTGACCTTCACCGGTCCGACAACGGCTCAGTTTTAAAATCCTCATCCTTGCTTTCAAATACCTCCATGGCCTCGCCCTTCCCTATCTCTGTTACCTCCTCCAGCCCTACAAGCTTTCGCGATCTCTGCGCTCTTCCAATTCTGGCCTCTTGCGCATCCCCGATTTTAATTGCTCTACCATTGGCGGCAGTGCTTTCAGCTCCCTTGGCCCTAAACTCTGGAATTCCCTCCCTAAACCTCTTTGCCTCTCTACCTCTCCTCCTTTAAGGTGCTCCTTAAAACCTACCTCTTTGACCAAGCTTTTGGTCATCTGTCCTGATATCTCCTTCTGGCGGTATCAAAAATGTTTTTATTGATATTGCTCTTGTTAAGCACCTTGAGACATTTTGCTACGTTAAATGTGCTACATAAATGTAAGTTTATTGTATTGTCATGATTGTTTTAACTGTGACTATGTACCACTCAAGATTGATTTTCAACTAATTACTACTTTGTAAATAATTAACTTGAAACAAATTTATTGTTTAATCCTTGAGATTGAGTACAGTTCTAAGAATAATTAACTGCTTGCTCAGCATTGTTTTTTTTTGTAGTTACTCTTCATATATTAAATGTTTACATATGATACCAGTTTAACAATATTTTGTAGAACAACTGGATAAACTTTCAGGAAAAACTTAGAATAGAAAGTTTGAGAGTTTAAGATTGGATTATACTGTTTCCTAGTGATGCAATTTCGGAGATCCGAGCCATCTGTATTGAAGAAATTGGTGTGTGGATGAAGAGTTACAGTGATGCCTTCCTCAATGACAGTTATTTAAAGTATGTGGGATGGACACTACATGACCGGGTGAGGATTGTCGTTCTGACCTGTATTTTGGGATGTAAGAAGGGAAGCTTTGTAGTGCTGTGCTGTAAGTGCCGCTTAGGTGCCCGTGCATTGAACCATACTCTGGGGAAATACTGTTTCAACTCTGGCAGCTGAGTTTACTCCGTACTCTTGATAGCAGTAAATGGCATTCTTGTATTCTTTGCGAAACACATTAGAGGCATCTAATGGTTAAAGGGACTGCATTCCTGTGATGACCCGTTACTACTTATAGTGCAGAATACTCATTTTTATAAATCTTGGAGTTAATGCAAAAGACTGCGTAACTTGGGTAGGAACAGGAGTAAGCCATTTAGCCTCTCAAGCCTGTTCCGTCATTCAATGAGATCATGGCTGATCTGTGAACTAACTCCATATACCTGCCTTTGCCCCATATCCCTTAATACCTGTGGTTAACAGAAATCTATTAATCTTGGATTTAAAATAGCAATTGACCCAGCATCAACTGCCATTTGCAGAAGAGAGTTCCAAACTTCTACCATCCTCGCTACCTCTCTTTTCTCCTTTAAGACGCTCCTTAAAACCTACCTCTTTGGCCAAGCTTTTGGTCACCTGCCCTAATTTCTCCTTATGTGGCTCGGTGTCATTTTTTTTTGTCTTCCACTACTGTGCAGCGCCTTGGGATGTTTTACTACGTTAAAGGCGCTATATAAATACAAGTTGTTGTTGTTGTTTGCGTGTGGAAGTGTTTCCTAACTTCACTCCTCAAAGGCCTGGCTCTACTTTTTAGGCTATGTCCGGCTATGTCCCCTTAGTCCCAAATTCCCCAACCAGTGGAAGTAGTTTCTCTATCTACCCTATCAGTTCCCCTTAGTATCTTGAAAACTTCGATTAAATCACCCCTTAATCTTCTAAATTCCAGGGAATACACCCCTAGTTTGTGTAATCTCTCCTTGTAATTGAACCCTTGGAGTCCAGGTATCATTCTAGTAAATCTACGCTGCACTCCCTCCAAGGCCCAATATATCCTTCCTAAGGTGTGGTGCCCAGAACTGAACACAGTACTCCAGGTGTCGTCTAACCAGGGCTTTCTTTAGCTGTAGCATGACTTCGAACCCCTTGTATTCTAGTCCGCTAGATATAAAGGCCAGCATTCCATTAGCCTTTTTGACTTTTTTTCTAGCCTGTCCATGAGATTTTAATCTATGTACATGGACCCCTAAGTCTCTTTGGACCTCCACTGCTTTTGGCTTTTCACCATTTGGAAAGTACTCCGATCTATCCTTTTTAGGTCCAAAGTGGATGGTGACCTCACACTTGCCTATATTGAAATCCATTTGCCACAGTTTTGCCCATTCACTTAATCTATCAATATCTTTGTAATTTTATGCTTCCATCTACACTGCTTACAATGCCACCTATCTTTGTGTCATCGGCAAACTTGGACATGTGGCTCTCCATCCCGTCATCTAAGTTGTTAATAAATACTGTGAATAGTTGACGACCCAACACAGGTCCCTGTGGGATGCCACTAGTCACATCTTGCCAATTAGAGTACCTGCCCGTTATCCCTACTCTCTGTCTCCTGCCGCTCAGCTAGCCTCCTAACCAGGTCAATAGTTTGCCCTCAATTCCATGAGCTTCAACTTTAGCTAACAGTCTCTTATGAGGGACTTTATCAAATGCCTTCTGGAAGTCCATATAAATAACATCCATCGACATTCCCCTGTCCATTACTTTAGTCACCTCTTCAAAAAATTCAATCAGGTTCGTCAGGCATGACCTACCTTTTACAAATCCATGCTGACTCTCTGATCAGCTGAAAATTTTCAAGGTGTTCAGTCACCCTATCCTTAATTATAGACTAGTAATTTCCCGACAACAGATGTTGGGCTAACTGTTCTATAATTCCCTGGTTTCCCCCTCAACTTTCTTAAATAGCGGAGTGACGTGCAATTTTCCAATCTAAAGGAACTGTTCCTGAATCGAGGAGAAATTATTACTTGTTCACCAGGTTATATATTTTGCCATTTGAAGAGTTTGCAACTGAAATGTATTCACTTAACCTGGCTGAATACATTTGGCATAGATGGAAAGTAGATTTTCAGTTTCTATTCACAATGGATGTTGACTTAAAGGAGACTTTATTATGGAGTTGTAAATGATTAGAAATGCTGTATCTTCAACTTAAGGTGATTCAGCAATGAGGTCATTATCCTCTGTGCTGTCAGGTTGAAAGAAGAAAGCTTCATTTTAAGCTTGTTCAATTGATTTTAAGAGAAAATTTGGCTTCTCTGAGAATTAGATTATGGAAGTCAAATTTTTAATTGACTAGTTTTGCAATTAAAGTTGTGTTATCTGTTCTTTCCTTCTCAAGTTAACAGTATTTTCCTATCTACAATTTCAGCATTGTTATTTCCTCTTCAGTTTTTTTGAGAGCAAGGAGTGTATTTTTTTTTAAGTTGCTGATTTAACTGTTGCAGTGTCACTTGGATTAAAAACTTGTCTGCTTACAACTCTATTAAACTTGTTAAGCAGTCATTGCATTTCACAGATTTTTTTAAATGTAGATGCAGATTAATGTTTAGCGTTAACTCTCTGCTCTTGATATACTTTGAAAATCCCTGTTCTGATCTAGCTACATATGCATTTGAACTTTTGCTTGTAGTAACTTTCTGGAACAAAATAAAATATTTTATTTGGAAAAAATAAAGCTAATTTTAAAAACTCCCTATGCTCCATGCATTTCACAATTTTCCTCTAAAAATATAAGAAACCTTTCTTGTGGATATTCTGTCATAGAACATAGTACAGGAAACTCTTTATTAACCGGCACCGATGGGACCGGCGTGGTGCCGGTTAATCAAAAAGTCCGGATAACGGAGAGTTATATCTCCCAATGTATGAGAGCCCCGTACACACTGACATGCGCCTGCATTCGGAGCTCCGTCTCCCCGGGGACCGCCAGCTGACCATCTGTCGTGTCCGCTGCCTACCCGGGCTGCACATTCCCCTCCCAATCTACATGCTCCGATACAAGGCAAACGCCTCGGGGTTTTTTTTAAAGTTATTTTTAAAGGAGAGATGAAGGAAAACCCCGGTTACCTACTCAAGAATTTTGCCGGTTAAGAGAGATTTCTGGTTATTTGGGTGCCGGTTAAAAGAGAGTTTCCTGTATTTTGCATGATGTGATATCCCTCCAGTACTTGAGTTAATACTATTATTATTTAAGTATAAATACTAAATAAAATTAGTCTGCTTTTCAACAACTTTACAAAAGCAAAGATTTTCCAGTTATACTTAATTAGAATTTATTTCTTACAATCTTCATTAAATTGCAAATTAGTGATTAATGAAGTGTTTCCCACTAGTGAGCTGCACCACTTCTTTTGGATATAAAGGATCCCTAATTCTCAAGTTTTGTGGGTGAATTCTGATTTGTTTTGTGCACAAGTCGGGGAACACTTGGGAGTTCCTCGTTATGGATGAGTGATTTTGTCCAATTGTGCATCTTAAATAGAAATGGCAGCAAATCCATAGTGTTGCTGCTACCATTAAGTCATCAGTATCCTTTTGGACTTTCCTGCATACAGTTTCCAATTCAGGTGTGTAATATTTTTTGGGGAGGGGAAAGGACCAGAGGCAGAGTTTGCATTAATTGTTTTTCTTCTTTGTTTTTGTACGGTTGTATGCAAGTTAATTAAGTATACTTTGTCTCATTTGCATTTAGCAAGGCGAGGTGAGGCTGAAATGTCTCAAAGCTCTGCAGTCACTCTACACTAATAAGGAGCTCTTCCCGAAACTGGAACTCTTTACTAATAGGTTCAAGGTAAGAATGTCAAGTGGATTGAAAGCATATTGGGTATAAAAAATATATTTGCGCATTCATTTTCTGAATTTTATTTTTGTACAGTGGGTACAGTCTTAACATTTAATGGACTTACTGATTAAAAATATGAAATTAAACCCTTAATGCTCTTTAATAGCTGCTGATGCCCCTTTCAATTGTAAATCCAGAATATGTGGACAGTGTGTGTTTAGTTCAAATCTAAGGTCACTCATTGGACAGTATTGCATCTCTTCTGCATCATTACAAAGCAGTTTTGAATGTGAATGCAGAAAAGGCAGTACTACTTGAGAGTGAGGTCAATTTTGTGGCTCCTGACCATGCTAAAGCCAAGACAGAAAATGCCACAGCCAATTATCTCCCAGCATTTAAAAACATCCCGGGCCAGTGAGTGTAACAGAGCAGAAGTATAGCTTATTTTGTCACCTCTATTCAGATACATGTTTGAGACAAGTGCCTGTAGTATATCTACAAAACAATTTAGGTTTGATTATTTAAAAAAAATAATAGCATAATATCATTTAAAAAGCCAACATCTGTAAGCTGATAATGTCTTTTTAATGTTGATTTGCTTTTTGTCTCTGTCCAGAAAATTGTAACCATTTCTTATGAAATGTACTGCTCAGCATATATTGGTGCAATAATATATTAGAATATTTAGAGTTTTAGTAATAATCATGTTTGATAAGTGAATATGTAGAATTTAGCTATAAACAAAAAATTGTATGCACCATTTAAAGGGAAAATTACTTTGATTTTTAATTCTCTGCCCTGCATTATCTTGAAACTTATCTGCTGTTTCCTGTGCAGAAGCTGTTTGCTTTTGGATAATAGCGTGCTATACAAAACTCTTTATATGTGCTTTGCTTTCTCTGCGTGGGACATAAATTGGGATTAGATTTCGGGTCATTCCAGATTTATGATCTGTTATATAAGTTTTTATAAAACACCAACTGGGCAGCATCAATCTATAATTGGGGTTACATTGCTGTTCTCCCTTAACTTCAATGAAATAAGATGGTTCAGTAGTTTTAACTGTGAAGTGTTTGACTTGCAACCCAGAGGGTCACGTTTGAATTCTAGCCATGACTGGCATTCAGACTAAACTATTATTGGGTAACTTTCACCAGTTCTTGGTTTGGCCATAAAACGTGGAGTGGTGTGTATTTCCTTTTGGTGGTCAATCATAGCGTGGCTTTAGTTGTTGCTGTGGAGAAGTCTGTGGCCCAAACTGTGCTGCTTTTCTGGCTGAAAAAAAGAAAATCTAGTGGGAGGCAAGAGTTGAACATAATACCTAAAAGATCAGAGCTTCCTGCAGCTGAAGTTCAGGAATTGTTTGCAAAAGAATCAAAAGTAATTTCTGGGATTTACTTGTTTTTTTTAAATGTTTTTGGAAAAAGCTCCTGTCATTGCTGAGAAATTGGTGTAAGCACTGCCTTTAGTGGCTTTTAACTCTCATAATTTGTGTTACACAAAATAACCGAATAAAATTCCTTTGTGATATAAATCATTGAGCTATTTGAATTCTTTCTATAGGATCGTATTGTGTCTATGACATTAGACAAAGAGTATGATGTTGCTGTGGAAGCTATCCGATTGGTCACTTTGATATTGCAGTGAGTAAAGTTTTTATTCTTCCATTTTGCATTAACACCTATTTTCTTAACTTTCCTATTGTGAGAATTAGATAGCCAGTTCCTGAGTAGTTGTGCTTTTAAAAGGAATGCTGTTTTTATTTTTTGTAAGAATCTATACAAACATAATTTCTAGAAGTTGACATCCAGCACTACATTCTTATTTTACAGCATTGTTTGTGTCTGTGGACTTTATAACATTTTGACTATATCTTGTTTATCTGAGAAGAAAAGATGGTTGTGAAAATTCATATTATTTTGATCCTCATGGGGTCCTATAGAATAATCCAATAATAGTGTTGCAATTTTGCAATATATAAATTTGGTCTCATTGGCTTCATGATTGTTTTAGGGGAAGTGAGGAGGCATTGTCCAATGAAGATTGTGAGAATGTGTATCACCTGGTATATTCTGCACATCGTCCTGTCGCTGTGGCAGCTGGGGAATTCCTAAACAAAAAGTAAGTAACACATTTGCATGTTCTCTACCCTTCTTTATTAATTTTCAGTAAAGTACGATATTCTGTTCAAATGACTACGCATGGTTCGATGATAATGCACAATTAAATATCTCATTCAAATTTATTGGTGAGGAAAAATTTAAGCGAAGCACACACCTACATTTCATCTTTATAGGACCAGGAGCCAGGTTGGAGTTCATGTCAAACAGCACCTTGAGTAGTTGATTTGAATAATGTGGCAGAGTTGCAAAAACTGCTTTAAACTGTTTTGCTGAAATAAGGTTTTCTTGATAATGGTTTGTTCTGTATGTTGTAAAAGTTTATTTCCTTTGTAATTTGCAGTGTCATTAAAAATAGCTTCCTACAATTTAGCCTTGGTTGTCCGCCTTGGCTCAGTGGTTGCACTCAAGGTCGTGGGTTCAAATCCCATTCCAGAGATTTAACACATAATATAGGCTGACACTTCAGCACAGTAGTGAGGGAGTGCTGCACTGTTGGAGATGCAGTCTTTCGGATGAGATGTTAAAACGAGGCCCCGTCTACCTTCTCAGGTGGATGTAAAAGGGCCCATGGCATTGTTCGAAGAAGAGCAAGGGCGATCTCCCCGTGACCTGGCCAATCCCTTAACCAACATCACTTTAAAAAAAAAAGTGTCGACATTATTTCATTGCTGTTTGCGTGACCTTGCTGTGGGAAAACGGTTACTAAATTTCAGAAATACTTGATTGGCTGTAAAGTGCTTTGGGACATCCTGAGGTCGTGAAAGGCGCTCTATGAATCCAAGTTTGTTTGTTTCTTTTACAGTTAGTCTATTTGCTGGTAATTCAGTCATTTGCAATGTGAAATCAGTACAGCAGATGGCAGCACTGAACGAAAGAAACATTGAGCAATGTCCATTGGGTGGCAACATTGAGTGAAAACATTTAAACAGAAAATAATGAGTCGGGAACTTTAGTTTCAGTTTTTTTGGAATTACAACAGCATTTAGTACAATTAATTCTTTAAAAAGAATCCTAAAAGTTGAGTCAGAAATATGATGCTTAATAGTGACAATGCACTGTCATAAGACTTCAGCCACTTGTACAGATCCTGTAGTATATATTGTGCTGCAAGGATGCTGTTTCTGACATCTGCATCTTAATCACAAATGTCATCTGAATTTATCTGCAAATTCATTGGTGCTAGCTATGAGTTTAATTGATTACGTTATAATTTGGTTACATACTACCATGTCAACATGATGTCCTGCAACACACTGCTTCAGACCAACAAAGGTGATAGTTGGGTTAGCCTCATAGCTTTTCTGGTACATCATTTTCTGTTAACACAGTCTGTTTGACCTTTTCTATACCAATCCATCTCTCTTATTTGCATATTATTTACCTACTGTTCTAGGGTATGCTGTGAAAGATTTTAGGGGATCCTTGCGTGCTTTCTGTCAGCTTAGCTTTCCTTTCCCCCACTACATATAAAAAAGGGCTGTTGTTAAGGCCAAATTTGTCTCTGTAGAACAAGGAAAAATATCATTTGGGCTGCTAGACACTATATGCCATAGACCCCTTTAATTGATTTTTAAATGGATGGATTATAATCTGCCTATTGTGAAGCACGTGAGACACTAGTTTACGACATCTCAAAATCTTTAATTTTTAGATTGTTCAGCAGACATGATCCACAAGCAGAAGAAGCCTACGCTAAGAGTAGAGGAAGGCATAGTGCAAATGGAAATCTTATTAAAATGCTGGTACTTTTCTTCCTAGAAAGTGAGGTAAGATTCTGAAATCATGGAATAAAATACTCAACAGAAAAGAGACCTATTAATGGAAACGAATACAGCAGTTGTGAGAAAGTATCCAAAAACTTGCATCACTGCAAAGCTGTGTTTATACTTTGCTTCTCCCATTAGTAGGTAACTTGGTGCCATGGATCCCTCTGTGACTGGAGGGTGGGGAATTTGGGATCAGCCAGCAAAAGGAATAATGGTGGCTAAGATGAACAGAGAGAGATCGTACCTTGAGATAAATGCACAAGATGTGAACCTGATCACTAATACTACAGTGATTAAATCCAGAAATGTGTCAGAACACCAGGTCCACAAATTGTTTAAGTACCATGTTATAGTGGACTACATTCAATGTAAATGCAGGAAAAAATTGTATTTCTTTTAATTTTTATAAGTTTACTTCAGCAAAGACTGTAGAATCTAACAATCCAGTGATGTCTGACATTAGTTTCACGGGGGAACAAACACTTGTAGAGAAATGTGGTTTTACACAAGTCATAGGGACAGACACTTTCAGTGTTTCTCAGTTTCATTTGCTTGTCCCTCCTGCCCTCCCTGAAATGAATAAACTTTTAGTTTTTGATTACTTATTTGTATGCATTTAAGGATTATGGCAAATAGTTTTTTTTTGTATGCAAGTATAATATTCATTGTAATGAACATTTCATTTTCACTGTGATATCTTGTGTCTATTTAAAAAAAAATATGAAATTGTGGACTCTTCCCAATTTTGCTGCTTAACCCAGATGTAACACCTCTTATTTAAAAGTGGAATTTGGGAACTCATGTTTTCTAATCCTGCAGTTTAGTCCAATTAATAATGCCCTTTGTTTTCCAAATTGTAACATTTCAGTTGCATGAGCATGCAGCCTATCTGGTAGATAGTCTGTGGGAAAGCTCACAAGAACTTCTCAAGGATTGGGAGTGTATGGTAGAACTGCTACTGGAAGAGTCTATACAAGGAGAGGAAGGTAACTTTGAGAATGCTTAAAATAGAAAGTCTTTAATTATGAAAAAAAAATTATCTTAATGTATTAGAGTTTAATAGTGCAGTGGGCTTTGTAGCTTCTCTTAATACAATATAGAGTTGATTTTCAGTATTCTGATTTGAGAATGCACTTTACAAGTTTTTACTTTCACGTGAATAATCAAGCACTCTACCAGTGGTTCCTGGAAGATTACAGTAAGCGGAACAATTTGAAGCCTTATTCATCTAACACCTTGTCAGAAGTATTTGGCAGTACCACCCACTGAGGTGGAGAAACATTAAACCCCTGATTCACATCTCTGAGAGTGATGTGCTATGGAAGGTACATCAATCCAAACAATGATTTACTTCCTGAGATTGAACCGGGAACATTTCCCCAATGATTAGATCTCCATTCCTGGCCTATTGTGCTTGCAAATTCCACCGTAATTGTATGTGTCACATAACCACAAATGCCACACTAAAAGGTACATAATGGTCAAACCAGTTGGAAAAAAACAGCCATTACCATATAATATATTGAAAGCATAAGATATAATATATTTGCAAAATAAAATAGCAAATTTTAATTGTTTCTGTTGATATGTTTTTAGCTAGTCCCCATCCAGATGATTAACAAGAGCATTTTGTAATTTTGAAACTGTTTAATCTTTACTAGGTATGACTGACAGGCAGGAGACTGCACTTATAGAGCTTATGGTCTGTACAATTCGGCAAGCTGCAGAGGCACACCCTCCAGTTGGAAGAGGAACGGGCAAAAGGGTACGTATTACTACTAATTACCCCCTAAAGAGGAACAATTGGAAAAAAAATCAGGTTGATATAAAAAAAATGCCGGATTCCGGTTTCCTATTTATTTAATGCAAAATATCTCTAATATTTTTATATTATAGAAACTAAGCGAGGTTCCATTATTGACGATGAGCAGTGGCCCTATTTAAAATAAGAAAACTGCATTTCTCAGTTGTAATTAATGAAAAGCAGAACCTTGTGGGTAGAAGCATCTGTTATAAGTCATTTATTGTTAGATTAATCATGAATGAGAAGAAAGGTTTATACCAATCAAAACAAGACCATAGTTATCTAATTCTTCTTCATTCTACATCCTTCATACACCATAGGAGTAGCTTAGGTTGATATGTTCTGGATAAACTGTGAACATGCACGTGAAAATATCATGATATTGCAGATAGACAGCAGCACACGTCGCCTCCCAGAACCTCTGCAATAATGTTAGTTTAATCTTCACAAGCTGCAATTTCCTTGCTTTTTGTGTTGGACCTCCTGCCACCAACGTTTGGCATAAAGTCTTCAGCCTTTAGGAAAAGATTAGATTCAACAGATTATCTAAGCAAGCTTGTCTCGGTATTTGTTTTTTTTCCCCCGTATGACAGCTCATTTGCTGCTGTAACCCTCATCCATACCTTTGTTGCCTCTAGACTTGACTATTTCAACACACTCCTGGCTGGCCTCCCACGTTCTACCCTCCATAAACTTGAGGTCATCCAAAACTGCTGCCCGTGTCCTAACTCGCACCAAGTCCTGTTCACCCATCACCCCGGTGCTCACTGACCTACATTGGCTCCCGGTTAAGCAACGCCTTGATTTAAAAATTTTCATCCTTGTTTTCAAATCCCTCCATGGCCTTGCCACTCCCTATCTCTGTAATCTTTTCCAGCCCTACAACCCTACGAGATATCTGTACTCCTCCAATTCTGGCCTCGAGCGTCCCCGATTTTATTCACTCCACCGTTGGCGGCCATGCGTTCAGCTGCCAAGGCTCTAAGCTCTGGAATTCCCTCCCTAAACCCCTCCGCCTCCCTACCTCTCTTTCGACGCTCCTTAAAACTGACCAAGCTTTTGGTCATCTGCCCTAATATCTCCTTATGTGGCTCAGTGTCAAATTCTGTTTGACAACTCGCCTGTGAAGCGCCTTGGGAGGTTTTACTATGTTAAAGGCGCTATATAAATACAAGTTGTTGTGGTTGTTGTTGATTTATGACTTGCTTGTCCCTCCTGCCCGCCCTGAAATGAATAAACTTTTAGTTTTTGATTACTTATCCTTTTGATTACTTCATCCTAGACATTTAACTGTGCCACAGCTGCCTATGTGAACATAAATTCTTGCTAATGAATTCGATTTGAAATATTGTAATGCAATCTTGTTACAGGTCTTGACTGCAAAGGAGAGAAAAATGCAGATAGATGACAGGACTAAATTGACAGAACAGTTCATAGTGGCACTTCCTATGATGTTGGGAAAGGTAACTAATTTGTGACACTTTTGTGCAGTGTCCTTGTAGTGAGTGTTCAGATGAGAATTAATGTGCTTTAAGATGATTTATATTATCTTGCAGTGTAAATGGCATTGAATTCAGACATTTATTCTGTGTTCTAGTACTCAGCTGATTCTGAGAAAGTGGCAAACTTATTGCAAATCCCTCAGTTCTTTGACTTGGAACTCTACAGTACAGGAAGAATGGAAAAGGTAAGTGGTGACTAGAAATGTTTTGTAATACATTTTGTCTTCTATTTTACCTCAGAGTCACATATGGAATAATAGCTGCCTGTGAGTGACTTACAAGGCAGCAATTCCATCTCTAGATTCAGGTGAGATATCATAAGCTGAGAGTGTGAAGCTAGAACATTTCATTTGTGTTTTCTCAATTCCAAGATAGACTTAATACCTTAAACTCCCCTCCATCTAGTACGTTATGTATTGTAAGCTGTTGGTGTTGAGTCAGCACTAGCACAAAATGACTGCACTGCAGTGGTAGGCACAAAACTTAAAAAAAAAAAAGATTTCCTTCAGTGTACTGTGTAATTCGGCCAGATGTCAAAGTTTTATTTCAGTATAGGAAAATGTGTACAGCATGGAGAGGTTGTTTGCAGTTTACTATAAATGAAGCTCAGCAGTAATTTCACTTTTGTCATGTCAAAGTAGTATGTGTAATGAAATTGGACATTATATTTTGGGGGTAATGTCTTGGAAGAGAAAAAATGGCTAGGTGTCTCTGCTGCAAGTGAAGCTACTGTCTCTCAGTCATTTAATGCTATTTAGAATGGTTGACGTAATTTCTGGCCCAAAAATATCCCATTTACCTAGCTGAAGAAGTAAGTGCAAGGTTGATGAAGTTTAGGTTATGTTCTTTAAGATGATGTAGCAGTGCTGCACATTGGATCTCCAACTCGTTGCACTGAGCAGCAGGATGCGGTTTCACTTCTCAACCGTGCCAGCATAGAGAGATACTGAGTGGAGGCCAGGCATTTCATCTCAAAGAGGGGGAGTCACAGATTGTGAGTGAGGTGGACATGTTAGAGTATCCCGGGAAAAGTACTTCTAGAGAACTTGCTACCAAAGCAGAAGAAATATAACTGTGGGTCCTGCATGAGAACTTGAATGACTAGATGGGCAGAAAGAAAACTTCATGTTCCTACCTTGTTGAGAACTAATCTATTTTTAATGGAAAAACAACTATGCTTATTTAACTTTTTTCTCCTCCCAGCACCTAGATGCATTGTTGAAACAAACCAAGTTTGTTGTTGAAAAGCACATAGAGTCAGATGTCTTAGAATCATGCAGCAAAACATATAACATCCTGTGCAGTGAAGAATACACAATCCAGAACCGCGTTAACATTGCGCGCAGTCAGATGATTGATGAGCTGGTAGACCGATTCAGCCAGTCAGTTGAAGACTTATTACAAGAGGTTAGTGCAAACCGTATCAATAAATAAATCACCTGCTCAGAGTGGTAGAAATGTAAAGACTTACCACCTGTATCCAATCCATTGTGGAAGTTTGCTTTATATGCCTATGTTTTTACTAATAATGTGCAATGCTCTTGCTTGATATGACCATATGTTATGTAGATAAAAGAAGTACATTGACAGTATATTGATTGTAACATAAACTGTTCTAATGAGTAGTGATTAAAAATTCTGTGATGGTTTTCACCTCATAATTTTATTTTTATTTAATAAAAGCTTCTTTGTATCGATATGAACTTGAAATATGACTTTTTAGTATCAGTTAAACTACAGGATGATTTTATTTTACTGCAGTTCTTGTCTTTATTTGGCTATATTGTAAAAGATTTTTAATACTGCATCAATTTTATCAATCTTCATAGGGAGAAGAAGCAGATGATGATGACATTTATAATGTTCTCTCTACTTTGAAGAGGTTAACCGCCTTCCACAAGTATGTGAAAATCAGTTACTTTTACACATTAAGCATTTTGTTTTTTAGGATGACGTGGTGCAGCAGTGCATTGGAGCTCCTTTGCACTATGCCGTAGAATGTAGGTTTGTCCCTATGGTTCTCCAAATGGTGAGTTCTCATCTTAACTGTGTTGCCATGGAGACGTGTTGGGCAAAAGCTAGGCTCCTCACAGAAAGGGAAGAAAAATTGGAGGGGCAGATGCCATGGGCTACTTTCAGACCACTCAGTATCTGGCACTAGAGTGGCATTACTTGGACCCCCTGAAAGAAAGATCTTGGCCCAGAATTTCAGCTGGAGAAGATAGGTGGTGTGGGAAGGTTTCAGTGAAATAAGTGGCAATCTGGAGTATTCAGTAACAAAATTAACACTGAGGGCATAGTTCTCTGAAACACTTAGTCTGAAATGAGCAAATATTTAGAGACTATTTTATATAGAAAGAACATTCGAATAATGAAGTTGCAGGTTATAGAGGTCTGAAATAAGTGGAATAAATTCTGCATGCCACACTTATCCATTCTGAGATTTGTTTGTACTTTTTAAGTTAATTTATTTTAATAAAATCTTTGGGAGTCTTATGTCTTATATGTTTACTTCCTAAAGCACTGTTTTGAAAATGTACGGCCGCATTTTGCGATGGAAGTAGTTTAGCGTGATTTTATTTCACAAATGTTTTCCCTTTTTTAAGTTATTCACATCATTGATGTAATTGGTAGTTTATTAAAAGTGAAATGGCTAATGAGTTACTTATATGTTTGAGACTTCATGGTGCTTTAACTCCAACCCTTATATATTGAATGACAGATGGTAAATCACAATTATGATATTTGTAAGCTACAAAAGCCTAGATCAGATTTTTCCATTGTAAAACAGAGTATGTTTATTTTTAACCTTTTTGTTGCATGAAACATTAATAGAGAACTACTGAACCTGAAAACCCTGTTTCAGGAGAGAATTCTGTCGTAACTTAAAATTCTCTTTTTATTAGTGCTCATGATCTTACAAAATGGGAACTGTTTGGAAACTGCTACAGGCTTCTAAAAAGTGGGATCGAACTTGGATCTATGCCAGAACAGGTAAGAATGTCTCCAAAACATTTTAAAATTTTTATCAAAGTTAATTTATTTTTACGATGCACATTTATTTCAGAGCATTTAAAATAGTTCAATGTTTATCAGCTGATTGTTTTCCATAAGCTTAAAAAATGTTCAAATGTAAATAAGACATATGCAGCACCTCATTTGACTAATCAACGTCAGCAAAAAAAACTAGCAGAAATGTTCCTATAATGCTTTTAAACAGTATATCTATTTGCTCATCCTTTAAGATGTTGAGTTTAATGAGTCCTCTGTTTATATAGACTTCTATTACCCCATATATTTTTTCTATATAGTCCATCATTCAATTTTCTAATGGGGAAATTCTTAAGATGTTCTTGATGCTGTTTTGCTCCCTGTCCATTGGGCTGTGAATACTCGAGCGTAATTGCTACTCTGTTTATTTTACTGGTCTAGATAGTGGTCCAGGCACTCCAGTGCTGTCACTACTCAATTCTGTGGCAGCTCGTTAAGACAGCAGAAGGTTCCCCAACTAAGGTGAGAAACAATCTAATGGTCAGCAATATTAATGCTGTTGTTTAAAAAAAATGTTTTTTTGCACATTTAAAAGAACTGGAATTGTGCCAGTAACAAGAGCTTGGAAGGTATGGCAAATTTTTCAATTCGGTTTAGTCTGTTGAAGGTTATCTCTGGTAATGAAAATTTGTACATGTAAGTAGGTTCTGAAACCATACTCATTGTACACGTGATGTGTATAACTTAATACTGAGGGGTGACCCCGGTCCAATTATGTTAAATTATTGTGGTGCTGACTTCTAAGATTTCTAAATAGATTTTAGATCAGTGGTGTTTCTGGAAAGAAATACTTCAGATTGGAAGTATTTGTTGGAAGTAGTTGTTTACTCTTGGGTGTTTTGTTCTAGGTTACTTGGAAAGGATTTTCAATTCTTTGTTTCTCTGGATGCTTTTATATTGTGAAATATCTCCACCATTTAATAGTTCATTATTCATGTTCTATAAGGAAGTTCTTCTGTCCTGTCATTAAACTCTCTAGTTTGTAAATCTTATGCATTAGATATTAGCATCACTCTACTAAAGGGACAATTTCCTCATTTACAGTGGTGGCTCCACTTACACGGTCTTCACCAGGTAACTTCTTAAAATGTAACTTTAATCGTGCTCAAGTCATATTGGAGAAAAAGCAGTTTTAGAAGTGACTATAGCCACATGGTGATAGTCTGCAATTTAGTTATTTCATTGTCATTGCAGAGTCACCGAGATTCTTCCTTTATTACAGTTGTCTTTGTGTTGAGAATTCACCCATAAGAGAACATCTGAAGGATTAGGGATTTTTTTGAGAAATCAGTATTAAGGGACAAGACCCATAGTGCAGCACACCACCAAGGTTGAAAACAGTAAAAAGCAAGATCGTATAAGTCAAGAAATAGCAATTAAGCGATTGAAGGCTTGTGTTTTAAAGCCTGAGGAAGGAAAGACTGAATGGGGTAGGAAAGTCCACAGTTTTGAGGTGCTGGGAAAGAAGTGAGTCATTCCAAGTTTGAGTCTTTTTTTATTGCCTTCTACTTGCTCATGGAATGGAAAACTTAGACCCTGTTTCACTGGAGTTCAATTGTGGTTTTAGTCGACTGTGGTCAGTGGTGTACCTGACTCCCCACACATGAGCACGGTTAAAGTTTTAAATTATATGCACCCTGCCACTCCAGAGCTGTAATATTTATATGGCAACACTGCTGGCCCTTCTTCCATTGCAGGCCTTAAATCTTCTCTTCCTGTATCTCTTTGTGCTTGACTATTTTCAAGTTTAAATCAACAGCTGGAGCCTGGATTGAAGTTGGAAGCAAGAGATTCCATTTAAATATCACAACGCTGGAAGAGCAGAGTGGAGCAATACCAAGTACAACAGCTGGTACTAAATGCATTCTGCTCCTCCAGTGCTGTGATTAGTTAAATAGCAATTCTCATTGCCAGCTTCAGTCCTGATTTAAAATGGGAGACAGACCAGCAGGGTAGACAGGAGATTTTAAATCAAGAGGGAATGATTTAAAACTAGTAGGGAGAGTGCTGGAGGAGCAGAATGAGCAACAGCTAACAGAAATATGTTCTGGGATGCATATGCTTTAAGAGAGAGGGAAAACAAAGCACTGTTTGTTCCTGTAACTGTTGATCAAATTTTTTTGTGGTAGTCTTTCTTAATTATTTGGTATGCCCTGCCGAGGCATTCTCATACTTGTGCTATTGGAGGAAAAAATGGAAACAGATGGAGGAGTGGGGGAGGCAAGAAAGAAAGGAATATAAGGGGGAAATCTTTGAATAAAATGTTTTAGCTGCTAACAATGTGTTTTCTGCATTGGTGGGGACTTGATAGCCATGTGGAATATGCAATTTCAATGTAATACAACTAGCAAATTAGAAAGATATAGACTTAATGTCATTTTTGTTTGCCTTTCGCTGTGGCTGTTTTGCACAATTGAATATCTCTACATTTGGTTAGAAATTAATAAATACAGCTGTTAAAAAAAATTATCTCTTTCAGGAAGAACTACTCGGTTTGAGAAAAACATTGAAAGCATTTTGTATCGTCTGTCAGCACTGTTTGACAAATGTCAACCCTTCTGTCAAAGAGCAGGTAGATAATTCCATGAAATAGTTGTGTATAAGACATTTTATCAGTAGGTAATAATAATGGTAAATTGGAGGACGATTCAACATAGATCAAATAACACCTCCGTGAAGTTCCCTAGCAAAAAGTAAAATAAGTGCTTAGAAAGCTACTTCACTTTTGAATTGTGAAGATTTTTGTTTAATTTTACTTTTTACAGAAATTTTCAACAGAAATAAATGAAGTTTTGAGATGTGTTGAATCTAGCTAAAACTTTGATTCCAAACAATGTCATTTGAACATGAACTGTAAAACTCTGTTTTCAAGATTTCTTTTTACATTCTAGGCATTCATGTTGCTTTGTGATCTCCTAATGATATTCAGTCACCAATTGACAACTGGTGGTAGGGATGGGCTCAAGCCACTTGTTTACAGCCCAGACACTGGGCTACAATCAGAGTTGCTCAGCTTTATAATGGATCACGTATTTATTGATCAAGATGAGGAGAACCAGAGCATGGGTAAGGCTGTCCACATGAAAGTAAATTTCTGCCCTCACCTAAAGTAAGTAAGTTAATTTGGTGTGTTGGGAAGTGTTCAGGATTTTATGGTAGTCAGTTACCCAAATCAGCATAATTTACATAGGATATACGGCACAGAAACAGGCCATTTGGCCCAACCAGTCCATGCTGGCGTTTATGCTCCACATGAGCCTCCTCCCGTCTTTCCTCATCTAAAACTATCGGCATAACCCTCTATTCCCTTTTCCCTCATATGCTTGTCTAGCCTCCCCTTAAATGCATCTATACTATTTGCTTCAACCACTCCTTGTGGTAGCGAGTTCCACATTCTCACCACTCTTTGGGTAAAGAAGTTCTGAATTCCCTATTGGATCTCTTGGTGACTATCTTATATTGATGGCCTCTAGTTATGCTCTTCCCCACAAGTGGAAACATTCTCTCTCTATCCACTCTATCAAAATTTTTCATAATTTTAAAGACCTCTATTAGGTCACCCCTCAGCCTTTTTTCAAGAGAAAAGAGACCCAGCCTGTTCACCCTTTCCTGATATGTATAGAAACATAGAATCTAGGAGCAGGAGTAGGCCATTCGGCCCGTCGAGCCTGCTCCACCATTCAATACGATCATGGCTGATCATCCAAGTCCAGTACCCTGTCCCTGCTTTAATCCCCACAGTACACATATCCCACCCTACCCCCGTAACCCCACGTATTTAATTCCCCCTAACATATCCCATCCTATCCCCATAACCCCACATATTTAATCCCCCCCTAACACTAAGGGTCAATTTATCATAGCCAAATCAACCTAACCCGCACATTTTTGGACTGTGGGAGGAAACCGGAGCACCCGGAGGAAACCCACGCAGACACGGGGAGAATGTGCAACTCCACACAGACAGTCACCCGAGGTCAGATTCGAACCCGGGTCCCTGGCGCTGTGAGGCACCAGTGCTAACCACTATGCCACCGTGTTGCCCTCACATTTCTGGTATCATCCTTGTCAATCTTCTCTGCACCCTCTCCAGTGCCTCTATATTCTTTTTATAATATGGCGACCAGAACTGTATGCAGTACTCAATGTGTAGTCTAACCAAGGTTCGATACAGGTTTAGCATAACTTCCCTACTTTTCAATTCTATACCTCTAGAAATAAACCCTAGTGCTTGGTTTGCTTTTTTTATGGCATTGCTAACCTGTGTTGCAACTTTTAGTGATTTGTGTATTTGTACTCCGAGATCCCTTTGTTCCTCTGCCCCACCTAGTCTCGCAACCCTCAAGTGATAAGTGACCTCCCTATTCTTCCTACCAAAATGTCATACCTCACATTTATCTGTGTTGAACTTCATTTGCCAATTATATGCCCATTCTGAAAGTTTATTAATGTCCTCCTGTAATTTGTTGCAGTGCTCCTCAGTATTGACTATTCCCCCCCCCCCCCCCAAATTTGGTGTCCTCCACAAATTTAGAAATTGTGTTTTTGATTCCAAAGTCTAAATCGTTAATGTAAATTGTGAACAGCAGTGGTCCCAGCACTGATCCTTGTGGAACACCACCACCCACCTTCTGCCACTCTGAATAGCTACCCTTTACCCCTACTCTCTGCTTTCTGTCCTGAAGCCAGCCAGCAATCCATTCTGCTACTTGTACCCTGACTCCACATTCTCTGACCTTGTTCATCAGTCTATTATGGGGTACCTTATCGAAGGCCTTTTGGAAAAACCAGATAAATTACATCTATTGCATTACCATTGTCTACTCCTTCTGTTACCTCTTCAAAAAAATTCAATAAGGTTGATCAAGCAAGACTTTCCCTTTTGAAATCCATGCTGACTATTCATTATATTTTTGGTTTCTAGATGTTCTTTTTTCTCCTTTAGTAGGGATTCCATTATTTTTCCTGCCACCGATGTTAAGCTGACTGGTCTATAATTCCCTGGAAATGTTCTATCCCCCTTCTTAAATATCAGTATTATGTTAGCTATCCGCCGGTCCTCTGGCACTACACCTTTTTCTAACATTATTAAATATGCGTAGTAATGCCTCTGCTATCTCTTCCCTAGATTGTTTTAAAATGCGTGGATGCAATCCATCTGGACCAGGGGTTTTATCCTCTTTGAGTTGGATTAGTTTATTTAATATATCCCCTTTTTTTATTTTAAGTGCACTTATCTCATTACTAATCTCATCATCCAATGTCATGTCCACCTGTTCTATCTCTCTGGTAAATACTGAAGCAAAATAATGATTTAATATTTCTGCCATCTCTCTATCGTTAGCTGTGGTATTATCCTGTCCATCCCTTAATGGCCCTATTCCCATCCCAACCTTCCTTTTTTTTATTGATGTGCCTGTAAATTATTTTACTATTTTGTTTTATGTTCCTTGATAATTTAATTTCAAATTTATGGTATACTTCACAATCTCTCTAATCTACTCAATTCAGCAGTATCTAGATTATAACGTTATTCATGGGTGCCAGTATTTTATTTTTAACATAGATGATGGATGACATTTAAAAATATCTGCAACTAGCAGTGGAAGTGTTACAGTAGATTTTAAGTGAGTTAAAATTTTAATTTGGGAAAGGCCTATGATGCTGTACTGATAACTGTGTGGTTGTAGTAGGTGGCTCCTTCTCTCCAGCAACTGTGAGGCTGCAGCCCTAATGAAGAATATTTTGTGAAGGCACCATTGTGAATACAATGTAAATTTTAATCATACTTTTCTTTCTCATGTCCAGAAGGAGATGAGGAGGATGAAGCCAATAAGATTGAGGCCCTCCACAAAAGAAGAAACCTCCTGGCAGGTTTTTGTAAGCTTATAATTTATGACGTTGTGGATATGAATGCTGCTGCAGATATTTTCAAGCACTATATGAAGGTAATTTTAGGGAAGAGAACATTACTTTTTTTCAAAGTAAAATTATACCCTGTAGATCAAATGAATTTAACTTAATTTTTTTTTAGCTTCACTGCATTCGGAGCTGTGAAGAACGTTCTTCCTTTTTTCCCCCCTTTTCCTCCATTGTAGGCATTTATTTCTGCTTGGGGTATGGTTCCAACAAGGCAATGGATGCCCTCCTGTGCTTTGCCCAAGCACCATTTTTCATATGCGAGCCTAGACAATGAGTGTTGGCAGGATCTTCAACCATAATGGCATCACAGCCGTCCTGATCCTGGCCTAACCTCTCATTACCTATGCGCATTTTCCAACAGAACTCACTGGATAGCAGGAACCCTGATTGTTCCCTCTCTAGCCCAGGAACATTGAGGCCAATTGCCACCCTGATTGAGATCAACTAACTCTGCACAGACTGAGAATAGAATCTGTGACTACTTAGTCTGTGTGGCATAGTATCACACTGGGCTGTGCCTTTACCCAGTAGACTTCAGGGGAGCCACTGAGGTATTCTTTTTAAAATGCTAACTTGTACAATTTATGCAAAGCATGTTGAATTAACTGTCCGCTCCACCTGATAATGCAATATTAGTCTATGAGATGCTATTGAGGAAAGATAAGTGCTGGGTTTATTGAAATTAAATATATCCTAGAGGAAAAATTTGTAATAACAAAACGACTGCAGCCAAGAAAACAGCATGTTGTCATGTTTATGTATTTTTAAAAACAGTATTACAATGACTACGGTGATATCATAAAGGAGACGTTGAGTAAAACAAGACAAATCGACAAAATTCAGTGTGCCAAGACACTTATTCTCAGCTTACAGCAGGTGAGAAATTTCTAATGTTCACAACAGCAACTTATTTTTGAGCAATATTAAGTTAAGTGAAATGCTAACCTTCACTTATTTTTTTAAGCTCTTCAATGAGCTTGTCCAGGAGCAAGGTCCTAATCTTGACAGGTCATCAGCCCATGTCAGTGGTATTAAAGAGCTTGCTCGTCGGTTTGCTCTTACATTTGGTCTGGATCAGATCAAGACAAGAGAAGCTGTTGCTACCTTGCACAAGTGAGTAGCAGCACAACATTACAAGTACTGTAACTATCGACAAGAGTCATACTTCACAAAAGCACTGCCAGAATGTGACATTTTTGAAGCTATTTGTAGCAGGTTTAGTTTTTTATGTGATAAGCCTGAATCTGCATCCTCCTCATTCTGATTTGCCAACTAGTGGAAACAGTTTTTCACTATTTATTCTCTTATTCATAATTTTGAAAATCTTCATTGGATTCCCCTTTTAAGCCCTGTTTTTGAGCCTTTTTTTTCATAACCATAACCTCTTATTCCTGGTATAATTTTGATGAATCTTCCCTGTTCGCGTTTCATGCTGTAATATCTTTCCTATAATGGGGTACATGATATACCAAACATGACACGTGTTTTGCAAATTCAACATCATTTCCTTTTTAATATTCAGTTCCCCTATGTATAAAACCCAGAATCCTATTTGACTTTTTTTAATGCCCTTTTCTACCTGAATTGCCACCTTTAAAGATCTGTGTACCTGCACCCCTAAAACACACTCTTCCTCCACTCTGTTAAGAATTTTACTGTTTAGGGTATACTTTTCAATGTTCTTTTTCCCCAAAATGTACTCTGAATACTTTGCAAAATGGGCATTTGGTGGAAAGCAGAAAAGTCCTCTAACAGTTGCTCATATCGAGGTGATTTGCTTGAATTATGGGACCTGGTTTTAATTGCTTCAAAACTAGATCCTGTCCAGTGTCTGTAACACAAATTTGTCTATTCTTATAACAGAGATGGCATAGAATTTGCTTTTAAATATCAAAATCCAAATGGACCAGAATATCCTCCGCCAAATCTTGCCTTCCTTGAGATTCTCGGTGAATTCTCCTCTAAGCTTCTGCGACAAGACAAAAAAACTGTGTAAGTAAAATATTGATAAATACATTTCTAAACTAGTCCCATAAATAACTTGCTTTTAGTTTCTGTAGTCTTGTTTATAATTTTATTAAGAATAAAAAGGTTTGAGAAACCAAGGTACCACAAATGCATATTTCAAGTAAAATTATTATTTTTTCTCTACACGGGGCTATACTTAGATATTGCATAGTATTCATATATAACATAAACATGGAATAGCAGCATTAAAATTTCAGTTGTTAAGGTTATAGCAGGGAATGCTTTGACGAGATGGGAGGAATGGTTGGCCAGGAGGTTTGAGAATAGTCCAGAATCTCTGGAGATCAGAGTCCAGAGTCTGTGTAGTAGAGTAGACCAGGGTCTGCAGGAAGATAAAATTATAAGGAAATGTATTCTCAGTGTCCTTCTGCATGAATATATAATATTGTCAGAAATAAAGGTCCGTAATTTGCGGCCCCTACGGGCGCGTACAAGGTGCGTAGCGCATGTATGAAACCTCGAACTTGCGATCTGTCAAGAATCTTCTTGACAGATCATTCGCATCCGCGGGCGAAGAGTTGGGCTATTTGCCCAGCGAATGCCCGTGAAATTCTTACACCTGGTATAAGATATGTACGGAAACCTCATAAGCATGAATGGGGATTCCCTTCTTTTATTGGTTGGGCCAGCCCACATGATCCCAGGGGCGTTTGTGAATCGCCTGCACCCCTGGGATACGTGGGCCTCTACCCGCGGGTACCTGGAGAGGCCCAGGACCACGAATCTCCATAACCTCCCGGACCACCAGGTACGTGGGAATTTTATTTGCGGATTGGAGGCATTTCCCCGTGGGAAGCCTCCGACCGCAAATTCAGGGCCAGAATTTTTCATGTGTTGTCATTATTTTGTTGTGTGCTCAGTTGTTGCAGTATTGTTTGTTTTCTTTAGTCATGCATACCTGGAGAAATTCATGTCTGAACAAATGATGGAGCGAAGAGAGGATATCTGGCTGCCCTTGATCTCCTATCGCAACTCATTGCTTACTGGTGGTGATGACGATAGGATGTCGGTGATCAGTGGAGGCAGCAGCAGTAAAGCTTCCACGATACGTAGTAAGAAAGGGCGTCCACCACTTAACAAGAGGCGGACAGAAGGTAAGTAACAAAACTGTTTAGCATTGACTCCCTTAGTCCAATTATTGAGGAAATTTACTTTACATATTCTAAATTGAAAGTGATCGCAGTGTAGTTTTAATTGTTTATTTCTTTATTATAATCTCTACATAGCCGAGAAGGCAGCTTCACAATGCTGCTTTTGTCTACATCACAATGCTTTTGTCGTCTGTGTATATACTTGCACTGTTGACAGGCCCAGCCCCAACACTCCCATTAGGGCTACCAATGAGCACAAATTTTACAAATGCTAAACAAGACAATTTGTGCATATTTTGTAAACATTTTTTCCAGTTTTGGCTTTGTATTTTGACTTACTCTGAACTTATTTTGTGTTGCATCTATGTGAATCTTGTCTGTTCTTAAAAAATTATTTAGAGCAGTAATTTTTTTAAAACTATAATATATAGACTGCAGCAATGAGTCATGTCTGACAAGTGTAATAGTTCTTTGAAGAATTATCAGAGTGTATTGACAAAAGAAACCTACGGATGCTGTGTATAGGGGTTTTCAGAAAGTGTTAAATAAGGTGCTGCATAGGAGGCTTGTCGATAAAATTAAGGTGCAGTGTATTAGAAAATGTGGTAGCATGGATAGAAAGTTGGCTGAAAGATAGCAAACGAGAGTAGTAGTTAATGGATTTTCTTTAGACTTGAGGGATGTAAACAGTGCTGCCTGCCATCATTCTCAATATACACAAATTATCTGGACTTGAGTATAGGAGGCACAATATCAAAATTAACAGACAATACAAAAATGGCAAAGCGTGGTTAACTGTAAAGAGGACTGTAAGTGACTTCAGAGGACATGGACGTGTTAGTAGATTGAGCGGAAAAATCTCAGAAGAAATCTAATGCAGGTGAATTTGAGGTTATACATTTTTGGAGGTAGAGTAAAGAGAGGACACAAACTAAATGGTAAAACTTTAAAAGGAGTAGAGGAACAGAGAGACTTTGGATTCACAGATCTTTAAAAATGGGAAGAAAGGTTGATAAACATGTAGAAAAAGCATAAGATCCTAGAAGTCATTGGTCATGTCACTGTTGGAATATTGTAACTAGCTTTGTTCACCTTACTTTTAGGTATTTCAGACTTTTGCCTCTGCCAAAAGCTCTTGACATGATTTGGATTAGGAAACTTAAATGTGTAGGGAATGGCAGGCATGTCTTTAGCTCCATTAAATAAATACGGGTGCAATATTTTTATACTATTGAAAATCTGTTGCTCTTTACATGTAACATATTGATGTGCTTTGCATTTCAGAACTTAGTAGTGTGGAGCATGAAATTTCAGACTGCTGTCAACTTAGCTGAACATTTAACATTGAAATGACCTATACAATATCAGCTTCCCCACAGGCCAGTTGGTAGAAGCAGCATGTAGCAGTTATGCAGGCCAGAATGTCTTGCGTTTGATTCCCAGTCTGTGCTGTATTAGCTGATTTCAGCTAGAGCAACAGATGGTGCGTGTTCAGTGCTCCTGGCCTGAGAAGGGGCCGAAAGACAGCCAAAGTTCCCGCGCCTAATTGCTTTCAAGTAGCCCCTGTTGAAAAGTGCACATCTGTTGATTTTGGATGAGGACATAATAAAATTCAGCTCTGATTTCCCCCCTCCCCTTCCTTCACCTCCATAGTTCAATAGCCTGCTAACACACTATTAGCTCACACATGAAGATTGGACACTGGGGCAAAGTATTAGAGGACACCTATGGAACCCTATATCAGCCTCAGGGGCGATAAACATTAACAAAGCAGACATACACAACATTTCTAGTACATTTTCTTAAAAATGATATCTTTATGTAGAAATATACCACTTCAATAAAAGCCTCTTTTAATCATCCCATGCACAATTTGTTCCCATGGCGATGTATTGAACTTGCACTCCAAGTTGGCCTCCACAGTATTAATTCAGAATTGGACCATTCAAAAACCGAATACAGCAGAAACCTTAACTTTATTTCTTCATGGCAACATGTTCCTTTGCTTGGTTTTGTAGAAGAGAATGTGGACAGTTCATGGTTGAACAGGAATGACACCATTCAGACTCCAGGAGTCCTGCATGCTCCACAGTTAACTTCCACAGTCATGCGGGAAAACCCTCGGCAAGCAGCAGAACACAACATAGAAGATCAGGAATCTGAACGGGGCTCTGAAACTGATTTTGTGCAAAAGTAAGTGAACTTTACTTATGTCCAAAACTGTAGTTCATCAGCAGGATAGAGCGCTAATGGGGAAAGTGCAACACTGAGTGGGCCTAGTTCATGCTTTTAACAATTTGAATATAACTTGGTGTTCTTGTTTTTCATTCCATCTGTAAATGATTTGGGAGATTCTGTATCTGTATAGAATCTTACAGATTTGGAACGGAATGTCAGTTTATTTTTTAAAGTGAAGCTCTTTTCTGTTTAGCCCTCAAATGCAAATGTCTTGGTTGGGCCAACACAAGCTGGAGGAAGCACACCGAAAAGACAGAGTGGCCATGAACTACATGAAAGCGAGAGGTGGTGTAAGGCAATCAGTGTAAGTTCATAGACTGTTTTTCGGCGAAGTTTAGTTGCCATATTCAAGTATGCAGGTATATGTTAATGGTGATGCCACAATGCCAGGTGAATTATGGTAATAGCTGACAGTAACTATTGATACATTTTTCTTATATTTGAACTGTTGAGATTAAGATTTTAATGAAATTCTGGTTTGATGTAAAATCGGGTGATCCCTTTTAAATTGCAGTTTGAAGCTGTGTGGGACAGTTGGGTGTCTTTTACACCGGCAAATATATTGGCCACTGGGTATATTAAACTAGAAAATATCCTATAGAATCAGTCTCTGATTGAAGCTGTATTTATCATTGGTAGAAAAGTGCTGGCAAATTGTTTGAATTTTGCTAAGAAATGCATATGTGTATGGCAACTTAGAGTTGCCATAAACAAGTGGCTGAGAAACTGACTCCTGAGTAGAAAGTCAGGACGTGCTTGAGTGCCTATCACTTGAATATGCTTGGCTCTGTTGAGTTTTATCTGTTCTCGAGCTGTGTGATAAAGAGTTATGTGATACTGGTCATTTCAACCCTGAGTGATGAATAATACAGTGGCAAAATGGTATCAGTGAGCTCACCTTTTATGAATCACTGAACCTTGCACTCAGTGAACCTGGTAACCTTTGAGAAATCCACAAGGTATCTCCTTTCTGCTTGAAGAGGCTCACCTGGTGAGACCACCATTAAAGAGAGATGTACCAGTATCTTGGAGTGGTGTAATTGTGTTCCTTGAGTTGTTGAGGCATGTGATATTTTAATTCGGTAGCCAAGTTTGTTTTTCCTAATTTTTTACATTTGCCACTATTATGGGAATTCCACTCGGAGATTAAAGCAAATATTAAGATAAGGAGTGCACTACCATAAGTCACAGGTTCAGGACCTGAGGCTACCTGTTAACTTTAAAAGAGGAACTTTCAGGATAAGCGCAAGGAATGATGTTTATTTACCCCTACAGCAGTCCTTTCTAGAGCTATTTAAAATAAGTTGCAAGGCTCACGGAATGTGTTGTGTTACAGGTCCTTTCATGGAGTAGGGGCATGAGGATGACACCAAGCTTTGGGGTTTGCTGAAAATAATCCTTTTTTTTAAAAAAAAGGGTTACTGCCACTAAATCTAAAAGGGAACGGTTGGACGTAGCCTGCCATTCTAGCCTCTTACTTCAGTATTTAATCTTCTTTGCCTGCCTCTACAGCCGCAGCCACAGTTTAATGGAAGATGACGCTGAACCAATTTTTGAAGATGTAATGATGTCATCGAGGGGTCAGTTGGAGGACATGAATGAAGAATTTGAAGACACTATGGTTATTGATCTGGTCAGTGGTCACATATATATTTATCAAAAATTGATGTGCGTTAAATATCTAATATCGGAATAATATTGCATTGGGAATAGTCCATTTGAGGATTTCATTGAGGAATGTAAGAAACCCTTAAGTCAACTTATGAGGAGTGGCTTATAGTTTGCTTTTGACAAGTGAAAGAGCCGTCATAACACAGTATCAGTGTTTTGATTTGTTTGTTACGGAGATTTGCATTTACACAGCATCTATATTGACTGCTTATAAGTGTAACAGCTATATACAGGTAATGTACATCCTTTTGCTAAATTGTGAAAATACTAATTGATTCATTGCCTAATAGTGATTGTATGTCTTAATTTTTATGATCAACTAGGTAGCAATTTCAGCTTGCATTACTATGAAGCTCAACTTTAAGATTCATTAGAATTGGACACTTTTGAGAGGTTTATATTTAATTAATGTTGGCAGTGATGCACTATCACACTGAGTTCACTGGAATATATTGAGAGCTAGGGAAACATTACTGGGGTGGTGAGATTGATTTCAAAACAACCTCATCGTTTATACGGTGGGATTGTTGCATAAATATGTTTGTCATTCTTGGAGGTGAAAATATGCTTTAGTTATAGCAAAAGCCATACTTGGCGGTGGGACTATGCTTTGTCTACTTCATAACCAATCTTGGCTGTGAAGCATTGGGATTGCCCAAATTTTACGCAATTTTAATGAATCAAGATATGATTAATATTATTTGACTAAACAGCTAAATGGAATCAGCTGAATAGCTGTCATGGCAGAAAAACTTTTTGTTGCTTTCTGCTAATTTATGTGGATGACATCAGGCATACACAGAAGTTAGTTGCCTGTGAAGGTGACAAAACCAAACACTGGATTATGCACTCAGCAGAATTGAACATCAATTTTCTATTATTTAATTTGATCTACAGGATATAGTAGACCAAATATTGATGGAAATCAGACTATCATTAGTTTATTGTCCCCAGTGTTAAGAAGTGCCTGTAAACCTCAGGCCCATAGTTTACCATTACACTTCCCAAAATGTGCTCAATATTTATGTTCTCTTGTTACAACTGAAGCGATTTGCCTCTGCTTGTGTTTACATTCTTGATCTCAAAGTGGGTTCTTGTCTATGCTCATAGATTTTGAGAGTAGAAATATTTGAACAGCGATTACAATAACTAAGTGAACTGTTTTTACAGCCTCCATCACGAAACAGACGTGAACGAGCTGAACTCAGACCAGATTTCTTCGACTCCACTGCCATAATGGAAGATGATTCGGTGTGTATCAAGGAATACTTCAGTCTATGATACATCCTCAAATAACCATGATGAATTAAGCTTTTGAGTACTCATGCCCTTGTAGCTGTCAAAATATTTATAACAGCTACAAAAAAACCTGAATACATAATATAATTGGAAAAGGTTAAAGATCTCAGGAATTTTTTTTATTCACACTACTTCTCAACTAAACTAAAAAGTTTAAATTTTTTCTGATTTGGTGATGAAATGCAATTGCAGTCCTCAAAGGATTAAATATTTAACAGCTACAGCTGTCTAACAGTGAATCAGTGAAGTTAGGCTTTTTGTAATATTTTCCTTTAACATTTCCTGTCACAATGTTAATATATTGAAGTGACTGATGAACTGTTTTCTTGACTAATACTGTACACCATTTAAGTGTATATTGTAATAATCCTGGGGAACAGGGCTATGAGAATCTGGACTTGTGGCTCTTCCCCCTCCCATTCCCCAGGGGTGGGAACTGCCACAATTCCATCTTCCCACAGCCAAGCATCTTGGAATCATTATGTTTTGTATAGTCTATTTAAGTATGACGTAAGTCAGAATTCTTCCCTCTCCTCACTGTCTATTAAAAATTGATTTTGACACCAGTTATGTAAACCAATAACACAATTATTTTTGTGTTCACTGTGTACTTTTCTAAAAGTAGAAATCTTAAATTTTACCATCTCTATTTATTCCTCTGGTAGTCTATTCTGTAAAAAAAAAAAAATCCTCGTGCACTCTTAAATGTACTTTTTCCAAGTGTGGAGCTTCTTTCTTATATAAACTTTAAACATCTTTATGTACTGTTTTGTTACGTATCGTGAAGATTTCTAAACGTGGAGCTATTATAGTGGATCACATTTGAAACGCTAACCTGTTAAATTGATGTGCTCAAGATTAACACTTCATTAATCACCAGCAATGGGGGTACAGTTAGTTATCCTGCTTTGGAGATTTATTATCTGTTCTGTATTAAATGTTGTAAATTTATAACAGTGCATTTGTAAATTTAGTTTTTGTACTACCACATACTTCACTTGTATATGGATTATTACATCAAATGTTTTGAATTGATATGTTTGAGAAATGTTCTGTACTGCTTAGATATATTTCCTCCCACAAGTCTGAAGATGGATTTTTTTATTTTTTTCCTTTAGGGCTTTGGAATGCCTATGTTCTGAGAGACTGCTGGAAGTTTTATATTTTTAAGAACTCCATCGTCTAAAGAGAATCCAAGATCTAAATACTGTGACAGCAACTTTTAAACTAAATTTTACATATTCAAGATCTGATTTATTTTTTATCAAAGGATAAACTTGATGAAGATTTGATTATGATAAATGGGGAAGCCTGAAGGAGGAAGCACTATAATGGTCTGTTACTGAGACAGATTATTCTTATGGACCGAAAAACGTGGCATCTTCTTGGGAAGAATTACCCCCTCCCCCTAAAATTGATCTGACACACAGACTGTACCACTGCTGAGGAGTGCTAACAGTAGGATTTTAAAAAAATATTATATATATCAACCAGGAATAAATTGTATTAAAATCATGAAGGCATATTTAAAAAGATAGGGTGGCACACACAGCAGATGACACCAAAAGTACAGATTAGTTCCCTATGAGTTTTTGTAATTTTTTTCTGCTGTACAGTTTAATATAAAGAAGAACTTTTGAGATCAGCAGTTTATGTTATGTTTTTTAATTCAAGCTTATAAATTTTTCAGAAGGCAGCGATGCTGAAAAACTAGGTTAGGAGCAAGGCAATTTTCTCACACTGGAGTTTGGTTTCTTTGTGGTACGCATTTATTTTATTGAGGGGGTGGGGTGGGTAACTGGAAATCAATTGCAAAAACTTATATACAGTATGTGTATAAATGGGTAGTAGGTTCTGCGGGGGCTTTTTAGAAATGTGAAATATTGCTGCCGCAAATCACAGGTAACAGTAATCCAGAGGTTTCCTTTCTTTTTATTACTAAGGTCTTATACATACGTCTACAGCAAGCTACTTACTTCCTTTCATAATAAAAGCTGCCTTATTTACTGTGAAGACTACTCATTAGCTGCTTTAAGTTTGACTTCAGCAGAGAGTTGAGATGTACACTCTTATCATAGTCCTGTGCATTTTGCTTTTAGTTTTAATGCTCAGAACCCAACAGGTGAAATTTAGAAGCTTGGGATAGCTTCCTAAAATTCAGTTGGTTGAGAGGTGTTCCTTATTAGACGACACTTCACAATACAGTACATTTTATTTGAAAAAAGGTTGTATAAATCAATGCTGTACACTCCCAGAAGTGTAAAAATTAGGTCGAGAGCACATTTCACAGTTAAATTTTGGTGCGCAGTTGCCCTTGATTCCAGATTTACTGTATACAGTAGTAAGGAATGCCCACTTTTTGACTTTCACAATTGTCTAAATGTACTTTTACAGATAATGTTAATTTTATACAGAACAGAGTTCAGTAATTGACTAAATGGAGGATTAGCCCAATGTGCTAGAATGTGTGTTCCATCTGTCTTGCTTCTGATTAGTTACCTGCAGAATTGAAATGTTCTTTTAATGCCATTTTTTTCCCATCTAATCATATATTTAAGGTAATATCAGAAACAAATTAATTTCATAAACTACAATTTTAACATTTTAACCATCTTAATTTAGCTGTTCAATGGACAGTTTCCAATGTAGAAATTGACAATTTGACACCTGAAATTTCACAAAACAAAAACTAATCAAAAAATGTTGCGTGAAATTGTTCGCAGAAAATATTTGAAAGCTACTGTAATAAATGGAAATAATATTGCATTATAAATTTTAACTTTTGCTCACATTTTCAAAGTAGTTATAACTTTAGATTTTAAATTCTAAGGTCATACGAGTCATTTACTTAGATGAACAGAAAATCTGATTTTAAAGGTCTTGACTTTTTGGTAGTGCGAGTAAGCAGTTGTGAAAATATGCGATATTGGTTAGTTTTGTACAATTTTCAGACTAAATTGTCAATGATCTGAAAATAGTTCTGTGGATTGAGTGGCGCGACGATAGGTACTGCATGGTTAGAACCATCTCTGCATCAACTTACGCTGTGCAGTCAACTATTTAAATCTGAATTCTTCGGCAGTATTGTAGCAGAATGTGAAACGATGGTTTCATGTCTGGGTACCTCCACGCTGGGCTTGAAATTGAGTTTGAAGTTAATAAGTTTTATATTTTGAGTGTTACCTTGATCGGTTTTACTAGTAATACTGTAAATTGTACATTTTCAGTATAAAATTTCTTTTTGTACATTTTAAAGCTGATGCTTCACCTTTCCTTTAATAAACTGTTTGAAAGAATTGGTTGCATACCTTCTATGTTCTTTAAAACTGAAATATCTTTATATAGATTGATTCCTGGCTGCTAATAATGGGTTCTTTAAACCGATAATTTGATTCACCATTTTGAACCTCAGAGTTATCGAAGGCCCTAGCTTCTTGTGAGTACAATATAAATTGATCACCCATTTTTTTTTATAACAGTGGATAGGAGAGTATTGCACAAGATTATCCACCCTTTAAAAAAAAATGAGCCTTAGCACTACAATGCTTGTTAATGGGTGAATGAACATTGGCAATGCAGCTTCCATTTTTAAAGTAGTTTTCATTACACAAGACATAAGGAGAAAGACTAAATCTATAATTATAAATGGCTTCTGTTCCAGCTCCCGCACCGTTACCTCGGGAGACCCCCCAAGGATCTACCTTGGCCCCCTCCTATTTTACAACTACACTGTCTCTAATTTGTCATGCTTGTCTGACTAGATGAGCAGAAATTTCCTCCAACTAAATATTGGGAAGACCATAGCCATTGTCTTCGGTCCCTGCCACAAACTCTGTTCTCTGGCCAGCGACTCCATCCCTCTCCCTGGCAACTGTTTAAGGCTGAGCCAGACCATTCGCAACCTTGGTGGCTTAGTTGACACCGAGATGAGCTTCCGACCACATATCTGCTCCTTCACCAAGTCCGCCTACTTCCACCTCTGTAACATCGCCTGACTCCGCCCCTGCCACGGCTCATCTGCTGCTGAAACCCTCATTCATGCCTTTGTTACCTCTAGACTTGACTATTCCAACGCTCTCCTGGCCGGCCTCCCATCTTCCACCCTATATAAACTTGAGCTCTTCCAAAACTCAACTGCCCGTCTCCTAACTCGCACCAAGTCCCGTTCACCCATCACCCCTGTGCTCGCTAACCTACGTTGGCTCCCAGTCCAGCAACACCTCAATTTTAAAATTCACATTCTTGTTTTCAAATCCTCTTCCCTATTTCTGTAACCTCCTCCAGCCTTACAAGCCTTTGAGATCTCTGCGCTCTTCCAATTCTGGCCTCTTGTGCATCCTGGATTGTAATCGCTCCACAATTGATGGCCGTGCCTTCGGCTGCCAAGGCCCTAAGCTCTGGAATTCCCTCCCTAAACCTCTGCCTCTCTATCTCTCCTTTAAGTCGCTCCTTAAAACCTACTTCTTTGACCAAGCTTTTGGTCATCTGTTCTAATATCTCCTTATGTGGCTTGGTGCCAAACTTTTGTCTGATGATTGCTCCTGTGAAGCGCCTTGGGATGTTTTACTACGTTGAAGGCGTTATATAAATGCAAGTTGATTTGCTGCAGCTGTTAAATATTCCAGTCACTTTAAACCTACAGATTGCTTAATTTGGAAATCCCGATTACATGTTATTTGTGCAAATTGAAAATAGATATTAAAGTACTTCAGTTAATATCAAGTAAATCTTTCAATACCTTTGTGTCAGAACTGAATTTAAACTTCTAAAGTTCAATTTTATCAAATTTACAGAAGATATGACTTTTAAAAATAAAAATCACTTTGCCTAATTTAACATGATTCATACCATGCGTGTGGGCTGGCCTTTAATACAAACATATGTAAAAGGACAGAAAAAGACCAGCTGATCCATCAAGCCTGTCCCAACCCAATATGGTACAAGCTACACACACCATCAACCCCATTCCCCCAACCCAGTCATAATCTTTTGGGAGAGGCAAACAAAAAATAACACAGAAAAAAATCTTAGGGCAATTTAGGAAAAGAGTCAGGAAATTCCTCTCCAACCCCTTAAGACAATCATGTAAACGCCAGGAGACCAAGGTGACTGATATCACTAAGTAACCATTGGAATGAAATTTTAGTTATATTCTGGCAACCAACATCTGACTTCAATTATTCTTTTATTTATAAAATCTTCAGTAAAATATTTCCAGAATAAGTAGAATTTCAACAAGCAGGTTTTTAATTTCAGAATTACACAACCGATCAGATGGATACAACTCAGAAAATAGATATGGCAGGTAAGTGACACTCAGATTTACCTGAAAATGACTTGTGTGTTATTAATTATGACATCCTTTACATATCTAAAGTTATTTAGGGAAAACAGCAAGGTTCAGTAGTTGACTCACTTGCTGGATGTGCTTTATACCTCCTGGGAGCCAGTAGCTGTGGTGTTTTGAAGTAGTGTGCATTACGCAGCTGTAAATCCTTATTATGTGTGGGAAAGAAAGTGAAAGCAGTCAGGGGTTAGAGTTGAAAAAGACAAAAGGAATCGTAATGAAGTTTTTTAAAACAAAAAACTTGGTAACAGCCACAAATAGAACAACTAGGAATGAGTGCTCAGAAGAAACTGTACTGAGGCTAGAAAAGAGAGATGGCAGTATTCCTATTATGTCAAGCAAGTTGTTTTTTCAATGTTACTGTCAGTGTGGATAAATTTCACTTAACAGTAATAGCACAGAAATTTATTAAAAAGAAATGAGTGAATTTGTTGAGTTAAATGTACTGTATCTCCTCCCCACCCCTCCCATCAGTCTGATGTAAGTGGAATTGAATTGTAAAAATTACAGCACTGAGGGAAGCCATTCGGCCCATTGTGCCTGTGCTGGTACTAGTCACTGCAGCTGCCTACTGAAATATTATTTCTCTGTCCTTTCCCTGTATCCTTTTATGTTCTTGTCAAATATTTATTCAATTCCCATTTAAATTATGTTATTGTCTCTGCCTCAGTAGCCACTTGTGGCAAGGCATTTCATGGTCTATTAACTCTCTGTTTAAAAAAATTCATGGTATCAGTTTAGTGATTCTTCACTGTACTCTTTCCATTAATAATAATCTTTCTATAGTGAGGCACAAGCTATCCGTATCTGTTACTGTTAGCATACAGAAATATTACAGGGTTGTAAGATTGTTCTTAAATCACTGCTTATCAATGTTAATTTATTATTTTATAACATTTTCACAATTCCTCCCTGCCCCCTCCCCAGCTTCATATTTCACACCAAGGAAAACCACTGAAAAAATGCCACAACTGAAAATAAAGTAGCTCAATAACATGCCAACAGTCGGGCAGTAAAGCTGCAGGTCATAGGATACATTCTACATAGAAGACGATGGGGATTCTTGCTGAGATGTGGTTTCACAGGTACTATCAGATCTTGCCCAACTGTGTTAATTGAACTGTATGCTCCAGTTCCCATCAATAACTGCCTCAGTAAACTGTCTGACCATAGCTCTGAAAGGAATACCGGTGCTGTCAGCCGTGGCTCAGTGGTAGCACCCTTGCCTCTGAGTCCGAAGGTTGTGGGTTCAAGTCCCGCTCCAGAGACGTGAGCACAAAAATCTAGGCTGACACTCCAGTGCAGTACTGTCAGATGTGTCTTCTGGATGAGACGTTAAACTGAGGCCCCATCTGCCCTCTCAGGTGGACATGAAAGATCCCACAGCACTATTTTGAAAAAGAGCAGGGGAGTTCTCCCTGGTGTCCTGACCAATACTTATCCCTCAATCAACATCAGTAAAAAAAAAAAACATCTGGTCGTCATCACATTGCTGTTTGTGGGAGCTTGCTGTGTGCAAATTGTCTGCTGCAATTCCTACATTACAACCGTGACTGCACTTCAAAAAGTACTTCATTGGCTGTAAAGCGCTTTGGGGCATCTGGCGGTCGTGAAAGGCGCTATATAAATGCAAGTCTTTCTTTCTGACATTCAATCTCAGATCAACTCTTGATAAAATCAAATTCCACTTTGTGGGAGTCTCCTCATGTGTACTCCTACCAAGTTAAATTAAGATAATGTATTAACTTTACTGGGTTTTTTCTGTTTCAGTTGATTTATTGATGGAGAAAGAAATAATTAAGCATTAAGCCTGATGTCATCTAGAGAAGTAACTTGGAAGTATTGCGCAGCAGTGTATTGCCCATGGAAATGAGAAAGATAAGTGCTGACAAAAATCTCTGACTTCAAACATCTCTGTTGCATAATTAGTTAAGTGATTGAAACTCATGACAATTCATAGAGCTTTTCTAAACCAGGAGTGGTCAACCCACAAGCAGCGTGTGGCTGCTCCATTCCTGAAGTGCGGTTCTTTCCTTAATATTCATTACATTACATAGGATATACGGCACAGAAACAGGCCATTCGGCCCAACCAGTCCGTGCCGGCGTTTATGCTCCACACGAGCCTCCTCCCGTCTTTCCTCATCTAAATCTATCAACATAACCCTCTATTCCCTTCTCCCTCATCTGCTTGTCTAGCCTCCCCTTAAATGAATCTATACTTTTCGCTTCAACCACTCCCTGTGGTAGTGAGTTCCACATTCCCACCACTCTTTGGGTAAAGAAGTTTCTTCTGAATTCCCTATTGGATTTCTTGGTGACTATCTTATATTGATGGCCTCTAGTTATGCTCTTCCCCACAAGTGAAAACATTCTCTCTCTCCACTCTATCAAAACCTTTCATAATTTTAAAGACCTCTATTATGTCACCCCTCAGCCTTTTTTCAAGAGAAAAGAGACCCAGCCTGTTCATCCTTTCCTGATATGTATACCCTCACATTTCTGGTATCATCCTTGTCAATCTTTTCTGCACCCTCTCCAGTGCCTCTATATCCTTTTTATAATATGGCGACCAGAACTGTACACAGTACTAACCAAGGTTTGATACAGGTTTAGCATAACTTCCCTACCTCTAGAAATAAACCCTAGTGCTTGCTTTGCTTTTTTTTTATGGCCTTGCTAACCTGTGTCACAACTTTTAGTGATTTGTGTATTTGTACTCAGAGGTCCCTTTGTTCCTCTACCCCACCTAGACTCGCACCCTCCAAGTAATGTGATTTCCCTATTCTTCCTACCAAAATGTAATACCTCCCATTTATCTGTGTTGAACTTCATTTGCCAATTATATGCCCATGCTGCAAGTTAATTAATGTCGTCTTGTAATTTGTTGCAGTCCTCCTCAGTATTAACTATCCCCCCCAATTTGGTGTCATCCACAAATTTAGAAATTGTGTTTTTGATTCCAAAGTCTAAATCGTTAATGTAAATTGTGAACAGCAGTGGTCCCAGCACTGATCCTTGTGGAACACCACTACCCACCTTCTGCCACTGAATAGCTACCCTTTACTCCTATTTTATACTCTGTCCTGAAGCCAGCTAGCTATCTATTCTGCTACTTGTCTCCTAACTCCGCATTCTCTGACCTTGTTCATCAGTCTATTATGGGGTACCTTATCGAAGGCCCTTTTGAAAATCTGGATAAATTGCATCTACTGTATTACCATTGTCTACTCTCTGTTACCTCTTCTAAAAATTCAATGAGGTTGATCAAGCAAGACTTTCCCTTTTGAAATCCATGCTGACTATTCATTACTATGTTTTTGGTTTCTAGATGTTCTTCTATTCTCTCCTTTAGTAGGGATTCCATTATATTTCCTGCCACCGATGTTAAGCTGACTGGTCTATAATTCCCTGGGCATGTTCTATTCCCCCTTAAATATAGGTACTACGTTAGCTATCTGCCAGTCCTCTGGAACTACACCTTTTTCTAACGAATTATTAAATATGTGTAGTAATGCCTCTGCTATCTTCTCTAGATTCTTTTAAAATGTGTGGATGCAATCCATCTGGACATGGGGTTTTATCCTCCTTTGAGTTTGATTAGTTTATTTAATATATCCCCTCATTTTATTTTAAATGCACTAATCTCATCATCCAATGTCATGTCCACCTGTTCTATCTCCCTGGTAAATACTGAAGCAAAATAATTTAATATTTCTGCCATCTCTCTATAGTTACCTGTGGTATTATCCTGTCTATCCCTTAATGGCCCTATTCCCATCCCAACCTTCCTTTTTTATTGATGTGCCTGTAAAATATTTTACTATTTTGTTTTATGTTCCTTGATAATTTAATTTCATAGTTCCTCTTTGCCTTCCTAATTGTTTTTTTGACGACTTCTCCTAATCTCTTCATATTCTCCCTTATCATGCACTCCCCTGCTGTCTATGTACTTAATGTATGCCTCTTTCCTTACCCTCAATTGTTCCCTTATGGTTTTATTCATCCATGGAGTCTCATTTGTGTTTAGTTTGTTCTTTCCTTTTAGCGGAATATATTGTTCCTGCACTCTGTTGAACACCGTTTTAAATGTCTCCTATTGCTGTTCTACGTCGTTGTTTGCCAATATTGTTGTCCATTTTATTTTCCCCAAGTTCTGTTCTCAGCCCCTCAAAATCAGCTTTTCTCCCATCTATTACCCTGGTTTTCATCATACTTATGTCCTTCTCAATTATCATAAAGTGTATTATGTTATGGTCACTATTGCCTAGATGTTCCCCTACTTTTACTTCTCTTATCTGCTCTGGTCAATTCCCCATTACTAGATCCAATAGCGAATCCTCCCTTGTTGGGCTTTTTACATATTGGGTGAGAAAGGAGTCCTGTACACATTGTAGGAACGCCATTCCCTTATCCCCTTTACCTACCTCTTCTGTCTAATATCGGGGTAGTTGAAATCCCCCATGATTATTCTATGTTTTTTACTCATTTCCCTAATTTGTCTGCATATTTCTTCCTCCACCTCCCTTCCACTATTAGGTGGTCTGCAGACTACACCTATTAGTGTGATTGATCCTTTATTACCTTTTATCTCTATCCATATGGATTCTATTTTTGTCTTGTCTAATAAGTTGAATGGGCTAGTGTGACCTGTGGTTTAATTGGGCAGACACATCAATTGCATGCACAGCAGTGAGAACTCCTGGCAGTGGCCAGGAAGAAATGGCATGGAGAGAGCAGCAGGGAATGGGAAATGGTGTCCAGCGAGAAGCACCGTACAGGAAGCAGTTGGAGTGCAGTCCACCAGTGAGCCAACTAATGAGTCAGACACACCCATAGTTTAAAAAAAAATGTTGACAAGTAATGAGGAGGGAAGTGAATATTTATTGACAATTGTATTAATTAAATGTGCAGAACATGATCGAATGGGGAGATTGAAAACAGAAAAATAATTGACCTCCAAGGTGAGTGCCAGGCCTCTGCAAAGGCTGTCCCATGTAGGTGATTTAGATAGAAACTTTGTCAAATTTTCTTCTGGTTTAGACACTTCATGTACAGTATCTCTCTGCTAGTACATTCTAGTGATGTGAATTATGGGGAGCACTCAAAGGCTCCAATGTAAATACCAGATGGCATGACTTCAATCTGGCCTGAGGGCTGCTCTACCATTGGAAGTTTTTCTTTGTGATCTATTTAATTATTTGCTTCTCTCTAGTTAGGAGCATATGGGGTTTAAACCAGATTCAGTTTGCATACATCAGTGTAGGAACAGATCTGTATGTAGGTTGTTGCAATATAAGAAAAAGTGGATTTAATATGCTAATGCCCACTAACTGCAAAACTAGTGGTGTTCTGTCCAGAAGCAGCCTTCATATCTATTGGTACAGGTATTGGTATCCGGCATTGTAGATGTGAGTACAGAGAAGGGGCTGCTACAATTAGGTGACAATTTGATTGTTGCAGCTGCTATTAGCTGGATGATGGTCCATCCTGGCTTTTTAATTAAGTGACATTTGCATGTGTTTCTGGTTATCTGCTTACAAAATTGAGAGGTCGCACAACACCAGGTTATAGTCCAACAGTTTTATTTGAAATCACAAGCTTTCGGAGCTATCGATTGCCCCTTCCTCAGGTGAAGTAAATAGATACAGAATCGCCAAAGCATATATAGATAGAGAACAAAGCATGTGTACCTTACAATTGCAGACCACTAAATTAAATCATCCTGACTATCTGCCGAGGTGTGATAAAGTTAATCAGGTCAGCCAGGAAGGTACCACATCAGACATAGCAAGATACAACTGAGACAATGAGGTGTAGTCGCAGGGGTTCTAACGTGTCAAAAGCTGCCGTCTGTATGTAAAACGAAAAGCTTTAAAATTTTTACTTTTTTACTGGGAAATTTTTACTTTTTTACTGGGAATCACATCTGTGAACAAGCCAACGATGACTCGAGTCCGTTACAAGCAGGCTGCCAAATTTGAGCACTTGAGTTATCACCTTGGAGACATGTTCCTGGGAAGCTCAGCCCCATTTAGCTTTTTAACACTGTTGATATTTGTCAGCCTGACATAATCATGAGAAATACATGTTTGAATTGCTTTGTTCCGTTCTGAATGAAACTTCAAAGGAGTTATAAAAACAATGTCTGAGTTTAACTTGCCCCAATTCAGCAGTCTTTCTGAAGCCATTAGAGAAAGAGGACCCGAGGCTCTGTGGAAGGTGAGCAGGAAACCACCACCAAACATTATGGTCAGGACCTTGTTTCAAGATCCAGTAGTACTGAGTTTTAGTGGAGAAGGCATGACTGTTTTCCATATTCCAAGGTGGAATAATTATATTTTGTACATTAATGTAAATCTGTTTGTCTTTCAATGGTTTGCTTATGTATCTATTAATTTATTCTGGGGGTATAAAGGCACACTCCAGGCCAGTCATCTTTAGTGCTGAGTAGGACAAAAATGAGGTAAAAGTGCAAAAACATAACAGCCAAGGAAATTCAAGGCATTATCATCTTGGAATGTTGTCAGCTGAGGTGCTACTTGTGCCATAGACTGCATCATTCCTGAACAGAAATGACCTCGCTCATTGTTCCTTGCTGGATACAATTTATTTTTCTTTGGCTTTGAAAGATTGCCACTCCCAATCTAACCCTAATGCGGATAATATTGAGTGCTCAAAGATACTGCAGTCTTCTCTAACTCAAAAGTGAGAAGTCGCACAACACCAGGTTATAGTCCAACAGTTTTATTTGAAATCACAAGCTTTCGGAGCTGCTGCTCCTTCGTCAGGTGAAGGAGCAGCAGCTCCGAAAGCTTGTGATTTCAAACTGTTGGACTATAACCTGGTGTTGTGCGACTTCTCACTTTTGTCCACCCCAGTCCAACACCGGCATCTCCGCATCATGTTCTCGAACTCAAATCAGCGTTTTCTTTATCTTCAACACATATATGGGAGGCAGCAGTTAATTATATTTGGCAAATCTGAGGAATTTTTCTGACATACTTATCTTTGTAATCGTTGACTGCAAAATTGGGGGAAAAAATCACTTTTATTGTTGATGCCTATTCAATGTGACAAGACTGGGACCACATTTTCTGACTATACATATTTAATATTTTATTAGGTACTTACAGCATAACATGACCATAATGACTGAACATCAGTCACCACACCACACTACTCAAATGAAATGGTTTATGAACTTTCAGTTATCACAAACTATTGGTATCCTAACTGAGGTGTCTTTGTGTCTTCCCTTAATCTCTGCACCAATTGACTTCTTATCTTGTGATTTCAACCTACACTTAATCAACTCCTTTTAGCCCCCTCATCTGCCCTGAGGACTTTTCTGCCCTCTATCCTTACCTTTCACATAAACCCTCCTACCCAAATTCACATCCTTGACCCCAAACCTCTCGTGGCCCACGCTCTTGAGGTCTCTATCACTGAGGCTATCTCTGACCATGTCCAAATCCCCTTACCTTCCCCATGACTACTTCTGTGCTGTCAGATTGCTTGTCCAACATTGTCCTGATGAGTTGAAGTTCTCTTCATTAAGGGAGAGTGTGCCTCTGAGAAGGGGGAAGAGAGTTAAGTAGCTTTTGGGAAAGTGATGTATTGGATGGCCTATTGAATATTGATGAACCCCAATTGTTACATTTTTCCCATAATTTATTTTAGATTAAAAGTTATCAATGATAAAGAAAACAAGTTTTTTTTAAATTTGACTAGAACACACCATTTTAATGTAAAATGTTGGAATTTCTCCCAGACCACCCCCTTAGAAGACAATAATAGGCATTGAAGGGGGAATAGAGACAGCATTTGGAAGTGTATTCAGTTTTAAATTTGCTGCTTTCATCCCTCAGTGCAGGTATGAGTGATATTTTATTGCATAATTTTCTTGAGTTACTTTTCATTCTCCAGGTCTAATTATTGGCATCTAACAGGAATAGAAAAATGCTATATTCAGGCTCTCTGTATTCACCAGGCTGGGTCACTAAGGAACCACTATACAGAATGGGCAGCAGTTTGTAGGTCAACATGTAGAGCCCCTATTAAATTCCTTTCACCTCCACAATGGACTGCAGAACAAAGGAATAAGGTAAGAAAGAACTTGCATTTATGTAGCACCTTTCACGAACTCAGGATGTCCTGAAGTCAAAGAAGCGTAAAATTGGAAGGGGTGTAAAATGGATGTACGACCCGAACCCACCTGGTTCCTGTCAGATGGGTTAGGTTAAAATTGGGGCTGAAGTGTCTGCATTCAAGACTAGTCAAATTTACTGGAGTCTCCTCCTTTTCACTATTCTTGTATTTTTTTTTTTGTCTATGCCCCTGTTGATCTTTATTTATTTCCTGGAGGTGGTAGGATAGAGATTTTAGTAAAATGTTATCAATGAACTAAAATGGCTTTGACAATGGTGTAATCAAATTCTTAGTCCTGCAGATTATTGAAATATTTATTGATATTTAACATATGTTCTCAATTGAAGGCAAGGGAAATAAAGACTTCACAAAAAAATTTTAATACTCAGTAATTTGCAAATACAATATTTATTTTGTAGTTAATTCCAAATTTATTCCCAAAATAAATTTTCATAGTTCTTGATGAGCAATGTGGGGACAGCATTATGATTTGTTAAGAGTGAAACAAATTTTTTCCAAAAGTTTTTCGAAAGGTTTGTGTTTTACAGGGGAATATTGCCGTGTTTTTTCCAAGGGTTAGTCTGTTTCTTGTTTGCCAACATCATTAGGTCTCGACAAATACGCATTCTAGTGGTTGCTGGTTCGATTATGTCATCAACAAAACCTGCATGGAACACACAAGCAGGTTAGATCAGTGTTGAAGTATATGAAGCCACCTCATTCAAGTAAAACAACAGCTTCCTGATGCATTAACTGTCCTAAACCTGGGAAGGGGGGAAATAGCAAAAACAAACTATGGTAGAGTAATTAATGGCAATGATATAATGTGTGCGGAGATTAGTACTGTTTTTTAATAACGAAGAAACCAAAGCTAAATTTCTCTTAGGAGTTGTGAGCCATTGCTGGATACTGCATATTAACACTAAACAGAATACATGGAGGAAAACAAGAAAAATGGATTACAGCAGAAACTTTTGCAATATAAAAGGTATTTACAGTAGTTCTGTGTAAAGGTTAGTGTTGTACATATAATTTTGACTCTTATTGGGCAGTGCTCAAAAACCAGGTTCAAGCCACAGCACAAAAGCACGAATCCCCATTTACCCTGCCTTAGATTAGCTTTCTGGTTTTATGTTTAATCTTCTTTCCCAGCCGAGGCAAAGCTTACTTGAGCATTGAGAAAAGTGCTCTCTAAAATTCATTGTAGCACTACAGGGACTATCAAACATTTCTTACCATTACTGGATCTCAAACTCTCCTCCCATCATCAACAGACACACTCCTGTCCTGTCTGGTCTGGCTTGCTCAGCTCAGACAAGTGACGAGACATGGAGCGTCGTAGGTGTATTTCTATATTATTGCATTGTGTCGCAGTACTGTGCTGCTTCTTATTGTCTTCTATGTTTGTTTAAGATCCTGAATTTTAAATAAAATTTGAGGCTTCGTACTGCTCGGCAGAATGTTTAAGTAATGTTAAAAATTGATACTCCAGAACTTAAAAGGAAACAATATAAAAATAAATATTTTAGAAAATGCACATCATATCCTCCTTCTGGCACTTGCCTCTCACAGCTGCTGGGAATGGATTTGCAAAGGTCTCCACATATTCTGCCTCCGCCTTGACCTCATTCCCCTTCCCTTTAAATATAATCTGCACAGCACCCTTTAAAAGAAAAATGTGAAACAATGATAAAGATCCAAATTTACAATAATATCAGCTTGTATCAGGGAGTTATCATGGGAATGTTTGACCAATTTCACAGAGCAAACAAAACTAATTATAAACAATACAAGTGATCCTTTTCTTCGTGGGTAGCCTACCATTCTTTATTTTTAGTAGTCTCCTATTTTATACTCATTAAAAAATAAATCTGTATCTGTGTGATCCCTCATCTTTTGTTATTCACATTTTTTCTACTCAACTGTCAGCAGCTTCAAGAAAAATATAATCACTCGCTCATAACCCTCGATGAAACACAGTAACTCCCAATTCTGGGAAAGTCACAGGACATATTTCTAGCTTCCTGGGATAAAAATTACAAACTTGAGTCCTCCCTAGTGTAAGCTAACTAATTGCACAAAGTATCTAAACAAGTCATCCTTCTCAGTCGGTTATATTGCTCATTTAAACACTCTTCCCTGGCTGATGAATACGTGGTTATGTCGGCCCCAGTTGGCACAACACCAAGCTGCACAAGTCAAAACAGGCTAATGATGCACTTTAAAGAGAGCCGGCCACATCAGGGATCAAATCTGTGCCGGCTGCATTGCTGGTAAGTCTTGAGAGGTGGTAAGGAAAATGCAGGACAGCTGAGCTGTGAAGCCTGGAGAGGCACCTTTCCTTACCATTTCTTCAATGGCCACTAAAGACTGCTGTTTAGGCCACCATAGAACTGGAAAAAAAACTAGTTGGAGCTTGCATGGCCCCTGCTCCACCTCAATTTTCACATAATTAGATTGATCAATTGGAGGATTGATGAAGGGAATGCAATGGATGTTGTCTACATGGATTTTAAGAAGGCGTTTGACAAAGTACCACATAGAAGGCTGGTTAACAAAATTGAGGCTCATGGAATAGGTGGGTCAGTGGCAGCTTGGATAAGGACAGAAAACAGCAAGTTGTGGTAAATGGCTGTTTGTCAGACTGGAGGATGGTAGACAGTGGTGTTCCCCAAGGGTCAGTGCTGGGGCCACTGCTTTTTTTGAAACGACCTGGATAGGAAGAGAGTAGAATTTCTAAATTTGCCAATGACACCAAACTTGGGGGTGTGGCAAACAGTGAGAATGATATAAATCGACTGCAACAGGACATAGAAAAGCTAGCAGAATGGGCAGACAAGTGGCAGATGGAATTTAATACAGAGAAGTGTGAGGTGATGCATTTTGGCAGAAGGAACAGGGCAAGGCAATATACACTTTAAAACTGTGCCATTAAGAGTGTGCAGGGACAGAGGGACTTGGGAGTTAATGTGCATAGGTCCCTGAAGGTGGCAGGACATATTGAGAGAGTGGTTAACAAAGCATATGGGATCTTGGGCTTCATAAATAGAGGTATTGAGTACAAAAGTAGAGAAGTTATGCTGAACCTTTATAAAGCGCTGGTTAGGCCACAACTGGAGTATTGCGTCCAGTTCTGGTCACCGCACTTTAGGAAGGATGTGAAGGCCCTTGAGAGGGTGCAGAGGAGATTTACCAGAATGGGGGATCTTAGCTACAAGGACAGGTTGGAGAAGCTGGATTTGTTTTCATCAGAGCAAAGGAGGTTGAGGGGTGATTTAATAGAGGTGTACAAGATTATGACTGGTTGGGAAAGGCTGTTCCCACTAGTTGATGGTACAAGGACAATGGGGACACAGATTTAAGGTATTGGGCAAGAGATACAGGGATATGTGAGGGAAAACTTTTTTACGTAACGAGTGGTGAGGACCTAGAACTTGCTGCCGACAGAAGTGGTGGAAGCAGAGACACTCAATGTTTTCAAGGGAAGACTGGATAGGCACTTGGAAATAAACTTGCAGGGCTACAGGGATAGAGCAGGGGAATGGGACTGACTGGATTGCTCTACAGAGAGCCGGCACGGACCCGATGGGCCGAATGGCCGCCTCCTGTGCCGTTGTGACTCTGTCTCTATGATCAAATGCCGATTACCTTCAGGATAATGATAGGGGGAGAAAATCAACATCTGGAGTAGAAGCTAAGTCTTTGGCAAGTTAGGTCGTTCATGCGTTTGTCCTAACTTCAACTGATTTAAATTTCACATCACTAAGCCCCACAGTCTCTGCAAATTGCTCTCGCCCCACCCCCCAAAAAAAGGCTTGCTTGTAAGTATAGGAGAACTGGTTGACCTCATGTAGAGAAAGACCAGTCAGTTATATAACATCCAGAATGTACATCCATCTGTAATACAGCTAGAAATAGGAATATGATCAGAAATGTCACTTGCCTTAGCCCCCATAACTGCAACCTCAGCTGTTGGCCAAGCATAGTTCAAATCTCCTCTTAAGTGTTTGGAGCTCATCACATCATATGCACCACCATAGGCCTACCAAAGAAAGCACATTACAGCAACTTATATACAGCAGTCAATAGAAGTCAGTAATTTTCTTCACTATGTAACTAGGACAATTGGGTGGACCATCCAAAAATAATGTGCCTTGTTAGTTTGTTACTGTGTCGGGGCTGGCTTGGAAAGGACCAGTGGCAAAAAGCCAAATATATTTGTGAATATTATCCACAGGTTAGAGTAGCAATCTGCAGCTAAGATAGCCAGACAATTATGAACAGTATGCATGTTAGAGGTGATGAGTTGATTATTTACAGCATTTGTTTGAATTTTATATATTTTTCAGGTCGACAGTATTAATGCTGAAGAAGGCAAGTTGCAGAGTAAAGCTGCACCTACTCTGCCTCAGCAATGTACAACAGCCCCAACTTAAAGGAGCATCCTCCACTGCAGGGGTCCAGCTTTCTGGAGGAAGGAGCCATGGACCACAAATAATTAAATGTTGTATTTGGATTAGCCACAATCAGGATTAAACATGTTTAGAACAATTGGAAGAACATTTCCTTGCAATAACTAGCAAATCTATCACATTTCGTGCAACCAGGTCAGAAATCCTCAATCCATGGCACTTCTGTTCAGAATCCAAAATTATTACATGGAACCAATCTTGCTTCAGCTTTTCCAGCTCTGCTGATCTATGCAAGAGTCGCACATTTTTCATTTGTGTAAAAAAAATTCACGATATATAAATATGTAGAAAACAAAATTAAAATTTTTAGCTTGTAAGCATTCAAATTTTTTTTCTCAAGCTTGCTTGCACATTTGAACACCTGTACTATTCCCCATTGCCATCCAAGTTGAGCACAGGATTTACAAACTTTTTAACTATATAAGGGGCTAGCAAATGTATGTTATGCTATTACTATTTGTTTGGCAGTTAAAAGCCCAAAGCAAGATCTATTATAGTGTTATTTTTACCACCTTCTGAAGTCAAGAATACTTAAGATATAAAATAATCTGAAAAGGGTTTTCTGTTCAGTACCTGGAATTTACCTAGATATTAGGTTAAATTGAAACATACTTAGGGATATGAGGCTCACCTGAGAGTTGTCTAAACCTTGGAAGCCAAAAGTATTCAAAGTGAAAAAGATAGAAGAAACCCAGACCATGAAATCACTGATACTTGCAGGGAAAACAGATGGAAGAAAAATTGGGCCACTGTATTTACACAGACACACTGGCAAATAATTCATAATGTTGCTTTATTCGCTGACATTAAGCCAGCCAATGTGGGTGCATGGAGCACTCCCGGTTCCAATTTGATCCATTCCATGCACTCGCTGTGTGACACTCCAGCTAAATATACCACATTTTAAATTACTTCTGATTTTAGTTTGCTGGGATCACTGAATGCAGTAATAGAACTGTCATCATAAGCTGCTTTGCCTTTTCTTCCCATGGATACCACAAACTGCTCATCAGGCACATACGCCACAGTGAGCAGAGAAGGGGGCAGAATGAATAGAACCAGGAGCTGCTCTTTAGGTCACACACTGTAAGGGCACTGAGGACCAAATGAAATCCCAATATGAACCCCATCCATCTGGACACCCCAGATCTACTGCACCAATGTGAAATTCTTTTCTCCCAAATGGGGTCATTTTGTGTTTGGGGCCTATGTGCACTAAGGTGACAATTTAGACTACCCACCCATTACATCCCATTAATCTGGACCAGATTTGAACCCAAGCCCCAGAGGTAAGGGGGCAAAGTCTAACTCACTGCACCACCAGTCCATTTTACTGCATTTCTGTACATCTTCAATTGGGCCTGTATAATAAGAACATCACAAGTACAGAAACACAGCACAGCATTCTTTCAGGATTGCACTACTCCTTTGGCGCAGTAACTGCAGCCCAGACTTAGTGGCGTGATAAGTCTTAATTACTGCCAAACAACCTCTCTGGCACTGAAAATTAACTTTTATAAGTTAAGGAGTCTCATTCCTTCAGATTTGAATTATTGTTGGAGATTTAAGTGTTTTTTTGCCTTTTATCTCCCTCGTAATCCCATCTTTCTTTTCCTCTATTTTGCTTTCTGTACATGATTTGGCATTGCTAACTGCAGCCCAGACTGACAGGCAGGGTTTATTTCAGAGTAGTCCCACTTCCTCTTACCTTTCGTGTGATCACTGTAATTTTGGGCACCGTAGCCTCAGCGAAGGCATAGAGCAATTTTGCACCATGTCTGATGATTCCACCGTATTCCTGGCTAGTTCCTGTGTTCAAATGAAATACATCAGAAAAATAAACTACAACGGTTATAAATTCAGAACAAATACAGCAGGTCATTTGTCGGAGAGAGAAAGGATAATGGCCTGGATTTTGCGGTCAGTGGTGAATGAACGGCGCCAGCACTTGCCCACAAACTTTCTATGGGCTTTTGCACTGGAACTTGCAGTTATTAGAAATCCATTTTGGTGCAGCGCCCTCTACAGGGCAAGCAACTCTATCTCCTAAACAATCAGACTGAGGCATGCAGAGTCTGAAGCAGGAAGTGCAAGTTAGCAATGCCAAATCTTGTACAGAAAGCAAAATAGAGGAAAAGAAAGATGGGATTACGAGGGGGATAAAAGGCAAAAAAACACTTTTAAATCTCCAACAATAATTCAAATCTGAAGGAATGAGACTCCTTAACTTATAAAAGTTAATTTTCAGTGCCAGAGAGGTTGTTTGGCAGTAATTAAGACTTATCACGCCACTAACATGGACAAGCCATAACTTTTTCTGGCGAGTTTAGTGTAAATCAAGTGGGTAAGTACAGCAACTTCACGTTCCATGTATTTCAATGGCGGGCAACTCTGACAGCAACTTCCTGATTTCCACGTTTAACTGCGCATGTGCAGTCACCGGATGATGCTATCCAATTTACTCTAATAACAGTGAGCCTCACCATTACTTTTACCACAGAATCCGGGCCAATGTTTAAGGTAGAGAACCTTATTCAGAAGTGCCGAAGGATTTCACCTAAAAACATTCCTCCTTTTCTCTCTCATTCAGTTGCTGATGGGCAGGCTGTGTATTTCCACTTTATAATATGAGAAAAATTCCAAAGATAAGAGGGAGGGCTCCATGTGGACCAGCTGCAAAGTGGATCTCTGTGCATAGACTGGCTGCTACAGTTTGGCCAGCACGCTTGCACCAAGTACTGATGTCCCAACAGGGATTGAGCTGCCACCAGAACAGCAAATGTACCTGGATTTTTTTTGAAAAGTGCTCCTGGCCAATAGTTAGGAAAAAAAATCTGACCAGTTTAGCTTGCGGGTGCCACTGGCAGCACATGACCTGTCACATGGAGGATAGAAGCAGCTCAAGTTTCAGTTGGTCCAGTACAATGGTGTAGTAATGTAGTCCTTCACTGGTATGTTAGGCCATGGGTTCACACATTCATTCTACAGATAGTGAGTTACCCATGGCTGTTGCGTCACTGCAGGTAAGCAACCAGTGACCGCTGTGGTACTGGTGCAGGCTGCCCAATGGCAGCGGTTGACTGCAGCCTGGGGAGAAAGGTGGCTTCGAAGCTACATGTCAGTAAACATAACAATAAAATAACTACTTTGAGCGCTGCTCCAATAATAAAGTTATTTGATGTCCAAATTATTTAACTGTCTGAAAAGTAAAACATTAGTTACCTACTCAAGTGCTACAATACAAGCAAGGGAGCTCCTCCCAAATTCATAATTACAACAAAAAGTAATTGCTGAGGAGCCGGAGCTTTTATGCTGGGTAATAAAACTGGGCTATCTAATTAGCTAATTATCAAGTACAAAAAGCATTGCGCTCTGACGTGCCCTGACAAGTGCATGCATATGCACAAATTAGTATTTAAATACTGTAGCACATTATGATTTTGGCACTAACAATGCAAGTGTGATCATTTGGAACCACTGTCGAACACGGACTCTTAACGATTTAAACTGCTGGCATTGTTTTTAGGTTCTACCTGGCAAAAATCCAGGCACATCCACGAATGTAATGATAGGGATATTAAACGCATCACAGAATCTGACAAAACGAGCTCCTTTTACTGAAGAGTTGATGTCCAGACAACCTAAAAACAAAATAAAATTACAACTCAGTCCTACATGAATCAGATTCTCATTATTCTTGTTAAAATTGAAAATCCTCAGTGAAGGGCAGGATATCACCAAGGCTGAAAGGAGTTCAGAAAAGGAAAAAGTAAAACAGGAAGCAATGATAGGTGACAACAAGCTTGGGTTTTAAAGCCCAATGGTTGAACAAAGTAGAGAAGACTGAGGGAAGCTCCAGTTAGTGCCCTTCGTTAAATTTGTTTTAATGTATTATGGCAGTGTTACTGTAAGAGTATTGCACTGGGCACCTTGAAGGGTAACTACACTGAAGTTACTGAAAAATCAAATATTCTTCAAAGTAAATATCCCAAATAAGTAGTGCCTTCCCACAGCACTTCGTTACAAGCAGCCCTCACCTTAGGTATAAAAACACTGTTCATCAGATTTTCACTGGAGTCCTCGGAGGACAAAATATTCTCCAGCCCAATGGCGGACACACAAGGTCTAAAGAGTCATAATCGTAACCCCTACTGATCTGCACGTATCAATAATCCAGGGTATGACATTTCTTAGCTATGCCCTATTTTTTCTTCCAATGCAGTACAGGTTGAGCGTCCTGAATCTGGCAACCTCTGGACTGAGGCTGAGCCGGTTTTCGTATTTTTCCGGACTTCGAAATGTGTTTCTGATGTCCGGAAATATCGCAACCTGGGCTCTGGCGTTTCCAGACATCAGAAACATGTCCCGAGTCCGGAAATGCCTGGGCCACTCCGCGTAGCGCTGACGTGTTTCTCCACCCCTCCCCTTCTGTTAAAGGGGAGGGACGCTGCGAGCTCTGCAGAGCATCCGACGGCCCACACTAGGCCACCAAGGCGGCGTGGCCGCAGCCTGGCGGAAACACTTAGTGGCGCTGTGCAGATTAAGGAGGATAAAACACAACACTAAAGTTTTATTGCATCACTTGCATTTTTCGTAGGATTTTAAAAAAAACAACAAAAGTTAATGGCTTTTTGAAGTACAGGTTGAGCGTCCGGATTCCAGAACATTTTACGGATTCCGGATCTCTGGATTTTGGACGCTCAACCTGTACTTGCATCTGCTGTAGCTGAGTATGCAAGAAAGCAAACTGCTCTCAGGCCTCTGCTCTTCAGCTAGCTGCAAGAACATGCAACAGCAGCTCAGTAGTGAGCTTCCTCCCCACTGAAACAAACCTTAATGCTTTAACACACTGCACCACCATGTCGTGCTGTTTTACAGAACTGATCATTTTTTTCTTTATCTGTTTCCACAATTCAGACTCCCATGTATTCTCTCACCCTCAATCAGTTCCACAATATATGCTTGTGGTCTTTCTGCTGAAGCTTTAAAACAAACACGATTTTGAAGAACTTGCCCCATACTGCAAAAGGCAACAAAAGCTGGTGGATAACTGCAGTAGCAATTGTAAAATTGTTTTTAGCTATGTTCAGAGTCAGAGGGTGATAAAGAACTACATTGGGCCATTAAAGGATTCCTCAGGACAGATTCAGGTGCACTCCCAGGACATGGCAGAAGTTTTAAAATGGCTAATTTGCATCAGTCTTCACTCCAGTTGACTATGCTCAGTTACCATTAATGCAATGTACAGTTGACACTAAAGTTGTAAGTGTCAAAGCAGATGCAGATGTAATCCTAGAAAGAATAAGGGGCCACAAATCGGATCGAGCTGCTGGTTCTGACGGCATTCAACTGAGAGTTACTTAAAGAAATGGGATCTGTGCTAATTGCTTATATATTTACTAACTCGCTCGAGTCAGGGATTGCTCCCATGAACTGGAGGTAGGCTCCTGTGCCGATACTCAAAACAAGTCAAAACCGAGAAATTATAGGACCATTAGCTTGAACTTCAGTTATTGTCAAGTTGCTAGAATGGATCATTAGAGACACTTTGGATGACCACCTAGGCAGAGGAAGGGTTATTAGAGACTCTCAGTATGGCTTCTGGAAAAGGTTGTCTCATGTTGCATTTTTTGAGGAAGTTACTATTGTACATCGTATACTTGGATTTTCAAAAAGCTTTTGACAAGGTGCCACACAATAGGCTACCTTATAAGATAGAGTCCTGTGAGATTAGAGGGTAGATCCTGGGTAGGATATGGAATTGTTTGCATCCTCTGACACAGGGCTGTTATTAATGGTAGTGGTTCGGAGTGGAGACCAGCTACTAATAGAGTCTTGCAGGGATCGGTGTTAGGACCGTTGCTGTTCATGATCTACATTAACAATCAAGATGGTGGTGGTGATGGGGGAACTGTCCCTAAGTTTGCAGATGACACAAAGATTTGTGCCAGCGTTAGAACCTTACAAAAATTACTACAATCATATCTAGATGCGATAGGGGAACAGGCCCGCAACTGCTAAATGCCATTTAATGTAAATAAATGTAGTGTAATACATGTGGGTAGGGCTAATGCCGAGCATATGTATACCATGCAGGGCTCCATAATAAAGTCTGTTGAGTGGGAAAGAGATCTAGGTGTTAATAGTGCATGAGTCTCAAGGTTCATGACCAATGTCACAAGGCTATAGCAAAAGCAAAGAGTATTAGAATTCATTGCTAGGATGATCCAGTATAAAACAAAAAGCACTATAGTATCTTTATTGTAGATGAGGCCTAACCACGGTCTTGTATACTGTGTCCAGCTTTGGTCCCCTCGTGGTCGGTGAGAGAGGCCTTGGAAAAGGTTCAGAGAGGGGCCACTAGATAGATACCTACTTTAAAAGACCTTAATTACCACAAAAGGCTTGAGAGCTGGTCTTACTCTAGAAGCATCGATTTCAGGGAGATTTGATTGATGTGTTTAAAATAATGAAAGGACTCCATGTGGATAGACTATTTGAATTAGATAGGTTAAAGAGAACCACGGGACATGCATACAAGTTACGCAAGAAAAGAACTAGGTTAGATGTCAGGAGGGATTTCCTTTTGCAGAAAAGATCATTGACTTTTGGAACAAGTTAGCTCGTGTAGTGAGTGTGGATTCACTACAACCGTTCAAAAGGGAGCTGAACAAGTTGCTGGCTGTGGTGGATATCAGTGTACAAAAAGTAGCTGAGATGTTGGGTCATGTGTCTCATGGTCACTTGGAAATTGTTTTGATCACAAATTTTCCAGAATTGGCCTAGTTTTTTTTTTACTGCTCCCAGGAAATTATATGGCTGCTGGTGGATGGGGCACATGGGATCTTGATGCTTAGTTACATGACTGTATGGGACAGGCTTAGTGGACCAACTGGTCTTTTCCATCCATCATCTTATGTTCGTACATCTGTGGAAAGAGCCACTGAAAGCATTTTGTCTGCAATTACTCCCGTTGCTGTGTTTTGGTCAAATTCTGGGGAGTTGGGTTGGGGTGAAAAGGGACTCTAGCAGTTACAATTTTTTTTTTTTTTTTTTTTTAAAAGGCCATAAATTATGTATAGAGACAAGGGCATGAAGCACAATTTACATCACAATACAGATTGCAATCAACTTGGGCAATTGGGGGGTGGGGGGAAGGAGAGGACAGAAAATTAATTGATATGCAGGATACATTCGCTTTGGTCTGGCCCAATATTGCAATCTCATCAAGGTACGAATTTTCTGGAACACTGAACTTAAACACTCACCTGAAGCCACTTTAGGTTGATTACCCACAATTCCCACTGTGCAGCCATTCATTCTGGCAAATCCGATAATGATGTTCTTCGCATAATTAGGCATGAGCTCAAAAAATTCCCTTTCATCCACAATCTAAAACAGAGATTCAAAGGCATTTTTTTGAAATGTGCTGTATAATAAAGTCAAATGGATCTATGTTCACTGGCTCACTTTTTGAGGCTGTAGAAAGAGCCTCAAACTACAACTGAATCCCAAAACAAGGCCATGTGTTGAGAACAGAATGGCTCATCACAGGGATTACACTAAACACTCTAGGGATAATTTCATGGGAGCGGTAGCCAGGAAATTGTAGACCCACAGAGCCTGATTAAACGTCCTTTTAAATTAATGTCCAATGCTCTTCCAAAATTCTAAAAGGACCACCCAATGTGAAAGACATTACTTCCAATTAACCCTCAAGTCTGAAAAAGTGACTAGTTCCATTATAAATATATTTAGAAATATTTATTTTCTAAATGGCGAGAAGCAGATGAGCAGAGAGATTTAGGGGTCCAAGTACAAAAATCACTAAAAGCTAGTGGACAGGTACAAAAATAATTAAAAAGGCTAATGGAATGTTGGCCTTTATCTCAAGAGGGGTGGAAGTTACAGCTGCACAGAGCTCTGGTTAGACCCCATCTGGAGTACTGAATTCAATTCTGGGCACCACACCAGGAACGATACATTGGCCTTGGAAACGGGTACAGCACAGATGGCGGCCATTCGGCCCATCGTGTTTGTGCCAGCTCTTTGAAAGAGTTACCCAGCTCTCCTGCTGAAAGAACTCTCCTGTTCTTTTCCCATAGCCCTGCAAATTTTTGCAAGTATTAATTCAATTCCCTTTTGCAAGTTATTATTGAATCTGCTTCCACCGCCCTTTCAGGCAATGCATTCCAGATCATCATAACTCGTTCCGTAAAAAAAAAATCCTTGTGTCGCCGCTAGCTCTTTTGCCAATTACCTTAAATCTGTGTCCTCTGGTTACCAACCCTTCTGCCACTGGAAACAGTTTCTCCTTATTTACTCTCAGAACCCTTATTGATTTTGAACGCCTCTATCAAATCTCCCCTTAACCTTTCCTTCTCTAAAGAGAACAACCCCAGTTTCTCTATAGTCTCTCCAGGTAACTGAAGTCTTTCATCCCTGGTACCATTCCAGCAAATCTCCTCTGCATCATCTCTAAGGCCTCGACATCCTTCCTAAAGTGTGGTGCCCAGAATTGGACACAATACTCCAGCTGGAGCCTAACCAGTGTTTTATAAAGGTTGAGCATAACTTCCTTGCTTTTGTGCTCTGTGCCTCTATTTATAAAGCCAAGGATCCCATATGCCTTTTTAACAGCCTTCTCAACTTGTCCTACCACATTCAAAGATTTGTGTATGTATACCCCTAGGTCCCTCTGTTCCTACACCCGCTTTAAAATTGTACCACTTGGTTTATATTACCTCTCCTCATTCTTCCTACCAAAATGAATCACTTCACACTTTGTCTGCTAATTTCACCAGTATGTCTATGTCCTCCTGATGTCTGTTACTATCCTCCTCACTGTTTACTACATGTCAGAGTCTCGTATCATCTGCACACTTTAAAATTATGCCCAGATCATTAATATGTCAAAAAGAGCAGTGGTACCAACACCTGGGAGACACCACTGCACACTTCCCTCCAGTCTGAAAAACAACCATTCACCACTACTCTCTGCTTCCTGTCCTTATAGTCAATTTTGTATCCATGCTGCCACTGTCCCTTTAATCCCACGGGCTTCAATTTTGTTAACAAGTCTATTATGTGGTACTTTGACAAACACCTTTTGAAAGTCCATATACACAACATCAACCGCACTACGCTAATCAACCCCCTCCATTTTCAAAGAACTCAATCAAATTAGTCAAGCACGATTTGCCTTTAACAAATCCGTGCTTTCATTTATTAACCTATATCTTTCCAAGTGCCAATTAATTTTGTCCCACATTAATCACAGAATCATAGAAATTTACGGCACAGAAGGAGGCCATTCGACCCATCGTGTCTGTGTCTCTAAAAAAAAATTTCCCACTTTAGTTGCTGGGTTTATCCCTCTCCCCTTTTTTTTTTTTTTTTTTTTTTTTTTTGAACAGGGGCGTAACATTATCAATCCTCTAGTAGTCTGGCACCACTCCCATATCCAAGGAGGATTGGGAGATTGTGGCCAGAGCCTCTGCAATTTCCACCCTTACTTCCCTCAGCAACCTAGGATGCATCCCATCCAGACCGGGTGACTTTTTGACTTGAGCACTGCCAACCTTTTAAATACCTCTATCAATTTTTATCCTATCCAATTTCTCTACTACCTCCTCCTTTACTGTGACATTGGCAACATTCTCTTCTTTAGTGAAGACCGATGCAAAGTGCTCATTTAGTACCTCAGCCATGTCCTCTGCCTCCACAAGATGATCTCCTTTTTGGTCCCTAATCGGCCCCACCCTTCTACTATTCATATGTTTATAAAAGACTTTTGGGTTCCCTTTTACGTTACCTGCTAATCTATTTTCATACACACTCTTTGCCCCTTTTATTTCCTTTTTCAGTTCTCCCTTGTACTTTCTATATTCAGCATGGTTCTCTACTGAATTATGAGCCTGACATTTATCATAAGGCTCCTTTTTCTGTTTCATTTTAATCTCTATATCTTTAGTCATCCAGGGAGCTCTAACTTTGGATGCCCTTCCTTCCCCTCTCATGGGAATGTGTCTGGTCTGTACCCGAACTATCTCCCCTTTGAAGGCCTCCCCCATTGCTCATTTACTGTTTTAACCTGCCAATCTTTGATTCTAATCTACCTGGGCCAAATCCCTTTTGAACTCACTGAAATTAGCCCTCTTCCAATTGAGTATTTTCACATTTGAATTTTCCTTGCCTTTTTCCATAACTACTCTAAACTTAATGGCCCGGATTTTGCTGTAAGCGGCGAAGAAACGGCTTTCACCGTTCACCTAGTGTATAGTTGCCCAGAGACTTTTCACAGCTTTGTCAATGGAGATTTCTAGTAATTGGGTGTCTGATCTAGTGCAACACCCTCTACAGGGGATCTGTGAGCATGCAAAGCAGCAGGGAGGCTCTTCAACCAATCAGATCGCTGAAGGTAAGCATGCAGGTACAGCAGGCGGTTAAGAAGGCAAATGGTATGTTGGCCTTCGTAGCGAGAGGGTTTTGATTGCAGGAACAAGGATGTCTTGCTGCAGCTGTACAGGGCCTTGGTGAGATCACACCTTGAGTATTGTGTGCAGTTTTGGTCGCCTTAACTGAGGAAGGATGTTCTTGCCATGGAGGGTGTGCAGCGAAGATTCACCAGACTGATACCTGGGATGGCAGGAATGACGTACGAGGAGAGATTGGGTCAATTGGGCTTATACTCGCTGGAGTTTAGAAGAATGAGAGGAGATCTCATTGAAACTTATAAAATTCTAACAGGGCTAGACAGACTGGATGCAGGAAGGATGTTCCCGATGGCGGGTGAGTCCAGAACAAGAGGTCCCAGTCTAAAGATAAGGGGTAAGCCATTTAGGACTGAGATGAGGAGGAATTTCTTCACCCAGAGAGTGGTGAACCTGTGGAATTCTCTACCACAGAAGGCAGTTGAGGCCAAGTCAGTAAATATATTCAAGAAGGAGTTAGATATATTTCTTAAGGCTAAAGGTATCAAGGGATATGGGGAGAAGGCAGGGACAGGGTACTGAGTTTGGATGATCAGCCATGATCTCATCGAATGGCAGAGCAGGCTCAAGGGGCCGAATGGCCTACTCCTGCTCCTATCTTCTATGTTTCTATGTAATCTTTACTGAGACATGCAGACTGCAAAGCAGGAAGTAAAAAACAGGAAATATAAATTAAATTTAAATCATTATACAGGAAGCAAAATAAAGATTGGGATATACACATGGGATTAAGGAAGAAACATTAAAGAAAAACAAAAACTAAAATTTTTTTTTTATTTAAATATAAATCTGCAACATTACTTTTCATCTGGGGAATGAGACTCCACACAAATTATTTTTTTTTAGGGCCAAAGAGCTTGTTCAGCAGTAATTATCACATATTATGCTGTTAAAAACTCAGTTACTTCTTCTTGCACTAGCCCAAACTTTTATATCAGTCTTTAGTACGAGACAAGTGGGTAATTACCCTACGTTCACGCCATTAGTGATTTCTGTGCAGATTCCATCGGCGAAGACTAACAGCGCAGCCTGTGGAGGAGCAGGGTATCGCCGACAGCAATTTCCGAGTTTACCTGCGCATGTGCGGACGCCAGAGGTTGCTGTCAGTTTTACCCTGTAATAACGGCAAGCGCAGACAGCCTCGCTGTTATTAGTACAGCAAAATCCGGGCCAATGATATTATGATCACTGGTTCTCAAATGCTGAAACATGCTCCACTTGCCCCACTTCATTTCCTAGAACTAGATCCAGCACTGCTTCCTTACTCGTTGGGCTGGAAACACACTGATCAAGAAAGTTCTCTTGTACACATTTCAGGAATGCCTCCCCTCTTTGCCCTGTTGTTTTCCCTGTCTACATTAGGATAATTGAAGTCCCCCAATATCACTCTTCTAAAGTACTTGCATTTTTCTGCAATTTGCATGCAAATTTACTCCCCTATCTCCTTCCCACTATTCGGTGGCCTGCAGTATACACCCAGCAGCGTAATAGCTCTTCTATTATTCCTTAATTCTATCCAAATAGATTCTGTCTTTGAACCCTCAAATACATCACTCCCTTCTACTGCTGTAACAGTACTGTATCTTTGATCAATACTGCCATTCTCCCCACCCCTCCTTTTTTCCTTCCCTGAATACATTGTTGCCAAGAATATTAAGTGCCCATTCCTCCCCTTGTTTGAGTCACTATATCATAATCCCACGTGGCTACTTATGCCTGCAGCTCACCAACCTTATTTACCACGCTCTATGCATTTACATAGGAGGTTAAATTATGAGGACAGGTTGCAAAGATTAGGCTTCTATTCCCTTGAATATAGAAGTTTAAGGGGTGATTAAGATGACTATGATTTGATAGAGAGAAACTAGTTCCTCTGGTGGGTGCGTCCAGAACAAGGGGGCATATCCTTAAAATTAGAGCTAGGCCGTTCAGGGTGATGTCAGGAAGCACTTCTTCACACAAAGGGTAGTGGAAATATGTCCCCTAAAAAGCTGTTGAGGCTAGGTTAATTGAAAAATGTCAAAACTGAGACCGATAGATTTTTGTTAGGCAAGGGTATTAAGTCTTACGGACCCAAGGTGGGTAGATGAAGTTAAGATACAGATCTAACTGAACGGCGGAACAGGCTCAAGGGGCTGAATGGCCTACTCCATACACACACACACAAGCACCTGTTTTACAAAGTGTATCCTCTATAAAACCAAGTTTGACAGTTTTTTTGAAATAAGCTAATATGAAGAGGAGGCAGCGGCTGGGCAATCCCCTCTCTCTTAGTATGGCAACCTCAGTCCCTTCAGCAAACAATCCTGCACGCTGCTTTTTGAGTGTAGATTCTGTGTTACAGAAATACCAAGAAATTAACACCAAACATCTCCTTACCGCATTGACAATATCCAACATATCATACGCTTTTGTAGATTCCAGAGGAACCACTGTATCCAGGCTCGGCACCAACCGCTCACTTTATGAACAGAAAAAGGACAAAAGTAGAATTTTACTTTCTTATATTCTGCCAATCATTTGTGTAGACAGTGAAATGTTAATTATTCATGCTCCAATTATCTACCACAATTTTTCATAGGACAAAGTCTTGCGTAAGGGTTTTTCCTCATTGCACAGCGTGCCAACAGCAATCTTGTCCTAGAGTCAGAGGTTTACATAGAAGGAGGCCATTCAATCATGGCTGTACCGGCTCTTTGCTATAGCAATCCAAAACTAATCCCCCCACCCACCGCCCCCAGTATCTTCGCCTGTTTCAAATATTTTTTCCAATTTTCCCTTAAAAGATGCAATGGTCTCTGACTGAACCACTCCCTGTGGCAAAGCATTCCATACTCCAAAAACCCAGTAAATAAAATTTCTCCTGACCCCTCTCCTTAATTTCTTTGGGGCCATTTTGAATTGATGACCCTCCTGCCACCCCCCAACCAGGGAAATAGTGTTTCACTATTATAATCTTTTCTCTTTTTTTAAACTCTGCTAAATTTCCTCATTGACTTCTCTATTCCAATGGAAATAGTCCCAGTATCTCTCTTCATAGTTTCCCATCCTGGTGGATCTACACACTGCACTCTATGGCTTTAATCACCTTTCTACAAGGGGCGGCCAAAACTGCACACAGTAATCTAACTGGCCTAACCGATGTTTTGTATAAATTTGCCATTACTTCTCACTCGGTGAAACCCAAAATGTTGTTGGCCTTTTTCAATAAATAGCTTTATCTATCTGCACTTCCACTTTCAGAGAATTATGTACTTGAACCCTAGGTCTCCTTGTTAAGTGTGTTTCCATTTTATACTCCCAGTCCTCGTTTTTCCTCCTAAAGTGTTTTACCTTACACTTATCTACATTAAATTGCATCTTCCACCCATTTGCCCATTCCACTAACCTGTCCACGTCTTGCGGAAGTCTGTTACAGTCCTTCTTGCTGTTTGCTAAACCTCCTATTTTTGTGTTAGCAGCAGATTTCGAGATTGTTACCTGTACCCAAGTCCAAATGATCTATATATACGAAGAACAACCGTGGACCCAGCATTTATTCCTGAGGTACACCACTTCCAATCCAACCAACACCCATTTACCGTAACTCTTTTCCTGTCTGTCGACCAACTTTTTATCCATGCTGCTAGATTTCCTAGTACACCATATGCCTGAATATTTTTAACAAGCTTTTTATCACACAGCTTATCGAATGCCTTCTGAACATCCATATAAACCTTTATCTATCTAATTGGTCACTTCTTCGAAAAATTCTATTAAATTTGTCAACACAACTTGTCGGTAACAAATCCGTGCATTTCTAAATGCTCACTAATTTTATGTTGAATTATGGATTCTAAGAGTTTGCCCACAACTGATTTATCCTCTCCCTTCTTCAACAACAATTTTTAAAAGAACAAATTTAGGTCTTTAAAAAGTGGCCATGGAAAACCCAAGATAATGATTTTTGCTAATTCAGTCTTCATTTGTTTCAGCAAGACGTTCAATGTTCACCTCCAAAATCGAACGACGTATTAGATTCAACTATAAAAAGGGAAAGATCAGATTTGGCACTGATGATGCTACATTTCTCACAGTTCATTCAAAAGCAAGGGAAGCACCGCAATTTAGAAAGCACAGCATAAGCATCCTGAACGAGCATTGTTGGATTAGGATTTAGAATGATTCTGGACCGCATCATGTTTAATGGAGACGATATATATTTGTTATATACACAGACATTTAAAAGAAAACATACTTCAAAAATAATGCTACCACCTTACTTGCTTCATTGACACTTTAGTACCACAACATTTTTAGCAATGGGTACAGAGTAGGTTATGGGCTTCGCATATTTTTTTTTAAGGCAACTGTCACTCAATGTCTTTCAAAACCTAGAGCAAAGCTTCCAGCTGGATTTTTACTGGTTTCTACCAGATCAGGTTAAATCACATGCACAGCCAGAACATTAAACTGCTTAAAGGTTTTCCATTTCTCACAAACTCAAGCTCTGGTATCAGGTTTTAAACAGCATAGTTGGTTGTGCCAAAATTCCAACAAGCTTTGAAAACTAATGTATTTGCAAAGCTAAACAAATTGCTCCTGAAGTTTACTGTCAGCATTACATTTTAGGGATGGAATACTGTAATTGGAAGGAGAAATTTCAGTATCTTGGTGACGAATTGAAATTTGTAAGCCTTACACATGGAAATATAGGTTCAAGAGTTTCTCCAAAACCATTTCTGTGTCTGTAAAAATGTGAGAGCTGTTACAAATAAATATTTTGACTGAAAATTTGCTATTCCTTTCATGTGAATCATTATGCATCTATAGAACACCAAGGTTACAAAAACATTCTTTGTTTTTCATATGGAGAGTTAAAAAGGGTTCTCAACAAAAATTCCAGCCACAACCTGGTAGGAGTGTACAACTCAATATGGCCACTAGATGGCATCCTTTCCCTTGTAACTGGGGAAGCACCACACCCAGCAGCCACTAGAGGGCAACCTTTCACCATGGAGCAGTCAGTTCCTAAAAAAGCTACTGGTAAACTCAAAGTACAAGACTTTTAACATGTTAACGTGAGTAAACATCGAACAAAATCAGTCAGGCACAGTTCCCACAGTTTTACACAAAAGTTACTGGAATCATATAATTAACGAGTTACATAGAGCAGGAGTAGACCATTCAACCCCTCGAGCCTGTTCTGCCATTCTGTTAGATCGCAGCTTATCTGTACCTCAACTCCATTTACCCACCTTTCCTCCATCTCCCTTACCTAACAAAAATCCATTGATATTAGTCTTAAATTTCAACTGACCCAGTTATGTGGCGCAGTCCCCCATTATAATGAAGATCCAGTCAGTGCTCGCATGTGTATTTATAAGTAACAACAGGGATTTCAGTAGTGACTGAATAGGTAAGTCCTAGTAGAATTGCTGTGCATTTAGTGACCTCTGCAACCAACCTCCTCGACTCAACATTTTCATTTTCCGTACCTTACTTGAAATCTATTTTCTCTCTGGTCAGTCACATAGTTTACACCCTGGACAAAAACCTACATATCTGGCATTCCGTGCCACATAAATGTGATGAGCCAGGTCACTACAGGGCTGCTGCCATTCTAATTTCACTATGTGCATCATCTCATGCATCTCTGAACATTGGTAAACAATATTAATATAGTGGCAAATCTCCCCATGGTGTTGCTCACAGGAGTTGGACGATATGCTATTTTATAAAGGGCATGAGCATTATACCATGTAATGAACTATTTTGCTGCTAAAGGGACACAGCTCCACCTTAAGGCCAATTGCTGTTTATATCTGAAACAAGTGTGACATCTGGAAGGTGCAAAACGTTTATATGTACTGTACACACACTAGTTATTAGAGGCAATATATCCAAATCATATGGGCTGTATTCTGTCAAAAAGGCGGCTATTTCTGCTCCGTGACTGTGCAGCAGATCAAATCTATAGTGTAAGATTTGGTATGACTTGTACTCAGTGAGGGGTATTTTGTAAATTCGCCATAAGAAAATGAGCCATAATCAATAGTCAGGACATCAGAAGTTTACGTGGGGGATTGCTGTAATTAAAATGCTGGGGAAACAGTTTGACAAACCAATGTAAGGTAGTAAATCTCACATTGGAGTGTAGGGTACCATGTGAAGCTTGACTCTTTTACTTACCATGGATCCTGACATTCCCTGATAGGAGCTGGCTCTTTGTTATTCAGAGGTATATAATTAAAGAACTCTCTCAGGTTCAATAAGGCATCAATATCATTTTCAAAAGCCTTGTGTGCAACACCTGCAGCATAAACACACCTTAGCGTTACTAAAAATCCGGTGCTTAAATCTTCAAACTAAAGAATTAGTTACTATTACTAAAAGGGTAAATTAAATAGTTACAGGAATAAAATCGAATATGATATTTGTGATACTTCATAAGGGTTATTACTGCACCATCAAGAAATTCTAGCACAGATGCAATAATGCCAGAGTTTGCAATTGAACATTTCATCTACAGGAAACTTTCGTTTATCCGGCATCGACGGGACCGGCGTGGTGCCGGTTTATCGAAAGTACCGGATAACGGAGAGTTATATCTACCAAGGCTATTTTTAACAAAGAGACTCCAGGCAGCGCGGGAGAATCAACTCCTGCTACTGCAGTGTATCGGACTTCTGACAGCGCCAGGAGGCCGAGTAGTGGCACTTTTGAAAAGTACCCCTACTGACTAAATCGGCGTTCGCGGACTCGGACTCGGACTCGGGATCGGCAACATTGCCGGTTATTTGAGAGGAGTTTTCGGAGCACTCGGCGTTCGCGGAGACTCGACTGCGACTCGGCAACATTGCCGGTTATTTGAGAGGAGTTTTCGGAGGATGATTTTTGCCGGTTAAGCGAGAATTCCGGATATTTGGGTGCCGGATAAACGAAAGTTTCCTGTATTACGGAAAGGACCAACCTAACCAGTTACATCGAACCAGCACAAAATTGATGCTGCATCAATCCCACTGTATAAAAGTCTTTGGGAATCACCGTGTTAATATTGAGAGGCACATTATGTGGATGTGTGTTTTACATTGTTTCTCTTTTACAGAAAGAGTTATGATCAGCATGTGCGATGTTTCAAAGAATACTTCATCAGTTCAGTGCACCTTCTGGCTCAGCTGGTAGAAACCTTGAGTGCGGGTATTTGTACAGACACAAAATTTATGATTATTAGAGTCTTTCTCATGCCCAACAAAATAAACGCAGCACCACAAGAATGGTCCTGGTTCAAATGTGGAAACTGTCATAATGTGAGGCGAGCAAGCATCGGAGAGAGTGATTGAAGAGCTGGGATGTTTCTGCAGTGTTTCAGTAGTTTCATGGTATATTTGCTGTTTAGAGGATGGTCTTCATATGCAACAGCAGAATCAGAGACAACAATTGAATGGTCTGATCTGAACTCTGGGTTGGGCGCCCCAGTTTTATGGTAACATTTTAACTAAATTTTCTATTCAAACATCAGCATCATTACTTTTAATCCAAACAACCGATAAGAACTAATGCAAAAGCAAGATATTGCGAATGCTGGAAATCTGAAATAAAAACAGAAAATGCTGGAAATACTCAGCAGGTCAGGCAGCATCTGTGGAGAGAGAAACAGAGTTAACGTTTCAGGTCGATGACCTTTCGCTAGAACTGGAAAAGGTTAGAGATGTAACAGGTTTTAAGCAAGTGCAGAGGCAGGGAAAGAAACAGGAAGGTCTGTGATAGGGTGGAAGGCAGGAGAGATTAAATGACAAAAGGGATGATGGCGCAAGGCAAAAGGAGACAGTAATGGGACAAGTAAAGAAACAAAAGATGGGAATATCAATCATTATTACTGCTGCTGTCCAAAAAAATGGGGGCAGAGGTTCTGATCTGAAATTGTTGAACTCTATGTTGAGTCCGGAAGGATGCTGCCCGACCTGCTCAGTATTTCCAGCAGTTTTGTTTTTTATAATTGATGATAACTGCTTCACTATTAGTGAAATCATCAAAATCCTGCCATTCTGCAGCTTCTTTGACAATGATTCTAGCGCAGTAAGAAACCCCGCTTGGATAGATCACAAGGAACTAGGAAAGTAAAGCTATTTTCATTTTTAATGCCTGTAATGTTTCCAGTCTCACGCTAAGGTTTTTCTTTCAAATAAAGTTAAAAAAAATTATGCACCTGCCTCTCTTTAGACCAGTGTTGTTTGATTACACTTTCCACATCTGGCTAATTGGGAGTCCAAATTGCATTTTTGATTAGTAAATAAGGCTGATCATGTACAGAGACAAATATGACTTAAACAATAATGTTTTCATAGATTAAATGTAGATAATTCCCAGGAAAAAAAAAGACATGAAACATGCACAGTTATAGGAAAGAAAAGCTACTAATGAAAAGAGGATGGTGGACAATTGTGATAGCAATGGGAAAAGCCTTTTTCACTAAGTTAGGAGTCAGCAACGGGAAAAGCCTTTTTCACTAAGTTAGGAGTCAGCAATGGGAAAAGCCTTTTTCACTAAGTTAGGAGTCAGCAATGGGAAAAGCCTTTTTCACTAAGTTAGGAGTCAGCAATGGGAAAAGCCTTTTTCACTAAGTTAGGAGTCAGCAATGGGAAAAGCCTTTTTCACTAAGTTAGGAGTCAGCAATGGGAAAAGCCTTTTTCACTAAGTTAGGAGTCAGCAATGGGAAAAGCCTTTTTCACTAAGTTAGGAGTCAGCAACGGGAAAAGCCTTTTTCACTAAGTTAGGAGTCAGCAATGGGAAAAGCCTTTTTCACTAAGTTAGGAGTCAGCAATGGGAAAAGCCTTTTTCACTAAGTTAGGAGTCAGCAACGGGAAAAGCCTTTTTCACTAAGTTAGGAGTCAGCAACGGGAAAAGCCTTTTTCACTAAGTTAGGAGTCAGCAACGGGAAAAGCCTTTTTCACTAAGTTAGGAGTCAGCAATGGGAAAAGCCTTTTCACTAAGTTAGGAGTCAGCAATGGGAAAAGCCTTTTTCACTAAGTTAGGAGTCAGCAATGGGAAAAGCCTTTTTCACTAAGTTAGGAGTCAGCAATGGGAAAAGCCTTTTTCACTAAGTTAGGAGTCAGCAATGGGAAAAGCCTTTTTCACTAAGTTAGGAGTCAGCAATGGGAAAAGCCTTTTTCACTAAGTTAGGAGTCAGCAACGGGAAAAGCCTTTTTCACTAAGTTAGGAGTCAAAGGAACAAAGACTGTTGGGCAATTGAAAGATTATCTCGGACAGATTAGAAAGGATTCAGGGTATGGCAGAGATACTAAACGAGCACTTTGCTTCAGTCTTTACTCATGAAGATGCTCAACTGACAGCAAAAAATTATGCTGTTAACAGTACAATTGTTAATATAAATGAGGATACTGTTTTAGATCAAATAAGGAACATTAAAATAGATCGGACTGCTGGCCCAGATGATATCCACCAGAGGGTCCTTAAAAAAAAATGGACATGTGCTATGCAAGCCCCTTGCCCGTATCTTTAATAGCTCGCTGGAGTTGGGGAATGTAGGATGCTAATATAGTTCCAATTTTTAAAAAGGGTGATAAGGCAGTGCCAAGTAACTATCGGCCCATTAGCTTGACTTCAGTAATAGGCAAGATGCTCAAAGGTATCATTAGAAATGCTCTACATGGCCACTTCGCTAGAGGGCATCATCAGGGACAATCAACATGGTTTCTGGAAAAGGTGGTGAGGTTTTACTAATTTAATCGAATTGTTTGCAGAAGTTACTAAGTTAATGGACGAAGGTAACCCGGCAGGCATCGTCTACCTCGACCTTAAAGCCTTTGATAAGGTACCTCACAAGAGGCTACTCTACACGATAGATTGTTATGGAATTAGTAGTAATCTGCTACGGTGTATTAAGAATTGGCTGAATGCCTGCAGGCAAAAAGTTGTCAATGGATTTGGATCTGCTTGGAGTGTGGCTACCAGTGGTGTCCCGCAGCAATCAACGTTATGATCTTTACTGTCTTCGTTGATGACACAAATGTAGGCGTTGGGGGAAATGATCCACAAGTTTGCAGATGATACAAAACTATGTTTGACTGTAGAGGAAGCTAAACTTCTGCAAGCAGATCTCAATGTGTTGGGGGAAAGGACCAGTGTTTGCCAAATGATGTTTATCTTAGAAAAGTAGTGTTATGCACTTGGGCAGGTCTAATGCTAAATATACATACACCCTACAGGAACAGAATTGAAGCCAATGATGAAAGATGGTGATCTGGGTGTTATAGTGCTTCACTCTCTAAAGGTTCACGACCACTGCTGAAAAGTTATACCTCAATCAAACAAAGTACTAAGTTGCATTTAGAGGTCACTACAAAATAAAACATACTATTTTGTCCTTGTACAAGATTTTGCTTAGGCCTTATTTAGAATTGTGTCCAGTTTTGGTCCCCTCAAATGGTAGGGGATACTGAGGCTTTGGAAAAGGTATAGAAGAGCGCCACAAGACTGATTCCCAGTTTAACACACCTTAGCTACCCCGATAAGCTGAAAGAGCTGGTTCTCTATACTTTAGAGAAGTGTAGGCTCGGGCAATTTGATCGAGATTTATAAAATAATGAAGGGACTAGATTGTGTTTGCGTGGATAGGTTAGGGAGAACCACAGATCATGCTTCTGAGTTCCGCAAGGGCAGGACTAGATTGGATGTTAATTGAATCTACTTTTCCCAGAGAATAGCAGACCTGTGGAACAGATTGCCAGCTCATGTACTGATTCATTGTATATATTCAAGAGAGCTAGACGTTGGGGCGGAGATCATAAAGAAAAGGTAGGTACCCTGTAATACAAGTCAGGGTTAAATGTGGTCTCCTGGACTAATTTTGATTGCCCAGAGGTCAGAGAGGAATTTTTCAGATTTCTTCTCTTTGGATATTTTCATCTGTTTTTTCACCTCAAGCGATTACACGGCTCCGGGTGGGTCGGGGCTGACTGTATGGGACAGGCTAGACGGACCAGCTGGTCTTTTTCTATCTGGCATATTTGTAAATAAAAAATGAATAGACACAGTCATTGGGCATGTGATCACAAAACTCATGTTGGAGACCCCTACAAATGCTGGCACACTCCTGTGGTCCACCATCCTAAGTTCCAAAAGACACTAGCAGCTACTCAAGGGAAAACTGCGGCTATTGTAGAAAAAGTTACTAGTTTGCAGTAACATGCTCGTAAGACAACAAATACAGAAATCTGACGTCCTTATGAACCTCCACAATCTCCTCATGGATGCCCTAGGATCAGAGAGCCCCAGGTCTGAAAACCTATTATGTATTGCAATCAGCAGTAGCTGAATTTCCCCTTTCTGCCCCCCCTCCCTAAAATCTAGTGACAAAGGGTAATTGTAACATTCCCACCACCATCCTCCTGAGACCCCCCAGGACCTTTGTGATTTGTATGACTCAATACCATACCACAGTCCATTTATTCACTGAGCGAACTTTTATCAAATCAAAACCAGAATCTAAATCCAGCTGAAATAAAATCGAATAGTTTCTTCATGCATGATTTTGCTTCTACAGGAGGAACTGGACTCGACAACCCCAATACCCAAGTGAAATAAATGGCAACCAAGAATTCAGCATATTTCAGATCCAAAATACAGATGATCCAAAATACAGATCATCCAGTGTCCGGTTGACACTTTACAGAGTACAATATACACCCAGTAAAAAGATTTCCTCTGTAAATGAATGGCATCTAACCTGAGACTGCAGTGTGTGTCTTAGCACCACCAAGATCTTCCTGAGTCACATCCTCATTTGTAACAGATTTCACCACATCAGGGCCGGTGATGAACAAGTAAGAGGTATCCTGCAACATGAAACAAAACCACAACACTAATCTAATTAGCAACAAGTCTGATAAAGGGAAAAGCAGCATGAATAGACTGATAGTTTTTAAAACAGAGGCTAGGGAATAACAGCATCTTCTATTCATACAATATTGTCACATTTTACTTTCTGCTCAAAAAAGCACTTCTGGTTTGGCAACACAAAGCAATCATGGAAGATGGACTCAAACTGTAAGCCAATAACTCAGTACCACCAGACCGTAAATGCAGCAAACCCTTGTTAACATATGGAAATCAGCATTCTGAGGAGAGTCTGGAATCTAAAAATAACGAGCTGGGAGAAGCATTTCAATAATGCAAGTCGGTAGAGGCAGGAGTAACCCCAGATCCTGCTTTTGCTCTCAATCAAATACTAGGGCAATAGTTGAAAGGAGATTGCAACTTTCTCTGCATTTTCACAAAGCACTGCTGGTTCTTGTATCTCTTTGCCTGACCTGCTATTTAAACTAGATTCCTGTTGGATTAATTAGATTATGCAAACATAGTAAAACCAGTACTTTACCCAAAACATTTTTGTATCTCAAAACCCTTCAAGATCGATTTATAAATCTGCGACTGGGAAAATACAAGTAATTTATTTATACTAACCTTTCATGCTTTTATTTCATAAGAGTTGAGGTTGGAGCTGAGGCAATTTTATCTGGTGACCCTTAATTTCCTGCTCCTCCACTCTTCATCCCTTCTCACCTTAGGGCAGTGATTCATGCTAGAGTACAGCTGCACAGGCAGCAGCTCGTAACCTAGGCCAGTAGTAACTATTCGTCACGTGTTAACGTAGACCGTGTCAAGTTTGCTAATTTAATTCAGCTCCCTCACCAACATTGTCCTCACCACGTGAAAGGCTGGTACAGATAAGTTATTTGTACTTTCTCAGGTATCAAAGATTTACAAATGGGTTTTGAATGGCTTTAGCAAATACAAACAATACTGACCGTTTAAACAAAGCTATTCACCCATCTGAAGAGAGGGAGGGGAACAGCTGAAATTTTCTTCACATTGGCTCTCCATTGATTTTTCGTTCAAGTCTTTCTCCTGCTCCTACATTAGTTTCCACCAATTCAAACAACTTGGACACCTGAGCGGAACCGAGTCTTCCTTTCAAAAGGTAATATATGATGGAGGGCTACTTCATTTCAAAAGGAACATACTTCATAAAAACTTTCAAATCTGCATATAATTTCTTGATCTAAAGCACATTTATTTCAACAATCCTTCCTCTGAACCACTTAGCATGTTCTAGCACACACAAAGGAGCCAGAGCAGTTTACAGAAAAATAAAATCAGCGACAATGCAGAAAACACAATTTCCCTTCAGACTGCTAAGCTGCATGCCCAATATCATTATGTGGTTCATTGTTTTGCATAATTTGACACAGAAAGCAATTTTTTTTTTTTTTTAATCACATATCCCAAATTGACTATAATCATCTTGGCATGCATAGAAAAACATTGTAGCAAGGAGTGTGTTCTACAAATATTTGATATGATTTCTTGGCTACTAAAGGCACAGCAAACAACAATTGATTTCTGTAGTTGAATCACCAACAAATGCACATTACCTTCACCATAAACGTAAAGTCTGTTAAAGCAGGTGAATAGACAGCACCACCAGCACAGGGACCCATAATAAGGGAGATCTGGGGAATGACTCCTGAGGTCAGTACATTTCTCTGTAACATTAAAAACACACTCGTTACTATTGTGTTACAATAGGAAACTTGTCTAAAAATGAGCCAAGCCATCTATCCTGCAGGAAGATAAATTAAGCACTACCCATCCCACAGCCATTAACACGTCTGGAAAGAATATTTCACTGCTGCAGTTGATAAAATCAATTTTATCTATCCATAAGCTTTATTATGTTAAATGCACCCACCAGCACGTTAAAAAATGGTTGCAAATTTTGACACACTTTTTATAAATTGCTTAATAAATCAAAAAAGTGTAGTAATTTCATAGACACCAAACACATGAGAGCATGGTATAGGTCAAAGCTCATCAAAACCAAACCATGATCAAAACATTACTGGTTTGCCAGCCTCATCAGTCACTTGGCAGAGGGAAAGAAAATGGCAACAAGGAAAATCCCTTTTTGCAAGACCAACCATGGAGCTGCACTGACAATCGCCTCTGGAGACAGGCTGATTTTTTACTTAACAATTGGACTTTATAGCCTAAAGGGACACAGATCCACATTACTAGCAGTATACATTCTGTATTCCATTACATAATATAATACTTCTGTCCTTATTGAACCGTGTATCATCTGATTTAGTGCAAATAATGCCATGGGACATCTACTGCTGTGCGCTAAATTTCACACCCTAAAATAACTCTACTCTGGTCGCAGAGTATTCCTCATTGCAGTATTTGCAAAAAGGTTCTGAAAATATGACAAATGCAGAGATATCAAAGTGGTAGTATTCCCACATCACCATTCCCTCCCGTATTTGATAAGTTCTAGCCCAGGCCATTTAGGGTAGATTTGGCTTTTATTCATTGGAACAAAAACCAAAAGTTACCCAGGCCACTCTTGTGGCAGGTTGCAGAGCAGCACTGGCAGAAACCTGCAAGCACATCACCTACTTATATCCTTAGCAAGGAACTTCAGCAAGAAATGAGCAGTAGCATTTGAAAAGGCCCACCACCAGCTTTTCAAGGGCAACTAGGGATGGTTTTGCCAGCGATGCCCACATCCTGAGAATTATTTTTTCTTTTTAAATGAGCTCAGAGTATGGGAAATGAAAATAGGTAATTAGCTCTAAATACAAGGCTGTTATTTGACGATCGTTTTTGTATTTGCAAATGAAGAAACTGTCAGAACTGTAGGTAAACACAACCTGCATGCATATGCCTTCTATTGTACACTTAAAATGGTTCAAAGTGTATTTTTCAAGGTGGAAAAAAATTTACACCCAGCTTCTGAGAAATATAATCCAAGTTACTTTTCTTCCCCTCCCCACTCTAAATAAAAGCTGAAACCAGATTAAAAATCCATAAAAAGTACAAGAATGGGATTTTTCCATCTTTGAAAAGTTTTTTCACACTAATCTCACCAGAAAAATGTCAGCATAGCCAGCCAAGGACTCCACACCTTCCTGAATACGTGCTCCTCCAGAGTCATTCAGTCCTATAACAGGAGCTCCCACCAACAGAGCCTGGTCCATAATCTAGAAAATCACACACGTAACATTTAATAAATCAATGTGTTTAAAATTGGTGGTCAAATACTAGAGCAATGTATTTATTAATCTGGGTACAAGAAATCTCAGGAGGAGACAATTCCCGTGGAACTTTCCTGCTTCCGTTCCATATTACATGGGACAGCTTAACTATTATCAAGCCCTTTAAAAACCAAAGTGTAGAAATGTGTAGCAGCTATATTAAGCAAGTGGATGTGGGCTATCTTAGAGAATGGTGGTTGGAACAGGAAGGAACTGTAAACAGGACAACTAAAGAATGAGGCCTAAAAGATCATATCTGATACCCCACCCTTAATTTAACAAGACAATTTAACATCCTATTAAATCATAAAGCATTAGTGTATTTTGCTTTGATAAGTCTAACTGCTCAGTTTAAAAGATAACCATCCTGTATGTGTAGCACCTCTTCCTTGCGGTCGAATGCCACTCTAAATCACGTAAGTTACGTCTCCACCAACAAGAGCCCACTCAGGCATGACTGAATGACCGACCTGCCATCAAACTGAATGTCGCCTCCACTCATTTATCCCTTTACCTTACAGATCTTCTGTGCATGAGCTCCTGACAAACTTCCCCCAAACACTGTAAAATCCTGCAAAAAGAAAGGAAACAAAATCATACTGTGAACAACGTGCATCAGCTTTGTGCAAAAATATGAACTTTTGGGGTTTTTTTTTTACATTGTATAACTAGCAAGTCTGGATACTGCAGCACTTTCACCCCACATTTAAAAAGAAAAACACTATTTAAAAAAAAACTCACCCTTATGCAGTAGCTTCAATAACCTAAAAAATATACCAAGGCTCTTTATAAGTGGGGGTCAGACCCTAACAGGGACCAGGAAGAAGTTAGGGATAGATCAGTACGGCAGAGGGGTTTAAGAGTCAGAATTTATCCGTGTGGGGGCAAGATGGGTATCTGTATTGCAAAATAAACAGATCATTATCTCGTAATATTTATTTTGGTTGCCAATCTATTTTTTCCATTGGAAGCTGGCAACAGAAAAGTTTCAATAGCGGATTAACTGGTCAATTTTCAAAATACTTCAGCAAAATGTACATTTCTGTAATTTCTCATATAGCCTCTACTCTTACTACAACATCTCCTTATGCATTACTTGGAAACTTAACGAATTCTCAAGAGAAGACTTTTCACTTATTTTGAATCTGCAAGGTCCAGGATGTCAAAAAAGGTAAAAGCTTTGTGATCTAAAAATCAGAAAATGCTGGAAATACTCAGCAGGTCAGGCAACATCTGTGGAGAGAGAAACAGAGTTAACGTTTCAGGTCGATGATCCTTGGTCAGAACCGTTCTTCCAGCAGCCACAGTATTTTGCTTTTGTAGAAGCTTTGTGACCAGTCAGGTCCTGGTTACAGAAATTAGCCTAAAGTACTGGAAGAATATTAAAATCTTAACAGTAAGGTACGGAATGTTTTCAATATCTCAATTCAAAGGAAATGAAGTCAGACAACAAGGAGAAATAGTGAGTTCATGCTCATATTGATCTCCAAACAGAAGCTAGACACTTTTGCTAACCTTTCCAATTGAGATACAATGGTAACAGTGAGATTATTTATTTTATGTCTAATCATTGTCATTCTTCAAATTAAGTTACATGCCACATTCCATGCCAATGATGCAACCAAAAAATAAAGCATTACCAGTCCTTGCTTTGAGATTTAAAGCAAAACATCGTGGAGGTTCTCCAGCTTGAACTGTACAGGAATGTAGTGCGGCAACAATTCTCATTTCTTCATGACCCCCAGATACATTATTGTGAAGAAAAGTCACCGAGGAGCAGGGCACCCCGTTTACGGTCACAGCCCACTGCAAATGAAGCCCAGTCCTCAAAATGGACCAGGCCTCCTGGTAGGACAACTGGTTGGTATGTTCCACCGGCCAGCTGCCCATATACTGTTCTGGGGGGGAAATCCACCCCCCAGTGTTTTGGCCCATAAGGGAGTAGCACTTCCAGTAACTCTTAATCCTTTCAAATAGAGCTACTTCAAATTAAAACATAAATCTTATTACCTGGCTGAAGACATAAACGAGTCGCCCGTTAATTCGGCCTTGACCAGTCACCACGCTATCACCGGGAAACTATGAAATGGTTTAAAAACAACAAGAAACTAATAAACAGTGAAGTAACATTCAAAATATTGAAAACAGGCATAGTGAATTTAGATGTTTGACAACCAAACTATCTTGTAAAGGGCCATAAGGGTTTAGGGCTGAGATAGCACCCAACCAGATTCTTCAATCCTCCAGATCCTGTTTCAGGAACATGGTAAAGAAAAAAATTAAAACAATTACACGTTACAAAAAGCTTTTGCAGAGTGACGGATTTATTCATTCTTATGCACTATACTACAGTTTTGTGCTCACCAAGGTGAGGGATGTCATTGCTGTAAATTGAATACTTTTTTGATATGCACGCCTACATCAGCATTAAGCAATTCCATTTCAAGAAAAGGACTGTCGGATGCAGAAATAAAGTTCCCTTCTATTTTATATCGTGTCATAAGCCCACCATCAGAGGAGTACCATGCCAGCATACATTTCCAGTGCTAATTTGTGGGCAACTTTATACTTTGGGCCCCTGACTTCGAGATGCTGGATTGATCCTGCCTAAACTGATTCTCCAGAGGAGCCTTACCCACCAGTCACAGTATGATTTGAACTAAACTGTATATTAACTCACTATCACCTCTCCCCACCACTTTTTTGTTGAATAAGTGCAGGTCTTTCTTCAAAGATACTGGCAATTGAGAAACACAGTTAAGAAAGCTCTTTTGTCAACCCACCGAAGATGTATTTCAATCTTGACATAATCAATCCTGACATATTTGGTTTAGGTGAGAGAACTGTGCTTTAAAATTTTCTAGATTTACACTGAACAAAGACTGTGAATATCCTATTTTATCCTACTGTAATGGGTATCTCAAATTACATTAATGCATTCAGCCAATAAAAAGTTTGTATTTTTAAATGCAGTCTAGCATTAAATTATAGTTTTAAACCTAAACTTTTAAAAATATTCAAACGGGAATTTTCCACTTACTAGTATACAAGGGGAACCATTGCTGTAACTTTCACATAATGACTGCTTTGAGTTAGAATGTTTAGATGTAATAATTAAAATGAATCTGTGTTGGATGTATTTTTTTTTAAGAATAGTCAAAAGATTCCTTCATAAATACCCATAATGCATGACATCTCAGAAGATGAGATATTTTAAAAAAAGTTTAAAAATGCAAATTAGGTAACGGATGGGGTTTTTAATTAAATGCTAAGTTTACCACAATATCATACGCTGTCCTTGGCTCCCTCTCCAAGAGATAAACCATAAACCTTGGTAGAATATGATTTTTGTACAGCTCCAAAATGCAGCTTTACAGAAAAAGGCTGGTGAATTATTCAGTTCTCAGTAATCGTTGCTTTACTGTCAGTCATTGGTGGTAAAGGAAATCAATGTAAATGCGATGAGAATCTCAAGTGCCAGTGCTCCATACTCCCAAGTAGAATGTAGAGCCATTCTGTTCCCAAATATTGCTTCGCACCAACAGCATTTCCTGTACCTCAGTGAAGCAGCTTAAAACGGACGGTGGTTTCACGAAAGAAAAAAGGCACTTTGGCAAAGGGCAGAGATTAAGTTTTAACTCTGGATTTTTATACTCACTTTTTTGTTCCTTAGTCCTGCACTTATTTTTCCTCCTCATATTCCCTCTTGCCTTATCGTTCTTTTCTTTCAATTGTTCCCTCTATTTGTTACATTTTTTTCCTTTAAAGTCCCCCGTGCTTCAGTTTAGTTTTTTCTTCTCCAGCAAGTTTATTTTTAAATATTTCCCCCCCATGCTGCCTCTTCCTGTTTTGGCCATCTTCAGCACTCCTCACACAATCTCAAGTGATGCACATTCAGATCTATGGATATTACAAAAAACCTGGAATATCCAAGACAAGCCTGGTGACCCTTCCATGCGTCCCTAAAAAAATGATAAAGAGAGAGAAGATAGCTTATGAGAGCAAGCTAGCACGAAATATAAAAACAAACAGTAAGAGCTTCTACAGGTATATAAAAAGGAAGAGCGTAGCAAAAGTAAACGTTGGTCCCCTAGAGGATGAGTCTGGGAATTAATAATGGGAAACCGGGAAATGGCGGAGACTTTGAACAAATATTTTGTATCGGTCTTCACGGCAGAAGACACTAAAAGCATCCCAATAATAATAGATAATCAAGGGAGTATGGTGGGGGGGCGGGGGGGGGGGGGAACTTAAAAAAATCACTATCACTAGAGAGAAAGTACTAGGCAAACTAATGGGACTAAAGGTGGACAAGTCTCCTGGACCTGATGGCCTGCATCCTAGAGTCTTAAAAGAGGTGGCTGCAGAGGTAGTGAATGCATTGGTTATAATCTACCAAAATTCCCTGGATTCTGGAGAGGTCCCAGCGGACTGGAAAACCGCAAATATAACGCTCCTATTTAAGAAAGGAGGGAGTCAGAAAGCAGGTAACTATCGACCAGTTAGCCTAAACATCTGTCATTGGGAAAATGCTGGAGTCCATCATTAAAGGAAGTGGTAGCAGGACATTTAGAAAATCATAATATAGTCAAGCAGAGTCAGCATGGTTTTATGAAAGGGAAATCATGTTTGACAAATTTGCTGGAGTTCTTTGAGGATGTAACGAGCAGGGTGGATAAAGGGGAACCAGTAGATGTAGTGTATTTGGATTTCCAGAAGGCATTCGATAAGGTGCCACATAAAAGGTTACTACACAAGGTAAGAGCTCACTGGATTAGGGGTAATATATTAGCATGGATAGAGGATTGGCTAACTAACAGAAAACAGAGAGTCGGGATAAATGGGTCATTTTCAGGTTGGCAAACTGTAACTAGTGGGGTGCCGCAGGGATCAATACTGGGGCCTCAACTATTTACAATCTATATTAATGACTTGGATGAAGGGACTGAGTGTAATGTAGCCAAATTTGCTGATGATACAAAGATAGGTGGGAAAGCAAATTGTGTGGAAGACGCAAAGAATCTCCAAAGGGATATGGATAGGCTAAGTGAGTGGGCAAAAATCTGGCAGATGGAGTTTAAAGTGGGAAAATGCGAGGTTATCCACTTTGGTAGGAAAAATAAAAAAGCAAATTATTATTTAAATGGGGAGAGATTACAAAATGCTGAGGTACAGAGGGATCTGGGGGTCAGTCCTTGAACATAAATCACAAAAAAAGTTAGCATGCAGGTACAGCAAGTAATTAGGAAGGCAAATGGAGTGTTGGCCTTTATTGCAAAGGGAATGGAGTATAAAAGTAGGGAAGTCCTGTTACAGGGCATTGGTGAGACCTGGAGTACTGCGTACAGTTTTGGTCTCCTTATTTAAGGAAGGATATACTTGCATTGGAGGCAGTTCAGAGAAGGTTCACGAGGTTGATTCCGAAGATGAAGGGGTTATCTTATGAAGAAAGGTTGAGCTGGTTGGGCCTATACTCATTGGAGTTTAGAAGAATGAGAGGGGATCTTATTGAAACATAAGAGATTCTGAAGGGGCTTGACAAGGTAGATGTTTCCCCTCATGGGGGAATCTAGAACTAGGGGGCATAATTTCAGAATAAGGGGTCACCCTTTTAAATCGGAAATGAGGAGGAATTTCCTCTCTGAGGGTCGTGAATCTTTGGAATTCTCTTCCCCAGAGAGCTGTGGAGGCTGGGTCATTGAATATATTTAAGGTGGAGATAGACAGATTTTTGAACGATAAGGGAGTCAAGGGTTATGGGGAACAGGCAGGAAAGTGGAGTTGAGGCCAAGATCAGATCAGCCATGATCTTATTGAATGGAGGAGCAGGCTCGAGGGGCCAAATGACCTACTCCTGCTCCTATTTCTTATGTTATGTTCTTTCTTTTTTGGGGATGTAGAACAATATTGTAATTACATAAAATAAATGCAGCAACAACAACTTGCAATTATATAGTGCTTTTAACATGGTAAAGTAGCCCAAGGTACTTCAGAGGTAAGGAACAGATGGTGATCAGTAGAAGACTAAAGACATGTTTGAAGAGACAGGTGTTGAAGGAGGAGAAGTAACAAAATGAAGCGAGTAGTGCAGTGGGTTAGATACTGTCACCTCTTGGACCGGGGTTCAAATCCAGCCTAGACGAATGAGACTGGCTCTGGTGACTGGCTGTAAGGTTCTTTAGTGAACCAAGTTTGGCAGTATCAATCCAGTTCCTTGTGGGCATGTGTGCATAACAGTGCCCCTAATTTGGCACTATTTAGCACACATTCGCAGAGGCGACAGGATACTAGCATAGTATAACTTCTGAAGTTGGGACTGAAATGCATTCAACCCCTGCCTGAAATGGATTTATGCCCACCATCGACATCCTCAACTATGACGAGCACAAAATTCACAAAAAGATGTAAAATAAATACTTGAAACCAAATTTGAAAACAAGTTCTAAATTGAACTGTTTTACAGATGTTGTATTAAAATTAAGAACCAGTTGTTAACTTCAAACCTGCTCCGAATCCGAAAGAACATATTACAAAAATTGAGTCAATAATGAATGGGCCCTGTGCTCGCTGACCTACATTGGCTCCCAGTTAAGCAGCGCCTCGATTTCAAAATTCTCATCCAGGTTTTCAAATCCTTCCATGGCCTTTTGCCCCTTCCTATCTCTAATCTCCTCCAGCCCCACAAACCAACCCACCAACCACCACCTCCCCGCCCCCTCCCCCCCCGAGATATCTGCGTTCCTCTAATTCTGCCCTCGAGCATCCCTGATTATAATCGTTCAACCTTTGGTGGCCGTGCCCTCTGTTGCCTAGGCCCTAAGCTCTAGAATTCCCTGCCTAAACCTCTCCGCCTCACTACTTCTCTTTCTTCCTTTAAGACGCTCCGTAAAACCTACCTCTTTGACCAAGCTTTTGGTCATCTGCCCTAATTTCTCCTTATGTGGCTCGGTGTCAAATTTTTTGTCTTGCAATACTCCTGTGCAGCGCCTTGGGACGTTTTACTACGTTAAAGGCACTAGATAAATACACGTTGTTGGGTCAAACATTACATTTTTAATGTACAAATTTGGATCTTACAATGCAGAATATTGTAATTACTGTAATGGATTTTAGTTCCATTGCCTATTTCTTTAAAAGGAACAAAATAAGATTTACCCTCTACCTAAAAACTTTTACAAGACATTCAAAAAGATTTTTTTTTATAAAAAGAGCATTTTAACCCTAAAGCTGGTTTCCAAGAAAGCCACAGTTTAAAAATGAAAAGACATTGTGCCGTATATTCCGATGCCTACGGGTGTGTGTACGCGCTGTGTACCCACCCGTAAGGACATTGGAAATGCTGGTTTCAGGCACGCACAGCGCATGCGCTGAAAACCGGCATTTCCGATCTGTCAAGAATGCTCTTGACAGATCGGACGCCTGCCCTGGAGAAGGGCCTCTGCGGGCGGATAGTTCCGCTTTCTGGAAACCCTCCGCCTGCAGAAAACCCTTAGTATTCTTACGCCTGGTAAAAGCAGGCGTAAGGCCTGCTTTTACCAGGATAAGAGTTGAAAAAAGTTTTTTAAAAAATAATTTTTCACTCATTTATCATTTAAAAATAGGTAAGTTTATTTTTAGCCCCGTAAAAAACTTTAATTATTTTTTTCAAAAAATTAAATTTGTTTAAAATATTTAATTTATTGTAATTTCAACTAATTTTAAAATGTGATTTAAAAAAAAATTTATTTAATGTTTTAAAGTGTTTTTGGGGTGATCTCCATTCATATATTTGACAGGTCTATCTGTCAAGTGTATGAAACATAGAAGATAGGAGTAGGAGTAGGCCATTCGGCCCCTCGAGCCTGCTCCGCCATTTAATGAGATCATGGCTGATCATCCAAATTAAGTAACGTCCCTGCTTTCTCCCCATATCCCTTTAGCCTTAAGAAATATATCTAACTCCTTCTTGAATATATTTAATGAATTGGCCTCAACTGCGGTAGAGAATTCCACAGGTTCACCACTCTCTGGGTGAAGAAATTCCTCCTCATCTCAGTCCTAAATGGCTTACCCCTTATCCTTAGACTGTGACCCCTGGTTCTGGACTCCCCTGCCATCGGGAACATCCTTCCTGCATCTAGTCTGTCTAGTCCTGTTAGAATTTTATAAGTTTCAATGAGATTCCCTCTCATTCTTCTAAACTCTAGCGAATATAAGCCCAATCGGCCCAATCTCTCTTCATACGTCATTCCTGCCATCCCAGGTATCAGTCTGGTGAATCTTCGCTGCACTCCCTCCATGGCAAGAACATCCTTCCTCAGTTAAGGCGACCAAAACTGCACACAATATTCAAGGTGTGGTCTCACCAAGGCCCTGTACAACTGCAGCAAGACATCCTTGCTCCTGTACTCGAATCCTCTCGCTATGAAGGCCAACATACCATTTGCCTTCTTAACCGCCTGCTGCACCTGCATGCTTACCTTCAACGACTGGTGCACAAGGACTCCCAGGCACTTTACAGCCTTTCGGACTCAATATCGAGTTCAACAATATCAGATCATAACCTCGGCCCCGACCATTTTTATCCCCCCTTTTGGTTTGTGCCTTTTCCCTTGTTTTTTCTCTCTCTCCCACATGGCAGCTGTCTTTCATCCTGCCAGCGCATTTCACACTTCTGAGCCATCTTTTGTTTCTTAAGCTGTCCCATTACCATCTCGTCTCACCTTGTGTATCTCTTAATGTCTCTACGTCTCACAGACCTTCCCTTTTGTTCTTTTATTCCCTCCCCCAGCCTCCAAACTTGCTTTTTCATCTGTTTCATTTCCTGCTTTTTTCTCAGTTCTGACGAAGGGTCTTCGACCTGAAACGTTAACTCTGTTTCTCTCTCCATGGATGTTGCCTGGCCTGCTGAGTTTTTCCAGCGCTTTCTGTTGTTATTTCAGACTCACAGGTCTCGTTGCACTTCCCCTTTTCTCAATCTATTGCCGTTCAGATAATAATCTGCCTTCCTGTTTTTGCCACCAAAGTGGATAACCTCGCATTTATCCACATTATACTGCATCTGCCATGGATCTGCCCGATCACCCAACTTGTCCAAATCATACTGGAGTTTCTCTGCATCCTCCTCACAACACACACGCCCACCCAGCTTTGTGTCGTCTGCAAACTTGGAGATATTACATCTAGTCCCCTCGTCTAGATCATGAATATATATTGTGAATAACTGGGGTCCTAGCACCGATCCCTGCGGTACCCCACTAGTCACTGGCTGCCACTCGGAAAAAGATCCGTTTATTCCAACTCTTTGCTTCCTGTCTGCCAACCAGTTCTCTATCCAAGTCAGTACCTTACCCCCAATCCCATGTGCTTTAACTTTGCACGCTAATCTCTTATGCGGAACCTTATTGAAAGCCTTCCGAAAGTCCAAATACACCACATCCACTGATTCTCCCTTATCTATTCTACCAGTTACATCCTCAAAAAAATTCCAGTAGATTAGTCAAGCATGATTTACCTTCTGTAAATTTGTGTTGACTTTGTCCGATCCTGTCACTGTTTTCCAAGTGCTCTGCTATTACATCTTTTATAATGGACTCTAGCATTTTCCCCACTACCGATGTCAGGCTTACCGGTCTATAATTCCCTGTTTTCTCTCTCCCACCATTTTTAAATAGTGGGGTTACATTAGCTACCCTCCAATCCATGGGAACTGTTCCAGAGTCTATAGAATGTTGGAAGATGATCAGCAATGCATCTACTATTTCTAGGGCCACTTCCTTAAGTACCCTAGGATGTAGATTATCAGGCCCTGGGGATTTATCGGCCTTCAATCCCGTCAATTTCCCTAACACCATTTCCCTACAAATACTGATTTCATTCAGTTCTTCCCTCTCATTAGACCCTATGTTCCCCGACATCTCTGGGAGCTTATTTGTGTCCTCCTTTGTGAAGACAGAACCAAAGTATGTATTTAATTGGTCTGCCATTTCTTTGTTCCCCATTATAAATTCCCCTGATTCTGACTGCAAGGGACCTACGCTTGACTTCACCAATCTTTTTCTCTTCACATATCCATAGAAGCTTTTACAGTCAGTTTTTATGTTCCCTGCAAGCTTACTCTCGTACTCTATTTTCCCCCTCTTAATTAATCCCTTTGTCCTCCTTTGCTGAATCCTAAACTGCTCCCAATCCTCAGGTTTGCTGCTTTTTCTGGCCAATTTATATGTCCTCTCCTTGGATCTTATGCTATCCCTAATTTCCCTTGTTAGCCACGGTTGAGTCACCTTTTTTGTTTTATTTTTATGCCAAACAGGGATGAACAAATTCTGTAGTTCATCCATGCGATCTTTAAATGTTTGCCATTGCCTATCCACCGTCAACCCTTTAAGTAACGTTCCCCAATCCATCCTAGCCAATTCGCGCCTCATACCATCGTAGTTTCCTTTATTTAAATTCAGGACCCTGGTCTCTGAGTCAACTACTTCACTCTCCATCTTAATGAAGAATTCTATCATATTATGATCGCTCCTCCCCAAGGGGCCTCGCACAACAAGATTCCCTTCTTTGATTGGCTCCCCATGGCCCACGTGATCCCAGGGACGCTTGCAAACCGCATGCGCCTCTGGGATACGTAGACCCTGCGCACTTAGAGTTGGAGAGGCCCAGGATCGGAACTATATGCACCTCGGGAGCCCTCAGGTAAGCGCGTAGATTTTTTCCAGATCGGAGGCCTCCGCACACGGGAAGCCTACGATCGGAAAATACGGCCCATTAAGAGTTAAGCAGTGTGGACTGGAATCATGTGAGACGCTAGATCGGGCAGGGGTGGCAGGTTCCCCTCCCTGAAGGACATTTGTCAACCAGTTGGATTTTAATGACAACTCAGCAACTTTTACAGACTTTGTTTTCTTGCCACCAATACAAAAAAATAACCAGATTTACTGAATTTGACTTGAAAGCACGACTTCCGAGTTGCTCACCCTGTACGATGACTACTACACCACTGATGTACATAACCAGCGTTCAAATATACACAGAAATTTCCGCAACAAAGACACAGACTACCAGTAATGGTGTGATCAGATTGCTGGGGTTTGATTTTCTTCCAAGTGCATTCCACCAAGTGGCAGACTGAAAGGAGGAGGGTTTCTCGAGCATGTCTGCTAAAGCACAACACCATCTACTGCAAGTGGCAGCTATAGTGCACAGGAAGAATCAATCCCTACTTATTCGCCAAAGCGACATTTTAGATGGGGACTGTTTCAGCACTTTATTCATAAGTGCAGTTCCCTCCTGTTCTCCAAGGAGGTAACAAATTCTACAAATAAAGCCTGAATCAACAGATTTACATTAACAACTTAGAGAGGAAGAAAGTCTGGAGGGAGTTGGGGTTTGGGGGGGGGGGGGGGTACTTTTTGTTCAAATTATTCAAATTTTTATAGAAGAAAATTATATTCTTGCCATGAATGTGATTTTTTTTTTTTAATCCTCAATTTTTCTGATGCTCTGGAGACAAGACTCTTGAAAAATCTGCATCTTCAGGTGGTAGGTTTCCTGGGGCCAGGCAGCTCGTGGACAACCTTCAGGCTAGTTTGAAGTTACAGCCACTGCCTCTCTGGGACACGATCTGTAATTGGCATCACCCGAATGGCCAGGCAGGGAAGGGGACGCTGCTCAATGTTAGCAAGGAGACTGATGTTTTTAAAACCAAAATTTATGGCTGGACTGTTGTTTCTGCAATAAAAAAAAAAGGGCAGCACTTGCACTCCTAGATAGAAAAACGGCCATGCCATATCCACACATCCTGATGTTACCTTATTGTCTTCTGTGCCCATACCAAAATCCGAACATCTGTGTTCCACAAACTTGTCATATTCCACAAAGGAGTCAGGATCCAGGAGCAGCTGGACACGTTCCCTGGCAGTCAGCTTTCCCTAGGTAGACACAACCATAAATATCAATGACATTAATCTATACAAATGACTAAAGCCATGACTATTTCCAGGAATGCAAAAAAGGGGAAGAGGAAAAGGAAACAAAGAACTACTGTATCCAATGTCCTTTTAATGAGCAACTAAAAGTTACATATGTCTTTGTTGCATACATCGAAGCTACAAAGAATTTGGCAGATCCACTTTGAAGCCTTTTTAATAGTAATATTTTTGCCAAGCTTCCTAAACAGAAAAGAAAAGATACAGTTTATCTGCTCACACTCAGGTACTATTGGCAACTAAATGCTACTCCTGAAGCCATTCTTCCACAGAAGTGTCTGCAACAGTTTCATGAGCTATTGTAACCTTTATGCATTCCTAAAACAACCCACCAACTAATTTAACTAGACAATTGAACATTAAAACTTACAGAAGTACCAGTATGTTTTGTGAATATAGGCCTTGGACAACAATAAGTACAAACATGCTATACAACAACAACTTGCATTCATAAAGTGCTTTAAACATAGAAAGACATCCCAAGGCGCTTCAAAGACATAATCAGACAAAAATGGATGCCAAGACAAAGAAGGAGATACTAGGAGGGATGGCCAAAAGCTTGGTAAAAGGAGAGGGAGGTGGAAAGGTAGAGGGATTTAGCGAGGGAATTCCAGAGCGTGGAGCCTGAAGGGCTAAAGGCACAGCCGTGAATGGTGTGTGGGGGTAGAGGGCTGTGGCGGGGGGGAGAAGGCATGCAGAAAAAGCCAGAGTAACTGAAACGGTAAGGATATGTAACTACACCAACTTCTGTTAGATGAAGTGCGTGCATATCTTGTATCGCACCCGATTAGCAGTACTTTACACCTGCACTCCAATGGCTTAAATGTTCATAAAACAAACAAACCACAACTGCGGGGGGGTTAGGCACATGCTAATGAGCAATTAGCAAGCAGGAACAAATATTATCAAAAATAGGCAGTCAACAAAGGGCTGCCAATAGTAGGGGACATAAGAGGAAACCAATGAAGTTGCTCCAAATTCTTTTTGAAAATGTTTTCAATTGTTATCTTAGTTTCTCACTAAGATTAACAACTTAGTACTGGAAATAAGATTTATAACACAATAAAGACACAAATGTACAAAAAAATTAAATGCAACTATACAGTCGTATTTTGTGTGAAATGTTTTTCACTGAAGTTTGTCTCCTTATGAGAAAACTAAGACTTGAGTTGAATTAAGAGGCTCCACAAGATAATAAACTCCTAAAATTCTCTGCAAGCCACCTGCAGCTAGAGATTTATTTTAATGATTTAACAGCAACACTGGTTATTCATATCCAGAACGTGCTATTTGTAAAACCTGTCCGCTCCCCAGCAATGAGAAACTATTAAGAACATAAGAAATACAAGCAGGAGTAGGCCATCCAGCCCCTCGAGCCTGCTCCGCCATTCAGTAAGATCATGGCTTCTACCTCAACTCCACTTTCCTGCACTATCCCCATAACTCTTCATTTTCTTAATATCCAAAAATCTATCCATCTCTGTCTTAAATATACTCGAGGAACAGCACCTCATCTTTCGTTTAGGCACGCTACAGCCCTCTGGACTCAATATCGAGTTCAACAATTTTAGATCATAACCTCAGCTTCAATCACATTTATATTTTATTTTATCCACCCTTTTATTTGTCCCCCCCCACCTTTTTTTTTTCCTCCTAGAAGCTGGCAGCTGTCCTTCATTCTGCCAGTGGATTTCACACTTCATTCAGCCTTAATCTGTCACATTAACACCACCTCTAGCCTTGCATATCTCTTAATGTCTCTTCATCTCCCCCTTTGTTCCTTTATCCCCTCCCCCTTTTCCCAGCTTTACCCTGGCCTTAAATCTATTTGATTTCCGGCTCTTCCCAGTTCTGATGAAAGGTCATCGACCTGAAACGTTAACTCTCTTTCTCTCTCCACGGATGCTGCCTGGCCTGCTGAGTTTTTCCAGCGTTTTCTGTTGTTATTTCGGATTTCCAGCATCCGCAGTATTTTGCTATCGTATTTTGCTCCGAAAGCTTGTAAAATTAAATAAATCTGTTGGACTATAACCTGGTGTTGTGCGACTTCTCATTTTAAATATACTCAACGACTGAGCCTCCACAGCCCTCTGGGGTAGAGAATTCCAAAGATTCACCACCCTCGGAGTGAAGGAATTTCTCCTCATCTCAGTCCTAAATGGCCGACCCCTTATTCCGAGACTGTGACCCCTGGTTCTAGACTCTCCAGCCAGGGGAAACATCCTCCCTGCATCTACCCTGTCGAGCCCTGTAAGAATTTTGTATGTTTCAATGAGATCACCTCTCATTCTTCTAAACTCTAGAGAATATAGGCCTAGTCTACTCAATCTCTCCTCATAATTGCAGTAAGACGTCTTTACTCTTATACTCAAATCCTCTTGTAATAAAGACCAACATACCATTTGCTTTCCTAATTGTTTGCTGTACCTGCATGTTAACTTTCAGTTATTCGTATACAAGGACACCCAGGTCCCTCTGAACACCAACATTTCCCAATCTCTCACCATTTAAAAAATACTCTGCTTTTCGATTTTTCCTACCAAAGTGGATAACTTCACATTTCTCCACATTATATTCCATTTGCCATGTTCTTGGCAACTCACTTAGCTTGTCTATATCCCCTTGAAGCCTCTTTGCATCCTCCTCACAACTTACATTCCCACCCAGCTTTGTATCATCAGCAAACTTGGATATATTACATTTGGTCCCCTCATCCAAATTATTGATATAGATTGTGAATAGCTGAGGCCCAAGCACTGATCCCTGCAGTACCCCACTAGTTACAGCCTGCCAACCCGAAAATGACCCGTTTATTCCTACTCTCTGTTTTCTGTCCGTTAACCAATCCTCAATCCATGCTAGTATATTACCCCCCAATACCAAGAGCCCTAATTTTGTTTAATAACCTGTGTGGCACCTTATCGAATGTCTTCTGAAAATCCAAATACACCACATCCACTGGTTCCCCTCATCTATTCTGCTAGTTACAACCTCAAAAAACTAACAGATTTGTCAAACATGATTTCCCTTTCATAAATCCGTGTTGGCAGTGCCCAATGGCACGTCGAGTTCTTTGTCTCAATTCTTGGGTGAAAGCCCTCCCTCAAAGGGGTCTCATGTCCTTTGCCAATTTATCTTTCTTGTTTTTACATTTTGAAGGTTCCTCCATTGGAATTTGTCCCATCTCTCGTTGTCCCTACCCTCCCTGGCACAGCAAGTACAAGGCCTGACCTCATACCCTCTCCATCATGGGGCCCACGTCAGCGTTGTCTTGCTCATCCTGCCATTATCCAAACCATCTCCCTTTAATCTAACAGACGTTCCATCCGGAGATGGATACCTTAACTCCCCTAAATTCCTTTAATTCTATGTCTTTTATATTAATTAACTTTTAATTATCTTCGCAAGCAGTTCTATTAAGCTAACTCTGATTCCTACCTTAGTATTATAACATGGTTATTAGTAACGATAGAAAAAATGTCGGCATTGATCAAATTAGAGATACACAAATAAAGTTGAAATCCTAACTGGAGAACAGCAAGATTATTTATGACCGTCATAGTACAGAATGCTATAATATCCGCAGAGAACCAAAACACAAGCAGATTCTAAGGCCGCGATTTTTCCGGTCAATGCGGCTTGGGGGCAGGACAGCTGCCTTCCGGGTTCCAATTCCACCCCCAACGACCAAACGCAATTTTGTGTCAATTGGCCTGATTAAGCCCGCCCTGCGGGCTTGCCGGCCAATTAAGAGAAAGCCGGTATCAGATGACAGTCTGTTTTTATGTCTCTCACTAGTTTACTCTCATTCTAAATTCCTTTTCTTTATCAATTTCTCGGTCCTCCTTTGCTGAATTCTAAAATCCTCCCAATCCTCAGGCTTACTACTCTTTTTGGCAACAATATAAGCCTCTTCCTTTTATCTAATACTATCATTAACTTCTCTTGTTAGCCACGGTTGGACCACTTTTCCTGTGGGGTTTTTGTGCCTTAAAGGAATGTATATTTGTTGTAAATTATGTATTAATTCTTTAAATGCTAGCCATTGCTTGTCTACCATCATACCTTTTAATGTAGTTTCCCAATCTACCTTAGCCAACTCGCCCCTCATACCTATGTAGTTTGTTTTGTTTAGATTGAAGACCCTAGTTTCAGATTTAACTAAATCGCTTTCATACTCAATATAAAATTCTATCATATTATGGTCACTCTTCCCTAAAAGCCCCTTTACTACAAGGTTATTAATTAGCCCTTTCATTGCACAATACTAGATCTAAAATAGCCTGTTCCCTAGTTGGTTCCTCAACATACTGATCTAGAAAACTATCTTGTATACATCCCATGAATTCGTCCTCCTCACTATTACTGCAAATTTGGTTTGCCTAGTCTATATGTAGATTAAAGTCCCTCATGATTACTGTATTACCCTTGTTACATGCACCTCTAATTTCCTGATTTATACTCTGCCCTACATTACAACTACTGTTTGGGGGCCCACAAACAACTCCCACCAATGTTTTCTGCCCCTTTCTATTTCTTAGTTCCACCCAAACTGATTCTACTTCTTGATTTTTGAAGCTAAGATCCGTTCTCTCTGCTGTCTTTATCCCATCCTTTATTATCAGGGCTACTCCCCTCCTCCTTTTCCATTTTGCCTATCTATTCTAAAAGTTAAGTATCCTGAAATATTTAGTTCCCAACCATGGACACTTTGCAACCACGTCTCAGTAATGGCTATTAGATCAAACCTGTTCATTTCTATCTGCATTATTAATTCATCTATTTTGTTGCGAATGCTTCGCGCATTCAGATATAATGCCTTTAGCTTTGACTTATTTCTATTTTTCCCTGATGTCACCTTAATCACTGATGCCTTATTACTTGTTACTCTCTCTGTCCCTTCCTGACACACTCTGCTTATTTTTACCCAAAACTCTACTCTAGAGCCTTGACATTTCTCTTGCTGCTTTTAAATTTACTCTTTGCTGAATCCTCCCACCCCCACTTCATTAGTTTTAAGTCCTATCTACCACCCGTGTTATTCAATTCGCCGGGATACTGGTCCCAGCTCGGTTTAAGTGGAGCCCGTCCCAACGGAACAGCTCCCTCTTTCCCCAGTACTAGTGCCAGTGCCCCATGAACTGAAACTCCTTCCTCCCACACGACTGAGCCACACATTTAAACTTCTAATCTGTTTGTTCCTGTGCAAATTTGCATGTGGCTCAAGTAACAATTCAGAGATTATTACCTTTGAGGTTCTGCTTTTTAATTTGGATTCTCACTCCTCAAACTCCCTCAGCAGAACCTCATTCCTAGTTCTACCTATGTCGTTGATTCCTACGTGGACCACGACAACTGCATCCTCCCCCCCGACTCCAAGTTCTTCTCCAGCCGCGAGGAGATATCCTTAACCCTTAATCCAACACAACCTTTGGTACTCCCTGTCGCGGCTGCAGACAACAGCATCTATCCCCCTGACTATACTGTCACCTACCACATTCCTTTTTACTCCCCCACTTGAATGGCCTCCTGTACCACGGTGTCGTGGTCAGTTTGCCCATCCTCCCTGTAGTCCTTTTTTTCATCCATAAGGCAGCAAGAACCTCATACCTGTTGGACAAGGTCCAGGGCTGAGACTCCTCCATCACTATATCCTGGGTCCACATACCTTCCTGACTCGCAGTCACACCCTCCTGTCCCTGACCATTGACTAACTCTAAAGTACTGCTTAACCTAAGGGTCCAGGTAACGCTCCCCTTCCCTGATGCATCGCAATGTCTGCAGTTCAGACTCCATTTCAACAACTCTGAGTTGAAGTTCCTCGAGCTACAGGCAGTTACCGCAGATGTGGTTGCTCGGGATCTCATTGGTCTCCACCAACTCCCACATGCAGCAGTTACGACACACCACCTGCACTGCCATCTCTATCTAATCTTATTTTATTTATATAATTAGTTACAGTATTTATTCAGACGATTATTTTTACTTTTAATTTTTAGTTTGAATTAGTTAATTTAGTTTGTTATTAATACTCTCCCAGTTCTGAATTTAATCCATTTAACTAACCTAGAGAGCAAAAGAGCTGTAATACTCACCAACCAATCAACTACCTGCTGTCCTGTGACGTCACTCCTTGTTTTTAAATCGCCGCTCAGCTCCCTTTGAGCCGCCGCCTCTGCTGCTCAGGTCCGTGCTGTATCATGGGCCTTCTCCGGTGCTGCCTTTAAGCCACCACCGCTCCCGTTCAGTGTCAGCCAGCATTAGCTGTGATTAGGGACACTGGATTTGTTTTGTATAAAAACATTAAAATAAGGTAAAGCATAAACTTTATCGTAAGTAACTGACAGGAAAACCAAAGTTAGTTACTATATTCAAGGGACTGTTTATTTAGCAAATGAAGCACAGTATGTCTGTAAAGTGAAACTTGCACTTAGAAATTTTGACATGATTTAATTTTTAGTTACATGTTGTATTCTAAATGGTTACAGCAGCTACATTTATTTTATTTACTAATCAATCAACCAATCTCCCAAGGTTAGAGGGCAGGGGAATACTGGACCAGGGCATGTAGTTGTAATTCAATCTCCATTTTAAAGCCATACATTCTGTCTTCATTTTTATATATAAATACTTTAGATTTTCTATTAGTCATTGCTAAATAGCAAAGTTACAGCAATCTGGGAAACAAGATTGTGACTCGGCCAACGTTGTCTACCTCATATGTTGCAGGAAACATAGAAACATAGAAGATAGGAGCAGGAGTAGGCCATTCGGCCCCTCGAGCCTGCTCCGCCATTCGATGAGATCATGGCTGATCATCCAAACTCAGTACCCTGTACCTGCCTTCTCCCCATATCCCTTGATACCTTTAGCTTTAAGAAATATATCTAACTCATTCTTGAATATATTTAATGACTTGTCCTCAACTACCTTCTGTGGTAGAGAATTCCACAGGTTCACCACTCTCTGGGTGAAGAAATTCTTCCTCATTTCTGTCCTAAATGGCTTACCCCTTATCCTTAGATTATGACCCCTGGTTCTGGACTCGCCGAGCATCGGGAACATTCTTCCTGCATCTAGTTTGTCCAGACCTGTCAGAATTTTATATGTTTCGATGACATCCCCTCTCATTCTTCTATACTCCAGCGAGTATAAGCCCAATCGACCCAATCTCTCCTCATATGTCATTCCTGCCATCCCAGGTATCAGCCTTGTGAATCTTCGCTGAACTCCTTCCATGGCAAGAACATCCTTCCTCAGATAAGGCGACCAAAACTGCACACAGTACTCAAGGTGTGATCTCACCAAGGCCCTGTACAACTGCAGCAGGACATCCCTGTTCCTATACTCAAACCCTTTTGCTATGAAGGCCAACATACCATTTTCCTTCTTCACCGCCTGCTGCACCTGCATGCTTACCTTCAGCGACTGGTGCACAAGGACACCCAGGTCTCGTTGCACTTCCCCTTCTCCCAATCTATTGCCATTCAGATAATAGTCTGCCTTTCTGTTTTTGACACCAAAGTGGATAACCTCGCATTTATCCACGTTATATTGCATCTGCCATGCTTCTGCCCACTCACCCAACCTGTCCAAATCATCCTGGAGTTTCTCGGTATCCTCCTCGCAGCACACACTCCCACCCAGCTTTGTGTCATCTGCAAACTTGGAGATATTACATTTAGTTCCCTTATCTAGATCATTAATGTATATTGTGAATAGCTGGGGTCCAAGGACCGATCCCTGCGGTACCCCACTAGTCACTGCTTGCCACTCGCAAAAAGACCCATTAATTCCTACTCTCTGCTTTCTGTCCGCCAACCAGTTCTCTATCCAAGTCAATACCTTGCCCCCAATCCCATGTGCCTTAACTTTACACGCTAATCTCTTATGCGGGACCTTATCGAAAGCCTTCTGAAAGTCCAAATACACCACATCTACTGGTTCTCCCTTATCTATTTTCCCAGTTACATCCTCAAAAAATTCCAGTAGTTTAGTCAAGCACGATTTACCTTTTGTAAATCCATGTTGACTTTGTCCGATCCTATCACTGTTTTTCAAGTGCTCAGCTATTACATCCTTTATAATGGACTCTAGCATTTTCCCCACTACCGATGTCAGGTCTGTAATTCCCCGCTTTCTCTCTACCACCCTTTTTGAATCGTGGGGTAACATTAGCTACCCTCCAATCCATGGGTACAGTTCCAGATTCCATCGAATGTTGGAAGATGATCAGCAATGCATCTACTATTTCTAGGGCCACTTCCTTAAGTACCCTAGGATGTAGATTATCAGGCCCTGGGGATTTATCGGCCTTCAATCCCGTCAATTTCCCTAACACCATTTCCCTGCAAATACTGATTTCTTTCAGTTCCTCCCTTTCATCAGACCGTATGTTCTCCAACATCTCTGGGAGGTTATTTGTGTCCTCCTTTGTGAAGACAGAACCAAAATATGCATTTAATTGGTCTGCCATTTCTTTGTTCCCCATTATAACTTCCCCCGCTTCTGACTGCAAGGGACCTACACTTGATTTCACTAATCTTTTTCTCTTCACATATCTATAAAAGCTCTTAGTCAGTTTTTATGTTCCCTGCAAGCTTACTTTCATATTCTATTTTCCCCTTCTTAATTAATCCCTTTGTCCTCCTTTGTTGAATCCTAAACTGCTCCCAATCCTCAGGGTTACCGCTTTTTCTGGCCAATTTATATGCCCTTTCCTTGGATCTTATGCTATTCCTAATTTCCCTTGTTAGCCACAGTTGAGTTACCCTTTTTGTTTTATTCTTATACCACATAGGATGCCCCGGAGCATGGTACATCGGCAAGACCATGCAGACACTGCGACAACGTATGAACGGACACCGCGCAACAATCGCCAGGCAGGAGTGTTCCCTCCCAGTCGGGGGACACTTCAGCAGTCAAGGACATTCGGCTTCCGATCTTCGGGTAAGCGTTCTCCAAGGCGGCCTTCGAGACACACGACAACGCAAAATCGTCGAGCAGAAACTGATAGCCAAGTTCCGCACCCATGAGGATGGCCTCAACCGGGATCTTGGGTCCATGTCACACTACATGTAACCCCACCTGACGTAGAGTCATCCAGACTCGAGTCGTCGTTGGCTTGTTCGCTCTACACAGATGCAGCCGGACCTGCTGTGATTTCCAGCAAAAAAAGTTTTTTGTTTTCCATACAGACCCCAGCATCTGCCACATTTGACCCCTTGTGACCTCAGCTCATTGTCTTTGATGTAATGTTTTCCTGACTGACCTGTTTGGATACCATCCACACCTTTGATTGCCGTGATTATCTCTCTGCCGAGGTGTGATAAAGGGCAGTTAGAAAGATTAACTGTAATCATCAGGCAGTGTTCTCTGACTATATATGCTGTGCCTATATGCATCTCTTCACTTTACCTGACGAAGGAGCAGCGCTCCGAAAGCTTGTGATTTCAAATAAAGCTGTTGGACTATAACCTGGTGTTGTGCGACTTCTCACATTTGTCCACCCCAGTCCAACACCGGCATCTCCACATCATGGGAAACAAGAGTAGTGTTGGTTAGAACCTAAGTTCCCTGTAAAATTTTTTGGCCCTGCACGGCACCTTTAAGGGGCTGCACAGGCTATTCAAATGGCCGCGCACCTTACAAGGAACACTGCTTAGAACATAGATTTACTGCACTGCAGTCTGAGAGCTGAGAGATACAAAACAATGGCACCACTAGTGCAATTAAGTTTAAATACAGTGTCCATTATAAATGTGGACACAGGAATTTACAACAGAAAATCTTAACACAGAAGTAGGACAAAAACATCAGAAGTAGTAAGGATCTGGAGACAGGGAGTGGAAAACATTTTCAAAATATTCCAAAATTCTCAACGAATTTACATTCCATTGAAAAATAAAAACTTCATGGGAAAAGTGATCCATCCGTAGCTAACTAAAGAAGTTAGGGATAGTATTAGATTAAAAGAAGATGCTTATAATGTTGCGAAGAATAGTAGTAAGCTTGAGGATTCAGAGAGTTTTAGAAACCAGCAAAGGATGACCAAAAAATTGATAAAAAAAGGGAGAAAATAGAATGAAAGTAAACTAGCAAGAAATATAAAAACAGATTGTAAGAGCTTCTACAAGTATGTAAAAAGGAAGAGAGTAGCAAAAGTAAGCATTGGTCCCTTAGAGGCTGAGACAGGTGAAATTATTATGGGGAACAAGGAAATGACAAGAGACTTTAACTAATATTTTGTATCTGTCTTCACAGTCGAAGACACAAAATGAATACCAAAAATAGCGGGAAACCAAGGGGTTATTAAGAGTGAGGAACTTAAAGCAATTAATTTCAGTAGAGAAAAACTACTCGAGAAATTAATGGGACTAATCCCCTGGACCTGATGGCCTACATCCTAGAGCTCTAAAAGAGGTGGCTGCAGAGATTGTGATCTTCCAAAATTCCCTAGATTCTAGGACGGTCCCAGCGGATTGGAAGGCAACAAATGTAACCATGCTATTCAAGAAAGGAGGGAGAGAGAAAACAGGGAACTACAGGCCAGTTAGCCTGACATCAGTTGTCAGAAAAATGCTGGAATCTATTATTAAGGAAGTGGTAACAGGGCACTTAGAAAATCACAATGTGATTAGGCAGAGTCAACATGGTTTTATAAAAGGGAAATTGTGTTTGACAAATTTATTAGAGTTTTCTGAGGATGTAACTAGCAGGGTAGATAAAGAGGAACCAATGGTTGCAGTATATTTGGAACTCCAAAAGGCATTTGATAAGGTGCCACATAAAAGGTTGCTACACAAGATAAGGGCTCATGGGGTTGGGGGTAATATATTAGCATGGATACAGGATTGATTAATGGGCAGAAAACAGAGTAGGGATAAATGGGTAATTTTCCAGTTGGCAGGCTGCAATAGTGGGGTGCCGCAAGGATCAGTGTTTGGGCCTTAGCTATTTACAATCTATATTAATGACTTAAATGAAGGGACCGAGTGCAATGTATCCAAGTTTGCTGACGATACAAAACTAGGTGGAAAAATAAAATGTGAGGAGGACGCAAAGAGCCTGCAAAGGGATATAGACAGGTTAAGTGAGTTGGCAATAAGGTGGCAGATGGAGTATATTGTGGGGAATGTGAGGTTATTCACTTTGGTAGGAAGAATAGAAAAACAGAATCTTTTTAAAATGGTGAGTAACTATTAAGTGTTGGTGTTCAGAGAGATTTAGGTGTCCTTGTACAGGAAACAAAGTTAACATGCAGGTACCACAAGCAACTAGGATGGCAAATAGCATGTTGGCCTTTATTGCAAGGGGGTTGGAGTACAAGAGTAAGGAAGTCTTGCTACAATTGTACAGGGCCTTGGTGAGACCACACCTGGAGTACTGTGCACAGCTTGGGTCTCCTTATCTGGGGAAGGACATACTTGCCTTAGAGGCGGTGCAATGAAGGTTCATTAGATTGATCCACAGAAGGCAGTAGAGGCCAATTCATTAAATATATTCAAGAAGGAGTTGGATATATTTCTTAAGGCTAAAGGGATCAAGGGATATGGGGAGAAAGCAGGGACAGGGTTCTGAATTTGGATGATCAGCCATGATCGCATTGAATGGCGGAGCAGGCTAGAGGGGCCGAATGGCCTACTCCTGCTCCTATCTTCTATGTTTCTATGATGAGAGAGTTGTCCTAGGAGGAGAGATTGAATAGAATGGGCCTATACTCTCTGGAGTTTAGAAGAATGAGAGGTGATGTCATTGAAACATACAATATTCTGAGGGGGATTGACAGGGTAGATGCCGAGAGGTTGTTTCCCTGGCTGGACATTCTAGAACTAGGGGGCATAGTCTCAGGATAAGGGGTCGACCATTTAAGACTGAGATGAGGAGGAATTTCTTCACTCAGAGGGTTGTGAATCTTTGGAATTCTCTACCCGAAAGGGCGGTGGATGCTGAATCGTTGAGTATATTGAAGGCGGAGATAGATAGATTTTTGGACTCTAGGGGAATCAAGGGATATGGAGATCGGGCGGGGAAAGTGCAGTTGAGGTCGAAGGTCAGCCATGATCTTATTCAATGGCGGAGCAGGTTCGAAGGGCTGTATGGCCTACTCCTGATTCTTATGTTCTTATGCAGGTATACGGTTTTTCATTATATTTTAGATTTACAGCCGAGCAGGAATTCAAAAACAAATCAGCAGAGAAAAAGGTTAATATAAAACAGGGTAATTCTGAAAGGACTATATCTGTACAAGTTTGTTTTTTTTTGGGGGGGGGGGGGGGGGGTGTTCTGAATACAAATCCTGGATTTTAACCAGGATTATTTAGATAGAACCTTTTTGCAACAGTACTTAATGTTGCTAAGATATTTGGTAAAGAAGTAACAGTAACAATTATTTGATCTTTTCCTTCAGTTTTATATTTCTAGGTCCTCATTAAAAAACATACCCCAAACAGATGGGGTAGTGTGTCTATTCAATATTCTAGGCAAGAAGCTGATGATAGTGAGTCTCTCTCAAGGACACTTTTTAAAAGGAATTATAATTTGTACTGTTTTGGCTTAAAACATTGTATTTTATACCTCTAATAAAGACAGAAGGATGGAAGGAACCGCAAGTATAAGAGTAACGACGTCTTACTGTAATTATATAGGGCCCTGGTGAGACCACAGCCTGGAGTATTGTGTACAGTTTTGGTCTCCTTACCTAAGGAAGAATATACTTGCAATAGAGGGAGTGCAACAAAGGTTCCCCAGACTGGTTCCCGGGATGGGGGGATTGTCCTATGAGGAGAGATTGAGTAGACTAGGCCTATATTCTCTAGAGTTTAGAAGAATGAGAGGTGATCTCATTGAAACATACAAAATTCTTACAGGGCTCGACAGGGTAGATGCAGGGAGGATGTTTCCCCTGGTCGGGGAGTCTAGAACCAGGGGTCACAGTCTCAGAATAAGGGGTCGGCGTTCCAGGATTTTGACCCAGCGATAATGAAGGAACGGTGATATACTTCCAAGTGAGGATTGTGTGTGACTTGGAGGGGAACTTGCAGGTGCTGGTGTTCCCATGCGCCTGCTGCCCTTGTCCTTCTAGGTGGAAGAGGTCGCGGGTTTGGGAGGTGCTGCCGAAGTTGCTGCAGTGCTTCTTGTAGATGGTACACAATGCAGCCACGGTACGCCAATGGTGGTGGGAGTGAATGTTTAAGGTGGTGGATGAGGTACCAATCAAGCAGGCTGCTTTGTCCTGGATGGTGTCAAGCTTCTTGAATGTTGTTGGAGCTGCACTCATCCAGGCAAGTGGAGAGTATTCCATCACACTCTACTTGTGCCTTGTAGATGGTGGAAAGGCTTTGGGGAGTCAGGTGGTGAGATACTCGCCGCAGAATACCTAGCCTCTGACCTGCTCTTGTAGCCACAGTATTTATGTGGCTGGTCCAGTTAAGTTTCTGGTCAATGGTGACCCCCTAGGATGTTGATGGTGGGGGTTTTGGTGATGGTAATGATATTGAATGTCAAGGGGCGGTGGTTAGACTCTCGCTTGTTGGATATAGTCATTGCCTGGCACTTGTATAGCATGAATGTTACTTGCCACTTATCAGCCAAAGCCTGAATGTCATCCAGGTCTTGCTGCATGTGGGCATGGATTGCTTCAGTATCTGAGGAGTTGCGAATGGCACTGAACACTGTGCAATCATTAGCGAACATCCCCATTTCTGACCTTATGATGGAGGGAAGGTCATTGATGAAGCAGCTGAAGATGGTTGGGGCTAGAACACTGCCCTAAGGAACTCCTGCAGCGATGTCCTGGGGCTGTGATGATTAACCTCCAACCACCACAACCATCTTTCCTTTGTGCTAGATATGACTTCAGCCAGTGGAGAATTCCCCCCTCCCCCCCGCCGATTCCCATTGACTTCAGTTTTACTAGGGCTCCTTGATGCCACACTCGATCAAATGCTGCCTTGATGTCAAGGGCAGTCACTCTCACCTCACCTCTGGAATTCAGCTCCTTTGTCCATGTTTGGACCAAGGCTGTAATGAGGTCTGGAGCCAAGTGGTCCTGGCGGAACCCAAACTGGGCATCAGTGGGCAGGGTATTGGTGAGTAAGTGCTGCTTGATAGCACTGTCGACGACAACTTCCATCACTTTGCTGATGATTGAGAGTAGACTGATGGGGCGGTAATTGGCTGGATTGGATTTGTCCTGCTTTTTATGGACAGGACATACCTGGGCAGTTTTCCACAATGTCAGGTAAATGCCAGTGTTGTAGCTGTACTGGAACAACTTGGCGAGAGGCACAGCTAGTTCTGGAGCACAAGTCTTCAGCACGACAGCCGGGATGTTGTCGGGGCCCATAGCCTTTGCTGTATCCAGTGCACTCAGCCATTTCTTGATATCACGTGGACTGAATCGAATTGGCTGAAGACTGGCTTCTGTGATGGTGGGGACCTCAGGAGGAGGCCGATATGGATCATCCACTCGGCCCTTCTATATTTTTTACTTTATAGATTTGTGCTTTTTGGCTTCCTAAGAAAATGTCTCTTTTCTCTCAACAGTCTGAGCATTTGATATTAGAATCATAGAATGGTTACAGCACAGAAGGCGGCCATTCGGTCTTTTGAGCCTGTGCCGGCTCTCTGCAAGAGCACTTCAGCTAGTTCCAATCCCCCACCCTTTCTCCGTAGCGCTGCAATTTTTTTTCTTTCAGGTACTTATCTAATTCCCTTTTGAAAGCCACAATTAAATCTGTCTCCACCACCCCTTCAGGCAGTGCATCCCAGATCATAAACACTCGCTGCATAAAAAAGTTTTTCCTCAAGTCGCCTTTGGACCTTCTGTCAATCACCTTAAATCTGTCCCCTCTGGTTCTTGACCCTTCTGCCAATGGGAACAGTTTCTCTCTATCTACTCTGTCTAGACCCCTCATGATTTTGAGCACCTCTATTAAATCTCCTCTCAATCTTCTTTGCTCTAAGGTAAACAACCCCAGTTTCTCCAGTCTAACCACGTAACTGAAGTCCCTCATCCCTGGAACCATTCTTGTAAATCTTTTCTGCACCTTCTCTCAAGCCTTCACATCCTTCCTAAAGTGCGGTGCCCAAAATTGGACATAATACTGCAATTGTGGCCGAACCAGTGTTTTATAAAGGTTCATCATAACTTCCTTGCTTTTGTACTCTATGCCTCCATTTATAAAGCCCAGGATCCATATGCTTTTTTAACTGCTTTCTCAACCTGTCCTGCCACCTCAACGATTTGTGCACATATACCCTCCAGGTCTCTGTTCATGCACCCCCTTTAGAATTGTATCCTTTAGTTTGTATTGCCTCTCCTCGTTCTTCCTACCAAAATGTATCACTTTGCACTTTTCTGCATTAAACTTCATCTGCCATATGTCCGCCCATTCCACCAGCCTGTCTATGTCCTCTTGAAGTCTATCCTTATCCTCCTCACTGTTATACTTCCAAGTTTTGTGTCATCTGCAAATTTTGAAATAGTGCCCTGTACACCCAAGTCCAAATCATTAATATATATCAAGAAAAGCAGTGGTCCTAGTACCAATCCCTGGGGAACACTACTGTGTACCTTCCTCCAGTCCGAAAGACAACCGTTCACCACTACTCTCTGTTTCCTGTCACTTAGCCAATTTCGTATCCATGCTGCCACTGTCCCTTTTATTCCATGGGCTTCAACTTTGCTGGCAAGCCTATTAGGTGGCACTTTATCAAATGCCTTTTTGAAGTCTACGTACACCACATCAACCCTCTCTGTTACCTCATCAAAAAATTAAATCAAGTTGGTTTATCACGATTTGCCTTTAACAAATCCATGCTGGCTTCCCTTAATTAATCCACACTTGTCCAAGTGACTGTTAATTTTGTCCCAGATTATCGTTTCTAAAAGCATCCCCACAAGCTGATTGGCCTGTAGTTGCTGGGTTTATCCTTACACCCTTTTTGAACAAGGGTGTAACATTTGCAAGATATTCTATCTGAGGGTGATGGACTGGCCTCCTCTGTGGCTGAATTAAAGTAGTTAGTCTAACCACAGCTGGCTAACTCCTATGCCTAACAGTGTATGAGGCTGAGGCGAGTAATGCCTGTGCACTGGGGGAAAAAATGGTAAAAGCTGCAGAAATAGTGCACAGAACCCTCATGGGAAGCCACACGCCCAGCTTTGTAGTGAAGATTGGAAGTGCCTGCTCCTCACTGACACATTTATGTAACTGTGGTATGCAAGGGAAACAAACGCATTTCTTTATCTACCTGTCGTGGGCAAGGAAAAACTATTTATTTTCTTTCCAGGAACCAAGTCAAAAAAACACGTACTTCACTGTCTCTCAGCAGATCTCTCGCAAACCTATTTCTAAATCTTTTTAGAGGCATGTGCAACCCCTCCTCCTCTGCATAATAATACAACTTTCAACTCACCATAAGCAATGCAATCATAAATCTCCATATGTTAGATTTTTGTTTATTAGATGATCTTCCATCAACAGGTTTACCTTAAAAAAATCTTGTGTCTGAATCATCATTATGACATTTAGGAGTTATCATGGAGCTGTGTTTAACCTGAACTGTCCCTTTGAGGCCATTTTTCAGGTACCGACTACAGGGAAATGATCTAAACAGGCACTTCCTGAGATCAACTTGAGGCCGATTTCTCAGGGACATTTCTGTAGATTGGTAGCTACTTATAAATCATTGGTTACTGCACTTAGGGAGAGGTCAGGTTATCTAGGTCAGAGAAATCAGCGGGAAATTACTGTCTTTTTTCATAAAATTTTGACTTCATACTTTAGATTTTTACACCTTGTTACAGATGCAAAAGCAATCTTAAAAATAGGAGAAAAGAAACATTTCATTTTAGCAATGAAACATCACAGCTGTACTCCAGATTATGCATAAGCAATGCCACAGGAGATCCATTCGTTAAAATAAAAGCAAGGTGGATGCGGGTTGGTTTGAGAAAAATTACACAAACAAATTCAGTAATAGTAATCTATAAACATGCCTCCTCGCTCAAAATAACAGAGGCAAAATAAATACACACACAAGGATTAAATTTGTATTGCTGATAAACCGATGGAGGAGTTCCAGAAATTTGTTCAGCCATAAACATTTGATAGGAGTGACACCAGCATGGATGCGTTAGCCCACATGGCTACTCATCCTATTTTGCACCTACCTTTACCACTGACCATTTAATCCAATTAGCCTGGGATATAGCCAAATTGTAACTTCAAGATCGCTGACACTTTCATTCTCAAGAGTTCACTACCAAAGTATTCTAAATTGCTAGTCTGGTTTGATTAGACATATCATATCATTTGGAATTCAGTTTTGGAAGTTTGATGTTCTTGCAAATATTTTCACACAGCACAAGGTCGACGTTGGAAACAGCTCCAATGCATCCACTTCGAAAGAATGACTAGAAGAGTTCAGACCTGCTTTGTCTTGAATGTGCCAACAAGAGATCACTCATCACTTGCTAATCATGGTTGTGTTTATTAGACCCATGGTAAATCTGTAGCTTGTCCCTTGACATCCCACTACAATTTCTCTAAAACACAATGCTCCCAGGAAAGACTGGTTCAAAGTTGCAAAGACATCTAACTTTGTTACACTTATCTCCAGATATTAAAAAAATCCATGCATTGGAGTGGAGTCTGATCCCAATCCAATTCAATGGACCTCGATGGAAAGTTAGAAAAACAAAGAAGAAAATTTTCACCACTGGGTTAAAAAAAAGTCAAATACATCTGGGTGTATTTAATTTCAGCCCATGATTTGTGTGCTCAAAATCGTGAGCATGAACCACACTGTATCTTGTAAAACAGAAAACAAAAGGCACAAGAACAACAAAGCAACACATAAAAGGAGATAAGGACTTCACATACAAGGACAAACGATAATGTCAGAACACAAAGCCAATGTAAGAACATATGGTAAAACAAGGATATCAAGAGTATTATAAACCGAAAACAAAGGAGAAAAAACATGGAGAATTTTTAAAAAGATGTTTAACAGAATCAGATTAGCTCCGAGGCATGGAAATTTAAAGTGCTTTGTAAAATAAAATAAAACAGCCGGCAAGTGATCACAGCAGCCAAATGTCAGGATGACACCGCACTTGGATTTCCAGTTACTGGTGAATATGGTGTTTCGTTTTGTACAATGCAGATTTCTGAAAAATATTTTGCCAAATCGTAAATGAAACCGGACCTATGAAGTGAAAGATGCAAGAAACTTAAGAGACCATTCCTTACAGAAAACAACATTTATAAACAATGCAAGAATTATAAACAATGCAAGAAACAGACTAACAGTACAAAATATCAGTGGACTTCACCATGGAACAGTGGGACAATGGTTAACCCCAAGGGTCTTTGCACAGCAAGATACAGATCATACATTTTTGATTGCAATATGTTTTAGTATACACTTATGTAAACATAACATACGAGATCATACATAATGAGAATATAAGGAAGCACTGCGCAAAAAATCTGAACATTTGTTAATTTTAGACCCCAGTCCTATTTCTGCACTCACTGTCTATAGCCTGCTTATATGCTACTTTTATTATCTACACCTTTCATCATCTTAAAGACTGGACTATGCGTCTCTATATCTTCCTCTCCCCCTTCTATTCTCAAAAGAAAAAAGAACCCACAAGGATTTAATTTATAATCACATATAGGGTAATTAAAGTTTTATAGGAGCAGCAGTATTCAGCCCATCAAACCGGCTCCACCATTTTGTTAGCCATGGCAGCTCCATTTCTTAAATTCTAATTTCATACCTTCAAGTGTGAGCCTTGGCTCAGTGATAGGACTCTCACTTCAGAGTCCAAAGGTTGAGTGTTCAGGCCCACTCCAAAGACCCGAGCACATCAGTGCAGTACTAAGTACATGGTCTTGCACCTAGATCCCCAAAAATGTCTTGGTTCTTCTACACCCTTTATTTTAAACGGCAACCAAATTGTTACTTGAATTGTGGAATAGTTCCAGTGAAATCACAGTGCAGTCTGATCTCAATTGTACCTTGGAAATTATATAAGGTGTGCCGTGAACAATATTTCATTGCTTCACATAGCCCTTCATTACTCTCCCATTAACTCATTTTTATTAGCACACCATTGCTGGTCTTCTACTTATTCTTAGTGCTCTTATTTATTTCTATTACTGTAAATTTGAGAAGTGAACAGAAAAAGGCCATTTGACCCAACAATCGAACAGGAAAAGGCCAGTTGATCTATTAAACCTATCCCTTTTTCATTGATTCAATGCCATCTACCCACCCTCTCACCATATCCACCAAACTCTCCCTCTCCAGAAAAATATCTAATTCCCTCTTAAAACTCCTTATACTATCCACTTAAAATGTTGTACGTGCTTTCTCCAGTTCTCCTCAGGAACTTTATTTTTCTTTGGCCATCTAAAAATGTAAACAATTTTGTCATTTCTGCAAGGAAGCATCAGCACGAGGGTGACAGAAGCCCGACCAGCAGCAGCACACAAACTCTCTGCTAGGAACAAACACAGCATTGGAGAGAAAGATAAGAGGGAAGAATCACTAAACAGACACATACCCAAGTGAAGAAAGTGTTACTGGATGAGTATACAAAAGGCGCTCTATAAATACAAGTTGTTATATGCACATTATGAAATGCTTGACACACCTCTCATACTTTGTTACATTAATTGATTCACACATCAAAGTAAAGATGGTCTGGTTGGCTACACTGAAGAGAGTGTGTAAACTTCAAAACTGTTGGACTATTAATTACATGAGTTGCAATGTTAGTGTTTGCAAAATGTACCTGTAATATGGTCTGCTGAATTGTTAAGCATTCAACTGATTAATAATGAATAATGAATATTTCCTATAATGTATAGAAACTCTAAGTAGGTCCAGAGAGGAAATACAAGGTGTTATGAATCTGACAGAAGATGAGAAATGACTATTAGACTATATATAAAAACTATTTAAATCCTTGTATGTAAAGTTATTTACTGTTACTGCCACAAAAATATACTTTTGTACATTAGTGGTTCACAGGCTAAAGAACACAGGGCTGTAAAGCTATGCACAAACGGAATTGTTTAACCCTTAAAGTACTGCACACTCACCCAAGGTTTGCTTGTTCAAGCATTGATAAGCTGCCAAGTTTTAACTACTTTTTTTTGCATGGTTACATCCTTCAGGTCTAGGCTTTTTATTAGCTGGCAAACCACTTTAAAATTGATTTTCCGCCAATGAAACCTCTTATTAAAAAAAAAGTTGCTCCCACCTCCAAAAGTGACAGAGGCAAACAATCTAAATGTATGTAAATTATTTTAAAGTTAAAAGTAAAAAGGAGTTTGAAGAAGTAGAAAGCATTACAGTTTTTAGTAGAAAACAGGGAGAGAATGGAAGAAATAAGATCGTTTTGCAAATTACATTGTTTTTGGTGTTTCATTTAATAATTTAGTGTTATTACAGTAATGCTATTCCTGATGTTTGTAGTTTTAATACTGTAATATGTTTATTTCAGCAGTAAGCCGAGAACTTACATAACCAATCGACAGATAGTTTTTCTGAATGTACCAGTAAACCTAGGGTAATAGTTGCATTAAAATGTATATTACTGTAAAAGCCACTAAACTGCAGCACTATGAAATATCGCAACTTGAAAGCATCTATATACTGTTATAATTTCAAGGATCAGCAGCATTGCTTTTGGATTATGAGCATGAAAAGTTGTCACAGAATTATGCAGCACAGAAAGAGGCCCTTTGGCCCATCGTGTCCGCGCCGGCCATCAAGCCTATTCTAATCCCATTTTCCAGCACTTGGTCCATAGCCTTGTATGCTATAGCATTTCAAGTGCTCATCTAAATGCTTCTTGAATGTTGAGGGTTCCTGCCTCTACCACCCTTTCAGGCAGTGAGTTCCAGATTCCAACCACCCTCTGGGTGAAAAAGTTTTTCCTCAAATCCCCTCTAAACCTCCTGCCCTTACCTTGAAACTATGCCCCCTGGTTATTGACCCCTCGAAGAGGAAAAGTTCCTTTCTATCTACGCCCCTCATAATTTTGTACACGTCAATCAGGTCCCCCCTCAGCCTTCTCTGCTCTAAGGAAAACAACCCCAGCCTGTCCAGTCTCTCTTCATAGCTGAAGCGCTCCAGCCCAGGTAACATCCTGGTGAATCTCCTCTGCACCCTCTCCAATGCAATCACATCCTTCCTATAGTGTGGCGACCAGAACTGCACACAGTATTCCAGCTGTGGCCTAACTAGCATTTTGTACAGCTCCATCATAACCTCCCTGCTCTTATATTCTATGCCTCGGCTAATGAAGGCAAGTATCCCATATACCTTTTTAACCACCTTATCTACCTGTCCTGCTGCCTTCAGGGATCTATGTACATGCACACCAAGGTCCCTCTGATCCTCTGTCATTCCTAGGGTCCTACCATTCATTGTGTATTCCCTTGCCTTGTTAGTCCTCCCAAAATGCATCACCTCACTTTTCAGGGTTAAATTCCATTTGCCACTGTTCTGCCCATCTAACCAACCCGTCTATATCGTCCTGTAGCCTGAGGCTTCCCTCCTCGCTATTTACCACTCCACCAATTTTCGTGTCATCTGCGAACTTAATGATCATACCTCCTACATTCATATCTAAATCATTAATATACACTACAAACAGCAAAGGACCCAGCACCGATCCCTGCGGTACACCACTGGACACAGGCTTCCAGTCACAAAAACAACCTTCGACCATCACCCTCTGCCTCCTGCCACTAAGCCAATTTTGGATCCAATGTGCCAAATTGCCCTGGATCCCATGGGCTCTTACCTTCTTGACCAGTCTCCCATGTGGGACTTTGTCAAAAGCCTTACTGAAGTCCATGTAGACTACATCAACTGCACTACCCTCATCCACACACCTAGTCACCCCCTCGAAAAATTCAATCAAATTGGTTAGACATGATCTCCCCCTGACAAAGCCATGCTGACTATCCTTGATTAAACAAGGGCATATAAGGTAGCGAAATCTAGTGGGAGGACAGAGGATTGGGAAAACTTTAAAAGGCAGCAAAAAATAACAAAAAGATTGATTAAGAAAGGGAAGATAGATTATGAAAGTAAATTAGCAAAAAATATAAAAACAGATAGTAAGAGTTTTTATAGTTATATAAAAAGAAAAAGGGTGGCTAAAGTAAATGTTGGTCCCTTAGAGGATGAGACCGGGAAATTAATGGTGGGAAATATGGAGATGGCAAAAACACTGAATGAATATTTTGTATCAGTCTTTACAGTAGAGGACACTAAGAATATCCCAACACTGGACAAACAGGGGGCTATAGGGGGAGAGGAGCTAAACATGATCAAAATCACTAAGGAAGTGATACTCGGTAAAATAATGGGACTCAAGGCGGATAAATCACCTGGACCTGATGGCTTACATCCTAGAGTCTTGAAGGAAGTGGCGGTAGGGATTGTAGATGCATTGGTAATAATTTTTCAAAACTCCCTGGATTCCGCTAAGGTCCCGGCAGACTGGAAAACTGCTAATGTAACACCCTTATTTAAAAAGGGCAGTAGACAGAAGGCTGGTAACTATAGACCGGTTAGCCTAACATCTGTGGTAGGTAAAATTTTGGAGTCCATTATTAAGGAAACAGTAACAGGACATTTGGATAATCATAATTTAATAGGACAAAGTCAGCATGGTTTTACGAAGGGGAAGTCATGTTTGACAAATTTGCTGGAGTTCTTTGAGGAAGTAACATATAGAGTGGATAAAGGGGAACCAGTGGACGTAGTGTATTTAGACTTCCAAAAGGCATTTGACAAGGTGCCACACAAAAGATTATTGCTTAAGGTAAAAAATCACGGGATTGGGGGTAATATTCTGGCATGGATAGAGGATTGGCTATCTAACAGAAAGCAAAGAGTTGGGATAAATGGTTCATTCTCAGACTGGCAATCAGTAACTAGTGGTGTTCCACAGGGGTCAGTGCTGGGTCCCCAACTCTTCACAATCTATATTAACGATTTGGAGGAAGGGACCAAGTGTAACATATCAAAATTTGCAGATGATACAAAGATGGGAGGGAAAGTAGTGAGTGAGGAGGACATAAAAAACCTGCAAGGGGACATAGACAGGCTAAGTAAGTGGGCAGAGATTTGGCAGATGGAATACAACACTGGAAAGTGTGAGGTGATGCACTTTGGCAGGAAAAATCCTAGAGCAATTTATTATCTTAATGGCAAGAAACTGGAGAGTACTGAAGTGCAAAGGGATCTGGGGGTCCTGGTGCACGAAACTCAAAAGGTTAGTATGCAGGTGCAGCAAGTGATTAAGAAGGCAAATGGAATGTTGGCTTTCATTGCTAGGGGGATAGAATATAAAAATAGGGAGGTATTGCTTCAGTTGTACAAGGTATTGGTGAGACCGCACCTGGAATACTGCATACAGTTTTGGTGTCCTTACTTAAGGAAAGACATCCTTGCTCTCGAGGCAGTGCAAAAAAGGTTCACTCGGTTAATCCCGGGGATGAGGGGGTGGTCATATGAGGAGAGGTTGGGTAGATTGGGACTCTACTCATTGGAGTTCAGAAGAATGAGAGGCGATCTTATTGAAACATATAAGATTGTGAAGGGGTTGGATCGGGTGGATGCGGGGAGGATGTTCCCGATGACGGGTGAGACGAGAACTAGGGGACATAGTCTTAGAATAAGGGGCTGCTCTTTCAAAACTGAGATGAGGAGGAACTACTTCACTCAGAGGGTGGTAGGTCCATGGAATATGCTGCCACAAAAAGCTGTAGAAGCTACAACATTAATTAAATTTAAAACAGAAATAGACAGTTTCCTAGAAGTAAAGGGCATTAAGGGTTACGGGGAGCGGGCAGGAATTTGGACATGAGTCTAGGTTCGGATCGGTCATGGCCCTGTGGGTAGTGGAGCGGGCCCAGGGACTGTGTAGCCTGATTCTGCTCCTATTTCGTGTGTGCAATTCTGTTAGATGCAGGAGATGGTTCTGTGATAGATAGTAGATTGCCGGTTAGGATCAGATCAGCCATGATCTTATTGAATGGCGGAGCAGGCTCGAGGGGCCGATTGGCCTACTCCTGCTCCTATTTCTTATGTTCTTATGTTCTTAATCCTTGCCTCTCCAAGTGGAGACTAATTCTGTCCCTCAGAATTTTTTCCAATAATTTCCCTACCACTGATGCTAGGCTCACTGGCCTGTAATTCCCTGGTTTATCCCTACTACCCTTCTTGAATAATGGTACTACGTTAGCTGTTCTCCAGTCCTCTGGCACCTCCCCTGTGGTCATGATGCGGAGATGCCGGTGTTGGACTGGGGTGGACAAAATTGAGAGGTCACACAACACCAGGTTATAGTCCAACAGTTTTATTTGAAATCACAAGCTTTCGGAGCTATCGATTTGCTCCTTCCTCAGGTGAAGACTTCACCTGAGGAAGGAGCAAATCGATAGCTCCGAAAGCTTGTGATTTCAAATAAAACTGTTGGACTATAACCTGGTGTTGTGCGACCTCTCAATTTTGACCTCCCCTGTGGCCAGAGAGGTTCTGAAAATTTGTGTCAGAGCCCCTGCAATCTCCTCCCTTGCCTCACACAGCAGCCTGGGATACATCTCGCACGCCTTTGCTCCTGTTTAACTGAAGTTTGAAGCAGTGATAGATGTAAAAACAATATGAAAAAGGTGGTGTTTAAACTTTGTTGAAATTTACTGTATCTTGTTTTAAGTTCACATAAACCCCTTTACAATCCAGCTGTCAAAGTAAAGAAATTGACACAGAACGAGGGAGTATTCATAAAGTGAGATCATCCAAATGTGGTTTTACTAACTATGGGTACAGTAGTGCAGTGGTTGTTACTGGACTAGTAATCCAAAGCTCTGGACAAATAATTCAGAGAATGCAAGTTCAAATACCACCCTGGCAGTGTAAAAATTTGAATTTTTTTTAAAAATCTAAGCATTATTGGTTGCAATCATCAGATCCTGTTACGTCATAAGAACACAAGGAACTCATCTCTCTGCAACTCTAACTCTCCCACCTTAGCTCCAACTACATTTTGAATATTCCTAATGTTTTTCTCTCTACCTGTTTGGCGTATTATTCCAAACATTTATAAATGTTCAAGTGCTCTGACGAGTTACAATTCCTACAGGTACCAGAAAACAGGCTATGTTTACAATTGTTCCTGAATATTTACCAAATATATCCTTCCAAAAAAATGTATTTACCTTATGTTATATCTCTTACAATTTGTTTTCCAATTTTCATCTCAATTTCCACTTTAAGTCATTCAGTTCCTCCTCACTCACATACTTTGAATAGTAAATAACTTCTCATCAAGTATCCTTCATAAAGCAGCCAAAAGTAACTTTTGTTGTTTAAAAACTATTAGGTTCTACGTTACAGAAAAAAGCTATTTTTGAATCATGCTGATCTGGAAATATTTTGCAAAGTTGTGGTTCTTTAAAATTAGCTACATCATACACAACCAATGAAAAAAGGTGATTGGACATAGCACCATTTTTGAAAAATCCATGGGATGAATAATGAATAGATGCTTAAATGTATTTATTATATGTAAATACAGACACACAGTAAAGGGAACTTCTGGTAGAAAAACTGCAGTGTAAAAAGTAGTGAAGTACCAACCAACCCATTTTTTTCCAATTGCAAGAGACTGCATCCGTACTTTTGCAAGGAATGCTGGTCTTGTATGAATTGACATTACAAGAGTCAATATTAGGAGCAACCAGAAGCAAATAAACGCTCAGCGTGATAGCACGTTCTCATTGGTTACCAGACTGCCTTTACAAAACAAAAATCTTTAACTTGTATTTCCGTTTTAAATTTGAAATAAGTACGAGAATTTAATTTATGTACACAACTTACAGTAAACAATTGCTCTAGTTTGTAACAAACATAAGTAAAACTAGCAAACTAGCTTAATAACCACCTTGTGAAGCATGTGGCCTATTGCTGGTGAAAAGGCTCATATAACAAGGTGTAATTAACTAAATGTTAAAAGCATGAACACGAAGCATTTTACTAAAATCTGATTGATACCAGCATCTGGTGGATGGTCACCTCTAACCTGCCAACAAAATAGCTGATGTGGTTTGGAGCTCTTGCACACTTATTACAAAGATGCCCTTCACAGCAGGGACACCAAGGGTAGACTCTCACCTGGGAGAGAATGAATGAACCCCCCACAAAAGTGAGATAGACTGTAAACTAATTTAGATAAAGTTTAGTTACCATCATTTGTCCCACTAAATACTCTTCACCTTTTTTTTTGTTAGAGATCATGCATGATGACACACTTTGGTGAACAAAAGCATGGGGTCTGCAGGAATGTCCTGACAGGTTATACTATTTAACTGAAATCTAGGTGGTAATTCAGTACAAAAGATGTGATTGCACCAGAGTGGAGACAAAGGAGAGTTACGAGAATGTTGCCAGGACTGGAGAATTTTAGCTATGAGGAAAGAGTGGATAGGCTGGGGTTGTTTAGTTTGCAACAGAAGAGGCGGAGGGGAGACTTGATTGAGGTGTATAAAATTATGAGGGGCCTAGAGAGGTCAATGACTAGAGGGCATAGATTTAAAGTAATTGTTAGAAGGGTTAGAGGGGAGTTGGAGAACTTTTTTTTCACCCAGCGGGTGGTGGGGGTCTGGAACTCACTGCCTGAAAGGGTAGTAGAGGCAGAAACCCTCATGTGCTGTAACCTGCAAGGTTAAAGACCAAGAGCTGGAAAGTGGGATTAGGCTGGATCGCTCTTTTTCGGCCGGCACAGACACAATAGGCCGAATGGCCTCCTTCTGTGCCGTAAATTTCAATGATTCTAACCGGGATTAGTGACCCTGCTGGCCAGCCTGCGGGACCAGGACCCTCACCAGACTGGAGACTGCTCGTGATGGGGAGGTTCACAGATGAAATAACAGTGACAATTACACAGAAGCTAAAAGCTGAACTGATGCCTTTATTGTCGAATAGTTCCAAGCCGGTAAAACACTGCCACGGGTGATATCTCAAACGTACCCGCTTGTGCTGGGCATCTATCCTGTGTTGACCTCCTCCCAGCATCGCCCTTTGAGACTTTTTCTCGATTCTCTCCTGCACGGTCAAGTTGCTGATTGAATAGCATTGCCTCGGCTGCTCGGTAGCTCTGATCGCCGCAGAAACAGGTGAAACGTATTTACTGAGCCGCATCCCGCCTGTCAGCAGCCGGGAACAACATAACACTGCCAACCCCGCCGCCATGATCTTGAATGGGTGTTAGGCTCCCGGCTGACCAAACTCACCCGAGATCAGCGGCGCGTCAGTTGATTGGCATCCCGGGCAACCAATCGTTTTCTTAGCCGCAACGCTGGCGACGACCTCAGCCAATGAAATCGAAGGCGGCGGGCTCAATGACAGCAGGCTAGGTTGCGGGCGTGTTAAATCGAACATGCGCAATGCGGTTTTTAAAAAATTGAACGCAGCTTGCCTTCTGGGAGTTGTGGTTCTCCGGGAAGCATTAAAAGGAACGGGAGCGCCGTCATCCCCCCCAGTGAAAACTACAGATCCCAGCACGCCTGGCCAGCGAGCCCAGCCCGTCCACGAAGGACCTCGGCGGGTGCCTTTATTATTGGCTGAGCGGGCTGTGCGCCATCCAAGCAGCCCCCATATAAAAGGGGACTCACTCGCCCTCGCGTACAGAAAATCCAAAAAAAAAGTATTGGGAGCGCAGATAACGGGAGAAGGTTTCAAAACACACCTTTATCGAGACCCAAGCAGGCAAATAAAACTTAAACCGAAGACAATTATTTCGTACCTCAATCTGCATTAAAAAGGATATAATTAATATCAGGAACTTCCCCCCCACCCCCCAAAAAATGAACGCGATCAGGCATTTGGAAAGGCGCTTCGTCTTACCTTCTTTTTTCTTCCAGTCACGTGACTGGCGCTCGAGCTCTTTCCGTTTTTTCCTCTTTAAACGAACGTTTCCACCATTTAAAAAAAACCTCGCGCCCCCCGCCGCCTCTCGCGCTTCCTCCCCAAGCTGGGCAGAATTTAAACAGGGGGCGGGATATAACCGTCAGCGGGGCAGCCTGCGGGAGAAGGAGGAAGGAGCGAAGCCGGCCAGCCAGCCGCGGGATGAGCATGATGGTGTCGATGTCGGGGCGGGTTGCGAGGGGTTGAGCTCTGTCGTTCGCACGCTCTCTTTTTTTTTCCCCCCTCCCCTTCCTTTCGCTTTTCTTTGCCCTCCCTCGGAAAGCGGAGGCTCTCGGTGCCGCCGGGGACTCTCAGAGGAGGAGAGTGAGGGGGGTGGTGTTGGTTTGTCGAGGGACTGCGGGAGGGAGACGGGGCTGGGGGGGGTTGAGTTCTGGCGAATGGCGAGAGGTGCGCGGCCCAGGCTCCCCGTGCTCGAGTTCAGCGGTAGGTGCCGATCGCCAGGGGGACGCGGAGCCCGCAGCCAGCGCGGCTCGGATGGGGACGCCGCCCGCGGGTAGTCGGCTCGACGCCACCACCGCCGCCGCCTCTGTTGTTGTTATGGCTCTGGGAGAGGAACCGCGCCGCCGGAGACTACAACACGCCGAGCAGGGAAACAGCAGCGGCCCCGCCGCTGACACCTCGCTCTATTAAATGGACGTTGGCAACGCCGCCGCAACTGGGCGTCGGAGAAAGAGGAATCGGAAATCTTCTCGTCGGCGGCAGCAGCAGCTTCGACAGAACGGCCTGGCCCGCTCCGCCGCCGCCGCCATGAATCCGGTCAACGCCACCAGCCTGTACGTGTCGACCTGCCGCTACATCATGCAGTGCGAGCCGCAGGAGCCCGGCTCCTTCTCCGAGCTCTACAAACTGCTGCCCTACCTGCGCCAGTCCCTCTCCTGCTGTGTCTGCGGTGAGTGTTTGTTAGAAGTACCTGGAAAAATATGAATGCAAAAGGCACACGCTGTCTTTGTTTTTTATTTTGCAAAAGGATGGTTCGGGGGTGGGGGTGGTTGGAGATCTGTGCAGTTATATAACGAGCAATGTGCTCCTTCCTCTCTGTTATATTTTTAAGCCTGATTTTTTTTCCTCTCTATCTCCATGTGTATTCTGTATGGAGGGTTTGTGCATTGCACCAGAGGCCTGTTCTGCTCACCACCATAACTGCATCTGTTTTTTTTTCTCCAAAGCTTTTCGTTGCAAACTGTGCAAGTTCAGTTGTAAATTTGTGTGTGTTTTTTGTTTTACCTTTTTCTCCTCGAGTGCAAGTGGCGTAGTTCCCCACCACCTCCTCCTCCTCCTCCTCCTCCGCTTGTGTTGAGATGTATCCTTTGCATTGCACCAAGAGGCCTGCACCGTTTACAGTGCTAGCAGAGCAAAACTGCAATCTGCGTTTCTTATCGCAGAAACCTGACTGAGTTTTAAATTTTAAGCACAGCAGTTAGAACAAGATTGCTGTGTAATTGCATACTGATGTTTAGGAATATTTTTTTCCATACCTAGCTGGGTAGGATTTATCTAGCATTGCAGCAGAGGCCTGCACTGTTTAGTGTTGTCCCGTCCATGCGTTTTTATCTTGGCCAAAGACTCTGGGTTTTTTTTTCGCGATTAGTTGAATACAGTATTCTAAGTGATCTTGGTATAGCGGGTCGTTTTATCAGAATAACAAGAGGACTGCAAATTGCACGTTTGTGCAATGTGTTTTCCTTGTTTGCATTGCAGCAGAAGCCTGTAGTGTTGTCAAAGCTGTGGAGCTCCGTTGAATTTAGTGTTTTCACCCATAACTCGACCGTATTAAAATGCCTTTAAAACTGGAGAGGTTAGAAGGCTTCAGTACGGCTTAAACACTTACTGTACTGATTCACTGTTTTTCGTTGCAACAGGTCTGTGCTTTTTATAATATCGATCACAAACACAATTTGTAATTTTCCTACAAGCCTGTAAGTACAAAGATGACATTATTTGAATGTCCTGTATTCACTCGATTCATTTGTACCGGTTCTTTGTGCATTTCTCTGTTGTAATCCGAGATCTCAAGAAATAAGCTTGCAGGCTTGTAATTTGCATTTCTCTGACTTGAAAACAAAAGTTACCACGTGTTTGGGGAGATCGATGGTTTCCTTACCATGTAATAGTACGTGTTTCTAGATAGATGATTTCAATTCATCTATGATTCACTTCGTTTTTAATGTGGAGCAACATTATTAAATGAGATGAGTCTGTGAGTAGTGACAGAAAATGTTTCTTTTAAAAATTGTTCCCCTTTTTTCTTTGCAATTGACCAGCTATTGTTTTGTATAAATGTGAATGGGAAGTCTGGTAGTTTGAAATCCCCGCTCCGTTGCGTTGGCGAGTATAATAAACCCCTTTTTATAATCTGGTTACAAATTGGGGAATCTTTTAAAGTCATTCGCTGCCAGTTACCAATTGTGGATATATCTTTGTTGATCTTGTTTTATTAAAAGTTGCAATTTTGCATTAGTTGGCCCAAGAGGAATAGGCCCACTATACCAGGACGCTTTTGTATTCTGCCCAAAAGTAAACACGCGCACGTGTTTGCTCTGAGGCTTCGATCTGGAGACGCAGCAAGTTCACCCAATGAGCAACTCGGCTCCTATAGGAATCCATTACTTTGTTAACCCTCCCCTTTAGATCTTTAAACTTTTCATATATTCGGTTTAATTCCGAAAATTACATCAAAACCTCGCTCATACGTAGTTATATTTTATAAAGTTTGGACGACTTTGCGTGGAATGGTTAATCTGACGGTTTTTAAGGAACTTAATTATGGTTTGATAAATGTCACACTCATAATTGTGTCCCAGCCTCCATAAGACGGTACATTTACTGATCTTTTGAAGTGGTTGAGGTGTAGGAAAATTGTCTGTGTATATTGACGAAAGTTTCTATTCATTTTCCTGCATTCTTTCAGGGTATCCTTTTTGTATTGGCGAGGAAAATTCTCCCTTTTTTATTATGCAGTTTGATTTTTAAGTCATGTTTAAATTTGGATTGTTTTTCCAAATATTTTTATATTTGGGCCTCCCAGTAACCTTTCACCTGTTCTTCACCTCCTGTGACTTTTTAGATCAGCCAAGGATGACAGGCCTTCTGCTTTAAAACATTTTTGTTCTTGTAGGGAATCCTCTACTTGGCATTCTACTGTTAGCACAACAAAAGTTGCGATTGGTTGTGTGGGAATCGTAGGTATACACCTGAACCCTGACAGTCAGTGGCTCTTTGTTGAATTGCTAACTTGCTGCACTGCCTAATGTTTGCAGATTTCTTATTGTACTAATTGGGTCTTATCTAGGCACTTTTAATGCACAAAATTATTTCTTTTTAAGCCGTAGGAAAAAGGTATGTTTAAAAGTGGATTTGAGTAAAAGCCATGCAGAGTAGCAATGCTGTTTTGAAGTTTTCTACATGGGTGATACCTTTAGTGCTTTTTTTTTGTCTTGCATTATGGCTCTTGCAGTTAAATCTAAAGATAATTTCTGTACACGTTCTTGAGGTAAACAGTGCAAGTAGTGTTTAAGGTCACACTTGGGAAAGTTCTATTTTAAATTTTCTTTATATGTAGACTGTTTGCTATGGATCCATTATTCATTAAAATTTCAAATAGTAAAATATCTTTTATCAGCATTTAAGTGTCCATGGTGATAAATACTCCCTAGTGTTTGACATTTGTTTCAGCTAAATATGGAAAGGAGAAAGCATGTTGTTATATAGTTTTGTTGTGGTATCATAACACTCAATTACCATAATAGCAGTTTTGATAAATGGTTACGTTAAAATACAAATGATTGAACAAAGATAAAAGGACATCCAAATCTGTGTTTAAAATAGCTTTTACTAAAGGGGTGGAGATTAAAAATGACATTAAAGAAGAAATACTAGTCCTTTTAATATAGGAAATTGTTTTGGGGCCCCAAGTGTGTTTCCAGTGTTTGCATATTTGTGTGTGAATAGTTTTGTTTATTTTTGGACTGTGGCTTCTGGGATGCAGGCTTGTGGAGCGTAGAGTTTGAATGAAGCCAGTGATTCATGTCCAATTGTCAGTTTTGTTCCCTTTACCCTTGGATCCATCCTAGTGCACAGTTGTCTTGCTAAATCCTCAATGAGATCCCTGGCTATAGCTCTGATCTCTGGGCCTATGCATATAGAGTATCTGAAATAATACTTTGGATAACTGCTTGTGTTGCAGTATATCTGTTTTTTGATTTTGTTTCATTCAGCAACTTGCTACATTCATGAAAGTATTACGAACAGTTTTTTGGGGGGGGGTGGTAAGGTAGTACAAGGTTCAGCTGTTGGGGTTTGCAGAAAAGTTACAGCTCAAGGCCCTGTTTCCAACTCTCCAACCACTTGAGGGGCAGACAATGTTGGATGGGAGAGAGATGCCACTTTACATGGACTTGGGAGGAGAGAGAGAGGGACCCTCTTGCAGTGTTTGGGGGGGTATTTATATTTTCACCTTTACTACTTCCCCCCCCGCCCCCAAACCCCCAAGAGGTGTCATGTCTAAGTGTGAGGTTGGTTTATGCAGCTTGGTACAGGTTTGAGGAAGGGCTTCAGCTCCAAAGTCAAACTGGGAGAGATACCAGACTTCTGAATTGAGCAACATGAGGTGAGCATATTGTGCCCTGAAGGGAGGAAGGAGAGCATGATGAGGTACTTCAGTCCTGCATACTTATGCCCTTTACATTTTATCTGCGCTCAGTGTTAGGGGACAGCACTAGTTTTTTCTTTATATAAAGTGTGGTATATAAAGCGTGGTAAGAAACTTCATCTCCTTGATACAGTATCTTGCTGGAGTTGAAGTGCAGTCAAATATTTTGAGAATTTTATTTTTTTAATTAAAAACTCGGAGAGAATTCCCACCTTTTCTCATTCATACATTGGATAAGTCGTTTTGTAAGAGATGGCTAGTTGGTTGGTGCCTGATATGGTTTATATGTCTGCCTCATTGTTTGGGCGCCGAACTCTGGGCAAAGTGCCAAGAGTCAGGTCATTTAGTATGCATCAGGGAAAATAGCAAGGATAATCTGCAAAATGTGTATGCAATTAGCCCAAATCAGAAATGACAAAGAGAAAATGTATCCAGATTTACTTCCTGCAGTTATGTCAGATTTTCTTTTAAAGCAATCTTATTACACTTCCCAGTATTCTATTCTGTAAAAATTTGCAGGGCTATGGGGAAAGAGCAGAGGAGTGGGGTTAATTGGATAGCTCTACTCGAGCCGACACTGGCACGATGGGCCAAATGGCCGCCTTCTGTGCTGTATCATTCTATGATTTACCCAATAATTTTAGTGCTCTTCTTAAGAATCTTGGGATGTAATAGGCAGTCTTGATATTTCATCTAAATAAATGTGGGTAATTTGGTGATTTCTTTAGTACAATTTAAGATTGGGTACAAATTTGAGATTTTAAAAGTTGAAAACAAAGTAAAACCTTCAATGTTATTGACATGGTACTCACAATTACAGGATAGTGACAGCCATATCAAATGTAAAGTAGAACTCCCTTAACATTAATTTAGTACTGGCGAATAGTTCATTTTAATGTTTTAGGAGTAAATACCTTACATAAGACTTAGCAATCCTGTAAGATTCGCAGTGGACTTCCAGTAGATCAGCTTATTGCAATTTTAATTGGGATCTCTAACACAAATACTTGTTACCATATTAATGAGGCTGTCTTATAAGCCATTGAAGAAAAGTTGTTTTATTTGGTTTTCATATTGAGATTTCCAGATTTCAACTACTCTTTACGTGAACTAGTGCTTCCTGATTTCACTCCCAAATGCCTAGCTCTAATTTTAAGAGTATACCCTCTTGTTCTGGATTCTCCACCAGAGGAAATATATAGGGCCCTGGTGAGACCACACCTGGAGTATTGTGTACAGTTTTGGTCTCCTTACCTAAGGAAAGATATACTTGCCATAGAGGGGGTGCAACAAAGGTTCATCAGACTGGTTCCTGGGATGGGGGGATTGTCCTATGAGGAGAGATTGAGTAGACTAGGCTTATTCTCTAGAGTTTAGAAGAATGAGAGGTGATCTCATTGAAACATACAAAATTCTTACAGGGCTTGACAGGGTAGATGCAGAGAGGATGTTTCCCCTGGCCGGGGAGTCTAGAACCAGGGGTCACAGTCTCAGAATAAGGGGTCGGCCATTTAGGACTGAGATGAGGAGAAATTTCTTCACTCAGAGGGTGGTGAATCTTTGGAATTCTCTACCCCAGAGGGCTGTGGAGGCTCAGTCGTTGAGTATATTCAAGACAGAGATCGATAGATTTTTGGATATTATGGGGATAGTGCAGGAAAGTGGAGATGCGGTAGAAGATCAGCCATGATATTGAATGGCGGAGCAGGCTCGAAGGCCAAATGGCCTACTCCTGCTCCTATTTATGTTATGTTTTTTCTGTATCTACCCTATCGAATCCCTTTTATCATTTTTTAAAGACGATTAGATCACCCCTCAACCTTCTAAGCTCAAGGGAATACAAGCCAAGTTTATGTAACCTGTCCTCTTATGTTAACCCTTTAGCCCTGGTATCATTCTGGTGAATCAGTGTTGTAACCTCTCCAAGGCCAATAAAGCTCTCCTGAGTTTCGGTGCCCAAAACTGAATGCAGTACTCCTTGATTCTTTGTGATTTGCAATTGCTATTTTAGAGTTGGATGGTATTCTGTCAGTGTTCATTCACACCTGAGAATTGAGTTATAGTTTGTAGTTGTTGATTGTAAAAATTATCCATTTAAAAAAAAAAAATGGTGTTGGGTTTAGCTTGTGGTGCACAGCCTACTGCTGAAATGTTAATGTGTTTCTTCGCTTTTTTATTATTACTTGGTTCAGAGGAACCTAGGGAGTTCTGAGGTTACGTTGCCAACTCTTACTCTGTTTTACTCTCTGCCACCTGGTAGTGCAATAGAAAATTGTAGATGAAAGCAATTAAGGTGAGATTATATTGTTATGGTAGTTACAAGCACAGCACTGTTCTGAAGACCTGGTGCAGCCTTTTCACCGTGCAATAGTAGAATGTCTTCAGTCATGATTGAGTTAAGTATATACTGGTATTTCAGACAAAGCCAGCTGTACCAGGATTTGGAAGATGTTGCCTGTTGGTGAGGGGGCAGTGATACAAGAGTTAAAAGATGAGCAATACTCAAGATTTTATTGCTAAGGATACAAAAGACAGGTTGGAAACAATATGGTGCAGTAACAATTTGTTTACTGGCATGTCCCCTACTCTTGTCGGCTTCCATATAAGATTGCTGCTGCAAAACAAAATGTTTTTAACTGTCTGCCTATCTTCTGGTCTAAAATGTGCCCAGCAAAGTGTTGCTATCAATAGCAGAAATGCTTTTCATCAGTTGAGGAAAACATGCCTGTCCCATATCTGTCATTTGCCTTGTTTTAATGAAACAAAAATTCAGTTCAATGTGCAAACACCAAACAATTTCTTTAACAAGAAATGGATTTATCTATACATTACTTCATAAAGTTAACCTGTGATGTCCAGCAACACCAGCTTATTGGGTTAGTTTCAATATGTTAGCTTCCAAATATCTTTTTTAAATTGCAGCAGATACTCCTTATTTTTTAACTTTGTCTGAACCCTTGTACTATGGTCAGACATTGATTAATGTATCCCTGATGTGTTTACTCAAGAGGCTGATGTGGAAGTCCCAGGATGTTTTGGCTTATGCTTACTAGGCAGACAAGCAATAGCTTATTTTTGTCCCTTGTGAGGAACATTACATTTTAAGAACAACATAATTTCAAATTTGATATTTAAATCTTTTCTTGTAAAATAGCTAGTGTACTATTAGTTAACTGTGTTCTTATTGCTGCAGTCAATTTGTGCTTTGCTGGATATCATGTTGCACATCATTACACATGTTTAATAACTGTTTATTTTCTCTCTGTTGTATAAGTCCATATTAGATCAGTTTTGCAAAGCAAGTGTTGAGAACTTAAAGCTGCAATTTAAATGATTTGTAGCATTTTAGAATGGCAGTGAGTAATGGACACGATACTAATCAACCAATTGGTCTCGTTCTCTTGTTTAATTGAATTGTTCATTTAAGCACCCTCATGGAAATTATCTATGACTGGCACTGTTGGGGGCACATCTTTAATATATATGTATACACAGTGCACATTAATTGAATTGCTGCTGTTTTAGGCAGGTGACATTGAAAAGAAATGTACAAGACTATGTTTAACACGGGCAAAGGCGAAGATTAGCTATTCACTTCACTTCAAATTGCTTTATTCTCAAAAGAATTGTTTATGCATTTAAATGGCCCAGCTGTTTTCTCTTCCTCACTCTTTTTCTATGTTGTAACTTATAGAAGTTCTCAGTTGATTGCATAGTTTGTAGGTGAGTATGCAGATGGGGTGCTAATTGAATGTTACTTAGTATTGTGTTGGTCATGTACTAGTATTAATTTCCTCCCCTATGATTAGAAGAATGTTTCTCACATACTTCTCCCCTACAACAGTTTATCTCTCCAGGTCCATAGCTTCAGGTGCAAAATGCCAATTACTTGACATAGCAAACTACAATAAGAGATCTTTATTTATAATCAATGAAGGCAAAACATGAGTGGAATATTAAGTAGGAAGTACCAGTATAGGGCAAGTTTATGAACTCTCGCCACCCGATTAAAGAGGAATCTGATTGGCATTATAATTGTGACTGTAAAAGGCCACTTATAAGACATTTACAGTAGTTCTGGTACAGGAAACCGTTGCCTGAAGAACAACACATGTTCTCCGGTCTGCTCCACCACCCCACAAATCATTAACTAACAAATGGCATACTAGAATCATTAATTTTTGTGAATCTGTTTAACATGCACTGTAGTTACTATAATGCTGGTATTTGAAGGCTGTAATCTATAAATTGGAATAGAGCTGAGAATTACTTAAGTGACAGATTCTTCAAAAAGGTTTGTATAGCTACAGCTACAGAAAGTATCAATTTTGTTTAATGGCAAAATGTAAATTAATATATTTCAGTAATTTTTATCTTTTCTCCTCTTCCCTCACCTTGGGAGAAATTATAGAATGGGCAGAGACATAGTAGTGGGAATTGTTTGAGAAGTAATGGATCAGCAATTTGCTTAAAAAAAAAATTGCGAGATAAATTGTCTTAAATAGATGGGAAACAAAACTTAAGAAAAAGCTTCAAACTTCTACATACAATACATTACTGAAGTTTCAGTAGTCTTAGCAACAGTACATTCCAGATATTAATACTTTTTTTTTCTTTTACAGGAAACCTACTGAAGGATCCAATTGCTCCTACAAACTCCACTTGCCAGCACTATGTCTGCAAAATGTGTAAAGGTAAAAAGATGATGATGAAGCCCTCCTGTAGTTGGTGCAAAGATTATGAACAGTTTGAGGAAAATAAACAGCTGAGCATCCTGGTGTGCTGCTACAAGAAACTATGTGAATATGTAGCTGAATCCCCAATTTCACAGCATCTAGCTACAGTTATGGATGGTGCCCCTGACATCTTAACCCTGCTGCAAGAAGGGCTATCGTTGGACGAAGAGAGGCAAGGGACTTCTGCTTTGGTCGGTGCTTTAAATTTGTCAAGTTCCCCAACTCAGTCAACCTCAGAATGTGCCAGTGACCTGGAAATGGCGGCAACACCACGAATCATTGAAAATATTCAAGACAGGGAGCGAGTTTCAAGTAATACTGAACTGACCTGCTCTAGTTTCAATGGGTTGCCTGGTTGCAATGGACTTCCAGCTGGCGAATTTACTGTAAATATTATTTCTTCGGAAAATTCAGAAAGGCTCGATACATCCTGCACTGGGGAGGACTTCAAAAATAGGGACTTTTCTGACAGTTTGCAGACAGTCAACGAAGTAGTTTCTTGTAGTAATGTCGATGTAGTGGGAGTTGACATTTGCAGTTATGGTGAAGACATAAAGCCTATTGGTTCTTTGTTATTTACTGGTGGACATGTATTTCAAGACTTAGAAACTGTTGCAAATAATCTTGAGGCCTGCAGCAATTATTCACAACCTATTTCTGAGGAAAATGCACCCAATGGACCTCTTATAGATGCCAAACCCATCTCCTTGCCTCCTAAAAGCAGTATTTTTGTTTCTAGCAATGCACCCCCTCACGGTATTCCCTGTGTAGCAGCAACACCTAAAATTGTACGGGGGAATCGGAAGCGATCTCGATCGGAGAGCGACAGTGAAAAAATTCAGCCCCTACCTATTTCCAGCATTATACACGGCCCACCATTAGGGGCTGCTGCTCCTGTTCCTGCCAAACGAGAGACCAAGTTGTCCACGGAAACTGTAGTCACAGTGCCAAATGGGGGCACACTAAAAGTGGGCAAATCCTTGCTTGCGGCCAGTAAAAGTGTTAAAAAGCACGCAGAACATGGAGCAAAGAAATCGCACTCAAAAGTAAAGCAGGGAACAACCAAATCTAAAAATAAAGAGAAAGTTCATAGCAGTACTGTAATGCCTGGTAGCCCATCAAAAATAGCATACAAAAAGCCCCAAGAGAAGAAGGGGTGTAAGTGTGGACGTGCTACACAAAACCCAAGTGTTCTTACATGTCGCGGGCAACGTTGCCCTTGTTACTCAAATCGCAAGGCCTGTTTGGACTGCATTTGCCGTGGTTGCCAGAACTCATACATGGCCAATGGCGAGAAAAAGTTGGAGGCTTTTGCCGTGCCAGAAAAGGCCTTGGAGCAGACCAGGCTTACTGTGGGCATCAGCCTAACCAGCATCAGCAACGCTGTGCGGAATGCAAGCACGAGTGCAAGTGTCATCAATGTGACAACGGGGTCGCCCATACCAACTTTCCTAGCTGCCAGTCCACATGACGACAAAAGCTTGGATGAAACTATTGACTATAGATATGACTGTTAGATTGGAATCGATCTGGTAGACCTTAGACTTGTCCCTGTTCATGGGGATGGCTACAACATTAAGGCAGCTATAGTTCTGTTTTTGGGGAAAAAAACTTAGTTGAACTTGCCGTAGTGCTTTGGGTATAGATCACTTGAAGTAAATGTAAATCATCAGGCCTGGCTCCAAAAAGGAGGAATGGGTTAATTTGTTGAAATAAGATGTAATTAATGAACTGTTACAAGTGGTTTATACTGAATGATCTTTGGCAAGAGAAATTTGACCTCATTGTTGCTGCTTATGCATTGTGCATAATCGCAAACGGTTAAGGTGTAATTTAAAAAAGCAGAAAATGGTGAACTACAGTACGAACAGTTTAAAAATTACATGTAGAATATAATGTCACTTTTTTATATGCAGATTATTTTTGTGTTCTCTAAATCAAAAAAAAACATTGGTTTTGTTTTATTTTGGTAATGTCATTAGATGACCCAAGAATATATTTAAAACAAAATGCCTCATTATTTTCTAATGACTGCATTAGCATGGATCAGTTGCACAAAGCAAAACACTCCCATTACACCTGTGTAGTTGCAGATTCAAGTAGAAATGAGGATGACACTTTAGACGCACATGATATATTTTCTTCCCTCAGGTCTGCTTGCTGTTTCATTAGGAGAACCATCTGGTGCTCAATATGTTATTCTGTCATGAATGGTGGTTGCTGGAAGACCCCACCCCACCCTGCACATGCACTTAGATGCCTACAATTGGAGAGGGTTCTGGAGCCAACGATAGTGTGTACAGATGAAGTTTATTGAGTCGGCTAAGTTGTGCATAAGTGTCTGCTAATCTGGCCAGAAATATTTTGTGCAAGCATTTCTCTTCAATATCTATGGGGATTATTCCATTATGAATTTACAGAGGTGTATAATAATTTGATACTACACTGGATGCACGCTACAGCTCGCCACTGTCTCCAGTGGTGATATGAAAAGCAAAGTGGTGAAGAATTGACATTTATTCACCCGAAATGTGCCTATTATGGCAGTGCCTCTGCATTACTGGCTGTCTGCCATTGGGTAGCATAGCACTTATTGTGTAGTACTATATTTACAAAGTGCACCCGTGCCTTCTAGTGCCAGATAGTTAGTACTGCAGCTGACAGTTAGTTGTCAGCATGTCTGACTAAAATAAATGCTATACGTTTTAGCCACATTGGCAAATTCTGGTTTCACATTGGTACAAACCCAGCTGAGTAACAAAACAACCAGCACCTGTGACTTAATGTGCAATTTGGCCCACTTTTCATATAAAATTGAAAGGAATAAATACCATAACTTTTACTAAGGCACTTCAAAAATGGGGACTAGTGCATGTGCTCTTCTCTTCCCCCCTCACATCCCTTAAAAAAAAAATCCAGTATTTTATCATTAATAATATCTCTTAATCCCGTTACATGTGTCCATGTGGCTGAACTGCTTGTACCACTGTCCACCATTGTAATGATGTATATGAAATTACTCCTCAGCCTCACTTCTGGTTTGGCACATAGCATGCACAACAATGGTTACTCACATAGTGTAAATGTGCAGGAAAACTTTCACATGCAGAAAGAGATCGAATGGCACCTTTTGTTTTTATAGTGTAGCTGGTGTCATTTCCTGTGAATGTGGTCAAGTAGCGTTTTGAAGCCATAGGAATAATGTGATGTTTTGTGTCCAGTCTGTACTTTAATTTTTTGTTTTTTGTTTTTTCCTTTTTTGTTTTGCAAGAAGAATTGAAAACTATTTTTGATAATGAGAGTAAATGGTGGAAAATGCTTCTTCAGTTTTCTTGTCTTTTTTGGCACCTAAGGCACCTACATTTTTTAATTTTTTGACGTCCGTGGTAGATTAATGTCTTAGCAAAGCTATGTTTCTTTGTATTTGTGTAATGTGATTTCTGTATGCTGACCAAAAAATTCCATTAATTGAGTAGGTGGTTGATCCTAACTCTCGCATGAACTCTATGCTTGCTGTTCGAGCATTGAAAACAGAAATACTGGTATATAGCCACAAGAAAGTCCGTGGAACCATTTCATGACATTTCTGCAAAGCTGTGAAGCTGTAATAACACTGTTGTTTTCCTGTTACTCGTGGTAAAAGTTGGTGCAGATTCCTTGAGGAACCTAGAAAAAAAAATTCCTTAATTTTTTTTTAATGCTGGTATACTCACTGCCGCTTTTCCGGAACATGTATGAGAAAGTAATGAATAAATACATTAGTTTTATACTACTCTGGTTTAGCTATATTCAGGGTGCAATGGTTGATTACTGTATTGGCCATAAGATGCAAAATATTTGTATTCTAGTATATCTATCTGGTCAGTTTGGCTCTGATTTCAGCTTTGACGGGATTAAATAGTCACTGGACTTGCAGTCTAGTACCTGCAAGTTTTTATTTTGGATTGGCAGGAAACATAATTGCTGTTGGTCAAAAAGTATGGCAGAACAAAAATGTTTTAAAAATGGGTCATCACCACCAGTGCTCACAACTATTTCTGAAAATGAAATGATTTTTTCTTAATTGTTATCCTAAAATGCTTCTAAATTGAGTCTGATGGCATCAGGAATGCTATGTTGAAGGAGTTAGAGTGCAATGGAGCTGAATTAATATCGGCAGAGATGTAGTCATTAATTGAGGGTGCTTTACTGTCATTTCAATTAGGCTACCTTAATTCAGCTCACTTGTACTGTCAGATTGAGTGGCTCCTCATAAGAGCCTATAGATATCATTAGCCCTTACTGTTGAGACAAAATAAAAAAAGAAAGGACAGTCTGTGGAGCACTAATCTGTTACGTCATGGCAGTGGGGGAGCAGTTGGTTAACAATCTTGACTGCTGCTTAGGGTGGGGGGGGTGCAAGTTAATTGCCAGTTATATCCCTATAGGGAAGGGTGTATCAAAGAGTAGCTCCTCCCACCCTCCAGTACATTGGTGGCTTCCTGTGATTAGTTTACCTGTTTCCCAGCCACAGGTTATACTTGGACATGAGAGGAAATGAGATGTCCTGAAAAAAAATTGAATTAATATTTTCTTTCCTCTTCTGAAGTTGCTGACTTTTTCTGGAATATGATTCTACAAGGGCTGGACCGGTCTGGTATTTCATCCAAGCAGTCATTCTTGACCGTGGGTATTGGCAGTCTATTTGACTGCAGCGGGCATCACGGCTGAATCTAACATGCGTGCTCTCTCTCACTTTCCAGCAGGGGGCCCTGGATAGTGTTAGGGATGGTATTCTCTTTCCTTCCTCCAGCCCAGAGCATTGAGCTTAATTGTGGCTTCCCAACTGCTGCCTCAGCTGAGATCAGCTAACTTGGCACAGACTGAGGATTAAACTTGGGACCTTTTGGTCTAATGCTACACTGAGTGGTCCCTTTGCTTACTAGACCATCGGAGGAGATTAGAGCACCCAAATTCCTGGAAGTCTGCTCCATCAACACATGTGATGGAATGAACCCCCAACCCCAGGCCAGAGATCCCAAGGGCGGAGTCATTTAAATTACTCGGGTGGGTGCATAAAAGACAACTGCCCTGATGTCAGGGCAGCACTCAGCTGTTCTGACAGGTGGACCCTGATGCCCTTCCAGGGCCAAAGATAAGTTGCTGTTAATTTTTTTTTTTCTATGGGTGCAACTTGCAGGCATTTTTAAAGTAATAGATCAACTCTAGGATTGTTACTTTTTCTCAGGAGCTTCTAGGGCCTCAGTGGGAGAGCTGGTGTAAGCCCCCCCTGAGCCTTTTTAAGGGTTGAATTTCCAAGAGAAGCTTGGGAGCTATCAACCCCTCCCTCATACATCCCCTCCCCTCCCAACACACTACCTTGACCGGGGAGGACAAAGACCAGTGCAAACGGACTGGAATCCCAACGTATCTGGGTCCTCTCCTAAATTCCTGCCTCCCCCACCATGGTGAGGGATGTAGAAGTCAAGCTTTCCATTCTCTGCCCCCAGGAATTTTGAGGACTGGATTTTTATCTTAATGTTTCATTTATAACAGTTTATAATTATAAAATGGAAAAATTCATCAAATATATTGTGTTACAGTACTTTACTTTGTTCACTACTGTTTTGTATTACTTTGAATGTTAGTGGAAAACTAAGTACTGAATTGGACCTAAAAGTTTTGTAAGTCTTGGGTGAATTCCACATGTCATTTTGAATCTGAGTTCAGGTTTGATTCAGATGCAACTTGAACTTGGAAAAACTGCAATCTACAAGTTTGAGTGACTGTTCTAATTGCTTACTTTTTAAAGTGAAGTTGTGTTTAAAGTCCTACATTTAATTATAGAACTCATAATATACTTTTTGATTTTAAAGGAACCATATGCTATAAATTATTCCAGACTTCAGAAAGGTAGCTATTGGGATTGTTAAATATAATTAACTGCAGCAGTGTTTAAAGCCCTGAATTTATGCCAGTAGCTGGTTTTTTTTTGTTATATACAGGAGAATCTGCAATGGCATTGTTCATGGATCATCCAGGACATGTCTCTCTCTGTGTTGGTAAATCTGTATGTACATGTTTATAAGGGACTTTGCCATGTGCAAATTGGCTACAGTGTTTACCTAAAAGATCTTTAGTGACTACACTTAGAAAAGTAATTAATTGGCCGTGAAAGAGGAGGTAATTGAGATACTGGATGGGATAAAAATTGATAGAGGTGGTACTAGAAAGGCTGGCTGTACTTAAAGTAGATGAGTCACCAGGACCGGATGGGATGCATCCTAGGATGCTGAAGGAAGTAAAAGTGGAAATTGCGGAGGTACTGGCCACAATCCTCCTTGGATACGGGGGTGGTGCCAGAGGACTGGAGAATTGCAAATGTTACAGCCTTGTTCAAAAAAGGGTGTAAGGATAAACCCAGCAACTACAGGCTAGTCAGTTTAACCTCGGTAGTGGGGAAGCTTTTAGAAATGATAATCGGGGACAAAATTAAGTCACTTGGACAAGTGTGGATCAATTAAGGAAAGCCAGCACGGATTTGTTAAAAGGCAAATCGTGTTTAAATAACTTGACTTGAGTTTTTTGATGAGGTAATAGAGAGGGTTGATGAGGGTGATGTGGTGTACATAGGCTTCCAAAAGGCGTTTGATAAAGTGCCACATAATAGGCTTGCCAGCAAAGTTGAAGCCCATGAATAAAAGGGACAGTGGCAGCATGGATACGAAATTGGCTAAGTGACAGGAAACAGAGAGTGATGGTGAACGGTTGTTTATCAGACTGGAGGAAGGTACACCGTGGTGTTCCCCAGGGGTCGGTACTAGGACCACTGCTTTTCTTGATATATATTAATTACTTGGACTTGGGTGTAAAGGGCACAATTTCAAAATTTGCAGATGACACAAAACTTGGAAGTATAGTGAACAGTGAGGAGGATAGTGATAGACTTCAAGAGGACATAGGCTAGTGGAATGGGCGGACACGATGAAATTTAACGTAGAAAAGTGCGAAGTGATACATTTTGGTAGGAAGAACGGTGAGCGGCAATATAAACTAAAGGGTACAATTCTAAAGGGGGTGCATGAACAGAGAGACCTGGGGGTATATGTGCACAAATCGTTGAAGGTGACAGGGCAAGTTGAGAAAGCAGTTTAAAAAAAAAACATACGGGATCCTGGGCTTCATGAATAGAGGCATAAAGTACAAAAGCAAGGAAGTTATGATGAACCTTTAAGACACTGGTTCAGCCTCAGCTGGAGTATTGTGTCCAATTCTGGGCACTACACTTTAGGAAGAATGTGAAGGCCTTAGAGAGGATGTAGAAAAGATTTAAAAGAATGGTTCCAGGGATGAGGGACTTCAGTTACGTGGAGAGGCTAGGGTTGTTCTCCTTAGAGCAGAGAAGGTTGAGAGATTTGATAGAGGTGCTCAAAATCATGAGGGGTCTAAACAGAGTAGATAGAGAGAAACTGTTCCCATTTGTGGAAGGGTCGAGAACCAGTGGACACAGATTTAAGGTGATTGGCAGAAGAACCAAAGGCGACATGAGGGAAAACTTTTTTACACAGTGAGTGGTTAGGATCTGGAATGCACTGCCTGAAAGAGTGGTGGAGGCATTTTCAATTGTGGCTTTCAAAAGGGAATTGGATAAGTACCTGAAGGAAAAAAAATTGCAGTTCAGGGTGTGGGACTAGCTGAAGTGCTCTTGCAGAGAGCCGGCACGGGCTCGACCGGCCGAATGGCCTATTGTGCTGTAACCATTCTATGATTCTATAAAGTTCTTTAGGACACTCTGAGGATGTGAAAGGTGCCATATAAATGCAAGTTTGTTTTTATGCACTATATTCTGTTTCAACTGTCTCTACCTGTTGGCCTTTCCCTTTGTATTCTTTCTTTCTTCTCTCCTATTTTTGGAAGAAATGCATGAATGGGCCTGACCATCAGCATATGGAAGATATGCATGAATGGGTCTGACCATCAGCATCTATCATGCATGCTTGATCACTCACCTTAACTTCAAAGGCAGGATGGAGCAACACCATTGAGGAGATTTATGGATCTCAGTAAACTTTAAAATCAATGGATAGGGAGCCAATTGATAACTCTGAGCACACAGGCTATAGGTGAGCAGAATAGACTTCTTGTGACGTAATTCTAGATGAATTACGATTTGTCTCGGGTAAAAGCTGGTGATGAGATTGTCACCACCAGGTTCAATTACTCTTTTTTTAAAACCTGGATGAGAATTTCAGTGGCTGTGACAGTGATGTAAGGATGATCGTGATATTGTGGAGATGGAAATAGGTGGTCTTGGTGATGGAATGAATGTGGGGTTTGAAGATAACTTCTGGGTTTTTCACCAATGCTTCACTGTTTAGTAAGCAGCTGGGGAGGGGAATGAAATGGGAGCTAGGGTCTGGGGTTTCTTATGACATCAAACAGGATAGCTTCAGTCTTGCCAAAGGTTGGCCTCTGGAAAGAAACATTTATAAATGTACAATACCATAAATGGCCACATACACCGCCCATCAATGTTTCACATCAGTAGCATGAACTGGAACTTGTCTTCCTCAGTTGTGCTACCTGAGTAGCTGTAAATAGATAGGACCTGGTATCTGGCCCTTGGTGCTGCTTTTAATACTAATGAGAGTGATTCTGATCACTAAACTGCAGATGGGAATTCTCACCAGACCAGGAATTCTCACCTACAGTATGCAGAGGCTGGAATCACTGCCATTCAGGTTAGAAGTGCCTCTGAAGAATGTGTGGCCCAGTCTATTGGCAGCCAAACTTTGGTAGGAGAGGGAAGGTGGTCAGCAGATGGCAATGTAAGGGAGGGAGAGAAGCTGGGAGCAGCACTTTGGGGTGGGAGAGATGCTGAGTTGCTTTAGGGATGAGGAAGGAGAGTGCCAACATTAACTGGGGAAGGAAAAAGTACTAGAAAGAACAGAGGTGAGGGGAAGAGAAGAGTGCCACCTGAGTTGGAGGGGGGAGAAGAATGCCAGGTTCAATTTAGTGGGGAGGGGATGGAGAAGGGTGCCAGCATGGACTGGTAGGGTTGGAGAAGGAGAGTCCCCGTAAAAGGGTAATGTATTGAATGGGGTAGGGTGTCTCTAAATTAGGGTTGAGAAATGGAATGTGGGGGAGTGAATTGCTACTTTTGGGGAAGTAATGGTCTGGTTGGTCATTTGAAAATCCAAATGTTGCTTTATTTTTTTACATTAAATATCTATTGCGAAATACATATGCGCTTAAAATTAACTATTAAAGATTCAAATATTCTGGGGAGTAAGCCCCTTGCATCCAGTGTTCTCCAGAAATGCACCATCAATGTTGTCTTTGATTTTCCCACTTCTTGCTTTCATGTGTTTGATTTTTTTTTCTCAATGCAAGTGAAGGGATGTATACCTACAACTTAACTAGTTACAGACTTTGTAACTTTTCACATGTCATCGGCTTATAAATAGGGTTGTTCCTGAGTTCTCTATTTTCTTTGGACTGTTGGCTTTATTGAAGCTGTTAGTCAGCTTTTGATTTTCTAGATTGACATGTATGTAAGGCAACTGTAAGGATAACTGTTATTTATACAGCTGTATATTCAGCTGGTTGGAAACAATAGCCAGTTTGATTTGAAATTGCAGTCTTTCAAGTGATTTACTTTTCTGTGCATCTCATTTCAGTAAATCAGTATAGTAAAGTTACTTTTTGAAGTATGAGAAAAGTATTACTTTTTTTCCTGCTACAATAAGATAAATGTACATGGAGCGCACAGTTGGTCCAAAACTTTCATATGAAATTGTTCCTATGGGAAAATCCATCATGGGACCTGTCACACTTGTAGGTGGTACTGTGATTCAAGTTTTCACCTTGCCTGTCATGTAAATTCAGCCTGGTATCCCACACAGTTACAACAATTCAAAAGTACTTCATTGGGTATAATGTCTTGATTTTTCCTAGACTGATTTTGTTTTTCTCACGGTTAAGTTATTTAAAACTTTTAATTTACTGCTTTCCCTATGCGCTGTTAAAGGGTAGTAGCACCCCTGATTGAAGCCCTGCTCTGGCTACCGCTCGCTTGCTGTTTCTGACCATAATAGAAGATCGCATCCTGCTGGAATTCTTTCAATTCTTTTATTATGAAATAATATTTGTGTCCGGTCAGACGCACTCTTACAAATGTCATTTGGTTATATTAGATGGCTAATCATTTCTATTTTCCTGTAACATTCTGTGAACTATTACCATACTTTTACTCTGTTAACTTTTAATATTTTACTGAGTCAGATTTGGTAAATCATTTCAATTTTGTATTGTATATAACATCTTTAGTTTTTGAAGTTTGTATTTCAATTTTGCATTTGATATAACATCTTTAATTATTTCTATTATTTTAGAATGTTTCCAATTACAGGTAGCTTGGTGTTTGAGGCAACGTGAGAGCTTCGCAGGCGAATAGTGCCACCTTGATTTTGGACAGGACACAATGCAGTGAACATCAACAGGATATCAGATACATTTGAATGATAGATTCTGTTCTTAGACTCACCTTGGGCAAGACCATTGGAGATTGAGTAATAAATTCAGCAGCAGGAAAATTTCTACTTGGGGGACAGGTGTATACCCAGTGTATCTATGCCTATGGTGCTGCTGATTCCTGTTGCTTAAATGCCCTGGGAGGTAGAACTACATTGTAACTAAGCAGAAAAAAAATCAGTATTTTAACACAAGTTAAAAGCTTTAGTTTAAAAATAAATCAGGAACTTCAACAATGGAATACATTTCAACAACAGGTTGACTCCCAACCACTTAGTGGTCGATCTGGTACCACCTTATTTTTGTTGATTATTTGCCATTCCAGTTTGCAAATACTACTACTTTTTGCTTCGGGGCTTTCACCTGAGTGCCAACAAGTATCAGATTCTACTGCAGATTTTAGGAACAGGAGTAGGCCATTTAGCCCTCAAGCCTGTTCCGCTATTCAATGAGATCCTGGCTGATCTGCGACCTAACTCCATATATCTGCCTTTGCCCCACATCCCTTAATACTTTTGGTTAACAAAAATCTTAGCAATCTTAGATTAAAAATTGATCTAGCATCAATTGCTGTTTGCGGGAAAAGAGTTCCAAACTTCTACCACACTTTGTGTCTAGAAGTGTTTCCTAATTTCACTCCTGAAAGATTTAGCTCTGATTTTTAAACTGCCCCTAGTCCTAGAATCCCCAACCAGCAGAAATAGTTTCTCTCTTTTCTACCCTATTTGTTCCCCTTAATATCTTAACTTCGATCAAATCACCCCTTAACCTGCTAAATTCCAGGGAATGCAACCCTAGTTTGTGTAATCGCTCATAATTTAACCCTTGGGGCTGGATTTTACCTGCCGAGACGAGTTGGGGGTGGGACTGCTGCCTTCCGGGTTGTAATCCCACTCCCAGTGACGTCCGATGCACAGACGCTATTTTCCCCTGATTGGCCTTGTTAAGCCCGCCCTGCGGGCTTGCCGGTTAATTAAAGGAAAGCCGGTGTCAGATGATGTCAGTTGATGACTCTTCATCTGCCGGTTTTCTTAAAGGGACATAGCATTTATTTTTGACAGATGGCAGCTGTAGGTGAGGTTACAGAAGCGATCTGTCACTTCTCCCAATGAGGTGAGGCCACACAAACACTTCAAAGCTTGTCACCTACAGAAAAATCTAAACACATTAAAAATGACTTTCCCAACATCTCCTTACCTCTGATATTCACCAGTGTCCCATTGGATCCTTCACACCACTTCTGCAGCTGTCATCTATACACAAACATTACAACAGACCCACAGCACGCCTCACTTACCCTGGCGAGGTTCCCTGATGTCAGGAAGCCTGCAGCAGAAGTCTCAAAATGGGAAAAAGCCTCTTAACTGCCTGTTAACAGGCAGTTAAGTTGCTATAATCCTCCCGCCGCTAGGAGTCGGGTCCCTGCGCAAATCAGGGACCTGACTCCCGGGAAGATTGTTTGGAGGTGGGTTGGGAGCGGGTTCGGGATCCGCTCCCATTCTTTTTGATTTTGCCAGCAGTCCCGCCTCCAAACCCACCTCCTCAGGGCTGGTAAAATCCAGCCCTTAGAGTCCAGGTATCATTCTGGTAATCCTATGCTGCACTCCCTCCAAGGCCAGTATATCCCTCCTAAGGTGTGGTGCCCAGGACTGCTTACAGTACTTAAGGTGTGGTCTAACCATGGCTTTGTATATAGCTGAAGCATGCCTTCTACCCCTCTAGATATAAAGGCTAGCATTCCATTAGCCTTTTTGATTATTTTCTGAATCCGCTCATGGCATTTTAATGATCTATGTATCTTGTCCCCCAAGTCTCTTTGGACTGCAACGGTTAGCTTTTCACCATTTAGAAAGTACCCTGTTTTCCTTTTGTAGGTCCAAAGATGATGACCTCACATTTGCCTACATTGAAATCCATTTGCCACAGTTTTGCCCATTCGCTTAATCTATCGATATCTTTGTAATTTTATGCTTCCAGTTACACTGCTTACAATGCCGCCTATCTTTGTGTCATCGGCAAATTTGGATATGTGACTTTCTATCCCATCATCTAAGTTGTTGATAAATATGGTGAAGTTAGTTGAGGCCCCAACACATCCTTGCGGGACACCACTAGTCACATCCTGCCCATTATCCCTACTCTCTGTCTCTTGCCGCTCAGCAAATTCCGTAACCAGGTCAATAATTTGCCTTCAATTCCATGAGCTTCAACTTTAGTTAACAGTCTCTTATGAGGGACTTTATCAAGTGCCTTCTGAACATCCATATAAATAACATCCATAGACATTCCCCTGTCCACTACTTTAGTCACCTTTTTAAAATTAAAAAAATTAATCAGTTTTGTCAGGCATGACCTACCCTTTACAAATCCATGCTGACTCTGATCAGCTGAAGATTTTTAAGGTGTTCAGTCACCCTATCCTTTTGTTAGAACTTGAACATTTCTATACATAGATTAAATTTCTATTATATCTGCTTAGTTATATGATGAACCTTTTTTAAAAGGACTTTTGTACCAGTTTTGCTCCAATTTCATTTCTTAACTTTGTATCTCCCAGGCAGGTTTCCTGTTCTGATGCTGAAGTTTTGGGGTGTCAAATAGATAGGAAGTGCTAAATCGGTTGGCATCACTCACAAGTCACCCAGTCTAGATGGGATGCATCCTAGGATGCTGAGGGAAGCTAGGGTGAAGATTGCAGAAGCTCTGACCACAATGTTTCAATCTTTGGATAGAGAGTGGTGCTAGAGGACTGGAGGATTGCAAATGTTACACCACTGTTCAAAAAAAGGGAGAGGGATAAACCTGGTAACTACAGGCCAAACAGTCTTAACATCAGTGGTGGGAAAACTACTAGAGACCATTGTCAAGGACAAAATTAATTCTCACTTGGAGAAGCATAGGTTAAAAAGGGACAGCCAGCATAGATTTGTTTAAGGCAAATCATGTCTGACTAACCTGATTGAGCTCTTTGATGAAGTAATGGAGAGGACTGATAAAGGTAGTGCAGTAGATGTATATATGGACTTTCAAAAGGCATTTGATAAAATACCACATAACTGACTTATTCAGAAAATAAAAGCACATGGTATTAAATGAATGGTGGTAACTTGGGTATGTAATTGGCTAAGGGATAGGAGGGAGAGAGTAGTGGTGAACGGATGTTTTTCTGACTGGAGGAGAAGCATGTAGTGGGGTCCCCTGGGGGTCAGTATTGGGACCATTGCATTTCTTATATATAAATGACCTGGACTTTGGTATAGGGAGTTCAATTTTGAAGTTTACGGATGATAGAAAACTTGGCAATGTAGTAAATAGTGAGCAGGATAGTAGCAGGCTTCAGGAGGACATAGACAAACTAGTGAAATGGGCAGAGACAAACTAGTGAAATGGGCAGACACAGAACAGATGCAATTTAATACTGATAAGTGTAATGTGATGCACTTTGGGAGAAACAACATGGAGAAGCAGTATAATCTAAATGGTACCATTTTGAAGGGTGCAAGAGCAGAGGGGTACATATTCACATATCTTTCAAGGTGGCGGGGCAAGTTGATAAGACGGTTAAGAAAAAGTATGAGATACGTGGCTTTGTAAATAGTGGCATTGACTACAAAAACAAATAAGTCATTCGAGCAGAGAAGGTTAAGGGGAGACCTAATAGAGGTATTCAAAATTATAAGGGGGTTTGATAGAGCAAGTAGGGAGATACTGTGTCCTCTGGCAAGTGGGTCGATAATCAGAGGTCATAGATTTAAAATAATTGGCAAAAGAATTAGAGGGGGAATGAGGAGAAATGTTTTCACAGAGGGTTGTTGAGATCTGGAACACACTATCTGAAAGGGTGATGGAGTCAGATTCCATCGGAACTTTCAAAAGGCAATTGGACATGCACTTGAAGAGAACTAATTTGCGGTGTTATGGGGGAAAGGCTGGGATGTGGGACTAAATCGGACAGCTCTTTCAAAGAGCTGGCACAGGCTTTCAGATTAGAACATAAGAAATAGGTACAGGAGTAGGCCATTCAGCCTTCAGAACATGCTCCGCCATTCAATAAGATCATGGCTGATCTTTCACCTTAACTCCACCTTCCCAAACTATCCTCATATCCCTTGCTTCCCTTAGTATCCAAAAATCTACCGATCTCTGTCTTTAATATGACTGAGCATTCACAGCCCTCTAGGGTATAGAATTCCAAAGATTCACAACCCTTTGAAGAAATTTCTCCTCATCTCAGTCCTAAATGGCCAACCCCTTATTCTGAGATTGACCCCTAGTTCGAGACTCACCAGCCAGGGGGAACATCTCCCAGCATCTACCCTGTCAAGCCCCTTAAGAATTTTATGCATTTCAATGAGATCACCTCTCATTCTTCTCAACTCTAGGGAATATAGGCCGAGTCTACTCGATCTTTCCTCGTAGGACAATTCCCCCCATCCCAGGAATCAGTCTAGTGAACCTTCATTGCGCTCCTTCTAAGGCAAGTCTGTCCTTCCTTCGGTAAGGAGACCAAAACTGCACACACAACTCCAGGTGTGGTCTCACCAAGGCTCTATATAATTGCAGTAAGACTTCTTTACTCTTCTACTCCACTCCTTTTGTAATAAAGGCTAACATACTGTTTGCTTTCCTAATTGCCTGCTGTACCTGCATGTTAACTTTCTGCGATTTGTGTACAAGGACACCCAGGTCCCTCTGAATACCGACATTTTCTAATCTTTCACCATTTAAAAAAATGTTCTGCTTTTCTATTCTTCCTACCAAAGTGGATAACTTCACATTTCTCCACATTATATTCCATCTGCCATGTTCTTGCCCATTCACTTAACCTGTCTATATCCCTTTGCAGGCTCTTTGTGTCCTCCTCACAATTTACTTTCCCACCTAGCTTTGTATCATCAGCAAACTTGGATACATTACATTCGGTCGCCTCATCTAAGTCATTAATATAGATTGTAAATAGCTGAGGCCGAAGCACTGATCCTTGTGGTACCCCACTAGTTACAGCCTGCCAACCCGAAAATGACCCGTTTATTCCTACTCTCTCTTTTCTGTCCATTAACCAATCCTCAATCCGTGTGAATATATTACTCCCCAATCCCATGAGCCCTAATTTTGTGTAATAATCTCGTGTGGCACCTTATCAAATACTTTTTGAAAATCCAAATACACTACATCCATTGGTTTGCCCCTTATCTACCCTGTTATTTGCAACCTCAATAAACTCTTAACAGATTTGTCAAACATGATTTCCCTTTCATAAATCCATGTTGACTCTGCCCAATCATGTTATGATCTAACTGCCCTGTTACCACGTCCCTAATAATAGATTCTAGCATTTTCCGTACTACTGATGTCAGGCTAACTGGTCTATAGTTCCCTGTTTTCTCTCTCTCTCCTTGAATAGCTGGGTTACATTTGCTACCTTCCAATCCATGGGGACTGTTCTAGAATCTAGGGAATTCTGGAAGATCAAAACCAATGCATCCACTATCTCTCTAGCCACCTTTTAAAACCCTAGGATGTAGGCCATCAGGTCCAGGGATTTTGTCGACTCTTAGTCCCATTAATTTCTCCAGTACTATTTGTTTACTAATACTAATTTCTTTAAGTTTCTCATTCTCCCTAGACCCTTGGTTCCCCACTATTTCCGAATGTTTTGTCTTCTTCCGTGAAGACCGATACAAAGTATTTGTTTAATGTCTCCTTATTCTCCATTATAATTTCTCCTTTCTGCCTGTAAGAGACCCACATTTACTTTTACTAATCTCGTCCTTTTTACATACCTATAGAAGCTTTTACAATCTGTTTTTATGTCTCTTGCTAGTTTACTCATTCTCTTTTCTCTCAATTTCTTGGTCCTCCTTTGCTGAATTCTAAAATCCTCCCAATCCTTAGGCTTACTACTCTTTTTGGCAACATTGTAAGCCATCTTTAATCTAATACTATCTTTAACTTCTCTTGTTAGCCACGTTTGGACCAATTTTCCCGTGGGGTTTTTATTCCTTAAGGGAATGTATATTCATTGAGAATTATGAATTGTTTCTTTAAATGTTTGCCATTGCTTATGTACCATCATATCTTTCAATCGAGTTTCCCAAACTACCTTGGCCAACTCGCCCCTCATACCTACGTAGTTTGCTTTGTTCAGATTTAAGACCCTAGTTTTGGACTTAACTAAAATCTCTCTCAAACTCAATATAAAATTCAAACTCAATATAAAATTCTATCATATTATGATCACTCTTCCCCAGAGGCTTCTTTACTAAAAGGTTATTTATTAACCCTGTCTCATTGCACAATACTAGATCTAAAATAACCTGTTCCCTAGTTGGTTCCTCAACATACTGATCTAGAAAACTATCTTGAATGCATTCAGTGAACTCGTCCTCTGCACTATTACTGCAAATTTGGTTTGCCCAGTCTATATAAATCCCCCATGATTACTGTATTACCCTTGTTCCATGGACCTCTAATTTCCTGATTTATACTGTGCCCGACACTACAACTACTATAAACTACTCCCACCAGTGTTTTCTGCCCCTTGTTGTTTCTTAGCTCCACCCATACTGATTCTACATCTTGATTTTTCCAAGCTAAGATCCTTTCTTTCTCTCTCCTGTCTTTATCCCATCCTTTATCAGGGCTACCCCGCTCCCCCCCCCCCCCCCTTTCCATTTGGCTATCTCTTCTATAAGTTAGTTAATTATCCTAGAATATTTAGTTCCCAACCTTGGTCACTCTGCAACCATGTCTCCATAATGTCTATTAGATCAAACCATTTATTTCTATCTGTGCTAGTAATTTATCTATTTTGTTGTGAATGCTTTGCGCATTCAGATATAGTGCCTTTAACTTTTTTCTATTTTTCCCTGATGTCACCTTAATCACTAATGCCCTATTACCTTTCATAGAATCATAGAAATTTATAGCACAGAAGGAGGCCATCCATCCCATCTTGTCCATGCCAGCTGACAAAGAGCTATCCACCCTAATCCCACTTTCCAGCACTTGGTCCATAGCCTTGTAGGTTACGGCACTTGAAGTGCATATCCAAGTACTTTTTAAATGCGATGAAGGTCTCTGCCTCTACCACCCTTTCAGGCAGTGAGTTCCAGACCCCCACCACCCTCTGGGTGAAAAAATTTCTCCTCAAATCCCCTCTAAACCTCTTGCCAATTACTTTAAATCTATGCCCCCTGGTTATTGACCCTTCTGCTAAGGGAAATAGGTTCTTCCTATCCACTCTATCTAGGCCCCTCATAACTTTATACACTTCAATTAGGTCGCCCCTCAGCCTCCTCTGTTCCAAAGAAGAACAACCTCAGCCTATCCAATCTTTCCTCATAGCTAAAATTCCTCAGCCCAGGCAACATCCTCGTAAATCTCCTCTGCACCCCCTCTAGTGCAATCACGTCCTTCCTGTAATGTGGCGACCAGAACTGCAAGCAGTATTCTAGTTGTGGCCTAACTAGTGTTTTATACAGTTCAAGCATAACCTCCCTGCTCTTATATTCTATGCCTCGACAAATAAAGGCAAGTATCCCGTATGCCGCCTTAACCACCTTATCTACTTGTCCTGCTACCTTCAGGGATCTATGGACATGCACTCCAAGGTCCCTCTGATCATCTGCACTTCTCAGTGTCCTACCATTTATAGTGTATTCCCTTGCCTTGTTAGTCCTCCCCAAATGCATTACTTCACACTTCTCCAGATTGAATTCCATTTGCCACTGTTCTGCCCAGTCCATTGATATCCTCCTGCAGTCTGCAGCTTTCTTCTTCATTATCAATCACACAGCCAATTTTTGTATCGTCTGCAAACTTCTTAATCATACTTCCTACATTCAAGTCTAAATCATTGATATATACCACAAAAAGCAAAGGACCCAGTACTGAGCCCTGCGGAACCCCACTGGAAACCGCCTTCCTGTCACAAAAACACCCTTCAACCATTACCCTTTGTTTCCTGCCTCTGAGCCAATTTTGGATCCAACTTGCCACTTTGCCTTGGATCCCATGGGCTTTTACTTTTGTGACCAGCCATGTGGGACCTTCTCAAAAGCCTTGCTAAAATCCATATAGACTACATCAAACGCACTACCCTCATTGACCCTCCTTGTTACCTCTTCAAAAAATTCAATCAAGTTAGTCAGATACGACATTCCTTTAACAAATCCATGCTGACTGCCTCTGATTAATCCGTGTCTTTCTAAATGAAGATTTATCCTGTCCCTCAGAATTTTTTCCAATAATTTTCCCACCACCGAGGTTCGGCTGACTGGTCTGTAATCACTCAGTCTATCCCTTTCTTCCTTTCTAAACAAAGGTATCACGTTAGCAGTCCTCTGGCACCACACCTGTGAGAGGATTGGAAAATGATGGTCAGAGCTGTCTATTTCCTCTCTTACTTCTCTGAACAGTCTGGGATACATTTCATCTGGGCCTGGGGATTTATCCACTTTCAAAGATGCTAAACCCCTTAATACTTCCTCTTTCACTGTTTATTTCATCTAATATTTCACACTCCCCCTCCCTGATTGCAATGTCTGCATCATCCCCCTCTTTTGTGAAAACAGACGCAAAGTATTAATTAAGAACCATACCCATGTCTTCCGCTTCCACACACAGGTTACCTTTTATGGTCCCTAATAGGCCCTACTCTTACTTTAGTTATCCTCTTGCTCTTAATGTATTTAGAAAACATCTTTGGGTTTTCCTTGATTTTACTTGCCAATATTTTTTTCATGCCCTCTCTTTGCTTTCCTAATTTCCTTTTTAATTTCACCCCTGCACTTTCTATACTCCTCTAGGCTTTCTGCAGTATTGAATCCTCGGTATCTGTCATAAGCTTTCCTTTTTTTTCTCCCTTTCCCTTTGTTAAGCTTTCTGTCCCTGACACAATGTGCTTATTTTTACCCAAATTGCTACTCTGCTCCGCAGTCTTGACATTTCTCTTGCTGCTTTTGAATTGACCCTTTCCTGAACCCTCCCACCCCCCTCCCGTGCCCCCTCATTAGTTTAAAGCCCTATCTACCACCCTAGTTATTCATTTCGCCAGGACACTGATCCCAGCCCAGTTTAAGTGGAGCCCGTCCCAACAGAATAGTTCCCTCTTTCCCCAGTACTGGTGCCAGTGCCCCATGATGCAAAACCCTTGCCTCCCACACCACTCATTGAACCACGCATTTAACCTTCCAATCTGTCCCTATTCCAATTTGCTTGTGGTTCAGGTAACAATCCAAAGATTATTACCTGTTGGCTTCTACATTTTAATTTCAACCCTGGCTCCTCAAACTCTTTCAGCAGAATCTCATTCCTTGTTCTACCAATGTCGTTGGTTCCTACGTGGGCCTCGACAACTGGATCCTCCCACTCCAAATTCTTCTCCAGCTGCAAGGAGATATCCTTAACCCTGACGCCAGGCAGGCAATGCAGCCTTCGGAACCAAAGCAAGATAATGCGGCTGCAGGAATTCTGCAATAAAACCAGAAACTGCTGGAAATACTCAGCAGGACAGGCAGCATCTGTGGAGAGAGAAACAGAGGTAACCTTTTAGGTCGATGATCTTTCATCAGAACTGGAAAGAGTTAGAGATGTAACGGGTTTTAAGCAAGTACAGAGGCAGGGAAAGAGGGGAGGGGAGGAAAGAACAAAAGGGAAGGTCTGTGATGGGGTGGCAGGCAGGAGAGATTAAATGACCAAAGGGATGATGGTGCAAGGTGAAAGGAGATGGTAATGGAACAAGTAAAGAAACAAAAGATGGGTCTAGAGGAGGTGTAAATGGGAATATCAGAATCTTCAGCAACAGCTGCCGTCTGGGGGAAAAATGGGGGTAGAGGTTATGATCTGAAATTGTTGAACTCAATGTTAAGTCCAGAATGCTGTAAAGTGCCGAATAGAAAGATGAGGTGCTGTTCCTCGAGCTTCTGTTGAGCTTCATTGGAACAGTGTAGGAGAGGACACTACTTCATACATTGGGCTGGATTTTGATACTGGGGCGGGTTGGGGTCGTGTTATCTGAATTCTGTGTTATCCACACGACTCTCATGAGATGTGTGTAACAAACGCGATTTTCCCCTGATTGGGCAATTGAGTTCCAGTGTGTGGGAACCCCTGGCCCAATTAGCTTTTCCAGTCTGAAAGTCGCCTCTGATGACGTCATCATTGCTGCTGCTTTTAAGGTCTGCAAGAGGCCTTGCTTCCTTTGCAGACTGCCAACCTTCTGGCCTTTGTTCCTACATTGACCTGGAGGCATCATGTGTACCAACAAACCCAAGTCTGCTCCAAGATTCGAGGACACCGCCCTGCAAGCCCTGATAGATGGAGCAACAGCTCATAAGGAGGTGCTCTTCCTGTCTTCAGGGAGAAAGAAGCCTCCTCAGCAAACAAAGGCTGTGTGGCTCCAGGTGGCCCAGGAGGTACTTCTCTATCCTTGATCAGCAGATCTTGGATTCAATGCCGCAAAAGATTTCATGACCTTGTGCGCACTGGAAAAGTGAGTGTGACTTTCCCATCACCCTCAATCTGATGCCCTTTGCCTCTCCTCACCAGCACTCCGCTTTCGTAACCTCTTCCTCCACATCCCACTTGACACTGACATCCCTGCACCCTTACCCATTCCCTCTCTCTATGGTCACATTCACCTAACTATTCCACTATGCAGCCCTCACACTCCCTATCACTGTCATGCTATGCAAACAACTTACAACACACAGGATGGGCCCTTGGTCTTGCCACCTCACTCCATCTTTGCCTCCTTATAAGCATCTATGAGATGATTTCTATAAACTCTCTCCTTCATTCTCGCTCAAACTCCACTTGTCTCCCTCATTGCAGGAAAAGAGAGCTCACAATAAGCACGAAAGAGCGAGGACAGGAGGAGGGCCACCCTCAGTAGCCCAGCTCACCACCTGGGAGGAGGCGGCCCTGGAGATCATGGGACTCTGATGCGCAAGTGGGGGGACGGGCAGACGGGCGCAGCAGAGCAAACCGGTGACAGAATAGTTGTTCATCTCTCTCATTGACATTGCATGAGTCGCTGATCATGATTCTGAAGCTCTAACAGTTGGACTTAGGATCATCTGCAATATGCACTGTGCATGTCACCTTGGCCTCACATCTCTGACTTTTTCCTTTACTCCCCCACAGGACCATCGCAAGCACCTGTCCCCACCATCCAGGAGGAACAGCCTAAGGCTCAAGACTCCTCAGAGGAAGCTGAAACCTCTGAGGGTGCAGCGTCAGCAGAATTCAGCCAGGCCAGCATCAGCGCAGAGACTCACACCTTGGTGGGACCCTCGCGAGATAGAGTAGTGTTGTCACCTGGTATATCACAGCTCACAAGTGAGCCTCAGCAGATGGTGGAGACAGGGAAAGCAGTGGAGAGTCCTCATCAGAGGGCTCAGGACTCTCCCAGCTCGGCTCAGCTGCATGTCGACCCTCTGCCTCTAGGTCCATCCAGAAGAACAGCGGTGCTGGAACTCCAGGAACAGATGCAGGAGTCTCTGGCAGGTTTTGTCTCCAGGGTCGCTGCGAGTGTGGAGCGAATGGAGGAGTCCATTGTGAACATGAACCGAGCCTTTGTGGAGTCATTGGCGCATGAACGCATCACCATGGAAAGGATGGCAACCTCCATGGAGGTGATAAGTCGCCAGAGTGCAGAAAACATGGTGAGTGTTCTGAATAGAATGACATCTCTGGAGGAGCGATGGACATCTATTGAACAGAGAAACCAGACCTTCATGGAAGTCCTTCTGAGTAGGACTGCCAATGCAGATACAGGTCCTCATGGCCCCCCTGATGTGCAGCAAGGTGCTCTCAAGCCACTTGCAAGCGCTGAGGTGGGCCTGACTCATGAGAGGGATGATGGTGGCAGAGAACAAGGAAGTGGGGGCTCCTCTCCAAGCGCTCACACTTCCATGCCACTGACAAGTCCTCGGTCAGAGCCCCACCAGAGTCAACACCCAACTGAGATCGGCGTCTCAACCCCTGCACAGCCGCAGGAGCAGCAGACTGTTGGCGAGCCCTCACGGGCTCGGTACCCCAGAGGGCGCCCGCCCAAGGTGTCGAGACAGGAGCAGCAACAGAGTGAGCAAGGGGCCTCCACATCTGCTGATGCCAAGGGGGAACCACCACGTAGAAGCACGCGTAAGAGAAAGAAACTGCACAAATAGTCACAAGGTTTGTCACTTGGGTGAAATGTTATGTTTAATTGTGATAAGCCATCAGTAGCTTCCTGTAAATAAAAAATCTGATGGCTACTGCTGCAGTTGTGGCCTGTGTCATCTCGCTATTGGGACTTCCACATTGCGGGCTTAGGAGGAGTAGCAGTTGTCAGAATGATGGTCAGAGTGCTAGGCAGACAATGGGTCCTGGCCATTAACGATGCTGTGGCAAGAAGCTGCGAGGCACAAGTGGTTGCTTGGCCAGGCTAGGCAAATCTGGCCAAGATGAGTGCGTTCCTTGCGTCCCGGCCAGCAATGGTCTCGCATATTGCCGCCGCTGATTGATGCGCCTCTGCCAGATGTTTGTTTTCTCTCTCCTCCTCCTCCTCCTCCTCCTCATCTGATGTCCAGGGGGAAAGGAACCAAATGGTTCCTATTCTTCTGGTAGATGCCTCAGTTGAGGAAGCGCTGAGTCAGGGTGGGGTGAGGGGTTTTCCAGGAGCTCACACTGGAGATGGGTATCAGGCTCCAAACTTCCACAACAATGAGTAGGCCTGCTAAAGTTTCCCCAGACCTGAAACAACTAAGTTCTGCCACCTGCAAATGATGATTGCTCCAAACTACTCTTTAATGGTGGAGCGGCAGTTGAAAGCCAGCAAGCCAATGTGTACCCGCCAGGTTTCACCGTCATATTCCAGAGGAGGCGTGCATCACATGGAAAAACGGTAAAAATCTGAAAGGCCTGTGAAAATGGCATTATGGAGCCAATTAGGAGCTTGTCAATGGCCTTAAGGGCCTATCCCGCCTCTTGGAGGCGGGTTGGGAAATGGATCTGAAAATGCGCACCTGGGAAAATTCGGCGGAGGCGGGATGGGTGCGGGATCGGGCCCGCCCGCCATTTTTTTCCAATTTTAACCCCCCACATGCCTCCAAACCCGCCTCAACGGCCCTATGAAAATCCAACCCATTATCTCTAGTTTTTGGATGAAACAGATTTCCCACACTGTTGGATCTGGTGGTATATGTGTGAATTACAGTAAATATTTTGGTTATGTAGATTAGAAGTGATTTGTCACAGTGCACCCAAGATGCAATGAAGTGAATCTGATATCTAGACTCCTTAATGTATCTTTAAGATGTACTGTAGTGAATTATTTAGTTCACTTTTTCTGAATAATGTGAGATTTTGTTTTCATATTTCCTACATGATATAAGCATATGGGATCCTTGGCTTTATAAACAGACATAGAGTATAAAAGCAAGGAAATTATGTTAAACCTTTATAAAACACTGGCTAGGCCCCAGCGGGAGTATTGTGTTCAATTCTGGGCACTACACGTTAGGAAGGATGTCAAAGCCTTAGAGGATGGAGAGGAGATTTACTAGAATGGTACCAAAGATGTGGGACTTCAGTTATGTAGAGGGACTAGGGAAGCTGGGTTTGTTCTCCTTGGAGCAGAGAAGGTTAAGGGGAGATTTAATAGAGGTTTTCAAAATCATGAAGGGTTTTGATAGTGAATAAGGAGAAACTGTTTCCAGTGGCAGAAGGGTCAGTAACCAGAGGCCACTAATTTAAGATTATTAGCAAAGGAAGCAGAGGGGACATGAGAAATCTTTTTACGCAGCGAGTTGTTATGATCTGGAGTGCACTGCCTGACAGGGCGGTGGAAGCAGATTCAATAATAACTTTCAAAAGTGAATTGGATAAATACTTGAAGGAAAAAATTGCAGGGCAATGGGGAAAGGCCAGAAGAATGAGACTAATTGAATAGCTCTTTAAAGAGCTGGCACAGTCACGATGGGCCAAATGGTCTCCTTATGTGCTGTATGATTCTATAATGGCCCCAGTGTGTTGGGAATACTGTATCAAAAATCCCAATATGTAGCCTATATTCGTGGAAGAGAATCAGACTAATCTCATCCCCCTTCCCCCATTAACAATTTATATATAGTTATGTATATAAGCACATGCATATCGGGAAACAAAATTGGGATTTGACATGTTGTATACAATGCCCAAATAGGCTTGCTTCAAACTATCGTACAGGAAACTTTCGTTTATCCGGCACCCAAATATCCGGAATTCTCGCTTAACCGGCAAAAATCAGGTAAGTTTTATTATACAGACAAGACCCCGATTCTGACCTTTCGCCCCCACGAAAGGGGGGTCAACGTTCTTCCGACTCGGACCTGTCGCCGCCACGGAGGAAAAAGCCGGAGTCTCGTTTACCTTCCCTCTCCGGGTCCCAATTGTTAAGCCTATGGCCGTGTACGGGGCTCTCGTACCTTGGTAAGTATACCTCTCTGTAATCCGGCACTTTCGATCAACCGGCACCACGTCGGTGCCGGATAAACGAAAGTTTCCTGTATATGGCCCAGTCTGAAAAATCTTGATTTTATTGATCAAACCAGATTAGTCAGCAGGATGACCACAGTATAACTGAGTGAATTGCAATTTAATTCTTATTTGCCAGAGATATCAAAGATAGTTTTGAACACAGATGTATTACTAACACTACTTTACCAATGATTTGGTTATTACCATCACAAGATTAAGTATTGGTGATGACAGTAAAAGTAGTTTAATTCTTAACATCAATCAACATTAGCAGCATAGCAGTAACTTAATTGTAGACTTCACAACATATCAGCTATAGCTGGATTTTTACTTAGTAACAATATAAATTATGTTTGTTGTCCAAGCTTATTGTATGAACTTAGTGAGTTTAAATTCACAATCTATATTCCGTCTACCACTAGTAAGCCTCCAGCATTAAGGTTGTTGCTTGCTAATGGGACATAAACTCCTACAACTACTTGAGTAACAGGTTGGCTAGGGTCTCCTCTGGATTGTACCTGTGTCAAGCTGTCATTATCTATTTTTAAGTCATCTTCCTTATTTAATTAATCTTGCATATAGTGTAACTGTTCTCAGTTGACTGTTATACATATACTATTGAGTTAACTATTCACACTTTACATTCTCTATTTTACTTCATTTAAGTCTCCTAGTTTTACATAAAAGTGCAGTACACAATGTCCTTGGCCATAACTCTCTTGTCCAAGCCTCAAGACTAGTTGACCCAGAGACGTCCTCCTTTAGTTATTTATATATTTAGTGAAATGCCATTTCATCTGAACACCGAAACCATGTAAGGGAATTAACCCCTTGAACCAAACTGCCTATTTCAACATACGTTCATGTCTGAAATAAAAACAGAAAATGCTGGAAATACTTAGCAGGTCAGGCAGCATCTGTGGAGAGAGAAACAGAGTTAACATTTCAGGTCGATGACCCTTCGTCAGAACGTTCATATCTGTATCACTTTGACAAATGATTAGTTCGCTGGAGTATTCCCTTCACTTGATTGTCTAGTTGCCTCCACACAGTCACATATAGTCACTATCTCTGTGTTCAGCCAATGACTCCTTTCAAAAGTATTCATTCCATACAAGTGTTTTTTAATTGTCACCTGCTCAAACTGTTCTATGAGCTTTGGAACAACTGATGGGAACGTGAGGAAGGAATGATTAAGTGTCGGGAAATGGGCCCACTGTAACACAAGAGGAAACATAAATGCAATGAATGAATTAAAATTATAGAAGTCTCATTTGTCAGTGTGAAGTACCTGATTTTCCCCAGATGTTCAGTAAGTCATTTAGCAGCTGCTCCACCCTTCCCCTAAGATGTGTGATTTACAGTACTGAGCAAATAGCACTTTTACATGGGATAGCCAATGGAATATAAGCTTAAGTTATGAAGTGTTCATATGTCAATGGGGTATTAAAAAGATAAAGAGAATTTTTGTAGAAGTTATGTAACTATTTGATCTAACTATTAATGAGTGAAACATCTGCTAATCCAGTGACTGCTCTTGCTTCATACAGCTGTGTTTTAAAGCAACACCCCAACTTCCTGTTTGCTAGCACATATGGTAAATGTCTATTCTTCAAATAGGCACATTAGCTCCATTTTTTTGTTTGTTGTGGATGGGGCAAAGGGAAATGGCTTGACATAGTATTGTATACATTTCGTGTATTGAATTTAGCTGGCTTTCGAGTCTGTAACAAACAGTAGTGTTCACCCAGAGCCTACACACATGTAACTGGAGAAAATTGGCACAGAAAGTAGCAACTGGAAAAGAGATTTGGGTGGATCAGAAATTGAACAGAATAACGAGTCAGTGGCCACCCGGAAGGGTAGGAAGAGGAAGGCAGTGCAGGAATCCTCCGGGAGAGTGGTACTCGAACCAATATTCAGCATTGAATACCAGTGAAGGTGACGTCCCCTTGAAGGAGTGCAGTCCAAAGCCTGTTATAGTGAGGCAAAGGACTGCACAGGGGGGTACAGCAAAGTGTAGTAAAGCAGTCGTAATTGGGCATTCGATAGTCAGGGGAGAGATGGGCAGTTCTGCTACTGCCGACCTGAGTCCTGTATGGTATATTGTCTCCCTGGTGGCAGGGGAAGGGACATCATAGAGAGGGTGCAGAACATTCTGTGGGGCGGGGAAGGAGAAGAGCCAGAAATCGTAGCCATGTCAGGACCAACGACATAGGGAGGAAGAGGGTTGAGGTCCTACAGTCCAGGTTTAAGGAGTGAGGGAGGAAGTTAAAAGGCAGGACCTCAAAGGTAGTGGGGTACTGCAGGGATCAGTGCTTGGGCCCCAGCTATTCACATATATATCAATGATTTGGATGAGGGAACCAAATGTAATATTTCCAAGTTTGCTGACGACACGAAACTAGGTGGGATTGTGAGTTGTGAGGAGGATGCAAAGAGCCTTCAAGGCGATTTAGACAAGTTGAGTGAGTGGGCAAATAGCAGATGCAGTACAACGTGGATAAATGTGAAGTTATCCACTTCAGTAGGAAAAACAGAAAGGCAGAGTATTATTTAAATGGTGATGTACAAAGGGACCTGGGTGTCCTTGTACACCAGTCACTGAAAGCAAACATGCAGGTGCAGCAAGCAGTTAGGAAGGCAAATGGTATGTTGGTCTTCATTGCAAGAGGATTTGAGTACAGGAGCAAGGATGTCTTACTACAGTTATACAGGGCCTTGGTGAGACCTCATCTGGAGTACTGTGTGTAGTTTTGGTCTCCTTACCTAAGAAAGGATACACTTGCCATAGAGGGAGTGCAGCGAAGGTTTACCAGACTGATTCCTGGGATGGCAGGACTGTCTTATGAGGAGAGATTAGGTCGACTAGGCCTGTATTCACTAGAGTTTAGAAGAATGAGAGGGGATCTCATTGAAACGTATAAAATTCTGACAGGGCTAGACAGACTGGATGCAGGGAGGATGTTTCCCCTGGCTGGGGAGTCTAGAACGAGGGGTCACAGTCTCAGGATACGGGGTAGGACATTTAGGACTGAAATGAGGAGAAATTTCTTCACTCAGAGGGTGGTGAACCTATGGAATTCTCTACCACAGAGGGCTGTGGAGGCCAAGTCACTGAATATATTTAAGAAGGAGATAGATAGATTTCTAGACACAAAAGGCATCAAGGGGTATGTGGAGAGAGCGGGAATATGGTATTGAGATAGAGGATCAGCCATGATCATATTGAATGGCCAAATGGCCGCCTCCTGCTCCTATTTTTTTTCTGATCTCTGGATTATTCCCAGTGCCATGCACTAGTGAGACTAGGAATAGAAGGATATGGCAGGTTAATGCATGGCTAGAGACATGATGCAGGAGGGAGGGTTTCAGATTCCTGGGACATTGGGACCAGTTCTGTGGCAGGAGGGATCTGTTCAAGATGGACAGGTTGCACCTGAACAGAGCTGGGACCAATATCCTCGCGGGCAAGTTAACTAGTGCTGTGGGGGAGAATTTAAACTCATTCGGCAGGGGGTTCGGCACCAAGATGTAGTATTAAAAAGTAGAAAAAAGGAGCACAGAGAACTGGGAGAGACAGAGTTAAAAATAACAAACAATTAGGTGGGATCATAGAAAATACAAAGAAGTCTAAATTAGGTTTGGAGTGCATGTGTGTAAATGCATGAAGTGTATAATAAAGTTGGTGAGCTGCAGGTGTAAATAGCCACATGGGAATATGATGCAGTGGCGATAACTGAGACCTGGCTCAACAAAGGAAGGACTGGATGATTAATATTCCTGGATACAAGGTATTCTGGAACGATAGGGAAGGAAAAAAGGGAGGAGGGGTAGTAGTTTTGAATAAGGAAAATATTAGTGCTAGAAAGAGAGAATGTCCTTGAGGGATCGAAGACAATTTTTTTTGGTTGGAGTAAAGAAATAGACGTGATATTACGCTACTTGGTATATTTTAGAGGCCACCAAATAGTTGGAAGGAGATAGAGGAGCAGATATGCAGGAAAATTACTGAGAAGTGCATGAACTATAGAGTAGTGATAATGGGAGACTTTAACTACCACAATATTGAATGGGGCAATGATTGTGTTAAGGGCAGAGTGGGGGAGGAATTTCTGAAGTGTGTTCTGGAGAACTTTCTTGCTCAGTATGTTGCCTGCCCAACGCGAAAGGAAGCATTGCTGGATCTAGTCCTGGGGAATGAAGTGGGTCAAGTAGAGAATGTTCCAGTGGGGGAGCATCTCTGAAATAGTGATCATAGTATCATAAGGTTTAGATTAGTTAGGGAGAAGGACATAGAGCAATTTAGAGTAAAATACTTGATTGGAGGAGGGCTAATTTCAGCGAATTGAGGAGGGATCTGGCCCGTATAAATTGGAGTCAAAGTTGGCAGAAATGTAATGGAGCAATAGACGGCCTTTAAAGAGGAGATGGTTCGGGTACAGTCTAGGTACATTCCAACAAGTGGGAAAGAGAGGGCAATCAAAGCCAGAGTTCCCTGGATGACAAAGGAGTTAGAGTAGGATGAAGCAGAAAAAGGGGGCGTATGACAGATGTCAGCTTGATAATACAAGGAAGAATCAGGCTGAATATAAAAAGTACAGAGGAGAAGTGAAAAAGGTAATAAGAGGGGCAAAGCGACAGTACGAGAATAGATTGGCGGCTGACATAAAAGGGAATCCAAAGTTCTTCTATAGGTAGATCAACAGTAAAAGGGTTGTCAGAGGAGCGGTGGGGCCAATTAAGGACTAAAATGGAGATATAGTGGTGGAGGCAGAAGGCATGGCTGAGGTACTAAATGATTACTTTGCATCGGTGTTTACCAAGGAAGAAGAGTTTGCCAAAGCTACGGTATACAATGAGGTTGTCAGGATACTGGATGAGATAAAAATAGATAAAGAGCAGGTACTAGAAAGGCTGGTCATACTTAAAGTGGATAAGTTATCCGGTCCGGATGGGATGCATCCTAGGGAGGTAAGGGTAGAAATTGCGGAGGTGCTGGCCACAATCTTCCAATCCTCCTTAAATACAGGGATGGTACCAGAAGACTGGAGGACTGCAAATGTTACACCCTTGTTCAAAAAGAGAGGATAAACCTGCCAATTACAAGCCAGCCAGTTTAATGTCAGTAGTGGAGAAGCTTTTAGAAACAATAATCCAGGAAAAAATTAACAGCCATTTGGTCAAGTATGGACTAATAAAGCAGAGCCAGCACTGATTTGTTAAGGGGAAAATCGTGTTTCACTAACTTGATTGAGATTTTTGATGAGGTAACAGAGAGGGTGGATGAGGGTAGTGCAGTTGATGTGTATATGGACTTTCAAAGACGTTTGCTAAAGTACCACATATTAGGCTTGTTAGTAAAATTGAAGCCCATGGGATCAAAGGGGCAGTAGCAGCATGGATACAAAATTGACTAAAGGATAGGAAACAGAGCTGTGGTGAATGGCTGTTTTTTCGGACTGGCGGGAGGTATACAGTGGTATTCCCCAGGGTTCAGTACTAGGACCACTGCTGTTTTTGATATATGTTTATGACTTGGACTTAGGGGTACAGGGCACAATTTCAAAATTTTAGATGCCATGAAATTTGGAAGTGTAATGAACAGTGAGGAAGATAGTAATAGACTTCAAGAGGACATAGACAGGCTGGTGGAATGGGTGGAGACATGGCAGATAAAATTCAATGCAGAAACGTGTGAGGTGATACATTTTGGTAGGAAGAATGAGGAGAGACAATACAAGCTAAATGGTACAATTTTAAAGGGGGTGCAAGAAGAGAGACTTGAGCTGTTTGTGGCAGAACAGGTTCGCAAAGCCGTTAATAAAGCATAAGGGATCCTGGGGTTTATAAATAGAGGCATAGAGTACAAAAGCCAGGAAATTATGCTAAACCTATATAAAACACTACTTCAGCCCCAGCTGGAGTATTGTGTCCAATTCTGGGCACCACACATTAGGAAGGATGTGAAGGCTTTGGAGAGGGTACAGAAGAGATTTACTAGAATGGTTCCAGGGATGAGGGATTACAGTTTTGTGGATAGACTAGAGAAATTGCGATTGTTCTCCTTAGACCAGAGAAGGCTATGAGGAGATTTGATAGAGGTGTTTAAAATCGTGAAGGATTTAGATAGAGTAAATAAAGAGAAACTGTTTCCAATGGCTGAAGGGTCGATAAACAGAGGGCACAGATTGAAGGTGATTGGCAAAAGGACCAGAGGCGACATGAGGAAAAACGTTTTTACACAATAAGTAGTTAGAATTTGGAATGCACTGCCTGATAGGGTGATGGAAGCAAAGTCAATAGTAGCTTTCAGAAGGGAACTGGATAAATACTTGAAGGAGAAAAAATTGCAGGGATATGGGGAAAGAGACGGAGTGGGACTAACTGGACTGCTCTTCGAAAGAGCCAGTGCAGACCTGATGGGCCGAATATCCTCCTTCTGCGCTGTACTAATCTATGATTCGAATTACTTAGCAGCAGATGATGTCTTTAAATAACTATCAAATTATTAGATCCACCATACACCCTAGGATTCTAGAATTACATAGAAATTACAGCATGGAAACAAACTGTTCAGCCCAACCGATCTCGATGTCTTTCCTCCACATGAGCAGCAGTCCTAATCCCTAATATGAATGTTACCAGGGCTCCAAGGGTTAGATTGAGGCGAGATTACAGAAACTAGGCTTGTATTCTGTGAAATATAGAAGGTTAAGGGTGATTTGATTGAGGTTTTTAGAATTTTGAAAGGAATTAATAGGATAGATGGAAACTTATTCTGCTGGTGGCGGAGTGTAGAACAAGGGGATATAACCTTAAAATCAGAGCCAGGCCATTCGGGAGAGAAGTTAGGAAACACTTCTTCACGCAAAGGATGGTAGAAGTGTGGACCTCTCTCCCACAAAAAGCAGTAGATGCGAGCTCAATTAATAATTTTAAATCTGAGACTGATTGAAAGATTTTTGCTAGACAAGGGTATAAAAAGATTTGGAAATGAGGCAGGTGGATGGAGTTAAGATACAGACCAGCCCAATGTTCCCTTTAAGCTGCGTGGCCGTACAGCGCTCTAGGGGTCCCGCACAATGGGTGAGCCGGCTTTTAAATAGAAAAAAACATGTGTGCGCGGAATTTTGAATGGGTGCGCAGCCCGTTAACAAAATTACAGGGAACATTGGATCAGCCATGATCTCATTGAATGGTGGAACAGGCTCGAGGGGCTGAATGGCCTACTCCTGTTCGATGTTCCTAATCCCATGTGGCCACTCTGTTCCCATATCCTTTTATTTCCTATCCATCTTATTCTTCAATGTTGATGTGGTCTCTGCTTCAATCACTGACTGGTGGTGCATTCCACAGCCTCACAACATTCAAAGTAAAAAAAAAAAAATGTCCATCCTGTTCTCTGTCCTAAATTTCTTACATTTAATCTTCTATCTCTGTCCCCTTGTTCTCCACCCCGCTGTAACTGTAAACAATCTATTTCTATCTACTCTGCCCCATCACTTGCTAATTTTAAACATCACTATCAAATTACCCTTTAATTTCCTCTGGTCTAACAAAAACAGCCCTTAAACTATTCTAAATATTTTCAACCCACCCAAATAATTAGTGTTTTGCTGGAATTAGAAATTTGTGGTTTGGGACATTGTAATTCTGAAGAAGGTATGCACTTATTGAAGTCAACTGTACCTCACAAAATAACATGATGAAAGGATTACTCTTTTTATGAAAGTGTTTTGAAAACCTTTTCATCATTAAATTAATACAATATGCTGATATAAATCGCATCATGTCACACGCCATTGTATCCTTACATATATTCTCTTCTGCCCCGAATGTGAAAGCTGTTCCCCTTTTAAGTACTGTCTGTTTTTGTGTATGTGCTTACGATGTTTTGGAACTTTTGATAATTTTTTCTTCATGGAATGGATTTGGCATTGAGTTATGTTTGTGTTGTGTTTTTTAAATGTAGTGAACTCCAACGCAGTGAAAACTACAGGACTGAGACAGTGGGGAGCTTAAGGTGTTAATGGGTCAGACATTGAAAAGGTCGTCTCAAGGACTGGGAATGTTAAGCAATTTGCTATCTGATCTCAGATGGCCCACAAATATTCACACCCATTATGGTGAGGAGGATTTTATTTATGTTGGCACGAGGTGTGGGCTGTGAATATACTCGGGAGACAGGTTGGTTGGTTTGATTGACAGGCTTGCTGGTGAATTCCTGAACGGGGAAACTATTGGATGCTTCCTGGGGTCAAAATCAACAAAAGAAGGAAAAAACCCATGTTCAGGGGCAGTCAGTCAGTTTCTTAAACAAGATTTGGCCTGGGACCTGGAGCCAAAAGCTAAATTGCAGGATATCAGATTTTGCAGTTAGAAATTGTCTAGGAAAAAAAGATAGTCCACGTGAACCAGCCCATGAAAGGGACAGTACATGTGGTTTATTATTTTTTTTCTGGGTTTTTTGAGGAGAGAGTAAGTAGAATTTGTTTTGACTATTACTTTGTATGTTCATTTGCTGTCTATAAAATAAAGCAGCTTAACATTTCATATCTGGCCTTGCATCAGTGGTGTTTCTCAGTCCACCTTCAAAATGGAGAAGTGCAGAAGACCCAATATCCAATTCAGATCACAAGGGGGTCCTATTGTTAGAGCCCCGGCTTATGCTATCCTATAATTAGACATTAAGCAGTGTGGGCACACTCCTGAACAGAAGATGCTGGCCATCTACGGGAGTGCCCAGGATCTCTGGGTCAGAAGGATTAACTTATGAGGACAGGTTGCATAGGCTAGGCGTGTTTCCCTTGAATATAGAAGATAATGGGTTTCACTGAGGTGTTTAAGATGATTAAAGGATTTGATGGGGTAGATAGAAACTATTTCCTCTTTTGGGGGAGTGCAGAAGAAAGGGAGCTCAATCTTAAAACTAGAGCTAGGCCAGTCAGGGGTGATGTCAAGAAGCACTTCTTTGCACAAAAGGTAGTGGAAATCTGGAAAACTCCCCCCAAAAAAGCTGTTGAGGCTAGGTCAATTGAAAATGTCAAAACTGAGATTTTTGTTAGGCAAGGGTATTAAGGGTTAACGTAAGAAATAGGAACAAGAGTAGGCCATATGGCCCCTTGAGCCTGTTCCACCATTCAATAAGATCATAGCTAACATCAGCTCCACTATCCCCATATTTCTTGATTCCCTTAGTACCCAAAAATCTATAGATCTCAGTCTTGAGTATACTCAACAACCGAGCATCCACAACCCTCTGGAGTAGAGAATTCCAAAGATTCACAACCCTCTGAGTGAAGAAATTTCTCCACATCTCAGTCCTAAATGGCTGACCCCTTATCCTGAGACTGACCCCTAGTTCTAGACTCTCCAGCCTCTCGGCATCTACATTGTCAAGCCATCTAAGAATTTTACACGTTACGGAACCAAGGTAGGTAGATGAAGTTAATCTACAGAATCGCCATGATCTAATTGAATGGCGGAACAGGCTCGAGGGGCTGAATGGCCTACTCCTGTTTCTATATTCCTCTGTATAAAGTGATTATCAAAGACAGACCGAAAACATGAAACTGCTGTTTTCTACATGTTGACCTGTGTTGCACGTTAACCAGAGCTACTCTTATTCCATTCAGTCTCTAAAAACATCAACTAGCAACAGGATTAATATATGGCACCAACTCAACCACCAACAGCATAAGTTTCATTGTGAGCTGATGAGCAAGTATGACATTTTACCTCTGTAACTTGATATATACTTTTTAAAATTAAATTTGTTTTGAGTAGAAAGAACAATAATACTGCCAGATTGAGGTGTTTTATAACAAAGATATTGCACTTCACACCCTTGGCACTGAAGATAAACATTCATATTGTGCAGCAAACATTTAATTATAAAAGCTGTTTGAATTGTGGTTTGTATCAAGCAATGGAGCTAAATATTCCTATTAGGGCCATGACTCACTGGTAAAACAGATAATTTTACCTGAGGTGTCCTTGTAAATTTAAAGCTTAATCCCTGTTTAGGGGATTTTCAAGGTGCTGACCACATTATAAAGAATTCAAGATACATTAGAAAGATTAACAGCTTGCAGAAACCAAGGAACTTTTGTTCTCATTGAAGTTGTGAAAAATTAAGGGCAAAAAAATTATTTCTAACTGGGAATTAATTTAATGGAAATTCCGATGAAGTATAGTAGCATTTTCCCTGGCAAAACTCCCAACTGGTTACATCTTTACACAGCAGTTTGCAAAAGTCAGGTGCAATGGGATTTATTTTTAAGTAAATAGAAATTGATTGGTTACTTACTGGTTTGTAACTTCAATCAATTTCTCAATCCTTAGAGGTTTTCATTACATTTACAATGTATACTTGTAGGGTGAAGGGGTAAAGATCCACATAAATTGCTTTTACAATTATTTTAGTACACAAAATATATATTTTAGCTATCCAACTTTATTACAGAATTGGGATAAGAAATGTATATAAACGTTATTGATATTCTGTGAGAATCATAACTATCCACATCAATACTACCTAGTAGATATTTACATATTTTATTGTAAAGCAATAGAAAATTAACTCAATTTTTAAATTAGTTACAGGGTTCAATAGTACAATGTCAAATTGAGTCACAATCAGCTAATGATTCCCTCCTGTAGCAATTAGCAGATATGACGCAAGCCTGCTTATTCTATGCTGGTAATTGGTTTGAATCCAGATAAGATTATTATTGTTGGAATACCAGTCCATCTGTGTTGTGATGTCACTTGATTAGTGATACTGCATGCAGTAGAGGCTAAGCAATTTACGTCAAGGAAAGAAAAAGAATGTACACAATTACCTCTTAATTTTTCTGCTCTAGTGTAATCTAACTCAAGAATGATGTAAGGACATAAGCAATGTCAAGGATGAGAATAGGTCATTTAGCCTATCAAAGTGCATTGTTCTGGTACCCCGAATCTCCTATTATAGCATCCAGTTTCATTTTGAATGCCCCTAATATTTTTGCCTATCTGGCAGATTACTTAAAGCGTGATACATGTTTTGGATTTTAAAAAGCTCTTCCTACTATCTGTACAACATTGAAAAACCCACTTTGTTTAGTATTTATTTAAAGCTTTATGCAGTTTCTGTGTGACACTGAGGATGAAGCTTGTGTCTGGAGCTGCAGTCCTATTAGTGGCTTATGCCTGGAGAGTGTAATCAGATAATTCTTGTGTACATAGCAGGGAGCTTGACCAATCCGAAGAGAACAGTGGAGGATCCGTCTAATGCTTTCCTGTTGCTATGACAACAGTCTGCTTCTGTCAACCCAGGGCTGGCAGGGCAGTGTACAGGCTGTTATTAATGGTTAAAATTAGCTGTAATTTAAATTTTATAGGTGAAAACAACTGCAAAATATTTCTCTTTTGAGGCATGTACCAAATGAGGAGTTTTGTTACCATAAAGCTGGACTACTGCATTAAACTGTAACCAAGATTTCACAGCAGACACCTGTCTCCAAGAATAATTGTTTATTAATACCTAATTTGCAACTGCAGTACCATATCTGATGGGAGATTTCAATTCAATGAACACATACGTACAGACATATACCTACCCTATACTTGCACTGCTGTCAGTTGTCCCTAAAATATAAGGTGAAAATCATCAAAATATTAAAGAAATGACGTTGGAGTCCTAAACTAAATCTGTTCAGTGCCAAAAACTCTAATATATGCCATGTAAAAAAAAAAATCTACTTAAGAAAATAAGTTGCATACAATATTGTATAGTTACGTGTAATGTAAACTGTAAATTCAAAATAAATGGGAAGCATGTTGAAGCCCCGAAATGTTGTTGCACAGTGAGATTGGAGTGGGTTCCTGCCTGTAATCTTTCACTGAGAGTTCCTGATCTCATTCCTGTTGCTATGGAGAAGCACTGTGGCGAGGCCATTTTATTTCCTCATAGGAAGGGAAATTCGGAGGCAGTCACCCCTGGGCTGCTTTCATGCAACTCCCAGATCAGTTTTAGAGGGTGAATGGTAGAAAATGTTCTAGTTCTACCTTGTTCCCTTCACTTAAATGAACAAAAATGTTAAGACAATGACCCAAATCTCTGCTACTATGCAATAATATTTGGATTGCTTGCAGCACAGGTGGAGGCCATTCGGCCCGTCGTGCTTGTGTTGGCTCTTTGAAAGAGCAGTCGTGCTCAGTCCCACATCCCCGCTTTTTATCTATAACCCTGTAAGTTCGTCATCCTCAAGTACCTGTCCAACTTCCTTTTAAAGTTATTTATGGATTCAGCTTCCACCATCTTTTCAGGTAGAGCATTCCTGATCCCGACATCTCTGTGTGAAAAAGTTTCTCCTCATCTCCCCTCTGGATCTTTTTCCAATGATTTTGAATCTATGACCTCTAGTTATTGACCCACTCGCCAGAGGGAATATTCTTTCCTGATTTCCTTTATCAAAACCTCTCATCGTCTTGAAAACCTCTATTAGGTCACCTCTTAAGCTTCTCTGTTCCAAGGAGAACAGTCCTAACTCTTCCAACCTCTCCTCATAACTGAAGTCCCTCATCCCTGGTAAACCTCCTCTGTACCCTTTCTAATACCTTTACATCTTTCCTGAAGTGTGGTGTCCAGAATTGTCCACAATACTCCAGCTGAGGCCTAACCAGTGATTTATAAAGTCCTAGCATGATCTCTTTGCTTTAATATTCTATTCCTCTGTTTATAAAACTAAGTAACCCATGTGCTTTTTTAACCACATTATCAACTTGCCCTGCCACCTTTAAGGATTTGTGTATATGGACACCAAGGTCTCTCTGCTCATCTACACTTTTCAAAAACATTCCATTTATAGTATACTGTCTTTCATATTAGTCCTCACTTCACACTTCTCCACATTGAACTCCATTTGCCATGCTTCTGCCCATTTTACCATCCTGTCTGTCAACTGGAAGCCTATAACTGTCCTCATCATGATCATCTACTTTGATCGGCTACTTTGATATACTACTTTGCCAAGTTTCGTATCATTTGCAAATTTTATAATGCTGCTCTCTACACCCGAGTCTAGGTTATTTATAAATATTGCAAAGAGTAATGGACCCAGATTGATGCAGGACATTTTGCCAGTGATATATTTATGAGCATTGACAACTTGTTAATGTCCATCTGAATGTATAAAAGAACATCTGTAAAGTATTGTATAAATATTACGCTGTTACTCAATTTTGTCACAGGCCACAATCCCAGCTAGTGTCTTGCTTAAGGGGAAAGTTTATGTAATGCTCAAACATGTTGCATCACACAGTCATGGGATATGGATATGCAGCATGAATTTCTCACACTAGGAGCCCCTTTAATACTACACTATGAGGAGCTACATAGTGAGGGCAGGCATTTTCCCATGGGAAAGAAGAAGCTTTAGGGCTAATAGTTCTAATAGAACACTCTTTCACTCGCTGGGTGCTGGGATAGTTCTCTCAGCAACATTTTCACGAGAGTCTTCTCTTGTTGGACAAGGAAAGGGAATTCCAGTGTTGTTAATCTCGTAGCGGGGCAAGTTACGAATGAAAATCCAGAGGCACCTATGCAAGTAGTCTGCTGACGGCTACATGTAAAGGAGCAGAGGTGTACACCATAAGTGGCCCCCAGGCCAATATTGCACAAGTAGAGCACAATTTCTGTTCAATATGAAGATCTTCATTTCTATGGACCTTGGAACCAATCCAATCCAGTCCAGTTTACATGTTGATGATGGTAGTGAATTCTTTCATGATTACTGTTCATGGTTGTTAAATAATCTTCAGTGATCTTGAGCCTTATTTATGCAATGTTTTACATCCATGTTAAAGTGCCTCATAAAAATGTTAATTCAGAGTAAAAACAAAACCCTAGTGCTGGTTTACTACTTCTCTGGTAAACAGCTTTGAATCACAGGCTCTTGTCTCACTTATATTGGTAGAAATTGGATTTATCATGAACTTTGTCCTACATTTGGTACTGTAAACCACATGTGCTGCGTTTATATAGAGACACTAAGAGAAATCAGACTTGCCTGTGAGGTGGGTTCACGCTATTGATAATCTCAACATGCAGAATATTGGCAGTATAAAATACCATTGGAATCCAAACCAGCCCAGAGTGCCAAAAACTCTGATATGTACCATGTTAAAAATAAACTTAAATAAAAGTTTCCAAATGTACGCATTTGCTAATTGTGTGTGTGTGTGTGTGTATGTATGTGTGTATATATACATACATACATACATACACACGGTTGTTTAAAATAAATGGGCTAGCATGGTGGAGCCCCCAAACACTGACACGAGGTCAGAATGGATTTCTACCTCCAACCGTTCACTCTTGAGTTCCTGATCTCATTCCTGTTGCAATGGCTCAATGCTGAGGTGAGGCCAGGTGTCCCCTTGTCAGAGACAAAAGTCAGAGATAGTCCCTGCTGTTAGGTCTACCTTAGTACAACTCTTGGAAACCAGCTTCAGAGTGTGATTGGAGGAAAACTACCTCCTCATTTTCTTACCAAGGGTGGTGGTGGATGGGACACAGCGATCAAAGAAAGTGCAAGGTGAGAAAATACCGTAACAAGATAGATTCTCATCCTGGAGAAAAATGAAAAAAGCCACACCAGTATAGATGTAATTGACACAATTGTTATATCAACAGGCTTTAAGCATCCCAGGAGGTTCAAAATGGCCTGATTTGAATCCCCTTTGGATTCAGACACAGCTTGCAACAACACAAGGAGTTAGGTTGCACCCTTTACATTAACAATTTAGACTTAGGAATCAAAAACACAATTTCTAAATTTGCAGATGACACCAAATTAGGGGGGATAGTCAATACTGAGGAGGACTGCAACAAATTACAGGAGGACATTAATAAACAAGCAGAAGGGGCATATAATTGACAAATGAAGTTCAACATAGATAAATGTGAGGTCTTACATTTTGGTAGGAAGAATAGGGAGGTCACTTATCACTTGGAGGGTGCAAGTCTAGGTGGGGTAGAGGAACAAAGGGATCTCGGAGTACAAATACACAAATCACTAAAAGTTGTGACACAGGTTAGGCAAGGCCATTTAAAAAAAAAAAGCAAACCGAGCACTCGGGTTTATTTCTAGAGGTATAGAATTGAAAATTGTGAGGTTATGCTAAACCTGTATCAAACCTTGGTTAGACCACACTGCGTACAATTCTGGTCGTGGGCTGTTTTGCAGAGGCCAGTGTCGGGAGCGGAGAGAGCAGCAGCACAGTGAGTAGTTAAACTCACTTTCGCGGGCTTTTTTTTCAGAGGCTTACCAATCTCCCAGACCAGCGGCAGCGTTCCAGAGCCACATCACAATTCAAAAAGTGACGCGGACAAGAGGAAGCAGCTGATTGGGTGAGTACAGCCAGGTGAGTATTTATACTACTCTGTAGTTTGACAGTTAAGGTTAATAGTTTATAAAGTTTAGTAGGTCCTAATTTTTGTGGTTATAGTTTCTAAGGTCTCTGTTGTGTAGCAGGGAGTGCTAGTATACAAGGGCCCTTGAGTATATCATTTAATTGTAGTGTAATTTGTGGTATTGATTTGAGTTAATTTAAATTAATTAAAGGATAAGTCATAGCAGCACAGCTCAGCCCCGTGGCATGCTCCTCCTGCACTATGTGGGAAATCAGGGACACTTCCTATGTCCCTGTTGACCATGTGTGCGGGAAGTGTATCCAGCTGCAGCTACTGGCAGACCGCATTGCGGTGCTGGAGCTGCGAATGGATGCATACTGGAGCATTCGCGATGCTGAGGACATCGTGGATAGCACGTTTAGGGAGTTGGTCACACCGCAGGTAAAGGCTGCACAGGCAGGAAGGGAATGGGTGACCACCAGGCAGAGTAGTAGGCGCAGGCAGGTAGTGCAGGGGTCCCCTGTGGACATCCCCCTCTCAAACAGATATACCACATTGGATACTGTTGAGGGAGATGGTTTATCGGGGGAAGGCAGCAGCAACCAACTTCCTGGCACCTTGGGTGGTTCTGCTGCACAGGACTGGAGGAAAAAGAGCGGGAGAGCTATAGTGATGGGGGATTCTATTGTAAGGGGAATAGATAGGCGTTTCTGCGGCCGCAAACGAGACTCCAGGATGGTATGTTGCCTCCCTGGTGCAAGGGTCAAGGATGTCTCAGAGCGGCTGCAGGGCATTCTGGAGGGGGAGGGTGAACAGCCAGTTGTCGTGGTGCATATAGGTACCAACGATATAGGTAAAAAACGGGATGAGGTCCTAAAAGCTGAACATAGGGAGTTAGGAGGTAAATTAAAAAATAGGACCTCAAAGGTAGTAATCTCAGGATTGCTACCAGTGCCACGTACTAGTCAGAGTAGAAATAGAAGGATATTTCAGATGAATACGTGGCTAGAGGAATGGTGCAAGGGGGAGGGATTCAAATTCCTGGAACACTGGAACCGGTTCTGGGGGAGGTGGGACCAGTACAAACTGGACGGTTTGCACCTGGGCAGGACCGGGACTGATGTCCTAGGGGGAGTGTTTGCTAGTGCTGTTGGGGAGGGTTTAAACTAAAATGGCAGGGGGTTGGGAACCTGTGCAGGGAAACAGAGGAAAGGGAAGCAAGGATAGAAGCAAAAGACAGGAAGGAGAAAAGCAAAAGTGGAAGGCAGAGAAATCAAGGGTTTAAATCAAACAGGGCTACAGTAAATAATTCTAAAAGGACTAAGAGTGTTAAAAAAAAAACAAGCCTGAAGGCTTTGTACCTTAATGCGAGGAGCATTTGTAATAAGGTGGATGAATTAGCTGCGCAAATAGATGTAAACGGATATGATATAATTGGGATTATGGAGACATGGCTCCAGGGTGACCAAGGCTGGGAATTCAACATCCAGGGGTATTCAATATTCAGGAAGGACAGACAAAAAGGAAAAAGAGGTGGGGTAGCATTGCTGGTTAAAGAGGAGATTAACATAATAGTAAGGAAGGATATTAGCTCTGATGATGTGGAATCTGTTTGGGTAGAGCTGAGAAATACCAAGGGGCAGAAAACATTAGTGGGAGTTGTATACAGACCCCCAAACAGTAATGCTGAGGTTGGGGATGGCATTAAATGGGAAATTAGAGACGCGTGCAATAAGGGCACAGCAGTTGTCATGGGTGACTTTAATCTACATATAGATTGGGCTAACCAAATTAGTAACAATACTGTGGAGGAGGAATTCCTAGAGTGTATACAGGATGGTTTCCTGGACCAATATGTCGAGGAACCAACTAGAGATCAGGCCATCTTAGACTGGGTATTATGTAATGAGAAAGAATTAATTAGCAATCTTGTTGTGCGAGGCCCCTTGGGGAGGAGCGATCATAATTTGATAGAATTCTTCATTAAGATGGAGAGTGAAGTAGTTGACTCAGAGATTAGGGTCCTGAATTTAAATAAAGGAAACTACGATGGTATGAGGCGCGAATTGGCTAGGATGGATTGGGGAGCGTTACTTAAAGGGTTGACGGTGGATAGGCAATGGCAAACATTTAAAGATTGCATGGATGAACTACAGAATTTGTTCATCCCTGTTTGGCATAAAAATAAAACAAAAAGGTGACTCAACCGTGGCTAACAAGGGAAATTAGGGATAGCATAAGATCCAAGGAGAGGACATATAAATTGGCCAGAAAAAGCTGCAAACCTGAGGATTGGGAGCAGTTTAGGATTCAGCAAAGGAGGACAAAGTGGTTAATTAAGAGGGGGAAAATAGAATATGAGAGTAAGCTTTCAGGGAACATAAAAACTGATTGTAAAAGCTTCTATAGATATGTGAAGAGAAAAAGATTGGTGAAGTCAAGCGTAGGTCCGTTGCAGTCAGAATCAGGGGAATTTATAATGGGGAACAAAGAAATGGCTGACGAATTAAATACATACTTTGGTTCTATCTTCACAAAGGAGGACACAAATAACCTCCCAGAGATGTCGGGGAACATAGGGTCTAATGAGAGGGAGGAATTGAATGAAATCACTATTTGTAGGGAAATGGTGTTCGGGAAATTGATGGGATTGAAGGCCTGATAAATCCCCAGGGCCTGATAATCTACATCCCAGGGTACTTAAGGAAGTGGCCCTAGAAATAGTAGATGCATTGTTGGTCATCTTTCAAAATTCTATAGACTCTGGAACAGTTCCCATGGATTGGAGGGTAGCTAATGTAACCCCACTATTTAAAAAAGGTGGTAGAGAAAAAACGGGGAATTATAGACCGGTAAGCCTGACATCGGTAGTGGGGAAAATGCTAGAGTCCATTATAAAAGATGTAATAGCAGAGCACTTGGAAAACAGTGACAGGATCGGACAAAGTCGACATGGATTTACAAAAGGGAAATCATGCCTGACTAATCTACTGGAATTTTTTGAAGATGTAACTGGTAGAATAGATAAGAGAGAAACAGTGGATGTGGTGTATTTGGACTTTCAGAAGGCTTTCGATAAGGTCCCGCATAAGAGGTTAGCGTGCAAAGTTAAAGCACATGGGATTGGGGGTGAGGTACTGATTTGGATAGAGAACTGGTTGGCAGACAGGAAGCAAAGAGTTGGAATAAACGGGTCTTTTTCCGAGTGGCAGGCAGTGACTAGTGGGGTACCACAGGGATTGGTGCTAGGACCCCAGCTATTCACAATATATATTAATGATCTAGACGAGGGAACTAGATGTAATATCTCTAAGTTTGCAGACAACACAAAGCTGGGTGGGCATGTGTGCTGTGAGGAGGATGAAGAGAAACTCCAGTATGATTTGGACAGGTTGGGTGATTGGGCAGATGCATGGCAGATGCAGTATAATGTGGATAAATGCGAGGTTATCCACTTTGGTGGCAAAAACAGGAAGACAGATTATTATCTGAACGGCAATAGATTGGGAAAAGGGGAAGTGCAACGAGTCTGGGTGTACTTGTGCACCAGTCGCTGAAGGTAAGCATGCAGGTGCAGCAGGCAGTTAAGAAGGCAAATGGTATGTTGGCCTTCATAGCGAGAGGATTCGAGTACAGGAGCAAGGATGTCTTGCTGCAGTTGTACAAGGGCCTTGGTGAGACCACACCTTGAGTATTGTGTGCAGTTTTGGTCGCCTTATCTGAGGAAGGATGTTCTTGCCATGGAGGGAGTGCAGCGAAGATTCACCAGACTGATACCTGGGATGGCAGGAATGACGTATGAAGAGAGATTGGGTCGATTAGGCTTATATTCGCTAGAGTTTAGAAGAATGAGAGGGGATCTCATTGAAACTTATAAAATTCTGACAGGACTAGACAGACTAGATGCAGGAAGGATGTTCCCGATGGCGGGGGAGTCCAGAACCAGAGGTCACAGTCTAAGGATAAGGGGTAAGCCATTTAGGACTGAGATGAGGAGGAATTTCTTCACCCAGAGAGTGGTGAACCTGTGGAATTCTCTACCACAGAAGGCAGTTGAGGCCAATTCATTAAATATATTCAAGAAGGAGATAGATATATTTCTTAAGGCTAAAGGGATATGGGGAGAAAGCAGGGACAGGGTACTGAATTTGGATGATCAGCCATGATCTCATTAAATGGCGGAACAGGCTCGAGGGGCCGAATGGCCTACTCCTGCTCCTATCTTCTAAAGGATATAGAGGCATTGGAGAGGGTGCAGAGAAGATTTACAAGGATGATACCAGAAATGTGAGGGTATACATATCAGGAAAGGATGAACAGGCTGGGTCTCTTTTTTTTCTCTTGAAAAAAGGCTGAATGGTGACCTAATAGAGGTCTTTAAAATTATGAAAAAATTTGATAGAGTGGATAGAGAGAGAATGTTTTCACTTGTGGGGAAGAGCATAACTAGAGGCCATCAATATAAGATAGTCACCAAGAAATCCAATAGGGAATTCAGAAGAAACTTCTTTACCCAGAGAGTGGTAAGAATGTGGAACTCGCAGGGAGTGGTTGAAGCGAATAGTAGAGCTGCATTTAAGGGGAGGCTAGACAAGCATATGAGGGAAAAGGGAATAGAGGGTTATGCTGATAGATTTAGATGAGGAAAGACGGGAGGAGTCTCGCGTGGAGCATAAATGCCGACATAGACTGGTTGGGCTGAATGGCCTGTTTCTGTGCTGTATATCCTATGTAATCCCTAAGTAATCCAAATGTGATCCAGCAAGTTTATTGACCTGGGAAATATGGTTAAAACTGATCCAAGTAAACTGAGCCTGAGAGAACCAATTTTGAATTTTTTTCAGTATGGAGCACCTCCTCCATGGTTGAAGTTAAGGCAATTACATTAGTGAAAAAAACAAAACTCGAGAGCTGCTCTAGTGGCTCGGTGGGTAAATGAACAGCCCAGTGTTATACTCAGCCATACAGACCAGGTTTGATTTAGCTGATGTTGGCTAGGGCACCGGTGGGGTTGCTGCAATTGGTCTCAGTGCTTCAGGCTAGGGAGGGGAAATCAGCCAAGGTTTCTGTCTTCATCACGTCTTCTGCTGTAAAGAGTTTGTGTGGAGGCAGGATTTAGCTTAGCTGTGAAGCCTCCTGCCGTTGAATGCAGAAACTTGGGAGATGAGGTGGGAAAATTGGGGGGAAGATACTAAATTCAAAAAAAAAACTTGTAACCTCTTTAAAAATCTTTATTTAATTTTAAAATTCCAAAGTAAATTCCGCGAATGTAAAGCCATGCTAACACAAGCAACCAGCATATTTCACACCACTTGATTATTTTCAGCAACCAAAAAAGCACATCATAACAAACACAGCTTTCGTTTAGAACATTTCTATAATGTTTTTTTTTATCATTAACAGTTACAATACTTTAAAAAAAAAACTTTGAGCAGTTTTCGAGTTGCTATACAGTAGCTCACACTTTTCATAGATGTCCCCAATGTGTTTGCATAGAGCTAAAATTACTGTGGAAAAAAATGGCAGTTTTTCATCTCAAGTCTTCAGTCATTTGGTACAGATTGTGTCACATCTGAATAATGAGTGTGTTTTTAACAATAAAAAACAGAAGACCTATTGCTATAAATAACCAACACTGGAAAAAGTGTTACTCAACTACGCTGGAGCTTTTCATATTTAATATATAAATCTGTCCAGTTTATCATCAAGAATAAATTGAATATTAATCTCAATCTCAAACTCTGAAGTCACTTTCCTTAGCTTTTTTTTATAAAAAGAAAACCCTATAAGAAGGTAGTGTATAAATTTACAGATATTCTAATGCTGAGGTTTCTATATTGGCAAACCACACAGAATGGACAAAACAAATTTCACACTTTTTGGCTGACAGGTTTTTTTTTTACATTACTTACAGAGATAACCAAGTTCTTCTACACACATGTGTACATTAATTATCTAGAACATTAAGGTTATAAATAAGGCACAGTTTCAAAAAATATTCAGTATTAACAAGAAAGTAAATGACAGTTGCAGAAATGTTGTGCCATATTTGTACATTTTACAGAGCTTCACAGACTGTATGAGAGAAAAAAGAATACAGATGTAGGCTTCCAAATTAGTTTGAACCATATCTCTCAAACTGCAGTGTGTTGAAAGGGCAGAATTGGCTGGCAGTGGGACCATGGTTTTGTTTGTGGACCCACCAAGTTGGCCGATTTTTGTCAGCTCGGGTGTCTCGCATGCCACTGCTGCTTTCTTCAGAGACACTCTTTAATGTTGGAACGTCCCACTTAAAATGAGACAGTTGAGAGGTACGGTCTGAACTGAGTAACGGTGCAAATCAGTGGGAGCAAACAAGAAACAAAGAGCTAGATGCAAAAGGGAGAAATTTCTATTCAGTGCAAAGTGGTACCTATTTTTAAAAAGTGACTGAATATGAATCTCAGTTAATGAATTTCATTTCTGGCTATGTGGCTTTCCTCCTATTTAAAAAAAATTGTCCTAAGTGGTTCGAACATCCTGGTTGTGGTCTGACAAAAACATGAATTTTGTGAAAGTATAAGACAAGTTGCAAAGAAATTTACTCTTCCTCTTGGAATTTTCATTTCACACTGGAAAGAAAATAAGGATCTGCGAAAAGCTCCTGTGACAAATAGAGGTGTTCTCGGATGTAATCTTACTCCAGCTGTTTACAGTATGGCTTCATTGAATACAGCACAGACCCACATCACTACCAGTGTTAATGTAATCAAAACTCCCAAATGTGTCTACTTTAGAAACTACAATCCAAGAAAGCTGCCAGTTCAAGGTGCTGCATAATTGGTAACCAAAAGGAAAATAAACTGTGTTAGGAGTTGTAAATCTCCTTTTGCTGCTTTGGCGAAAAACTGTGATTGCTGTTTCTGGCCTCTTTGAATCGGGGAGGGTTAAAATTAAACCCCAGAGCAGTGGGTTCAGGAAGGCACAATTTATTGCTATGCAGAGTTCAAAGGACAAGTCTTCAGGGGGAAACAGTTTTGCTTAATGGGTATGCGACTGAGGCCAGAAAAAAAAGGCCTGTTGAAATATTTTGGTAATTATGCTTTAGCCAGTCCTGTTCAAGATCCCAGTTCAAAGGTGAAACATTCATTCCCTATCCATACAGGACATTAGGCCTAATAACAATCAAACTTTCAGTGTGCTGGTGTGGGTTCATATCCTGCACGGGCTGGTGGTCACTCCACCTGACTGGGGATGAGAGAAAAAAAAAATGTCTGTTTCGTTAATTTTAATTAAGCACACATAAAACAGTGCTAATTTTTATTGTTACCTATCCATGGAAAAATATCTGCACATTCCATCTGTCATATCATGTGCTTAATTCTCAGTCACAATGGTGAAAATTTTAAAAGACACCTCCTGAATAATGTAATTATCACATTCATATTTGAGGATTTTTTCACAACTAGGTAAAGGTACTACTGTTATATTACACTTTTTTATTTTAAGATTATTTGATTTGATTTGGGATCTAATTGAAAGTTTTCACACTGCTTGCAATTCACTTCAAACAGAAAAGTTTTCGATAAGTGACATTGGAACAAAGATCAACCACCGTCTGATAGCACCCAACTAGGAGTACCGTCACTCACTTACAGTGCAGACAAACCAGTGCTTAAACATTTGTGTCTTTGTATTCTGGATAATAGAAGAAAACAAATATAATTTTTTTTGTGCAAGATACTGAATTGTTTCTCTCATTTTGCAACTTTATGCATATAATACTGGTTCTGGTGACTTTTTAACAAAAAAAGTTATTTCTAAGTTCCTTCAAATAATTTTTTTAATAATTTTACCTGCTTATGGTCCAACATCTAATCATGGAAGGCAATGTAGTTATGGCAAACAACTCACAGCTGCCTACATGGAGCAGAGATTTCCTTTGTCTGCTAGGGATAGCAAAATCATAAATGTGTTTATAATTTTGCTACACCTTATACTCAGATGAAGTATTTTTTCATCGTTACCAAAGTGCAGTAGTTGTCTCAACGTTGCCAAGCCAATAGTATACCACAATTTTATAATAACAGCATTGTTTGCACCGATGCCTCCAATCTTATATATACAGTATATAGTGGCTATATTATTTCCTGATAATCTTTTAAAAAAAAAAGTAATTTTGATGAGTTTTTGTGCTTATGAACAAAAGGCAGCTCAATGCTGGAAAATGGGAGACTTTTCCACTCCTGGTACTCCTAGGCCAAATACACAGTAGTTTCTTCTATGTTGTCCCAACAATATGCCTTAACCACCAACCTTGGAACAGAAACATGAATTCTTCCATTTCCCAGACATTTGTATGACCAGGATTGCCAATGTGTGGCGAGTTTGTGCTGTAGACACCAACCCATTAGAAGCTGCCCAAAATTATTTAAAGTAGGACCCATACAGCTGGTATTTAGAGGAGCTTTTTGTCCTATCAGTCTTGGTTCAATTTGAACCCAGGCCTCAGAGGTGAATGTACAGTATACTCCTCTGTAGTATTTAATTCCTTATATCTCAATAAATCTGCTGTGATTATGTCACAATTATTTATTCTTCAGTGTAGATGTCATCATCCATCAACTGTATGGCGTGCACTGGTCATTGGCTTCTCCACGGGAAGTAGTTCTCAGCCAAAATGAATTGCTAAGCTGAATAAAAACACCCATGACGTTCACAGTACATATTCTAAAAGAAACAGACTCCCTGATTTGATTTTAAAGCTGTAATCACATTTTGGGATTCAGATAACGTATAAACCACTCGAGCTTTGCTTTGGGCCCTTCTGATTCCAATTGATTCCTTTTGACCAGATTACCGCACTGTAATCACTCCCACAAATCCATTAATCTTTATTTAAAAGTCAGAGGCCCTGAAATTACCCAGTATGAATGCTTAATGCAGTTGTCTGAAACTCCTCTCTCTGTTATTTTAGTGGAGGCATTATCGTACTTATTTTTAAAATGCTAAGATAGTGGAGTGAGGTAGTTCATTCCAAAGCATTAAGCTTGTGCATGCTGATATCCCACGGGATCATTTCAGGGCCAGAGAGTCAAATTCTACCACCACCTTGGCATTTCCAAATACAATTGTGGGTTTTACAAGTTGGAATTTCTTGGCTTGCATGGCAATATTGTTTAAGAAAGGTAGAATTTGGAACGTAGTATGCTCATAGTTTATACTGCATGTGTGAGAAAGGGAGTAGAAGTTTACATGCAGTAAGTGGAAATAAACACAAAACCTGTGGTACAAAAAAGGAAAGCTTGCAAAAATAAAGGGTCTTTCATTATGTCCTACATTATCATGGGCTTTACCCCTCCCCCATTCAATCTCCTGATGTAAAGTTCTACATAAATACTGCATAATCTTCAAAGGCCAACAAGCAAACCCAGAATAATCACCCATCCTGGATCCGGTATTCAACCCTGGCTTCAGCCTCAGATGCAGGGAACCACCATATTCTGTGCAGTACTTGATATAAATCAGAGCTTCCAATCTCTCAGAATATATTTGCATGTAACTCCCAAGTTCAAGGGGACAGCCGACGTGAGGTGCCACTGGATGTAATTGAATCCACAAGAATTGAAGTGCCAGTGATTTTATATTTTTCAAAGCATTTGTTAAAAAATAACCCAAATCTCTGCTCTTGGGTACAGTGTTACTCAAGCACTTGTTTCTCAGTGAACCACTGCTCACTACAGTATATTACTCTGCCCCTTCATGATTAGGTTATTTTGACATGGGGCCAAATTTGGTTTGATGGGGTTCTGTTCTGCAACTGAGATTATCAGGGTTTTCGTCTTTGTAAAATGACTGTACCTGGGTATACATTTTACCGAACTGTAACATACAAAAAAAATGAGCAGACCATTTTTTAACAAAAGAAATTATGATTTTTTTTTTTGAATTCCAAAACATCCCAATGCACAGTACGAGATATACGCATATATAAAATGACACCCCACTCCAAATATTAATACCTGATTGGAATTACTGGAATTGGAATATTTTCTGGAAGTTTAGCTGAACATTTGTGGTCTTCGACTAAAATGTAAGTATTATTCTGCTATAACCTCTGTGCAACCATCTATCATATTGCACTCAACAATTCTAAATTGTAGTAATAATGCTACAAATATTGTGATTTTACTATAGCCTGTAAGTAGTCCACTAAATATTAATGTTGGCATCATACTTTGTCAGCTACTTAGACTTTCACATCATAGTCTGAATGGAAATTCCCATTTATTGTCAATACTTGGAAGTAAAGTCTTGGTAGATGAAACAGTAAATTGGGCCACACAAATAGCAAAAACCTACTGGATTAAACTCCATTTGCACCCCCCCGCCCCGCCCCACCCCACTTCCCCAATCCTACCCGGGCAAGAGACATAGAGAAAACATAAATAATTAACTATGTATACAGAACAAATATTTACATTTAACCTAGAAAGGGGCCTTTTTACTTCTGCAACCTAGGTTAATATCCAACTCGACAGATGTCGTGAACTTGCCTCAAAGGGATTTCTCAGGGAGATTTCACTGGGCTGAATTCCTGAAATATCCGGTGTGGAAAACCCTGATGATGTGGTCGCCTGATGGCTGCAACAGAAACTAAATCTGCTGCGACACAAACTTTCTTTATCTGGCAGATGCAGCAATCACATCCTCCTCTGTTTATACACAAAGTGAAAGCTCCCGCAAAAGACATAAGCCAGCCCCTTTAACTAAAATATGTTTGGACAGTCTCCTATCACAAAGTGCCCTTTTCTTTATACAATGTGCACGGATTTGGCGACATAGACCATAAGGGCAGACTGTGTGGGGGGAAAAGAAGATGGTACATCGGGTAATACAAGAGTTGCTCGTTTGAAATTGGGATTTAGTGTTTGATCCAGGGACGCAAAGTGAGGTATATGCTCCATTCCAGGACTGTAAAATGCTTCATTTCAATGGATAGATACACATGCAAAAAGTAATTAATTCTGGTAGCCTGTAGTTACATTGGCATCAAGTCTACTGGCAAGCCTGGGTAGAATGAATTTCAGGGTAAAGAAAAGTTTGATTCCCCCTTTGACGCACTGTTGTAGTTTTCATATGGTTTGGGGGGCAGGGGGAGTTATTCCTAACAGTAACTTCTTTTGTTCTCCTATTCAGGCAGGACATTTCGATAAAAAAGTGCACTGTACCATTGTTAATTCTAAAAATGTTGTATTAGTCACCATCTCAAAATACTATATTAGTCATCATGTTCATGGAGGAAAGGTTTTTAAGATGGAGCAAAATAAGTATTATTTTCAACTTGCTGCCTGGGCATAAAACTGGTGCCCGTTATAGAAACCGCACGATGTGCATTTCCAAATCATTGGAAATCTACCCCTTTAACAATTGCCATATTGTTTTGCCTTGAGTGATCCTCTGTAGCTGCAGAACTTTTTGCATATTCAGAACATCTAGACAGCAACAATATGGAGCACTGCAGTCTCAGATAGAAAATAGTCTTGAATGGTATTCATGTTCAGGCAGAGGGAGGTTAAAATGGCCTGGAGAGAGAGGGGAGGTTACTGCCAGGTTAATCAAGGGTAAGTATGAACAGTCCTCAAAGCTGAATGGTAAGGAAGCCTTTAGTGGAAAAAAAATAGGTGGGTGGGGGGAAAGAAACATTCAATCACAAATAGGTGGTGAATGGGCTGAATTACATGTAACCTGCATAAAAGCTTCAAATTTGAAAGAGAAAATATAGTTGAAATATACCCAGAATTTTAACCTGTTTTTTCTCTTTACAGATTCTGACAGACATGCTGTATACTTCCAGCATTTTCACTACTTTTCTTTTATTGATGGTATCAAGAACCAGGAGAAGCAATCCAGGCATCTAGTGTAGATATTGATTGAGAGTTGAGAGGGGGATAGGGAAAACAAGAGGCAAATAGAAATTTAAATTAAAAAATTAGACATAGCATCAAGGTAGTTAGTTCTATTACTTCATATTGATTTATGTATTTCTTTTTAAGAAGTAGACTTCCTAATTATAGGTCTCTCTTCATTCCACTGTATTTTTGATTCATGATAGAAAAAAGAAAATTTTGGGCTAGAATTAATTAATATCTAATAATATAATGCCTTCAATCGGTATTTATATTATTGCCTCGATACTGTGAAAATGCCATTTAAAAACAAAGCATCTTTTTCTATTTAGTACTGTGCTGTCAAGTTGCTTCTTTCATTTATTGAAACAGACAGATTGCCTACACTGAAGTGCGTCGTGGGCTGTAAATAAAACGTGATCGCCAGTGTGCGATACCAAAAGGATTTCCCGTTAAAGTCGAGAAATTCTGAGACTGCAGGGAGCTGTGAGCACTTTGAACTGCATCTTCGGTGAACGAATGGATCCCCACAGTAGCAGCAATTGGGAGTGCATCAAAAGTGCACACTCAATATCAGGTGGATATTTGAATAGAATAGCAAGTGAAAAAATGCCAAAGATCAGAAGTAACAACCTCATGAGTGAAACAGAGAACTGACTAGGCATTACACAACATTTCTAAATGAGCCTTTTGATGTCATCAAAATGTAGGTCGGAATAAAAGTGAATTGCATTGATTGAAAGATTACAATACTCTTCTCTGTATTAAATATTTAATATTAGTAACCTGATAAAAAATAAATTAGTGGCATCAATTGACTCAAGGCCACAGTACTCTCCCCTGTATTAACTGTTTAATATTAGTAACCTAAAATTTGCTTTGTTTACAAATTTCCTTTAACATTCAGAAATGGAAGGCACCATTTTATGTTTTCATGCTGGTGCTAAATTAAATTTCTGCATTCTGTAGCCGGGAATTTTTTTTTTTTTTTAAACAATTTAAGGACTTTGGTCTCTGGGGTAAAATTCTTGTTAAATAACCAAACCTTTTTTTTCTTAGGGTGGGTGGAGGGTAGTTTCAAATAATTTTTAAGACCGATTGCAGGAAGGTAATAATTACAGACTTTACTGAAGATTAAAGCGGGTTGTTAGTGCCACGGAACGCTGGAAATATGTCATCAATTTCACCTCCAGCGTGAAATTGTGTATCTGGCACTGACCAGGGCCACTGTTGCTTCTGTAATATACAGCCGGAAAGTGAAAGGTAATTATATGGCTTGCAAAAGGGAACTCCTCAGACAGCAAATATTATTTAATCTGCATCCAAACCACATGAAACCAGTGTCGAATGAACAAATGGATCCCCAGTAGCAGCAATTGGAGTGCGTCAAAAGTGCAGACTCAACGGCTCAATATCAGGTGGATATTTGAATAGAATAGCAAGTGGAAGCAAGCACAGGTGCCCACGAGGGCCCAAGATGCAGGCTCAGAAAGGTCTCTTGGGGGAACTGAACTGACTGAGCCAGTGCAAGCCACTGAATGGCTCTTACAGGAAAGATGCATTTTTCAATCTGTAGAAACTCCCACAAACTGGAAAATACAGTACACGCAAGGAAAATGGAAAATGAGCCGTCTCCTTTAGGCCAGTCATATCACAGCTCACGCTGGTCTGATTTTGTGGGATTCTGTGCATTTCATCAGATATTCCCAGAGCTATGGAGCAAGTGCCTTGGGGATGTTTTACTGCGTTAAAGGAGCTATATAAATGCAAGTTGCTGGTCTTGCAGGCAACCGGCACCTCATTTTAACGAGCTGGGCCTTTAAGTCAGGCTTCCTCAGCCTATTCGGCTACGACTGTCAGTGGATCGTGAGAGGAAATTAAAAAAAAAAAAATCACAGCAATCGCATGTGAGTACCGATAGGAGGAAAGGAACTTTACCAAGCCTTGATAAGGCACTGAGTAAAGGGTGGTTTATACTGGAAAGAAGATGGCCCTGAAATGTGAAGGAGAAAAAAAGTGAGGAAAGAAAAACAAGCAATAACTAAACAGGGACAAAACGCAGCAATGGGCAGCTAGTAGAAATCCATATACATAACACTGCATTTTAAGACATATTGCACAAACAGACAGTATTTTTTGATTTTGAATAAAGTCCATTGCACACAGTAAGCATGTACTTCTTTTGTTCTGATATAAAATCTAGCATAATCTCTTCAACAAAAAAAAACAAACAAAAAAAAGATATAAACAATTTCTTTTCTCTACATATCTGACCGGGCGGTGGTCAGTCCTTAAAGTTGGTGTCTACTGGTCACCCTGACTGTCCAGCAGCTGAGCTAGCTTTGAATTTATGTTGGAAGGTCAGAAATGACAAGCTTGTCCATCTTGTTGCTGAGTTCTGGGGCAGTGGATAGTTCGTCTGATTCATAGTCTTCTTCAAATGAGCTGCAAGGAAGAAGCAAAAGATTGTACCAGAATCCAACCAAATCCTACTACTTTTTAAATACTGTGATTGTTTTAACATTCACCACAAAATAAATAAGGGCCGATTTTAACCCTGCCTGCCCGGCGGAAACTGGGCAGTCAAAATGGCCGCAGCAACTTCCCTCCCCTAATCCCACTGCCGCCCCACAGGTTACAATTTTAACCTGCTCTTTTCAACAAGTGACTGGGACACCTGCTGCAAGGTACAGGGACCCTCCTTCAAATATGCAGATCGGGCTCCGATCACGTCAATTTTAACCCGAGGTCTATGCGGGGAAGCCACTGTTCGTTGTCAGGCCAACCCGGGGGCAAGTGGATCCAGGGCCAGAAAAAGCCCAGAAAGCCAAGTCATTTAATTATTTCTTGTTTCCTTGTGGGCAAGGAAGAGCAGGAGGGGTCCTCCGGACCCCACATGGAAACTTTGGGCTACCCTTGCCCCGGGAATCCCCCCCCCCCCCCACCCCCACTCCACTCCACTCCTGACTTCCCTGCTGAGCACTTACCTGACTGCCGAGGACAGTTCCTTCGGGCCCCCGGTGGTGGTGTCTTGCCATGTGAAATCCTGCTCCCACCCAACGGACAGCAAGTGCTTGCCGCTGTGGTCGGGCGGGAGGCTGATGGGAGGCCTGTGCATGTGTAGCCTAGGAGTTAAAATCTCCCGAGACTCACGCTGTGGAGAGCCGGATGGTGTCCCATCTGCTTAAATCCCGCCGGGAGTTAAAATCAGAGCTAGAATCTTTTTGCTTTAAAAAAAAATAAATTCTCTTCTTTCCAGCAGGTGCTGAATCTTGTTGGGGTACAGTTACATGGACATCAGCCATTATCCAGTACCTCGCCCAAGTAGCCATTCTTCACGTGTGACCCTAGACAGTGAGTGTTGCAGGGTATTCAACCATAGTAACCATATTTATCCATAGCGGGTATCACAGCCGAGCAGAACCCTGTCCTCACCCGACATCCACACACACAGTGTCACCGGGAAATGCTAAATCTTATTCATATTTGTGTAAACATGATGACATCGATCCACAAATCCAGTATTCATAGGTCTTCGAATAGGCCGGCAGGGAATCTGAACCACAGAGCCCTTGTTAATTTGTCTGTGTGCTGGGCTGAGGATGTGCCTGCAACATATAGTTGGTGCTGAATAAAGGGGGCCATACACTGTAGCTTCCTGACCTGGGAGTGCTTGATGCTGATACTGGGTGCTGAAAATGAGAAGGTTTTGCATTTCCCAATGCTAATGTCCTTTACCTTGGTGAGTTCAAACAAAATTCAGCTGTGCACTGACACATATTTATCATCCTACCCTCCCGAGGGAAGGCCACACTGATGGGTCTCCCTCTGTGCAATAAGATTCTATGATTCTACGATCTTGCCTGCTCCAATGGGACGTGCCCCATTCTATTTCTCTCTCCACCTCTATCATTTCCCCCCTCTCCTAGCCTACTTGTCCTGTCCAAACTGGTTGTTTCACAAATTTTTCACATTTTCTCATCTGCTTGTGATTTACAAAATTGCACGTGAGAGTTTATAAACGGGCCTAATTAAATTGCTGATTGTAGGAGACTTACAGATGTGCTCTAAGAGGTAGTGTAGTCTCTCTGGGCAACACGGTGGCATAGTGGTTAGCACTGGTGCCTCACAGCGCCAGGGACCCGGGTTCGAATCTGACCTCGGGTGACTGTCTGTGTGGAGTTTGCACATTCTCCCCGTGTCTGCGTGGGTTTCCTCCGGGTGCTCCGATTTCCTCCCACAGTCCAAAAATGTGCGGGTTAGGTTGATTTGGCTATGATAAATTGACCCTTAGTGTTAGGGGGGGATTAAATATGTGGGGTTATGGGGATAGGATGGGATATGTTAGGGGGAATTAAATACGTGGGGTTACGGGGGGATATGTGTACTGTGGGGATTAAAGCAGGGACAGGGTACTGGACTTGGATGATCAGCCATGATCGTATTGAATGGTGGAGCAGGCTCGATGGGCCAAATGGCCTACTCCTGCTCCTAGATTCTATGTTTCTATGTAACCGGACAGAAAATAAGGGCCACTAATGAAAAGAATTTAACGTGTTGTTTTTTTTCTGATTGAGTAACAGTGTTACTGAGGAAGAGCATCTCATCTTTCTATTAGGCACTTCACAGCCTTATGGACTCAACATCGAGTTCAACAGTTTCAGACTATAACCTCTGCACCTATTTTTTCAGGCGGCAGCTGTTGATGATTCTGCCATCCCCATTTGCAACATTTAATCACTCCTGCCTTCCACCCTATCACAGACCTTCCCTTTCGTTCTTTCCTCCCCTCCCCCCTTTCCCTGCCTCTGCACCTGCTTAAAACCGGTTACATCTCTAACTTTTTCCAGTTCTGACGAAGGGTCACAGACCTGAAACGTTAACTCTATTTCTCTCTCCATGGATGCTGCCTGACCAGCTGAGTATTTCCAGCATTTTCTGTTGTTATTTCAGATTTCCAGCATCCGCAGTATTTTGCTATTGTATTACTGAGGAAGAGACTCAACTTTAGCAATGCCTCTATTTCAACAACAGGTGGCAGCACTCTGACCCTTTGTGAATACTTCGCTTCACAGCACTAAATAGCCTCTGCAACATCCTTATTAACATATGTTACATAGAATTACACAGAACATACAGCACAGAAATATGTTAATCTCTTTATTACTTCCTATCTGCAAATTGAAAATCAGTCTTTGGGCCTGTGATTTAATTTTTGTTTGTTTTAAACCGGCTTCCCTAGATTTGTCAATTATGAGCGCTGTGAGTGGCTACAATACCTAAATTAACAGTCGGTGGCGCTATCTTTAAATAAAACACTAATACACACTGGGCTAAGTTTCAGGTAAAACAAACGCTGTAGTTTAATTCCGCGTCACTCCTGACAGTGTTATGAAGAGGATGGAGACAGGGGCAGGTCAATCTCCATTAAAGTGCTACCTTCAGCACCATCTAAGTACACAGGCTATGAGATTGGTTCTCATAACACCATTTTGAAGAAGCTGAATGGTGACACTATATTGCATGACTCCTGAGCCCAACTTGTTCTGAGCGGTTCCAAACAACTGTTGAGCTGCATTTTTCATACAGGAGATTGTTGCCTCAACATGGGGGCATTTCTGGTTATTCCTCTCCACGTTCCACCTAAAATACAGTAGCTGCAGTCCAACAGCATGGTTGAAGGAGTTGAATAATCATTGGTGACAACAACCTCCAATTTGCTCTATCCAGATTTCTTTCTCAATGGAATTTCTTTCCTTCTAATTTTCTCCCCATCTCTCCTGTGCACAGTCAGCCTTCACTAATTCGTCCCAGTGACCACTCTCCATGTTGGATCCCTGACTGTAAGTGCCGGCAGATTATTTGACCGTGGCTAATCCTCTTCTCACCCAAAGTCTACACAAACTCACTTTCCAGCAGGAATCACTGGATGGTAACCCTTGCTGTTCTTTCCCCTCCCAAGCACAATGGTGCCGAGGCCAACTGTGGTGACCCTAATGCACAAACCAAGGATCAAACCTGCGACCTTCTTGACCTGTAGAGCTCAGTTACACCTGAGGCAGTTCACTCAGCCATCAAGGAGTCATAAATACATCTTTTTAACAGACTAGCTTTAGTGTTGCTATAGATTGTGCAGACAGTGAAAAATGCAGCTCAACAGTTGTGCAATATGTCTGTCCTACCACCCCCACCCACCAATGAATAATCTTGTTTGAACTCATTCCCTGGCCAATAAAAACAATTATTTATATATATAGCATTGAAGAAAACAAATTATTTTCTCTTTTTTTCCCCCCAGGTAATATACTGCGTAAGCAAAATTAGGAGTCCTCCGAATAAGTAGATATCCTACGAGGTCTTACTGATAGTCATGCTAAAGCAGATGTGAGAATTTCTGTGCTCATTTAAACAAAAAAAAACCTGTTATCACAACATTTTCTGCTGAATGGACTAGACATCTGGGCCCTGAAAGTTCTTGGAGGTTCTACCTCTCTCCTGCCGTAACTCAGGCAGAACGTTACTGGGGATCCCTTTTCAAATTGATTAGCAATCACGGACCCCCATCTAAATTATAATACTATATAATACTCAATATATGAAAGTGCTGCATGTAAAGAGTGTTTTAATGATGCTTTTAAGTAAACAGGTATTTACTTACTGATATCAGTGAGATGGGCGTGCCTGCTTCTCACACCAATTCTGGGTACTCCGCAGCAACAGATGGTCACTGTTAGCCAGATAGGGAAGGAAAGATAGGAGGTGGTGTGGCAGTATTGGTTAAGGAGAATGTTACAGTGCTGGAGAGGGAGGATGTCCTGGAGGGGTCAAGGACATAATCTATATGGCTAGAGTTAAGAAATAATAGAGGTGCCATTACACTACTAGGTGTATTCTATAGACCACCAACTAGTGGGAAAGATATGGAGGAGCAAATTTGCAGAGAAATTACAGAGAGGTACAAGAACTATAGAGTAGTAATAATGGGGGACTTCAACTATCCTAATATAGACTGGGATCGTAATAGTGTAAAGGGCAGAGATGGGGAAGAATTTCTGAAGTGTGTTCAGGAGAACTTTCTTGATCAGTATGTTTCCGGCCCTACGAGGGAGGAGGCATTGCTGGATCTGGTTCTGGGGAATGAGGTAGGTCAAGTGGAGCAAGTGTCAGTAGGTAAACATTTAGGAAACAGTGATCATAGTATCATAAGGTTTAGATTAGCTATTGAAAAGGACAGGGAGCAATCTAGAGTAAGAATGTTTAACTGGGGGGGAAGGCCAATTTCAATGGGATGAGAATGGATCCGGCCCGGGTAAACTGGAATCAAAGATTGGCAGGCAAAACTGTAGTGGAACAATGGGCTGCCTTTAAAGAGGAAATAGTTTGGGTACAGTCGAGGTACATTCCCACGAGGGGGAAAGGTAGGGCAACTAAAGCCAGAGCTCCCTGGATGACGAAACAGATAGCCAATATGATGAAGCAGAAAAAGAGCGCGAATGACAGATGTCAGGTTGCAAATACATCTGAGAATCAAGCTATATATAGAAAGGTCAGAGGAGAAGTGAAAAAGAAAATAAGAGAAGCAAAGAGAGGGTTTGAGAATAGAATGGCAGCCAACATAAAAGGTAATCCAAAAGTCTTCTATAGGTATATTCTCTGTCTTTGGTTGGTGTCAAGCTTCTTGAGTGTTGTTGGAGGGTATTCCATCACATTCCTGACTTGTGCCTTGTAGATGGTAGAAAGGCTTTGGGGAGTCAGGAGGTGAGACACTTGCCGCAGAATACCCAGCCTCTGACCTGCTCTTGTAGCCACAGTATTTATGTGGCTGGTCCAGTTAAGTTTCTGAAAGGGAGGCTGAGGTACCAAATGAGTACTTTGCATCTGTCTTCACCAAGGAAGAGGATGCTACCATAGATATAGTGAAGGAGGAGGTAGTGGAGACACTTGAAAGTATAAAAAGGTATTAGAAAGGCTGGCTGTACTTAAAGTAGCTAAGTCACCAGGAGCAGATGGGATGCATCCTAGGATGCTGAGGGAATTGAGGGCGGAAATCACGGAGGTACTGCCCATAATATTCCAATCCTCCATAGATACGGGGGTGGTGCCAGAGGACTGGAAAATTGCAAATGTTACACCATTGTTTAAAAAAGGGTGTAAAGATGAACCCAGCAAATATAGACCAGTCAGTTTAACCTCGGTAGTGGGGAAGCTTTTAGAAACAGTAATCAGGGACAAAATTAACAGTTGCTTGGATAGGTGTGGATTAATTAAGGAAAGCCAGCACGGATTTGTTAAAGGCAAATCGTGTTTAAACAACTTGATTGAGTTTTTGATGAGGTAACAGAGAGGGTTGATGAGGGCAATGCGCTTGACGTAGTGTATATGGATTTCCAAAAGGCGTTAGACAAAGTGCCACATAATAGGCTCGCCAGCAAAGTTGAAGCCCATGAAATAAAAGGGACAGTGGCAGCATGGACACGAAATTGGCTAAGTGACAGGAAACAGAGAGTAGTGGTGAATGCTTGTTTTTTGGACTGGAGGAACGTATACAGTGGTGTTCCCCAGGGGTCGGTTCTAGGACCACTGCTTTTCTTGATATACATTACTAACTTGAACGTGGGTGTACAGGGCACAATTTCAAAATTTGCAGATGACACAAAACTTGAAAGTATAGTGAACAGTGAGGAGGAGAGTGATAGACTTCAGGAAGACATAGACAGGCTGGTGAAATGGGCGGACACATGGCAGATGAAATTTAATGCAGAAAAGTGTGAAGCGATACATTTTGGTAGAAAGAATGAGGAGAGGACGTGTAAACTAAATGGTACCCCAGCTGCAGATGTTCTCCTTGGAACAGATAAGATTGAGAGGAGCTTTGATAGAGGTGTTCAAAATCATGAGGGGTCTAGACAGAGTAGATAGAGAGAAACTGTTCCCATTGGCAGAAGGGTCAAGAACCAGAGGATACAGATTTAAGGTGATTGGCAGAAGAACCAAAGGCGACGTGAGGAAAAACTTTTTTACGCAGCGAGTGGTTAAGATCTGGAATGCACTGCCTGAAAGGGTGGTGGAGGTAGACTCAATCTTATCTTTCAAAAGGGAGTTAGGTAAGTCTCTGAAGGAAAAAATTTGCAGGGCTACGGGAAAAGGGCAGGAGAGTGGGACTAGCTGAGAGCCGGCATGGGCTCGACGGGCCAAATGGCCTTCTTTCGTGCTTGTAACCATTCTATGATTCTATTCTAGTGCTGGACAATTTTTAAAGCCGTCAGCAGGCTGGCCAAGGTGAGTGAGGGCATGAGCGCCCATGCACATGCTGGGATGCTGCTGGAAACATGACCCACCGCCATACTGTCCCACTGGCATGTTCTGTAAAAGCTGCACTGTGGGATTGTACGTGTTTGCGTGAACACGTTCAAGCACGTGTTTGAAGGGCCCCGCATTTGCTCTGATCACGTGTCAGGAGGATAGCACAGGATCACAGCACCAGGGAGAGGAATCGGCTCGACTGGCAGGGAGCGTTTGTAAAGTGAGTGAGAGCTGTGGGCCTCTGTGAGGAGATGGGCCCAGCCGTTGAGAATAATTCGCAAGAACTGAATCAGTGTCGGTTTTATAAAGAGGAGCAGGCTTGAAATTACCTCTGGTCGCGGACCCCCTGGAAAGTTTCTATGGAGCCCCAGGGATCCGCGGACCCCAGTTTCAGAACCAGATTTAGATCGTAAGAGGAAAGGGAAGGCTGTGATGGGTAATGAGTTGTGAGTACTCTGGCGTTCTGGGTAGCATCTGAAGATGACATTAAACATTCAGAAACATCTAACGTTTCTCTCAGCCAAGAAATTGTATCCAATCAGCTGGTCAGCTGCATGCCCAAAGTGACATTCATTGGGACTTGACCAATCATGTACTGATAAATCAACTACTAGTCTTTTTCATCCTAGAATATATTGTAATGAATTAAAGAAGGCAATCAGAGAGTGTTTTTCTGCCATTTAATCATTGTGGTCAGGAAACGTGTCCAAGCTCAGATCCAAAAACAATGAACTGACGCCACTGGTGAAAATAGAATGACTAATGTCACTTTGCAGCCACCTACCCTTCCTGTAACTGCTCATTGGCCGATTCCTCAGCAACCAAAATTTCATATTCTTCAGCTGCATACTTGTCCCAGTCGGAAGGCTCCGGACCATCACTGTCAACATCCTACAAGAGGCAAAACACGATGGTCAGCAAAAGTGCAGAGACTTCATTCTGCGATTTAAAAAAAAATACATTTAAAAAAGAAGGTTGACATCTTATCCAAACCTACAGGGCCCAAAATTCACACAGGTCAAGTAAATTACTAAAATATTAATCCCACTCAAAATTCAAATAACTTTATTTTGGAAACTTTCGGTTAGAAAAAAACGTGCACACTTGAATCAGCAAGATGAAGACATCATTGAATAAACTCATCCTGGGCTGTAGAGCAAATAGGGCGGTATCGCCTGTTATACACCTTGCCTGATATTCAGTCCATCCATGTCAATGGAACTGAATATCAGACATGGCGTATCATGGGCAACCACTGTGATGTCGCCCATTTTGTCCTACTGCCCAGGGCGAGTTTATACCCCTTAGTGAAAGTTGTGATAGACTTCAGGAAGACATAGACAGGCTGGTGAAATGGGCGGACACCCTTAGGGTTTGAATGTGTAACATTTGTGTCTTTATTAGTGCAGTCCTTTCTCCCCTCTTGCCCTTGCAAAGCTCATCTTGTCAATGAGACCAACCTCCTGCTCTCTCGACCCAATCTTACTAAATTCCCGAAAACCCAACTTTCCTTCCTGGCTCCCATGTTAGTGGATATTGTTAAGGGTTTTCCTCCGGTATTGTCCTCCTTTCCTTCAAATCTGCCATCATCACCCCACTCCTCAAAAAAACAACCCTAGATCCTTCCATCCTTGCAAACTATCGGCCTATCCCCAACCTCCCTTTCCTCTCCAAAGTTCTTGAACGTGTTGTCGCCTCCCAAATCCGTGCCCATCTTTCCCAGAACTCCTTGTTTGAATCCCTCCAATCAGGCTTCTGCCCCTGCCACAGTATGGAAACTTCTCTTACCAAGGTCACAAATGACATCCTAATTGACTGCGACAATGGTAATCTATCCCTTCTTGTCCTTCTGGACCTGTCTGCAGCCTTTGACACAGTTGACCACAAAATTCTGCACCAACACCGCTCCACCGTCATCCAACTGCACTCGCCTGGTTTCATTCCTATCTTTCCAGCCGTAACCATAGAATCACCTGCAATGGCTTCTCTTCCTGATCCTGCACTGTCACCTCTGGTGTCCCCCAAGGATCTATCCCTGGTCCCCTCCTATTTCTCATCTACATGCTCCCCCTCGGTGACATCATCCAGCAACACAGCGTGAGTTTTCACATGTATGTTGATGATACCCAGCTCTACCTCATCTCCACCTCTCTCAAACCCTCCACCGTCCTATACTATCAGACTGCTTGTCCGACATCCAGCACTGGATGAGTAGAAATTTCCTCCAATTAAATACCAGGAAGACCGAAGCCATTCACTTCGGTTCACACCACAAACTCCATTCCCTTTCCACTGATTCGATGCCTCTCCCCGGCAACTGTCTAAGGCTGGCCAAGTCTGTTCGCAACCTTGGTATCTTATTTGATCAAGAATTGAGCTTCCTCCCTCATATCCGTCCTATTACTAAGACTGCCTATTTCCACCTTTGTAATATCGCCCATCTCTGCCCTTACCTCAACTTATCTGCTGCTGAATCCCTCATCCATGCCTTTATCACCTCTAGACTTGACTATTCCAATGCACTCCTGGCCGGCCTCCCTAGTTCTACCCTCCAAACTTGAGGTCATCCAAAACTCTGCCGCCCGTGTGCTAACTCACACCAAGTCACGCTCACCCATCTGCCCGTGCTTGCTGGCCTACATTGGCTCCCAGTTAGGCAACGCCTCGATTTTAAAATTCTCATCCTTGTTTTCAAATCCCTCCATGGCCTTGCCCTGCCTTATCTGTGTAATCTCCTCCAGCTCTATAATCCCCCTAGACCTCTGCGCTCTGCCTATTCTGGCCTTTTGAACGCCCCCAATTTTAAATGCTCCACAATTGGCAGTCGTGCCTTCAGCTGCCTAGGTCCTAAGCTCTTGAATTCCCTCCCTACATCTCTCAGTCTCTCCACTTCTCTTTCCTCCTTTAAGACGCTCCTTAAAACCTACCTCTTTGACCAAGCTTTGGGTCATCTGACCTAATATCTCCTTATATGGCTCGGTGTCAAACTTTTTTTTGGTAACACTCCTGAGAAGAACCTTGGGACGTTTTATTACGGTAAAGGCGCTATAGAAATATAAGTTGTTGTTGTTCCGATATTATAAGACGTTCCACCTTGCAATTTGTTCTGAAACTGACACACCCCATCACATGAAGTGGGCAGATTCAGGTCAGAGGCAGCCCTGGCGCTCAAACCTTAAAATAAGTGCTTCTGCTCCTGTGCTGTTAAATAACACTACTTGTCTGCCCTGTCTACGGTTACCTTCTGCACAGCAAATGGATCTCTCTGCTCATGGTCCAGGTACTTCTCTAAGTTGAAGCAGGTGTCATAAAAAATATGAGCCATTCTGCACCTCTTTAGATCTCGCATGGTTATTTTACCTGGAATGAAGAACAGTAATAAAAATAAGTGAGGAAGACAAGAACTAAAACTACAAATATCGTTGCACAGGCAAATTAGTTGCTGTCACTGTCCCATCTTGGTGCCGTGTTTTTTAATCAGCTGTCCAAACGTTGCCAGCAAACCAGGTTGGCTGAAAATCTGAATTTTGTGTGTCTGTATTGGGGTGGGATGGTGGGAGGATTCAGCAGGAGAATGTCATTTTCCATATGTAAGCCCAGACAGAAAATGCCAGTAGGCTATTGAACTAAGGCGGCCATCACAGCCGAGCCTGATCTTGTCATTATCCAATGTCCGCATATGCACCTCCACGGCAGCTGGTCTTTCGCCAGTGATCAGGAGCAGGAAGCACTTTGATTCTTCACTCTCTAGCTCAGAGTTGCTGAAACTAAATGCAGTGCCTATACTACCACCCCAGCTGAATCAACTAACAGCAGATAGCAGCGATTAAACCCAAGGCCTTCCTGGTCTTTATAGCTTAATCACACATCAGGCAGTTCACATATTAACTGACCATCGGGAGTGCTCAACAGTTGAGAGAATCACTAAGGCGAACCTCTCAAATCCGCGACCTCTACCACCTAGAAGGACAAGGGCAGCAAGCGCATGGGAACACCATCACCTGCAAGTTCCACTCCAAGACATACACCATCCTGACTTGGAAATATATCGCCGTTCCTTCATTGTCGCTGGGTCAAAATGCTGGAACTCCCTCCCTAACAGCACTGTGGGAGTACCTTCACCACACGGACTGCAGCTAACTCGCACCAAGTCGCGTTCACCCATCACCCCTGTGCTCGCTGACCTACATTGGCTCCCGTTTATGCAACGCCTCGATTTCAAAATTCTCATCCTTGTTTTCAAATCCCTCCATGGCCTCGCCCCTCCCTATCTCTAATCTCCTCCAGCCCCATAACCCCCCCCGAGATATCTGCGCTCCTCTAATTCTGCCCTCTTGAGCATCCCTGATTATAATCGCTCAACCAACGGTGGCCGTGCCTTCTGTTGCCTAGGCCCTAATCTCTGGAATTCCCTGCCTAAACCTCTCTGCCTCTCTTTCCTCCTTTAAGACGCTCCTTAAAACCTACCTCGTCATCTGCCCTAATTTCTCCTTATATGGCTCGGTGTCAAATTTTTTGTCATAATACTTCTGTGAAGCACCTTGGGACGTTTTACTACGTTAAAGGTGCTATATAAATAAAAATTGTTGTTGTTGTTCAAGGCGGCGGCTCACCACCACCTTCTCAAGGGCAATTAGTGATGGGCAATAAATGCTGGCCTTGCCAGCGACGCCCTCATCCCATGAATGAATAAAAAAAATCATAGTGTGCATTTCAGAACATAGTTAGCAGCTCCTCTTATCAGCCGGTTTTGTTCTATCCAACAGATTTGTGTCCCTGGTGCATCACAAATCAACTCCTCATATGTTGGGGTGCTGCCAATTCTCTTTGGCTTTTAAACATTTCAGGCCATCAGGATGTTTGAGGGGCATCATCATGCTGGTAAAATGCCACTTTACCGAGTGTTTGTAAATGCAGTTCTACAAAGTGGGATTGAGGATGCATTTACAGTCTGTGCTAAAGACAAATTCCTCCTTTTTTTCATATCACTTGTTGGTATGGTAGTGCAATGGTTATGGTACTGGAATAATAACCCCTGTAGTTGCAAGTTCAAATCCCACCATGGTAATTTGTGAAACTTTATTCAATAAATCGAGTAAAAAAAAGTATGAAAGCTGTTTGATTATTGTAAGAACCTAACTGGTTCACTAATGCCCTTGAGGGAAAGGAAATTGTGATCCAGTGTGGTGTACATGTGACTCGAGAACAAATAAAAAAAGTCTTCCCTCCATCTCTCGTGAAGGTATCTGACTCATGAGATTTGGTTGCACGGGTGCTGGCCATCCTCATCTTCCAGGACCTCATCGAAGCAGCCATTCCTCGGGTGTCTAAGCAGTAAGTGCTAAGCTAAGGGGAGGCGGGGGAAACTAATGCAAATGGTTGCACCTGCACGAGATATTGAATCTTCAGATCATAAGCTTTCCGGGTGATCAACAAACAGTTGTTGGAACATTGGTTTAAGAGCAGGCTCACTATCCCAGAAGCTCAGTGCTCCTGGCAACTCCCTGAAAGGGCAATATGGCCTCCTTGAAGGTAAGAAGCAAAACACAGTACAATATTTATCTGCTGTAAGGCATTGATATTCTGAGCTCCCCGTCCAATGCACTAATCTTTTAACTGTTCAGTACTAAACAGTATGAGCCCAAAAACTATGAGTGACGTTATCTACAAGCGCTTAACATACTCTAATCAAATTCCACTCTTTGCTATTTTAACAGAGGCAGTAACCTGTTCATTTTAAAACAGCACAGAAAGAGGAGTGTGATGCAAGGGCACTGTATTTTAGAATAGCAGAGAGCGAGGAGATACAGGGTGCTAATTGTTCATAGCCATTTCCAGTTTAGTTACTGTCTGTTCTCACAAAGGATGATTCTGCAATCCAGCACTCCAAGTGGAGAATGCCATCGGTAGGGAGCACATCTTGGAAATTGCGTGCGCACAGCCCATGATTTTTGACCATTAATTTTCTGAGATGCACTTCCTTGGAGTGTTGCTCCCTGCTGGAAGTACTGGATTGTGGAATCACTCCTATGATGTATTTCTACATTTATTTACCTTCACATTCTGGCTTCACTAAATCCAGCATCTGACAGAGGAGATCATGGAATGGCAATGGCTCAATGCCCATTCCCTCCATCCGTTCACATTGTTCTTCATAGAAGTACTCCAGCTCATACATAGAGAGTACCCCATCCCCATCAATGTCCATGGCCCGAAACCAGTACTCCATGCTAAAAATAACGGAAACAAATGCTTATTACTTTACAATTACTATCTGTGAAATACAATAAACAGGACAAATAACCGGCAGTTAACAAAAAAATACCTTTCCCCTTATGTGAATCACAATTATATTCTCGTCCTGAACTCCAAACTTTGAGCAGGGGATGCAGGTTGCATTGATGACACTTTGAGATGGTTTAATCTTAATTTTCTCAGGCCACCCCGCCCCCCTTTCCCTACCCCCACCCCCCACACACTCACTGAAGATACTTGTCCGTTTTGTACTAGTTCGTCTGTAGTGTTTTAGAAAAAGAATGACTAGATTTAAGGCTAAGATGCCCATGACCCCTGGGTGACCTTGGATAGCATGATCTCATTATAAATCACCGATGTCGTTTCCTGGTCAACAAAGGGCACTTATAGTGCAATCCTCATTTATTGCTTCATAGAATCCTGCAATGCAACCTGAGCCTTATTTTGAAAAGGCTGGAGGTCACATATGTTAAAGGCTTAGTAGATCAACTATTAAGAGAAGACATTGCATTTTAACTGATATAAACTTATGTATAAAACATTCAAAATGAGAGCCAGAACCATAAATGGTTTGTCAATGCAAAACAAGAACTTTGTTTTCCTTCAACAAGATTCCCGTTGCAGTCACTGATTCTTACCTCTAATAACATGTACTATTGTGGTTATTGTATTGCTGAAGAACAGGTTTCCAATTCTGCTATACCTGCCACACAGATGAAATCTTCTCCCACATGGGCCGTTAATCAAGCACTGAAGGGGAGACCTCAGTGAAAATGTTTTTTTTACATGTTCTGTATGGCTAGATATTCCCCATCTCTCCCTTTTTCCCCCTCTCCCTCTCCCACCTCTCCCTTCCCTTGGAAAATTTCCTGGTACTCAATGAGCAGCTGACAGCCCTTCATCAGCTGCTGGTGCCCAAAATTGTGGCCCCCACCTCCTGGTGCTCCCGGGCTGTCACAAGTGGCATGTCAAGAACACTAGAACAATATTCAAATGAGCTGACTGCACGTTATTGGGCAGGGTCACCGATGGTGCAGTGCAGAGACCGTATTCCCAGCCCCATAGTGTCAGGGTCCCATCTCAGTTGCTTTCTTTCAAAGCTAAACAGCTCAGTTTCTCTAGAAGTTCCTCCTAATTCTTTGACGCCAGGTATAATCCTTGTGGCTCTTCTCTGCACTGCCTTCATGGATTGAACGTTTCTCTTGAGTCTCGGTGACAGTACTCAAGGTGCATTCTAACTGGGGCACACTGCAGTTTTGGTGTGATATCTTCTGACTTATCCTCAACTGACCTAGCCGTATAGTTTAGCATGCTGTTCACTTTACTTACTGCTGCTCAACAGTGATATAACTTGTTAACTACCAAATCTGGGATACCCTCAGATCCCTCAAGTCAGGGCAATAAATGCTGGCCTTGCCAGTGATGCCCACATCTCGAGAATGAATAAAATAAAAAAGAACGGTAGTCTCTGATTTTTGCTACTGATATTAGATTCCAATAATCGGTCTTTGATTCATGTTGGCACCGGGTGGTGGCTCACAGGTTTGCGCCTAAGATTTTCTCCACGAATACCTGATGTTGACGCAGTATCAGGGGGAGATGCTGAACAGAGCCGTGGGCACTTCCTCACAGGAAGGGAACCAAGCAGTGCAGCATTACAACAGTATCTGGGTACGGACAGCTTACCTGCCCTCACACCTGGTATATGGTGAAGGCAGATCTAGAAGAAGGAGGAAGGTGGATTCTATAGAAATGCAGCTGTCCAGTGCTGACAGGGGTCTTCAGGTGATGCTGCAGAGCAGGAAGTATGATCCACCGATTGCAGCTATAAAATGATGCCGAGGGTCTGGAACTGCCATTCACAACCTCGTTAGAAAAATTACCTGGTGGGATTCTTCTTATCTTCTTCAGAAAGCAGAAACCAGACAAAATCAGCATAGCTCATCCGACCTTCTTTCTGCACACAGTTACCCCTGAAAATGGAGGTGTCGTATTTACCAGATCAGAGCAGAAAATACTTGCCAAGTTCTTTTTCAAAAGACAAATGCAAAATGGTCTAAACAAAAATACTAAACTCTCCAATGCACGTAAAGTCATTTGAAGGTCATGGTTTATGACTGGCTGGCAAACTACGCCCCCCGCCCACCCCCCCAAACCCTCAGTGGATTGAGCAGGAGAGCCAAATCACTGCCCTGTGTGGGCGGACTGACCGCCAGATAATTGGGGGTCTTTCCCTGTGTCGCCAATATTTCTATTAGTTATCGGAGCACTGATGATGACCACCACTTTAAGCGGGAGGCAATGGCACGATTTGATTTCCTTTGTCAGTGATACCACTGAAGTCGGGGCTGCAGGCAGCACTATATAAAGTAAAACAGGCACGATACAAGGGCTGAGCTTCGGTCTCTCTTTTTAAAGTCCTCAGGTAAATCGGGTGAAACTGCGCTGTGCAAGTTTGTGTATAAATGCTAAATGTATCTGTATGAAAATTCTTTGTCCATTATTTTAAATGGGTTAATGCCTCTTGTTAAAATAAAAGGGTTAATGCCTCCCTTCAAATAGAGCGAGGAGTTTCATACAAACATGTTAATCATTTGTATGCTAATATAGCACAGTGCAGCTTCACAGAAAGGTTTCCACCTCTAATCAATTTTATAGAAAACATTTTTCAGTTATATAAAAATCAAGATGTTTTACTTACCTTGTGACTGCTCCAGAGAATATCCTTTCAATAATTCTATTAGAGATAGCTGTGGGAAAAGAAATAAAGCAAAGTTGCAACATCTCTTATTTTGAACATGACTCTGCAGGTGAGGATGGTTAATTAAATACTGAGGCCCCGAACACTGGCTGAGGGGTTGAAAAAGCATCTCGTCACCACAGCCTCTGCCAATGCCTGCCAACCAGTGGCTCGTTGGTGTTGGAGGTCGGAGGGGGGAAGGCTACTGAAAAGTTACATCTGTATTACAAATCTTGTCCATATGCAAGAAAAGGACCCTGCTGGCTTTGGGCAGGTGTCCTCACCGCCTCCTCAGTAGAGCACGTTAAAATTGGGAACAAACAATTTCCGGTGGCTCCAGGGTGATTTTAACTGTCCATCTGCTCGGTTTCCTTCAGAGGGAAGGGGGGGATAGGGTTAAAATCACCCCATATGTCGCGCGCATGTGCTGTAAGCACATCCATGATATTGAGCATGTGACCTGACAGGAGGTTATATTAACAAGGTTTTTATTTTTCAGTGAGACACTCCTTTTCCTGCATCAAATATAATTTTGCAGCATAAAACCATTGAAATGATTAAACAGGGACTATCTGATAAATGGAGATGGAGAAGGACAGGAAGCCACTGTACAATCTGTCAGGTCTCATCGGGTGTCACCTGATAACACAGAAGGCAGAAGAGAAGGCAAGAGAATTTAGGCCAACACTCACAATATTTGGACAACGGTTTCACAGAGATCTTTGATGCAAGCCAAAATGAAGCGAGTTCAAAATGTCAGCCTCGATGCTGCATCGTTAAGATTAAATGTGAGGATTTATGTGAGACAGCCTGTGCCGTCAAAATCAATTAGAGTCAGAACTGTTACCATTGATTTCTTGATTAACTGCTACTTGTTAATATTAAAATGCATTAAAACTGGGAAAGTGCAATTATGTTGTTTAAATTGCTCTGTGCAGGTTTTAAAAAAAAAGAAACAGCACTAATGTGTTGATATTCTGTCTTTATTTTTCTTTGTGCATTTGGTAATTTTAGACTCAGTCATTACAAGTGTGCATTATTTGTCTTTGTAATCTGCGTTGCAAATGTCTTCCAAGAACAATTCTTTTTCAGAGGCACTAAAGATTCAGAGTGATGGTGGAGGCACATGAATCCTAGTCCCTCGGATTCTTCTGCCTTACATATTTAGGCACATGGTAAGTAACACTTCGAATCGGCTACTACCCATGCAACAAGCTCTAGCTCTGCCTGTGACGCGCCTTATCCCGTGACATAGCCTAAGAATTAAAAACATAAGAACGTCTGAAGGCCATTTGGTCCATCGAGCCTGTTTCATCCAGAGCCCATGTATGATTATTATATCCAATGTTCCCGTAATTTTTTTTTTGGGTGCGCGGCCCTTTAAGGGGCTGCGCGGCCCATTCACAGTTTCGAGCATGTGTAAACTTCAACATTGCAAAAGCCGGTCCCGGGACCAGCCGAGAGCTGCGTGGATTATAGGGAACGTTGATTATATCCCCCACCATTTTAATCTTCTCCTTTAATGAACACTAAGACTGGGGTTTTCCACTGTGGCCCTTGTTAGCCAACGATTTTCTGCTTATTCACAATAATTAAAATTCCCCCTAAGTTTCTTTCCTTATTTCCTCTGAAAATAAATCAAGCAGTGGAATTAATAGCCCTGATTTTAACCCTCCCACGCCTGATGAGAACGGGACGGGGTTGGGGGGGTGCTTTAAAATATTGGTAGCGTAGCACTCATCGGATACACACTGCAGATCCTCGAGGGGCTCAATTAGATTCAAAAGTCAGGGGTAGATGATGTCAATTAGACCCTGACTTTATTTTAACCGTGTTGCGAGGTTGCCTCCTGCTGCTGGCCTCACCAGGGAAACGCGGTGCCACTGGGGAACTTGCCCAAAAGAGGGCCGAGAAGGTCAGTTAATTTAAATTTTTGAAGTTTCCTTGTGGGCCAGGATTAGCGGGAGTGCTCCTTTGGGCCCCACAAGGAAATCTTGGTCCTCCTCTTCCCCAGATTTCGCCCCCCGCCCCCCCATGCGACTGTGATCCCTGTTGGCCGTCCCATAATCTACTTTCCTGACTTCCGGAGACAGTTCCAGTGGGTCCTGGATGCCACGCTCAGCCAACACCCACCTGCCGGCCTCATGACATTGATACCAGGTTCGGGCGGGAAATCAGGCCAGGTCTACTTAAACGAGACATGGGAGTTAAAATGACCCGGGCCTCCGGTCAGGGAGTCGGGGAGAGACTGACGCTCGTCCCGGGTTAAAATCGGAGCTAATATCTCTGTAAATCCACCCTCAGGTAATAAACTAAAAACAGAAGCTGTCCAATAATCCAATTATTATCTAAAAGATGCTAGTTGGGGGCAGGATCAGGCTAGGCTTTGATACCTCTCATGGTTTAAGCTGTGCTGACAAGCACTGTCGGAACTCAGACACAAAGAATGACCTCGAATGAGGTTCTGATGGGCTGGTGTTATGTGTGCGATCGACCGTACACTGAGCACGACTCACAGCCTCCAGGTCGGGAGCAGAGAAAAGGTGAGTCAAACAATTGGAAAGAAAATAGAGAATGCAACAATTAAGTGAATTAGTTCAAATCTTTCTCGGTGTGATTTAAAAGGAACATGAATACATCACATTATTACAGGGAAATTAAAATGTACAAAACTTAAGCCACACTGATGTGTCATTTGTAGAATTACTCACCATGGTCATTATGTCTGGCCAAGTCCTTCTGGTCAACGAAGAGGTCATGGTCAGTGTCTAGTTCCCAGAACTTACAGTAAATAACATAGAAATGCTCGTACGAGAAGTAGTCTGTAATTTGGTTTATATCGTCCTCTTCCTCCAGGAGGGCAAGAGTCTAAGGAAATCAAGGAGTGATGATCGACAAACGTTACAAAGCAACAAGAACGTCAGTTGTGTCAAATTGATTCTTCTCTTATATTACATTGGGCATTATTGATTCCGCACAGCTAGCAAACTTTTAGTTTGAACAGTAAAAAAATGGGATTGATGGACAACTGGTAAGACAGATCTGTTCGCTTTTGCTGGACAACCATTTGACAATTTTATTGCTGTTGTAATTTTTGGGTCTCTAACTTTTGCTGATTCGTTACTTTTCCACTTCTCTGCCTCCAGGTTGTAGTTTTTAAAGTTATTGACAGATGAGTTATGGGATATTATACCGTTCACTACTTCTGTCTTTATCACACACACACACACAAAACACACTGTTCCCCCATCATGCCAGTCATCAGGTGTTGCTAGGCATCATGGTGGTTTTGCACTACGGTTTAATCTGGGATGTCAGCTGCTGGGCTGTTGGCAGACAACTTGCTCTGAACCTTTTCTCATACGGTGAATATATATGAAAATTGTTTTCTTCTTCTCTTGCCTCCCATTCTTCACAGGGCAGGCAGGCCACCTGCCTTCAGTCCTCTATCAATGCCCATTATTAATGACTGGCCTCCTGATCAAATGCTAAGAAGGTCTGAGGCCAAAGTGGACAACCTTTGACTACATAGGGCCCGCTTGAGATCGATTTCAATTTGCTGGAAAAAAAAACTGATCTTAAGTGAACCATAATCTTGTACAATGAGCCAGACTTTGCTGGAAAAATGACAACGTGTGAAGGACACCCGCCTTTATTAATGTGCAAATCGGCCAGCAACTTGTGGCGAGGAAGAGATACCCCGTGAATTGCGAATTGCCACAAGTTGCTGGCCGACTTGCATTGCGTTAGCTTTGTGAAAACAGCATCTCACGCTTGACACCCACCCCACCCCGTGATTTTCATGAAATTGCTGCAGTTGAACATTAATTGTCCATTAAACACGCCACAGAAAGTTAAGTCTAGTAATTAACAGTGTAAGTATCCTTTTAACTGCATGATAATTGTTGAGGACTGCCAATTAACCTCTCTGGCTCAGAAAGTGAACAATTAAAAGTGTGGAGTCTCACTCATTCAGGTTGTGAATTGTTTTATGAGATTTTAAAAATGTCAAATTATAAATTTTTACTTTTCCTTTCTGTCCCTTTTTTCTTTCTCTTAATCCAATATTTCTTGCCCTCTCTTTCTGTACCTGATTTGACACTGAATTCACCCTCCTTCCATCTGTTATTTCTCAATCCTTTAATCTCATTGTGGGGAACTTTTCGGGGGGTCAGCGGGCACGTTTGGTGGCAGATCGGGTGGGCCACACTAGTTTCTCAGATGGCGAGTCTGTCATCGCTGAACAGACCCGACACCAAGCAGTGGGGGAGGCAATTTAGATGATTAAGAGCTTGTTAACAGGCACTTAAAAACTATTTTAAGCTCACCTTTAAATTTTTACAGTTCGCCAATGGGTTCCCCGCTGCTCGGGGATCACATCAGGTAAGCAGGTCGGGAGTTGTGTCACCATGGGGTAATTTCTTAACTTGACAGCTGCAAATGTGCTATAAAAGCTCTCATCTCACAGCTGTTCACTTTCCAAGGTCAGAAGCTGTTGCTTACTGCATTTGGAAGACAGATTGAGCTTTATGCAGCTTGCAAGTGTTTGGAGCAAACTCTGTATCCAGTGTCACCTCTTTGGAACAAACTCTCTCACTCACCATTGACAGATCGCTTCTGTCATCTCAACTTCACTTGCCATCTATTCCATCAGCATCAGTGCCCTTGAAACTATCTCACCGTGGTCCTCAGAATCCCACCATGATCAGCCTCAACACCAGGCACACCAGCAGCACCAACAACAACACCAACATTCTCCGCAATCAACTGATGCTTCACAGGACACAGGACATTAGCACCTGAGCACATTACTGGCCGGGAGGCCGGGGATGGCCTCACCATAGCCAAATTTACTTCACTTGATGCTGTACGCCCTGGCTGCCACATGATGCGCCAGGTTGGCACCACCCCACACCAGCACCATAAAGCATCCCTACAATGCCCAAGCCATTCCTTTCACACTCATCGCCATTGCGGGGGGGGGGGGGGGGGGTACCGTTATGCCTCACCATTCACTGCAACTCACTAAGCCACTGCCAAAGGTGCACACAAATCTGTCCAAGAACGCAAAGTGCTGAAAATAAAGATTTCAATGTTTGACAGCACATTACCAGAAACTTCACATGAACATTGGCTAAAACACCCAAGTGCCTACCCTTGTGTGTTGTTACTTGGTATGATTGGCCTATGATGAGGGTGAGTGTGAGGGGTGGCTAGTGAGATGGGGAAGTGATAATGTAGATAGAGAGGGATGGGTGGAGGTGCAAGGTAAGTTGGTGTGAGTAAGGATGTGCAGGAGAGGCAAAGCAATGGGGATGTGATGAGTGGCACAAAAGGATGAGGTTGAGTGTGGCTTTGTAGTAACATTTCGTGATCTACTGAGATCATTGAAAGGTTTGTGCCACTGCAGCCTGGTCGTCCTGACGACATCCCTGCTTGTGTCCGCCTGTGCAACGTGCAACCAGGCTGCGTTGATCCCTTGGGGAGTTCTCTTCTGCTCATGGCAAGGGAAGAGACCCTCCCTACGTGCTACGACTCCCTCCATAAGCATATAGAGGGAGTCATGGGAGAGCCTGGGTGCAGCCGTGCACCTTTGTGCAGTGCTTGCAGCACCTCAATGCTGTAGAACATTGACAGCACAACTGCCAAAATCAATTTGTGCATGATCCCTTTAAGGAAACCGGCTGATGACGTGTCATCAAGTGACGTCATCAGACCCGCTTCCTTCAATTGGCCGGAAACCGCACTGGGCGGGCTTAACAAGCCCAATCAGCGCAAGATCACTTTGGATAGCAGGCTGGAGCCAGCAGCGGGGTCGCAACCCACCACCGACCCCGGCCGCACCGGACCCGCCGAGGTAGGGGAAATCGCGGCCATTGGTTAAGGAGATACACTGTTTGTCCCATTGTTCACCAAGGTCCCAGATGCCCTGTTGCTCTCGCTGTGCCCATTATCAGCTCGCACTTCCAGCAATTTTGTGGGCAAAATTTTTTAAAACCTAAATGTGCACGAACAAGTCTAACGAACAGGGCATGCGCGAGATGTCCTACTCCAGCAAGATCTGGCCCAATATGTTTTCAAATAGAATTTGAATTGTTGGACTACATCAAGATCTTTAAACTCAATAATCCCACGCTAATATGGACAATAAAGATGTTTGTCTAATACTGATTTCTGTAGGTAGTGCCTTTAGAAGTACAGTACTGTACAATATTTCTAATTGCAACCACTGAGATGTAGCAAATGGGAACTTAATACAGAGGAAAATTATCTCCATGACCTGCATATCTAGTTATGAATAGGATGGAGGGTTAAAAGGACAAGTCTAGACATAGAGGGTCAAAAGCTGTATGGAACACAGCAGTCCCTGCCATTGCACTGTGGAATGTAACTACGCAAATTGTAATATTAGAATGATATCCTGGAATTTTCTTGGATTACCACGGGGTTTTTTTTGAATATTTTTTATTTACCAAGTTGTTAAGTCATATCCCTTGCGCAATTAGATAAATGTGATAGGGTCCATGATTAGGCGGTTGTATATGGTCTATGGAAGGATTGGAGCTGATGTAGTAAATGGCCTCTTCTTGTTCAATCTAAAGAATTTACTAAAGCCAATGGAGGTATCTAGTGGAAGAAAACCTGTAGTGCTACACCTTCTTCTTTACTATGAACTCCTTAAGTACACTGGTAGAATTCTGCATGTTTAACTCTTACTTTTAGGTTCTTAACTCTGCCACTGATAGCATGTTGTCCAGATTGACAAAATTGTGATAAATCTTGACCTACGTCTGTAGCCTCTGGTGGAAGATTTACATACTTGCAGGAAGTTGCTCTTCCTCAGCTCTGTCAGAGTTACTTTGCCAGACCAGGACCTGTTGACTGTGTAGAATATTCTCTGTATGACCTATGGAAGTAGAAAGTAAACAAACCACAAATAACTCTCACTACGGAGCTGTACAGAAATCAGACAGTCTCTACTCCCAAGAGATAAGGGAGAGAACAAACTGGCAGCACAGTTACATGCTGCAGTTTATAGATAGACATCCTATAAAACTGCCAGCCTCAAGTGTCATTCAGCCTGCCTGGCCTCCAAGGAGAAATTACCATTCTATTTTAAATCACCTCACCATGACTTGTTAACAAACAAAGGGATTAACATTATTCACACATCAAGGAAACTAATGACAAACTACCTACCTAATAAGGAGAGTCATATGAAAGAGATCACCTTCGAGCACTCCCACTCTTTCCATGACATGGTAATTTTGAAATCCTTAGCACTTACTCATGCATACACAAGTAGTTACTGTTGTCAGCTCTTTGCTTTTTCGAGGGGTAGTCATGTGAATCTGATTTTTTTCCCTGACGCCGGGATCTCAAAATCCCTCCCCCCTCCTATTATTGCGTTTGGAGTGTTGTGTCACCGAGGGGGATTTAATTACTGGATACTGGATGTCGGGAAGCATCACGGCATTTGGGGGAAACTAATACAATCGGTAAAGAACTGTCTTGTCACTACAAAGGCAAATCAAGGGAGAGAGAGAGGAGTCAGGTCGTGGGATACTGGCAACCATTTCCCCCCAAGCTGTTGCATTTAATTCCTTATGGCTGGTGTTCTTGAGTGGGGAGGGGGGCAGAAAGTAGAAACCTGACAGTAATAACTTCCATCTATAGCCAACAGGTGGAAAATCATTTTATTATTTACCAGTTTAAATACAAGGTAAAACAAAAAATCTTCCAGTTTACAAAATACAAACCCCAACTGTGTTGATTAAACCACAGGTGCAGCCAGGCCCACCCTAGATAGTAACTGAAGCCTGCGGAGTTTGACTCTTCAGTCCAGTAATATTCTCACTACCCACAGGAATCAAAACTGAAATACGTCGGCTATCTTTCCCCCCAACCCCCAAAATCATTCACTACAAATGTTATGCTGCAATGGCACTGTGTAGTGACCAAGTCAAAGTGGAGGGGAAGTAGGGCTTGGCAATGGCTAGTCATAAATAGTTACACTTGAGTTAATGCCACAAAATGCCATTAATATGACCTGCATTCATCTCTCGTAGTCATCTGGCTGAAAGTTACAGACAGAGACAGCGTGCAGAACGAGCTCACAGCTCAACAAAGGAATATTATTTATGTAAGGCAGGGCTTGGATGAAGTTTAATTTCTAACCTTCAGAGAATCTTGGAAGGGTAGACTACTTAGGAACAATGTTAGTTTAAACAACATGTTTCAAACCTGAATGATAAATCATCAAATACCAACAGAAGTGCAGAGCAAGACTGTACCAAATATTTCCCCAATTTGGAATGCGAGAGAGAAATGTCATGGAAAATAATGAGAACAATGGTAGAGAAAAATAACGTGGGTTATCGCACGCTACAAAATATTGTGACTCAGCGGGTTTCTGTGTAACAATAACTAACACTGCACTTTGCTCAATTCTTGTATTTATCTTTGACTGTATGTATCCATTATGAGGATGTATTTTCTATTTTCTCTCCTCTTGCTGGTCTCTTCTGGGCCACACACCTCCCGTGTCCAAGAGTATAATGTGCGCCGCCTGCTCTTACCAATACTACCCTTGATTAGCTACTATGAAGGTGTGTGAGGGCAGTCTGGTGAAGATTGTTCTGCTGTGAACTCAGTAGAGTTGGGGAATGAATTTATTCCACCTGTTGCGTTGTATTTTTAATCCACAATGAATGACTGAATTTAGACACATGGTGATACATTCTACGTGAACCAAAAGAGGTTTCTTAATTTTCTTTTTAAAAGTGACGGCATCACAATAACGTCATTTTTACCAAGTTTACAAACAAGGGTCATAATGTGACGCAAATTTACTTTAGCCATCGTGTCAAAGTTCACACAGCAGAATTGAATAACCAGGACAGTGCCATGTAATGCATTATGAGCAAACTGCTCAAGAAACTGTTTCTGCCCAAAAGCTCCCCAATGAATCATTAATACTCCTTTCAAATCTTTCTGAACATTGACATGGAAGACTTTTTTCAGACTGTTTCAAAAGAATACACTTACAGTATTTTGAAGTGATTGCACAATTAAAAAATAATCATCAGGACATACTTCAGCATGCAGGAACTACCTCATAGCTGTTTGTTCTAGTAGGTGATTCTAAAACAACAGTTCTCAAATCTTTCTGTATGCGGGAACTCCCTGCAAATATTGACACACTCTTAGGAACCTAAATTCTGAAGGTCCAATACCCAAAAGGTATCAAAGTGTTATCATTGCAGAAAACTATTTTTATTAGTATACGGCAACAGAAATAAGTAAAAACATACAGAAAACCGTTGCCAGAGAAACAGATGTCTGATGACCTTGGGGACTCCAGATTCCCTCAGGGATTCCCTCGGGGACTTCCCTTGGGTTCAGGGGCCCCAGCTTGATACCCATGATTTTAAAGTGCAACGCATCCAAGCTGATCTTACCGTGGTAATGTATCGTGAATGGAATTCTGGAGCATCCTTCAAAAACGTTAGACCTGGATGTGTATCCACGATATCCTGTGGAAGACATTTAAAAAGATCATAGAATCGTTACAGCATAGTAGGAGGCCTTTTGTCCCGTCGAGCCTGTGCCGGCTCTCTGCAAGAGCACTTCAGCTAGTCCCACTACCCCGCCCTTTCCCCAAAAATGTTTCCTTCAACCCCATTAGTTCCTTTATGTCACTGTTACGGTACTTGTAATACAGTATCGGGTTGGCATTATTGGGTGAATCCAAAATTTGGCTTCAGATCCAGATCTGTTTCTGAATGCCCCAATTTGGCAACTGAAATCTTGGATTATGACAGATTGTGACAGCTTTTCAACACAACCTTTGCTGGTTCAGGCTACAAGAGCTGTGATTAAAAACCTGAAGCTAAAGGCAGCAAGGTGGCATGGAAAATTGGTGATCCATCACTATGTCAAGAAGTAACAGAACGTGGGTTTGTATCGTAATTCCCAAAACAGTGACCTCTTGATCTCAGCTGTGGCGTTGCTGAGAGTTGCTGCAGGGTTCCCAGGTGCTGCTCAGCGATGGGTTAGAGGTAAAATTCATCTGGGCCACTCTTGCTTACCTCATTACAGCAGTTTACAGAGCATTGGTGGCACAGGGCTAGGATAAGGGCAGTTAAATAGGCTCTCGACTAAGAAATAGGGCATGGGCGCTGAAGTCCTTGAAAAAAGGAAGGCAAGAAGAAAAAATATCCTGAGGTTGCACTTACCTGAAGTGACCAGCATGTGTCATCTGAAATCAAAACTGAGCAAATTCAGGACAATCTGAACTGATCTGAATTCATCCAATTTTAATTATTCAGATTCAGACAAAATTCAGTTCCAACGTTGCAACTTTATACTTCGCTATGCTTGTCTCAATTTCCATTTTAATTAAAGCGTTTTTTTTCCTCTTTATTTAATGCTTCTGTCATTAACGCATTATATAACTATATAGGGATGGCTGGACTGGAATATGATAAATATTTTGGTAACTGGGATTGTTTTATCCAAGTTCCAGCAAAGCTGAACAGCCTCCTCTTTGCAATGTGCTGTAATATGATCAGTGGAAAATTCCACCAATCCATAGAGTTTTATTCAACGCACTTCATAGCAACATGGTGGAAGATGAGCTGTTATCTGTCGCTGCAGCTAAAGCCTTATTGAAGGACTACTTATAAAAGACAGTTCGCTTAACTGTACATTAGAGCACTTTAAAACCAGTGATAATGGTCTGCTAGCATTAGCGGTCAATCACATGTCTGGTACTGCAACAGTTGCATATTTCTAGCCCTGACACCATTCCAATTGATGGATATATAGTCACGTTTGTACAACTGGTCAGGAACACCATTCCCAAGTTTAAGTGCTAAATAATTTACTTCAAAATGTATTGCAATATATTAAACAGGTTTGGGGGGGGGGGGGGGTGCAGTGTGGGTTGGCGGGGGGGAGGCGGGTAAGTTTTAGAAATGTGAAATTATGAAGGAGGAGAAAAGAGCCAGAGAAAGCAAATGAAAGAGTTGACCCTGGGTCACTTAATATTAAATAAGCTGCATCACCTTAGAGTGGAATATTGAGGGTTAGTCGGCTCATTAAACTACAAGGACAAACCTCGTGGAGTAATCTGTGTTGCAGCAGATAGAGCAATTTTGTATCAGCAGGCTTTCTGTTACAGTTTTCACATCTAGCGGGTATACGGGCACTGGCAAGTGGGCACAGAGCACTTGTTGTGCAGGCTGACTTGCCTAGCATCCTTCTGGAGGTCCTGGTCTTCTTCCAGCCACATCAGATAGGGGGGGTTTACCACTGGGAAACCTATTGGTGCCATCATTGGTGTGAGGGGAAAAATATACCTAATCTAGGTTGACACTTCAGTTTTTTTTATTCATTCATGGGATGTGGGCGTCGCTGGCAAGGCCAGCATTTATTGCCCATCCATAATTGCTCTTGAGCAGTTTGGTACAACTGAGTGGCTTGCTAGGCCATTTCAGAGGGTAGTTAAGAGTCAACCACATTGCTGTGGATCTGGAGTTACATATAGGCCAGACTGGGTAAGGACGGCAAATTTCCTTCCTTAAAGGATATTAGTGAATCAGATGGGTTTTTACGACAAGCCGGTAGTTAAATCGTCACCATTACTGATACTAGTTTTTTTATTACAGATTTATTTAATTAACTGAATTTAAATTCCCCAGCTGCCGTGGTGGGATTTATACTCATGTTTCCAGATCATTAGTCCAGGCCTCTGGATTGCTAGTCCAGTAACATAACCACTATGCTATTGTTCCCGTAAAGTTCAGTGCTGCATTGTTGGAGGTCCCACCTTTAAGATGAAATGTTAAACTGAGGCCCTATCTCCCTGCTCAGGTGGATGCAAACAGAGCCCATGGCACTATTGGAAGAAAAGCAGGGCCGCTCTCCTGATGTCCTGGCCTGCATTTATCAATCAACCAACAAAACTGATTATCTGATCATTCATCTCATTGTGGTTTGTGGGTCCTTGCGGTTTGCAAATTGGTTGCTGTGTTTGCCTACACTTCAAAAATAATTAATTAGATGTAAAGTGCTTTAGGATATCCTGAGGAGATTAAAAAGTGCTAGATAAATGCAAATTCTTTCTTTCTTACAGTGTAACCAACTGAGACAGCCTGTTGTAGATTAGACCTCTACTGTAGCAGTATAAGCATTCACGAGAAATTCCCCTACTGTGATTAGAGTCTGTATTACAAGGGCCTCTGCTATTAATGGTCACTGAGTTTCCAAGCACTCTACAGTCGACTGCAGTCCAGAAGAACTGGTGGACTCCTCCACACTCATAGCCAGACATTGTGGGGTGTTTTGGACAGATCAATAACTGGAATCCACTGGTGCAGCTTTTTAAAAATTATTTGTTCCTGGGATGTGGGCGTCACTTGCAAGGCCAGCATTTATTGCCCATCCCTAATTGCCCTTGAGAAGGTGGTGGTGAGCCTCAGCAGTCCCTGTGGCGAAGGTACTCCCATAGTGCTTTTAGGGAGGGAATTCCAGGATTTTGACCCAGCGACAATGAAGGAACGGCAATATATTTCCAAGTCAGGATGGTGTGTGGCTTGGAGGGGAACTTGGAGGTGGTGGTGTTCCCATGCGCCTGCTGCCCTTGTCCTTCTAGGTGATGGAGGTCGTGGATTCGGGAGGTGCTGTCGAAGAAGCCTTGGCGAATTGCTGCAGTGCATCTTGTAGATGGTACACACTGCAACCACGGTACGCCGGTGGTGGATGGGGTGCCAATCAAGTGGGCTGCTTTGTCCTGGATGGTGTTGAGCTTCTTGAGTACTGTTGTAGCTGCACTCATCCAGGCAAGTACAGAGTATTCCATCATACTTCTGACTTATGCTTTGTAGATTGTGGAAAGGCTTTGGGGAGTCAGGAGGTGAGACACTCGCCGCAGAATACCCAGCCTCTGACCTGCTCTTGTAGCCACAGTATTTATGTGGCTGGTCCAGTTAAGTTTCTGGTTAATGGTGACCCCCCAGGATGTTGATGGTGGGGGATTCGGCAATGGTAATGCCGTTGAATGTCAAGGGCCGGTGGCTAGACTCTCGCTTGTTGGAGATAGTCATTGCCTGGCACTTGTGTGGCACGAATGCTACTTGCCACTTATCAGCCCTAGCCTGAATGTCATCCAGGTCTTGCTGCATGCTGGCATGGACTGCATCATTATCTGAGGTGTTGCGAATGGAATTGAATTGAATTTAACAATCATCAGCGAACATCCCCACTTCTGACTTTATGATGGAGGGAAGGTCATTGATGAAGCAGCTGAAGATGGTTGGGCCTAGGACACTGCCCTGAGGAACTCCTGCAGCGATGTCCTGGGGTTGAGATAATTGACTTCCAACAACCACAACCACCTTCCTTTGTGCTAGGTATGACTCCAGCCAGTGGAGAGTTTTCCCCGATTCCCACTGACTTTAATTTTATTAGGGCTCCTTGATGCCACCCTCTGTCAAATGCTTCCTTGATGTCAAGGGCAGTCACTCTCACCTCACCTCTGGAATTTAGCTCTTTTGTCCATGTTTGGACCAAGGTTGTAATGAGGTTTGGAGCCGAGTGGTCCTGGTGGAACCCAAACTGAGCATCGTGAGCAGGTTATTGGTGAGGAAGTGCCGCTTGATAGCACTGTCGATGACACCTTCCATCAATTTGCTGATGATTGAGAGTAGACTGATGGGGCGGTAATTGGCTGGAATTGGATTTATCCTGCTTTGTGTGGACACTGCTGAGGATGGAAGTGAGTTGGCTCTTTCGACCAACAGGTTCTTGCTTCTCCAATGCCACCTTGCCCTCGCAACTCCTCAAGCTCATTATTTAAATCCTCCAGGGTAGATGTAGCTGTGCTAGTGCTTGCAACAGTTAGTCTAAGTAATGCCAGGTGCTGGCTTCTTCTGTGCTATTGGAACTGCTAGCTGGTTGTTGTTGTTCAGCTACAAATACAGAAGAGCAATATACGTTACAATGTGCAAAGCCTGCTTTCAAACAGTGAGTGTTGTTCTTGGGTGTATGCCAGTGCGAGAGTTAATGAGCGAGTAGGGGGAGAAGACAAAGCAAAAGCAGCTTGGAGGCCTGGTACTCAGCTTGGAGGCCTCTGGCTTCACCCTACCGAATCACTCTGTGCTCTCAACCCCCATGATATCCAACATGCCTCTTCGAAGGCAGCTAAGGACATGACATTTTGCAACTTTTCTCATGTGGGGATCTGCTCCCTCTGGTTATGGGCCATCTTATCCTGCAAGTGGAGAAATCGTTTTGAGATGTTTTAAGTTTCAAGAACACATGCAGTGATACCCAAGTGCCCATCCTGCAGTTTATTGTGTGCATCAGTAAATGAGCATGTTTGATGCAGATGAGCTTTATTAGAAGGGTGTTGAAGTGGGGCTTTAGAGATCTACTATGATTAAAGGGTTAAGAATGGATCTCAGGAACTAAATGAGCTAATAAGTCTTTTTGCAGACAGTTGAGATAACGCTAAGAATGACATGTTGATTTCACAGTAGTGTCAGAATGATTGACTGCAGCAAGCTGTGTAACTTGGAGATAATTGCAACTAATCGAACCATTGAACCACAAGAGGCCTAGAGGGGCAGATAAGCAGAACAATGAGTCAGGAGTCTTCTTAGAAGAATGTACAATGTTGGTGAAACCCCACCTGGCATAAGCACAATGTCATAGTTGCAGCAACAGCTTGCGGTGATAACGGTCATATGCTTTTCCGGTAATGAAGGCGGTATCTTGATGTTATGCTTTGGTAGGCGGCGTTAATGTAAGCTTTGCTTTATTTTATATAACCAATTAGTAAATGTGCACCGGGGCAAAACCCAATCAAATTGCTAAGATGGAACATGCACGAGGCTAATCATGCACCTTTATTTTGTATAAAAGACTGCTTAAAACTTTGCATCAGCGGAGAGAAGCCTGGCTAGACAGATAGCAGGTTGTCTCCCCACCGGTGCGAATAAAGACTGCTTGAATCTTCGAATGCAGACCTGGTGTCGAGTGTTTATTTCAAATACTCCACTTCAGTGTGAAACTATATAGAGAGTAAGATGAAGCAGAAAAAGAGCGCGTATAACAGATGTCAGGTTGAGAATCAGGCTGAATATAGAAAGTTCAGAGGGGAAGTGAGAAAGAAAATAAGAGGAGCAAAGAGAGGGTATGAGAATAGAATGGCAGCTAACATAAAAGGGAATTCAAAAGTCTTCTATAGGCATATAAATAGTAAACGGGTATTAAGAGGAGGGGTGGGGCTGATTAGGGACCAAAAAGGAAACCGACGCATGGAGGCAGAGGGTATGGCTGAGGTACTAAATGTGTACTTTGCATCTGTCTTCACCAAGGAATAACACAATGCCATAGACATAGTGAAGGAGGAGGTAGTGGAGACACTTGATAGTATAAAAATTGATTAAGAGGTATTAGAAAGGCTGGCTGTACTTAAAGTAGATAAGTCACCAGGAGTGGATGGGATGCATCCCAGGATGCTGAGGGAATTGAGGGCGGAAATCGCGGAGGTACTGGCCATAATCTTCCAATCTCCCTTAGAAACAGGGGTGGTGCCAGACGACTGGAGAGTTGCAAATGTTACACCCTTGTTGAAAAAAGGGTGTAAAGATAAACCCAGCAACTATAACCTTGGTAGTGGGGAAGCTTTTAGAAACAATAATCAGGGACACAATTAACAGTCACTTGGACAAGTGTGGATTAATTAAGGAAAGCCAGCACAGATTTGTTAAAGGCAAATCGTGTTTAATCAACTTGATCGAGTTTTTTGATGAGGTAACAGAGAGGGTTCATGAAGACAATGCGGTTGACGTGGTGTACATGGATTTCCAAAAGGCATTCAAAGTGCCACATAATAGGCTTGCCAGCAAAGTTGAAGCCCATGTAATAAAAGGGACAGTGGCAGCATGGATACAAAATTGGCTAAGTGACAGGAAACAGAGTAGTGGTGAACGGTTGTTTTTCGGACTGGAGGAAGTGGAGTTTCCCAGGGGTCGGTTCTAGGACCACTGCTTTTCTTGATATATATTAATGATTTGGATGTGGGTGTACAGGGCACAATTTCAAAATTTGCAGATGATACTAAACTTGGAGGTATAGTGAACAGTGAGGAGGGTAGTAATAGACTTCAAGAGGACATAGACAGGCTGGTGGAATGGGCAGATGAAATTTAACGCAGAAAAGCGCAAAGTGAAACATTTTGGTACAAAGAATGAGAGGCAATATAAACTAAAGGGTACAATCCTAAAGGGGGTGCATGAACAGATAGACCTAGGGGTATATGTGCACAAATCGTTGAAGATGGCCAGGCAGGTTGAGAAAGCAGTTAAAAAAGCTTATGGGATCCTGGGCTTCATGAATAGAGGTATAGAGTACAAAAGCGTAGAAATGATGATGAACCTGTATAAAACACTGGTTCGGCCTCAACTGGAATATTGTGTCCAATTCTGGGCACTGCACTTTAGGAAGGATGTGAAGGCCTTAGAGAGGATGCAGAAAAGATTTACGAGAATGATTCCAGAGATGAGGGACTTCAGTTATGTGGACAGACTGGAGAAGCTGGGGTTGTTCTCATTAGAGCAGAGAAGATTAAGAGGAGATTTGATAGAGGTGCTCAAAATCATGAGGGGTCTAGATAGAGAGAAACTGTTCCCATTGGCAGAAGGGTTGAGAACCAGAGGGGACAGATATAAGGTGATTGGCAGAAGAACCAATGGCGACATAAGAAAAAACTTTTTTACGCAGCGAGTGGTTAGGATCTGGAATGCACTGCCTGAAAGGGTGGTCGAGGCAGACTCAATCATGGCTTTCAAAAGGGAGTTGGACAGGTACCTGAAAGAATTTTTTTTGCAGGGCTACGAGGAAAGGGCGGAGGAGTGGGACTAGCTGAGGTGCTCTTGCAAGGAGCCGGCACGGGCTCGACGGGCCGAATAGCCTTCTTCCGTGCTGTAACCATTCTATGATTCTATATTAAGATCTGTGTGACAAGTTATAAATTGCAGCTTGAATAGGTGCCATGCTTCTCATAGGGCTATGCATAGTAAACAATGAAAAAGATGTACAGTTGGCTGGATGTTTTGCATGGGACTGCAGTAAAAGATCAACAGGCTGCAAGGGAAAGCTTTGTACCATGCATATTTGGGGTATCTACTTGGTATAGAAAGGCATTGGGTAGCCTTATCTTGGCAGCTTTCCTATGGTCTCCCAGCTTCTTTCTCATTTGGACTCATAAGGGTGATTTTCTGCTTCAGATAGAAAAATCACAGACTGGGGGTGTGCAATTATCCAACGTGTGCTCTTGGTGGATGCAGAAATGTAAAATCTTCCATCATGTCCTCTGCACGCTGGACACAGCCTTTAACACATGGTTAGCTTCCGTCAGGGAGAGCAACCTGGAGTGCCAAAAAGGGCAGCCTTCCTTTGGCCATGTTCATGTAGCAGCACCTCAGCTGTTGCATCCCTAAAGCTAGGAGTGCGTCCTCTTGAATGCCGGCGTCCTCGCCACACTGCTTTTAGTTCACAATGCTTTCCGCTGAACCAACAACGCAAATCATTTAAATTCCCGCTGCAGCCCTTTAAATAGCTGCATCAGTGCAACAAAACTCTTTCAGCTGTCTAAGTGCTCCTGCAGGCATGCAGATGGGAGTTTACCATGAACACATAATTGGTTGAAAGCCCACAAGTTCTGACGGATTGGCCGCATGCTAAAAAATCTACTCCGTTCCTGTTAGGAGCATGCACAAACAGCAAGATTTACCCAACAGAGACGACTGTCTTTTATGGTCCCTTAATTCTGGCCTGTGGCTAAATTTGCTCAGTTGCTTCATCAGGACACTAGGTGGCACCCCTGGCCATGGTCATGTGGAGCGAGACTTAACCCCGTGCTGAATAATCTCAGAAACATGAGGAGTGAGACTTATGATCAAGAATAAATGTATTTAAATCATTAGAGCAATGCTCATTTTTAAGAATATGTTAAAATAGGTGACTCTTGTAAATCAAAATGACAATTTCATTTCAAACGAGGAAGAGTTGATAGATTTTCATGTGCTCATACTATTGAAGTACTTGCATAATCTCATTAAATGTGAGGATGTTGTTTGAATTGCTGGGTTAAATTCAATTCAAGAGTTCTTTTCTAATGATTCATGGAAGTACTTACTCCACCTTCTCCCTGATAGTTCTGATATGCTAACAAATATCAGGTTAGAATGAGGGGTGTTGCACTCTCAAAAAAGGACAGCATCTTCAAGGATAGTTACTTACATTATTTATGACAGAAATATTTTGTAATGTTTTGTGTTTTTTTAATCTGCTGCTTCCTTCAGGTTTCCATGCTACATGTACCATTCACTGGTTAACAGTGAGCACTGGCAACCATATAATACCTTGGCTATACTAGATTTATCAGCCTAGGAAATGCGTGGTGGCAGGCCATTCAACCACAGGTAGCGTCACCTCAAAGCCCAATGTTGTCCTGTTCTGCCCATGCAGCTCCGATATCAGCTGCTTGGAGGGGGTCAGGTTAATTTTTGCATTCATTTCCCGCCTCAATCTGGTTGACAATCTCAGGTGTGAGCTCACCTCAGCTGTGTGGAGGAGATAGTGCAGTGACATACCAGCATACTGCTTCCTCACAACCAGCTTTCTTTTTTTTTAAAGTAGAAAAGGATTGGAGAGGTTTAATTTAATCGAATTTTTGATCCCAACAAATAGACTTGTCTTCAACTGGATAAGATTTCTATGGGAAATCATAGCAAAGTAAAATTAAAGACACATCATTGGCTGCTGTGGGGAAGAATAGTCTGTGTGCTGGGAGTCAACAGGGATATCTCTGGCAGCGAACCCAGAGGGAGTGATTTTATAATTCACTTGCTCTGCGGGCCAGTGACATGTCACAAATGCTCAAGATTGTACTTATTTACGCTCAATTGTAAGATAGTTGACTGTTAACCATCAGAGTCATCTCGATGACTTTAAATTACATTAATCATCTTATAAAAGTATTTTCCAATCACTACCATGAGTCAACTATAGCCAAAGGCTATAATGTTACTACTTTCTTTGGCTAATGTGCATTTCAGCTGAAACCCTGCTAAAGTTGGCCAATTAATCATTGTGGGCGGCACTTTTGCTGTGTTTGGCTCCTGGCCTTCTTTACATGGCCATCCCTTGTGAACAAAGCACTTTAGAGATCACATTTAATTTGCGTCCCAGATCGAACGTGATTCCTCAAGAGGTTATAGAGAGAGTTGTTTGAATCAGTTCATGGAATGGGATGAGAGCTATTAAATGGCTTTCCCGATGTACATGCCAAGTTGTTTGTTAAAGCTATATCGATTATGACACTGATCGCTCCCGAATGTCAATTTCCCAATTTGCAGTCCTAAATGTCCTGGGAAAACAGAAGCAGACAGTAATTCCATGTGTAGTGGAAAGCCGATTTGACAATGAAGTGTATAAAGGGATTGAACACCAGACCAGGTCCTGTTGAGGACTCAAATCTGGGCCAGATTCCTCAACTCAGGGATAAATATTTAATAATGTGATAGTCCAGCTTTAATCTCATGGTGGTAGCATTTAAGAAGTGAAAATTGGATGTAGGTTGGCTATACCCCTGAGCTATCACACCCATAGGCAGTCACAAAAGGGTAAATTGAGAGCACAGGAAAGCATACGAGAAGAAGCATTCAGCTTATCAAACTCATTCCCTCAACAGACTATATAAAACTTGTCTCATTGCCAACTCCATCCAAATTCCTCAAGGTATTTAGAGGACAAATCCCAAAGCCAGTTGTACCTTTCTTTATTCAGGAAGTATCATTACTGCCAATTACAGTGCCCTCCTCCCCTGCTTTGACTGAAAGGAAACATTGTGGCCGGATTTTCCGAGCATTTGCCACTTATTTTGGGGGGTTGGGGGGGGGGCAATTTATGGGATGGTGCCGCTACTTCCAGGAACTTCGAGCGGCTGATTTCAACTTAAATGCCAATGATGGAAATATGGCATCCGACATGCTTCCCCCCATCGTTAATGCTTCAGCAGTGCTGGGCAGCGGGATATGAACACCATGGTACTAATGTTACCAGTGCAGCAAAGAAGGATTTAAAATTTAATGGGCCGCGTATCTTAGTGCGATCGATCGCAGAGCAATCGACTGCGCTCGGCCCAGCGGGAATTTTTAAAAAAGGTGAAAAGGAATTTTAAAGATTTTTCGCCCTATAACTGCCCATGCTACGCTGTGGCAAGTGGCGCAGAGATTTCCTCCACTCGCCCCCCCCCCCCCGCCACCCGAGTGACCTAGTGGTAACGGAAATACTGTCTGGAACTTGCCACTATTATTATTAGCCTAACCCCACAATATCACTCGGCTCAGGGCACAAGAGGAGATATAGTGCAAAGGCTACACTGTCCACCGATCCAGTGGTATTCCTGCTCATCAGAACATTCAGGCCATTGCACTCTTATTTCCAACTTTTATAATTGAAAAATACGTGTACAGTGGAATCTGCTTATTGTTATACGAGTTTAAAATATTGGTTACTTACTTAGCTGTGGCATTTAATGTATTCTTGCACTCTCTCCCACCTATATAAGGCATTACTTTAATGGGCAGGAGATCGTCAAAAGGTTACATTGATATGAATAGCTGAAACTATTGTTAGAAATCAATGGTTTTCTTGTAGCACTATGTATTACTATGTTGAAGCAGCTTGCACAGATCTAGATTCCGACAACAGCACCATCTGCTGTACAAGCTGAACAATTACCTCTACTGAGATATGTACTGTATATGGTACCAGCGATTGTGATAGCCGGGGAGCTATAAACTGATCCCGTTTGGAATAGTGTCTTTGATTTCCCCAGGAGAGATAGATAGTAACCAGGCCTAAGGGATTCCAAGCACATGAGAATTCCTTTGGTATCCAGGCACCCTTTTTTCCCCCCACTTTAGAAAATTTGTTGACTCTGTCAGGGAAAAGATACAGATTTTATTGCTGATGGGATTTGGTTTAAATTAAGATGTTGGCTATCCTTTTCCTATGTAAATTAGGCAAACCAACAATTTACTTGTGGACTGCTTCATCTTAAAAATTCATTCATGTGTTGCCGTGAAATTCCTGTGCCTGCTGTTTTCGCAAATGTGTTAACCCATTTATTTTAAACAGGTTAAAATAGCCTTTGTTACAATAGCAGAGTTTCATTGATGCATTCTTACTAATGCTGCACAGCACAATTGCAACCTACTGGCTGCTCCGACTTCGCACTGTGTGCATATAAATTCTACTGATCAGGGGACATGCTATCATATTTACTCCTGAGAGTTTGGAGGTGTGCTGTGTGTATACACAATTGTAGTTAACAATCTAACGGTTAATGATGATTCACAGTGCACAGTTGTATATTGTATTTAATGAAACAACTGCATTTGGAATTTGAGCACACACACGCACGCACAAAATTTTATCCCCTATCGCACAGGGCTGGCTGCTATTCTGCTATTTAAGAACATCATGTCTGTATGACAGAAGCCTTTATTTTCTGAACATTACTTGCAGAGGAGGATTTAATAAGTTAACTCTAATTATAATAAGGGAGGTTATGATGGAGCTGTACAAACCGCTAGTTAGGCCACAGCTGGAATACTGTGTGCAGTTCTGGTCGCCACACTATAAGGAGGATGTGATTGCATTGGAGAGGGTGCAGAGGAGATTCACCAGGATGTTACCTGAGCTGGAGTGCTTCAGCTATGAAGAGAGACTGGACAGGCTGGGGTTGTTTTCCTTAGAGCAGAGAAGGCTGAGGGGGGACCTGATTCAGGTGTACAAAATTATGAGGGGCATAGATAGGGTAGATAGAAAGGAACTTTTTCCCTTAGTAGAGGGGTCAATAGCCAGGGGGCATAGTTTCAAGGTAAGGGGCAGGAGGTTTAGAGGGGATTTGAGGAAAAACTTTTTCACCCAGAGGGTGGTTGGAATCTGGAACTCACTGCCTGAAAGGGTGGTAGAGGCAGGAACCCTCACAACATTCAAGAAGCATTTAGATGAGCACTTGAAACGCCATAGCATACAAGGCTACGGACCAAGTACTGGAAAATGGGATTAGAATAGACAGGGCTTGATGGCCGGCGCGGACACGATGGGCCGAAGGGCCTCTTTCTGTGCTGTATAACTCTATGACTATGACTCTAATTGTAAACGTGTACAATAGTGTGTGTGGTTATGAGTCTTGTAGTTAGTGACTCGAGCAGTTGGGAGCTTTAGCAGAGAATGGGGCCATGCTCCATTTATGTTATCGGCAGTCTAAACGAGACAGCCTAATATAATGGCTCTGGATACCATGAACACCACCAAAAGAGATGGTTTGTGTGTCTGCCTTGTGGAAGTATTGTCCCAGTCAGAAATACGAATAGAATACAACAAACTGCAACCCTAAAAACTATGCATGTACAGCAGTTTTAATGCAGGACTAGTTCCTGCAAAAATTGTCCTACACTTTCAGAAAACATCATTTTGGGACAGTAGAGCAGTAATTTGAGACGTGACATGTAGTAAGTGTCACATGCTTGGAAGGAACAGGTGACTTTGGACCTATGATTAACAAAATCGTCCACTAGAGGTTTTCCTCACTTCACGTCTGGGTCTGCTGTAGACTAATTGATGGAGATTGATTGTTAGTAGTAGTCAACAACTCCATTATCATTGCATCATGTGACTATCAGGATGGTAGAAGGCAAACTAGATGGACCTTGGTCTTTCTTCGTCTAGCAATTCCTATGTTCCTATGAACCTGGAGCAGCTTCACATTCTAATCAGGGTGCACACAGAAACCTAGCACGAGATCCTATAGCGCCCCGCAGCTCAGAACCGAAAATAAACTTTGCAAATTTTTAGATTGATCCTTCCACACATATATTACTCTGTACAGGGAGACCTGACTGCAATATTGCCAAGAGCTATATTTACTTCCCACACAAACCCTCGGGAGGCAGCTAATTTCAGTTTGCAAACCGTTTCCTTTTGTTTCAGACACTCAGCAGGTCAGGCAGCATCTGAGGAGAGAGAAACAGAGTTAAGGTTTCAGGTCGATGATCTGTCATCAAAACGGTTTCTAATGAAAGGTCATCGACCTGAAACGTTAACTCTGTTTCTCTCTCCAGATGCTGCCGGACCTGCTGAGTATTTCCAGCATTTTCTGCTTTTATTTCAGATTTCCAGCATCCGCAGTATTTTGGCTTTCCCTTTGTTTCAGTCATTTTCTCGTAGTCAAGACTTTAAGTAGAGGTTGAATAATCAACTTCAACACATTACTAACCACTCTTCATAATGGATGGCTACAGGCTGTCATTCCAAGTATTTAATGGATTCAAAAACCAGTCACAGAATAAAAGAAACTGCTTATAGATGTTAATAAATAGGCTAGGATTCGGCTTTGTAAAATAGTACAGTGCACTGAAATATTCACTAGAGGGGAGAAGAGTGGGTGCAGACCTGCAGCAGTGGGATGAAGTCTTCCTGTTCTAGATAGTTACAGCCTGGTTTGGCAAGAAGATAAACAAACTTAGATGTATCATCGTGGCAGCTCTGCAGCACTCTGTGAAAGATACAACCATTGCATTATTACTCAGGTACAGTAAAAGCACTCGCTCCGTGTGTAAAGATAAACAAACAATCCTGTCCTAGACCTTTTACATTTCATTTTATATTTATGTCCTCATTCTACACCGCGCAACCACTGGAAACAATCTGTTCCTATCTACACAGTCCCAGAAGAAATTTTGCAAGGCAATGGGGAAAGAGCAGATGAGTGGAACTAATTGGATAGCTCTTTCAAAGAGCCGCACAGGCATGATGGGTTGAATGGCCTCATTCTGTGCTGCATCGTTCTATGATCCCTTCAAGATATTAAACACTTCTATCAAATTACCCCATAGTCTCCTCTGTTCTAATGAAAACAGCCCCAATTTTTCAAGTTTTTCTTTGTATTTTCTCACACCCTAGTGAATCTGCACTGTACCCTCTCTACTGTCTGAGGTCATAAGGTGCTATATAAATGCAAATTCTTATCAAATCTTGGCTTTTAATTAACCCTAAAACAAGTTCAATGCAGGAATAACACAACTTTTACACTGTTGACACCCAGTGACACCATCAATTAGATCGGGTAAAGCACAGTTAACATGCAAGGTAAAGCTGCCTACACGGTTCCCTAACAACACGCCTTAAAGTCAGCTTCAAAAGAAATAACTATTGCACCAGTATGAATTTTTCCACTTCTCATTTCAGCCTTGTAGCTTAGCTTCCCTGAGTGAGGCTGTCAACCTAATGGCAGTTCAGAATTATGGCCACATATTACTAACAGATGGGTTTAAAGTACAATTCAGCTCAGTTAGAGCTCTTACATCTATCAGATAGTAAAGGCAGTCACCCTATAGCTCCAGGGCAGATTCAAACAAAGTCCCAGAAGTAAAAGGGAAGTTTTATGTCCACATTACCCTGTCTGTCAAGTGAAATTCGTCTTTACACTTCAGTCTATAAAAGTATAGAGCAGTTTGACTTACACTAAGTAGTATGGTTTAGAATTTGCAACATTTTGATTACCTCACTGCACCCCTTAGCATAGGTTAAACTACTCTAAATGCTAATAGAGCTGTTTTAAGGAACATGGAAAGGGCATATCACCATTTGTTTACAAGTACACACATCACTGTGTGGTGACAAGAGGCTGTAAACAATTTTCCAGAACCCTTTATGGTTGCATAGAGCCAGTGGAAAACATTTATAACAAGAGCCAAGAATATGAAAAGGCCATTTTGCCCATTGCATCTTATCCCCCCACCCCACAGGACCCTAATTTTCCCACCTATAGCGTCCAGCCTCATTTTGAATGTCACTGTGCCTTTGCCTCTATTCACCGACCTGGTTGATTATTCCAAACGTGTATAACCAAGCAAAAAAAATTCTAATATCAGTTTGAAAACCATTTCTCACTAATTTAAACTTGTACATTCCTTGGCAAATCAGGTAATATTCTGGGTTTACCATAATCTTTAACGTGAAACTTGGAAACAGGAGTTAGACCTGAGATTTTCTTTGCAGGAGGAGTGTTTGATATCGTACCCACTGGGGTTGGAGAGGAAGTTTTAAAGACAAATCAAAAGGGAAACAGAAAAATTCACCCTTCAAAAGAAAATCTCCAGATTAACTCAGTACAGATTGGGGATTGAACCAAACAGAGACCTCCTGGACCATAGGACTCAATACCACTAGTCTTTTTGCTTCTGGGATTGGGTTCAAATCCAGCCCGAATTGATAGGATGAAAGTTTTTCTCCGACAGCTGCAAGGGTCCTATAAAGCCACACTTAGACAAAGGAGGGTCTAATTTTAAAAAAATTGAACCAGAATAGTAAAAGTCTCTTGTGCATCCCCCATTCCCTACACTCCATCATTGGCAGCTGTGCCTTCAGCTATCTAAGCCCTACACTCTGGAATTCACTCCCTCAACTTCTCTTCCTTCCCACTTCTCTTTCTTCCTTTAAGACCCTCCGTAACAACAACTTGTATTTATATAGCGCCTTTAACATGTCCCAAGGCGCTTCACAGGATCGTCAGCAAACAAAATTTGACACCGAGCCATTAGGACAGATGACCAAAAGTTTGGTCAAAGAGGTAGGTTTTAAGGAGCATCTTAAAAAGGAGAATAGAGAGGTGGAGAGGTTTAGGGAGGGAATTCCAGAGCTTAGGGCCTAGGGAGCTGAAGGCACGGCCACCAATGGTGGAGCGATTAAAATCGGGAATGCGCAAGAGGCCAGAATTGAAAGAGCGCAGAGATCTCTTTGACCAAGCTTTCAGTCACCCCTCCTAATATCTCATTCTTTGGCTCTGTGTCCATTTTTGTCTGATTCTGTGAAGCATCTTGGGATGTTTTTCTATATTAATGATGCTAGATAAATGCAAGTTGTTGTTAGCAAACATGGCTTCATTGAAATGGTCTTCTCAACATAACTCACTCCTGTTTGAAGGAACTGAGCCTGCCTGAAAGCTTTGTGGAATGGACTAGCTTGATGTCCACTGTTAAGTAAATCGCTTTTAGAATTGTGTGTCTTTTCTAAGCAAAATTAAGGTAACTTCAATTCTCAATGCAAAAGCACCACCATGTAAAAATGGTAATTTATTTTATGCTGCAAAGTAGAACTAGTATAAATTTTATTTAACTTGGTTAGCCGTGGCTCAGTGGTAGCACTCTCGCCTCAGAGTCAGAAGGTCATGGGCTCAAGCCCCACTCCAGAGACTTGAGCACATAATCTAGGCTGACACTTCAATGTAGTACTGAGTGAGTGTTGCACTGCCAGAGATGCCATCTTTCGTTAAGCCAGGGCCCCGTCTGTCCTCTCAGATGAACTTGAAAGATCCCATGGCACTTTTCGAAGAAGAACAGGGGAGTTCTCCTGGTGTCCTGGCCTATATTTATTCCTGAACCAACATCACTACAACAGATTATTTGGTCATTTATCTCATTGCTGTTTGTGGGACCTTGCTATGTGCAAATTGGCTGTCACGTTTCCTACAACACTTCAAAAAGTACTTCACTGGCTGTAAAGCGCTTTGGGACATCCTGAGGTCGTGAAAGCCGCTAGATAAATGCAAGGTTTATCATTTTGTATGTAAGTGAGGTATGTGTATCTTTGTATAATTGTTGCTGGTGATTGTAATAGTGAAATGCAGGACAGGGTTAATACTCACTTTCTCCACATCGCTACACACGAGTGCACAGACACAAATCCTGTCCGTTCTCCACCAGCAGAAATGAACATGGGGGCTTTCCAGTATAAAGGACAGCCACATGCCTGGAAAAACAAAATCAAGCTTCAAATATCACTTCCTTGTTATAGAGGCCTACAGGGAACAATTCATTTTTGAATAAAATTTTCACAGCTATACATAAAATAAAATGGGGTTTCCACTGGGACCCAACTAATATTGGGTGTGGCAGAAACATGCTTTTTTCCCCCCAAACTACCCAACAATTTGAAATTTTCACCATTAAAAAAAAAAATTCCACAGGGTGAGGAACTGGGTGTCTCAGTAAGTTGATACATTATCTTTTCACTTCTCTAGTTTGGATTCAAATACAGTGCAAATCATGGATTCTATGCAGTGACAAGATTTTTTTTTAAATGGCACTTATTCAATGCGTTAACACAAAAGGTTCTGGATTTTATAAAAATCTGGCATTGAACCGATTGTTCTCATGACATTTACTATTCCCAGACAGTGTGCAGTGGCAGTTTAACAAAAGACATGCTACAGGTCTCAGCCTGGAGCTGCAATAAACCATTTTACTTTATTCATTGTTTATGATGATGTCTGGTAGAGAAGGAAGACTGATAATAGTCAAAAGCATAGGCCTGCAGTTAAAAGATTTGTGAAACATTTTGGCTTGTGTTGATACCACATTATGCTGCATCACTGGTCACCTCACACCAATGACAAAGATTGAACAGAAACTCCTCCTCTAAATGTTGGTTGCAATAGGTAGAGCTGGTTAAATTAGAGATTCCCAAGATTCACAGGATTCAGCCTAACTCCCTACCTTGTTCTGGCAAAGAGTCTCAACCCACACCCGTCTTTTCTCTTTTCAGATAATGACAGACCTGCTGTGTACTTGCAGGTCCACTTTTCTCCCTCGCTCACCAACTCACAGTAGTTGCTAAGTTACGGGTGGTACCTCAGACCCATCTGCAGTTGACTCAAATCTGTGTCCTACCTGTACTATGGTGTTTACCATGCTGTCTGTGTTGTTTTACCATTGATGAAAATGAGTGAAACAGGAGTGACGAGCAAACACAGCAAATTGTTTCCTTCACTATTTTGTAATGACTGAAATATAATGGTATTAGCTCAGTGGCAGCACTCTCGCCTGAGTCAGAAGGTTGTGGGTTCAAGTCCCACTCCAGAGACTTGAGCTCAAAATCTAGGCCGACACTCTGTCTATTGCTCGTTTCCTTTCTCTATCCTTTTCCTTCATTGGGCAAGGAGATAAGCCATTGGGCACAACGTTCACGAGGTTGTAGATGTGACATTGGATCGACGTTCCAGCAATTTATGGCACAAATATAGTGCGATGTCAATGGTGAGCATAAAAGTCTACTTAACGTCATTCACAGCCAAATCTGCCATTGCAACAATTTATGGCCCTATAAGTTTTTATGAAATAAAAGTTCTTAGGGTAAATTCATCGCTATCAGAGGGGAGCCACGGTCAAAGGGACAATCGGTGTTGTAACCCTATCATCGACCCTTTGAGCACGGATCCCTGCTGGGGGTATGGGAATAGATTAATTACCCTCTCGTGTTGTGCGTGCGTATGTTTTGAGAGGGAGGCAAGCTGAAGCTTAGTGATCCCCAATCTGATAAAACAATTTGGCAGTAAGCTGAAATTTTAACTCACAAATAGTACTTAAATACTTCCAGTTATGGCAATATTTTGCTTTGGAGGCCAAAGATTGTGCACTGCAGGATTCCTAATGATGCCCATGAACAGTAACAAAGCAATCACAGTAATAGCATCACTGACAGAATCCTAGGTGGAATGGATACAAGGGTAAAGTATATTTTTACAAAAATAGCTTTGCTTGTCACATACCTCAGCATTGCTTGCGATTAAAAATGTTTTTTTCCTACCTTTGCGATTTTTCCCATTTCATAAATATCGCCCTTTTCATCCTCAAACTCGGCAAAGGCTGCTTCAACCTTGGCAATGGTCTCGTCGTGGCTGTTGCTTGCACTTGGAAGTCCTTTAGGGAAGTAGAAGCGTGGAATGTTTATGGATACAGGAGTGCTGACAACAACTTTGTTTGAAGGGGGAGGACTGGGAGCAGCGTTTGTCACAGTGGGGGGTGGAGTTCCAGGTTTCTTTTCTTTATTGCTTTGGACCTGTAAAAGACAATGGAACATGCATAAATTCTGCACTAGTACATTTCAAATAACGTGACAGGCTTTGTATTACACCACACACAAGTTAATTTGTAGGCTTCCTTAATGGCTTACTGGAAAAATGCATCATCTCGTGTGGTACCAAGTCACATAGTCAAGGAGGCCTTGCGCAACTGATGGGCACCATAGGACGCAACGTTGTTTAATCGACAGAGATTACAATATTATGATTTAGGTTTAGGTCAAGCTTCTTTAGTTTTGATTGGACTTCACGTTCAGATTATTTTATTAGTGGTGCCTCCTCGGATGAGGGGGCACTTGCAGAGCTCTTTTCGGTAACCCAGTGTCGTCTTTATTGGTTCAATCAAAGATAGGTATAGTCCAGGAGGTCCCAGGTTCAATTCCTGGCATGTGCTTACTTAACTGAATTTATTATGGATAGCAGTTGAGCTCCTTTAATGAGTCTCAGCATCCTTGGTTAAGGAGGGGAAAAGTGAGCCAGGGCTCCTACTCCTAATCATAATAAGAACATAAGAAATAGGAGCAGGATTAGGCCATTCGGCCCCTCGAGCCTGCTCCACCATTCAATAAGATCATGGCTGATCTTCTACCTCAACTCCACTTTCCTGCACTATCCCCATATCCCTTGATTCCCTTAATATCCAAAAGTCTTGAATATACTCAACGACTGAGTCTCCACAGCCCTCTGGGGTAGAGAATTCCAAAGATTCACCACCCTCTGAGTGAAGAAATTTCTCCTCCTCTCAGTCCTAAATGGCCGACCCCTTATTCTGGGACTGTGACCCCTGGTTCGAGACTCCCCAGCCAGGGGAAACATCCTCCCTGCATCTACCCTGTCAAGCCCTGTAAGAATTTTGTATGTTTTAATGAGATCACCTCTCATTCTTCTAAACTCCAGAGAATATAGGCTTAGTCTACTCAATCTCTCCTCATGGGACAACCCCCCCTATCCCAGGAACCAGTCTGATGAACCTTTGTTGCACTCCCTCTATGGCAAGTATATCCTTCCTTAGGTAAGGAGACCAAAACTGTACATAATACTCCAAGTGTGGTCTCACCAGAGCCCTATATAATTGCAGTAAGACATCTTTACTCTTATACTCAAATCATCTTGTAATAAAGGCCAACATACCATTTGCTTTTTTTAATTGCTTGCTGTACCTGCATGTTCAGCAGATTTTGTGATTCATGTACAAGGACACCCAGGTCCCTCTGAACACCAACATTTCCCAATCTCTCACCATTTAAAAAATACTCTGCTTTTCTATTTTTCCTACCAAAGTGGATAACTTCACATTTCTCCACATTATATTCCATTTGTCATGTTCTTGCCCACTCACTTAGCCTGTCTATATCTCCTTGAAGCCTCTTTGCATCCTCCTCACAACTTACATTTTCACCTAGCTTTGTATCATCAGCAAACTTGGATATATTACATTTGGTTTCCTCATCCAAATCATTGATATAGATTGTGAATAGCTGACCCGTTTATTCCTACTCTCTGTTTTCTGTCCGTTAACCAATCTTCAATCCGTGCTAGTATATTACCCCCAATCCCATGAGCCCTAATTTTGCTTACTAACCTTGTGTGGCACCTTATCGAATGCCTTCTGAAAATCCAAATACGCCACATCCACTGGTTCCCCCCTTATCTATTCTGCTAGTTATAACCTCAGAAAGCTCTAACATGATTTCCCTTTCATTAACTAGTCACTCCTGCTGGAGAGTGGACATCAGGTGAGGACAATATCGAGCTCGGCTGTGATGCTCACTAAACTGACACAAGATGAATGGGCACTGGGGCAAGATGCCAGAGGACTGCCAGTATCTGTGGAACATCTTCCGTCAACAAATAAAAAAGTGGATTGTAAATAGAGCCGTTAAGACTTCACAGTGGATGCAACGAGAAAGACATTGAAACTTGCACAGATGTGTTCTTGTGTAAAAGGAATCCCTGTGTTACTACCAACTTCTCTACCAATGTTCCAATTCACATAATGAGGGAGGGGGGAATCTTTTCTCTTGTTTAATGGCAATTAAAACTGGCAGAAAATTGGGAGATAAATTGAAGCCATCAGGTTTTTTTTTTAAGCTCCCTCCAAAATAAATTGAAGATGACTGTAGCTGTGCTTAAGATCTTACTCAGATCTAGTTAATGAGCTATAAGATAGATGTGGCAGTTTTCTGCTGGGGAAAATTATGACGACCAAGAAGCAATTAGTTCACCTATTCAGAGCTGCAGTTAATTCAATGACGAAGCACCTGAACTCTCTGGCAGAGTATTTTTTTTCCCCCCAACATAGATTTTGATGCAATTGTTAATTAATTGGTTCAGTGATGCTGTTGGTGGGAGAGAGCTGTCTGAGAGTGTATGCCCCACCAGAGACTAAGCACCCACCCCAACAACTACCATCCAGTTTCTAAACTGTACTTCAATCACCTGACTAGTTCTGGTCTCTGGGAAGATGAGCAGTAAGCTGATGAACAGTTGCAATGTAATAGTAATCTTCCCAGTAGTGGTGGCTTTCTGGCCTGAGTTGCCCAGGTGCGCTCGCCATTTTGCAGGGGAGGTGAGGTGAGGTGAGGCGAGGTGTGTGCGCGTGTGTAAATAGTTTGTAAAGTTCAGTTGACTCTTGGAGCATTTTACTTTCCCCCAGCTCACTTAGAACTTAAATTCTGGACACCATACACACACATATACATACACACACTGAGACAGAGCTGGTCATTGCTGCATTGAAGTCACCATGTCGACACTGCTAAATACCATTTCTGATTAGCTGGAGTGATGCAACAACATTATACTGATAGTTATTTCCAGGCTTTCTAACTTATTTCATGAAATAGACTTTAAATCTGAATAGTAACCATTTGTATGATTCTAGTACACTGCATTTTGATTCTGGTACATTGTATTTTGATTCTAGAATAATGCATTTTGAAACGTATTCATTGTTCATGTCTTAAATATCCAGGCTGGTGATCGGTTTGTAATATTATAACCATCATGTCAGTTTTGATTTCAAAAACATACATATGTTCAAAGCGACATAAAAGAATCAAACAGCCTCAAAAGAAGTGCAGCTCTAGAAGCAGTTGCTTATTTCCTTTCCTGTTTAATTTTCTTCTTGTCTCAAGGAAGCACCGACTTAGTCTGGGACACAGTTCTACTCGTACCAGCTGACCGCCACTGTCTCACACATGATGAATGGGCAAGACAGCGATGGAGCGATTTTCAACCTCCAGCTGCCTGTTTCTTGACTGAAAAAATGGGCAGCCGGCAGTTGAAAATCAGAGTGGAGTTGGGGGGGGAACCTCAGCCGCTCCACTGATGCCCAAGGCCTGCCTGATGCAATTTTCAGGCGGCCCTTCAAATGAACGAGCAGCCCACCTGCTGTTTGATTCTGGCAGGAGGCTGCTTAAATATGCAAATCAGAGTCATATACCACTTGTAGGACCCCCATTTTCAATTTTTTTTTTGGTACAAATGGGCAGAGTGTGCACCTCAAAAGCTCCATCCATTTGTACCAGGGGTCAGGGGACTCAACCAGTGGTCCTTAAAAGGAATTGCTGGAGGCCCCACTCAAAAAATGGCTGAAGAAATTTTTATTTTTTGGGGGTTCAGGATGAACACGAGTCCTCCTCCTGGGCCCACAAAATAAGACCGGGTTACTTCCAGCCTGTGTGAGGCGCCCCTCCCCCACCCGAGACCCACTGCAGTGCTCTTCCCACCACTCCAACTGAGACCAACCAAGCACATACTATGATTGAACAGAGGACCATGCTGGTGCATTTGGCTCCATTCCCCACAAGGCAGTCCCTATTCCAGCTGTGCGAGACTGTGTGAGGGAGCTCTGTTGTCCATTCTTAATGTTAACTGGTATTCCTGATTTTTTTTCAATGCCTTACATTTTAAACTGAACCTTAACTGAGAGGTTATAACCATCAGGAAAGACTGAACAGGCTGGGGCTAAGGCTGAGAGGCGACCTAATCGAGGTCTTTAAAATTATGAAGGGGTTTGACAGGGTAAATGTAGAGAAGATGTTTCCACTTGTGGGGGGAGTCTAAAACTAGGGGCCATAAATATAAGATAGTCACCAATAAAATCAAATAAGGAATTCAGGAGAAACTTCAGAGAGTGGTTAGAATGTGGAACATGCTACCACAGAGTAGTAGAGGAGAATAAACATAGAAACATAGAAACATAGAAACATAGAATCTAGGAGCAGGAGTAGGCCATTCGGCCCGTCGAGCCTGCTCCGCCATTCAATACGATCATGGCTGATCATCCAAATCCAGTACCCTGTCCCTGCTTTAATCCCCACAGTACACATATCCCACCCTACCCCCGTAACCCCACGTATTTTAATTCCCCCCTAACATATCCCATCCTATCCCCATAACCCCACATATTTAATCCCCCCTAACACTAAGGGTCAATTTATCATAGCCAAATCAACCTAACCCACACATTTTTGGACTGTGGGAGGAAACCGGAGTACCCGGAGGAAACCCACGCAGACACGGGGAGAATGTGCAAACTCCACACAGTCACCCGAGGTCAGATTCGAACCCGGGTCTCTGGCGCTGTGAGGCACCAGTGCTAACCACTATGCCACCGTGTTGCCCACTTAGATGCTTTTAAGGGGAAGCTAGGTAAGTATAGGAGGGAGAAAGGAATAGGACATGTTGATAGGGTGAGATGAAGTACAGTGGGAGGAGGCTTATGTGGAACATAAACACTGGCATAGACCTGTTGTGCTGAATGGCATGTTTATGTGCTGTTAACACTATGTAACATTGGTCTTGTACAAGAGCTTAAAGGGGTGCCAAACTTTATGCTTGCCAAACCATTTTTCTTTATTTGTAAATGCTTAATGCACTGAAACAAGTTGTATAAAAATACATCATCTCATTACTTGTGTGTTAATATCACTTGCAGTGAAAGTGAGGCATGGCTATTCTCCCACCCCAAACAAAAATAGTTTTGACAAGACACTTTTTCTCCTGAAGACACTCCCCCTTTAATTACGGCTGCAGTATTCAGCGTTAACCCGGTTGGAAATCTGAGGCTCAGATTGCAAAGAGAGTTCACTTAAAACATTCAACGACACCAACACAAAAGATTTAAGGTCTCAGGGACTTGTGTATGTTAACAACCGAGAGGACGTGGCAATGGAAGTGGGCGGCTTTACAGATTATAGGTCTTCCTCTTTTGAAAGTGAAAGCCTGTAACGAGGTCGGCAGAAAGCGAGAAATAAACCCACAAAAAAAACCCACACACACCAGCTGCAGCAACCAGTGCAAGAAGGGCGGTCCCGGCAATCGGGCTCCTGATCGCCCAGCCAACCTGGATACTGGGACAGACACAATGTAATCCCCGGGAGTAACATTCTATATAGTGCTTTACAAGTGACAAGGCCACTGATGTTGGGATTTCACAGAAAAAAAAAATGGATGGAATCGCGGAATTCGATCCCTGGAGCAAAACCCCTTCCAGGAATCCCATGCAAGAAAAAAAGGATTCTGCTTATTCACTCACTGCAAATCGACAAACCTAATTTAAAAAGGGAAAGGGAGGGGGGGGGGCGGAAGAGGAGGTCACCCCCAAATCCACTGTAAAAATAACTCCTCAGGATTCCATATAATTAACAATAATAAAAGAATTCAACGTATATTCAGGCATGATAAATCAGTGGCCCCTGAACACACGGCATCAAAGGTCCACAGAGCCCTGCAGACTTTAACCCTTTGGAGAACTTTTAAAATTCTGTCACGCACCTTTTTTCTTTCGTATAGCATCTGCAGAAACGACTTTCTGCAAATTTGGAATGGCAGGCATCATGAAGAATCAGTAGAAAAATGCATAGAAACCGCCGAGTATCCTTGGTGTGAAGAGCCAATGTTGCAGTCAGACTGCTGAGATCTGGGGTGGGGAGGCAGAAAATGCCACTGCTGTCCTCAAAGGGTTAAAAATTAAAAAGACGCCACCGGACCAGGTACAAAACGAACCCTGGCTGGCTGTGCTGTGAGATTTGAGTTTGCACAAGCCTTGCAACTGCCCACATTACTCACTGCTCCAGTCGTTGCCTAGGAAAGATTGAACAAAGAAGCTAAGACCCCCTCCCTCTCCTCGCAGGACCCCAGTGTACCACACAGATGCCTGCACTGAAATAAACACCTCCATACCTAGAAGTGGTTAACTGCAACAAGGACAGGAATTAAACACGTTGCAACATTGACCAGAAAAATAATAGCAACTAAAAAGAGTGTCAGGCATTTTAGCATCCCTCTAATAACACACTTTGTGGTCAAACACTTCCATTCCTCCCACAATCTGCAGCCTTTTAAAACTCAAGCTTGGCATCGCCTAACCACGACTGCTTAATTTAACACATCTCCTTCGACTAGGTTTCTCAATAGAACAAAAATGGTAGTTGCACGTACAGGCTATTCACACAGTATATAAATGGCAATGCATTTGAAATGTGACATTTTAAATGATCAGTATTTCTCTGCATTCGTTGAAATGTTTAATTGTAAAATGTTGGCGTGGCAGTGGTGATTTGTTTTTCTGGATTCTCCTCTGATATTGTGCGCTGTAATGAGGAATGGTAGATACGTAAGATTTTTAAAACATTCAAAAAAGAACTTTACTGTCCCCATACAACATTTACCTCTGCTTAGATCAATGAAACTGAAATGATGCCACCTTTCGAAGATTGCCTTCGAGGAATTTAACGGTTGAACGAACATATCAAAAGTACGTGCCTGGTATTGCTGAACTGTGTTGATCTGCTAGTGAGCTGTCCATCCTAGGCCCAGGTTCATTATAAATTGATGTTTCTTTTGATGTACATCTGTAACTCTGCGATATCTATAGACAGGTAACACTAGTGCAATACAAACATTTTTCAGAATACGCGATTGCTTACACATAGCATGTAGAACACACGTGTGTGAAAGACAACCACAACTCTATCCTGCTTCTGCCACTTGCAACTTCAAGCTCCTACATCCGTCTTTCGAATGAGGCGTTAAACCGAGGCTCTGTCTGTCCTCTCAGGTGGATGTAGAAGATCCCATGGCAATATTTCACAGAAGAGCAGGGGAGTTCTCCCGGGTGTCCTGGCCAACATTTATGCCTCAACCAACACCACTAAAAACAGATTATCACATTGCTGTTTGTGGGAGCTTGCTGTGCGCAAATTGGCTGCCGGGTTTCCTACATTACAACAGTGACTACATTTCAAAAATACTTCATTGGCTGTAGAACGGTTTGGGACATTGAGGTCATGAAAGGCGCTATATAAATGCAAGCTATTTCTTTTTCTTTCCATTTGAGAGAGGATTGTCAAAATGTACCATGACGTTGTCCTAGATTTACTTACAATTGCTGTTAATTTAAGACAAAAAAGATGTTTCTGGGTGCGGTTGTTTAACTTGTGTCATGTGTTTAAAATGCCTATAATTACAGTGATTGTGCAGCCTCCACATTTGCTAGTTCCTCCAGGACAGCTCACACTCTTTAAAAAAATGTGGCAGTTGTTAATTTAATGAAATGCTAAAAATAGAGTTTTGTTCCTAACAGGCTTTTAAAAAAAAATTTGCAAGTGAGAAATTCTTGCCCATAATCCACATGCTGGAAGGATTTCTGCCCATTGTCTTTTACTGTATTTATTAACTGACCTCAATGTTTCTGACAGTATTTTAGAGTAAATGTGCTTTTCCTAGGGGAAAAATAGCTCATTGTGAGCAAAAATACTACAGGCTAAATTCTCTGGTCCCAGCACTGAATTTCACGAGGTCAGCTGAATTAATTATGCATACCCAGCTTCTGGCCTGGATTGAGGCCTTCAATCGGAGCCTAATGCCAGTGGGTGTGGGCAGGAGAGAAATAAAATGCAACTGCTATTTAAAGGTGCTTCTTAATTTTGGCTAGGCCCAAACCTGGAAATTGCAGGTCTAGGGTGCAGAGCACTTTTATTCTGTCATACTGCTTGTGACGTGTTCATGAAAGAAGTAGAGCAAAGAAGTTTTTTGTTTGTTTTGTGAACCTAGGGCAGTCTCCCAGCAGGAGCTCCATCCAATTTGCATGGCGATGGACAGAGTTAATGCTCTCTCTGACAACCAAAGGACATAGGAGCAGATGAGGAAGAGGTTTGTAATATATGTGGGTAGAACAAATGAAGGGCAGAGACAGGATGAGTTGCTAGTCCATTTGCTTGTTTTACTAGGCCAGAACAAACTGAGCATGCTCATACTAAACCATGTGATAATACATTACACTTCTTTCCCCTTAAAAACTGTATATATTCCTCTCTCATCTACAACAAAACTATGGTCCCACCTTTCCTAGCATTACATGCACCACACAACAAAAACTCCTGGCTTTTTTTCTTTTAAATGAACTACAAATCCAGTTTAATAACAGGTTTGTGGCGCCTTCCTGATCTCCTTAAAAAAGGTTTTGGTGTTGAACCAATTTTCGGGCTGTTTTGTTTTGGTTCCGAACTCAAAGATGATCCCGTTTCTATCTCAGACTTGTTTGAACCTAAATGTTTCACTTCAATCCACTTTGCTGACAAGTGATTCAAGATCACTGTCCAATCCAGGCCAGTAAACAAAGCTTCTTGTAATTGATTTCATACTGACGATTCCTGGATGTTCAGTATGAAGTTCGGCCAGAATTCTATCTCTCAAAGAAGTAGGTACCACCACTCTGTTTCCCCACTTGATACAACCTTGCTCACAAGACAATTCAGTACGACGGTTATGGAATGGTTTCAACTCTGTGTCCATACACTGATCAGTCCATCCATTCAAGGTGTTTTCATGCATTCTTTTCAGTACTGAGTCCTTTTGAGTCTCATCTGCAATCTCAGTTGCATTTATGGGAAAGTCTTTGTCAACTGCACCTAGTGTGAAAATCTCACCTTCACTCCCAACATGAGTCCTCATGTGGCAACCTGGACAAGGCATCTGCGATTGCGTTTTGCTTTGAAGTGCGATATTTCAATTGTGTAGTCATATTGTGACAACAACACTGCCCAACGTTTCATTCTTGATGCGGCCATTGCAGGGATGGCAGATTTGGGCCCCAATATTGCTAGGAGCGGTTTCTGATCGGTTATCAGGGTAAACTTTCTGTCGATCAGGAACTATTGGAATTTCTTGATTCCAAACACTATGGCGAGTGCTTCCTTTTCAATTTGCGTGTAGTTTCTTTTGCTCTTTGTGAAGGTTCGCGATGCGAACGCGATTGGTTTCTCTTGGCCGTCATCCATTACATGGCTTATGACAGCTCCCACACCGTAACTGGATGCATCACACGCTAACTTAAGCTCACGCTCTGTGTCATAGTGCACAAGTAGAGCATCGCTAGAGAGACTTCTTTTTCAAGCATCGTAAGCTTCTTGTTGCGTTTTCATCCACTTCCACTGGACATCCTTCTTGAGGAGCTCGTGCAATGGAGTTAAATGGTTGCAAACTCAGGTAAGAAACGTGCGTAGTACTGGACCATTCCAAGGAAAGATCTTAACTCAGACACATTCTGTGGCTTTGAAGCATTGATGACAGCATCAATCTTTTCCTTAACTGGTTGCAAGCCATTTGCATCAACTTTCAGACCAAGGTACACAACCTCAGGCTGCACAAAGGCACATTTGTTCCTTTTCATTGTGGGAATTCAACCTTTGAAGCACTAAATCTAACACTTCTAGATTTTCTTCCTTGCTGCTTGTTGCGATCAGCACATCGTCTTGATTGCATTAGCAATTTGGAACTCCTTGCAAAATCTTCTCCATCGTAGCCTGGAAGATTTTGGGGGAGGACTTTACACCATACGGCAGCTTGGTATATGAGTACAGTCCCTTGTGTGTGTTGATGGTGAGATACTGTTGACTCTCTTTGTCAACATTCAGCTGAGCGTAAGTGTGCGACAGGTCAAGCTTGGAGAAAACCTTTGACCCAGAGAGTGCTGCATACAAATCTTGCGATGTAGGTAACAGGTACTGCTCATCGTCAACTGCTTGGTTGTAACTTTGTAGTCACCGCACAAGCGTACAGTTTTGTCTGCTTTGAGCACTACTACAATCGGGGTAGCCCATTCACTTTTGTCAGTTTTTACTAGCGCTCCGTTCTCTCTGAGCTTTGCTAGCTCTTCCTCCACCTGACTTTTCAACGCATAGGGAACTGGCCTTGCCTCACAATAGACAGGCTTCGCATTGGACTTGATGCAGATATGAGCGTCATACCCAGTGATGCCCTCATAACTGTCTGTGAACATGCTTTCATACTTGTTCAGCATTGTATCGAGTTGCTTCTTTGAAGCATCTACACTGAAGATGTTTTTCCAGTCTAGTTTTAACTTTCTCAACCAGACTTTGCCCATGAGGGTTGGCTTGTTGTTGTAGCTCGCTATAATAATAGGCAGCTTTACTGACTGGCCATTGTGCTGAACTGTACATTCCATTTGTCCACATGTTTCTAGGATTTCTCCGGAGTAGGTTTTTAACTCTACGGTACTCTTTATAAGTGGTATTTGATTAAACTTACTCTCATATGTGTCCATACTCATGATAGAGCAGTCCGCTGCCGTGTCGATACACATATCAATATATTGCTCGTTGATCAAAAGTTTTGTACGGAAGTCTTTCTCACGACTGCTAGCGATGCCACTAGTGGCATAGATACTGCAGATGTCTAGTTCTTCAACATCAATTGTGTTCACTTCAATATTGTGAACTCCTCCCTTTTGTTGTCGCTGCTTTGCATTGCCACTACAATGGTTCTTACTTCCTGCTTTAGATCTAGCTCTGCAAGCTATTGAAATATGGCCTTGCTTCTGGCAGTGAAAACACTTCGCATTTCTGTATTGGCATGACTGTGGTGAGTGATTTCTATTGCAGCGATAACAATTCACTGAAATGCTCTCACTGACATACTTCTGACTCAGTCTCACAGCTTTAGGTTCAGCGGTGGCTTTGTGACTGTGGACCTCAGCTGCACTAGTCACTTGAGTTGGACGGAGATCCCTAGCATTCTTAGATCCCACCTCCAGACATAGGACAATTTTGCATACTATGTCAAACGTTAGGTTCAGAGTGTGTGCGCTCATCCACCAGTCCACACATAAACTTATCTCTCAACGCACGATCCAGAAATGTGCCGAAGTTACAATGCAAAGACAGGTTCTTAAGAGCTACAATGTACGCACTGATGGTTTCACTTTGTTTTTGGTTTCTGGTACCAAACTTATAGCTCTCTGCTATTTCTAATGGCTTTGGGTCGAAATGGTCCTCGAGTTTCTCGACAATGTCTTCAAACGACGCATCCTTCGCATTCCATGGCGCGAGTAGGTTTGTCAACGTTCCGTAGACATCTGGCCTGATCTCCATTAGAAAAATTGCTTTCTTCTGTTCACGAATTACTTTATTTTGAGCTTGAACATTCTCATCTGCACCTTCGGTCTCAATAATGTTATTGGCCTTAAAAAACATCTCCATCCGCTCAATGTAAGAACTGAATGGTTCGCGAGCTCGGTCGCACATGCCGAGGCTTCCGATGAATCCCGTAGGCACGGCCATGACTGTCCCGATCCCGTCGAACAGTGACTCAGTACGCTACCTGTGTACATGTGAGAATCAACGCCGCGCTTGCTGTGTATACATACACGCGAAGGCGAAGCACAGACGATTTTGTATGAGCATTAACGGTAAAACATCACAAAAATTCAGTTCAGGTGTCACAAATTCACCTTAAACCTATCCACTTGAAGGTTTAACACTGTATCCTTCCATAATCCCTAAAAATGGCTTTGGGATCCCATTCTCATCGCCAAAATGTAACATATGTGAGTAGAACAAATGAAGGACAGAGACACGATGAGTTGCTAGTCCATGTGCTTGTTTTACTAGGCCAGAACAAACTAGCATGCTCATACGAAACCATGTGACAAACTATGTGATAAAACATTACAAGGTTTAAAAGCATGATGTAGTGTGCCAGAGTAGGTCTGCCCAGTATTGCACTAGATCAAGTAGATGGGCATATTTTGCATGGCAGAGCTTCCACTTGCCCTGTTAAGTCATGACGAATGCTGTATACTCTCTCCAAGCTTCACATGCATGCCTGTACTGCATCAGGGCAGACTTTACTGCTGCCATGTAAATTGGAACCGTTGTCACAATACTGTTTGGAAATGTAAGCTCACAAATAAATGTGCTCCTCTAACTTTCAACGTCTCAATGCTATTTCTCTGCATGCATAACTAGAGAGCATATAACGAGAGGGAGGAAACTTCGAACTGGAGGAGGGCCTCCTAATTTTAGATCATTTGGACAGTTTGAACAGGCCATGCTTGACATCCCAAGGACATAGAGAGTAGACCAGGATGAAGCTTTCTTGAAGCTCACAGACATAGCATCTATTTCCTATTACTTTTATTTCACCCTGCACAATCTTTCACATTCCAACATCCCACCATGAAACACATTATTAGCTACATAACCTCTTCTCTTTTTACAGGCAAACCCATGAACCAGCTGCAGGTCCCAATGGTACTCAAGGAGTAAGTATTGTACCACACACTGTGTCATTCAATCCTTCTGCAGCGAGAACCAGCACAAGTATGCTCATTCCAGAGATCTGGATAGTCAGCGCACCAGGTGAGAAACAATGCATAAGTGAACAGGAGCAGGCAGTGGCAGCTCGTATCCTCCCTCAGCTACAAAGTACTAGAATGTGGACCTCATAGGGCCTCCATTCAAGGAAGGAGCCATCTTAGACCAAGGTTTCTTGCTGTCATTAGGAAGTGTGCCAAGCACCCTACAAGGTTTGATGGTGGCAGCACAGGAACCTACACCTTACATCTGTGCAGTAGTGCATGACCGTTTAACAGAACTGCAGTCCATCATGGATTGCCTGGCATTCTGAAGTGGAGCCCTCAGTACCAGAGGTACTAAACCCAATAGAAAGATCTCTTGTGAATGCATCAGTGAATTGTGCCAGTGCTAAATATTAAAAACGATGAGTAGTTTGTATTCCATTTCAAAATGCATTGAAAATTCCTATGTCAGGCTCTGTCTGAAGGAAAATCCATTATAAATGTGTTAATGTTTAGATGTGGTTGTGCCTGTAGGTGGTGCTGTGATAAGGGTTTTCACATAATGTGCAGCTGCTAAACAATAGCTGATAGCGACTGAGAGTTGGTAATTAAAAAAAAGGTTGAGTCTGCATACAGTTGTAGGCTCTGGCTACCAAGCGTTGCCATGGAACAGCCTAAATCCTTGAAGCTCTACTAAGGAAACCAGCAGCCATGTTGGTAAAGGGAAGTCTGTTTAGTATTTCTCAGTGCCCATATTTTGGCCAAACAACTTGCATTGCCATGTGCCTGTCTCATAGCTAAGCCCTTCCTTCCCTCACTTACCAGTCTTGCCCCCGAATACAAATCTGACCATCGGATTTCACTCCTGTTTGGTCCCCCTGCCCTCGGACACCTTGAACCTTTGCCACCCAATTAGCCCCTTCATCTTGCCAGTTGAGCACTGATTCTCCAGCTCCTTAGTGACTCAGGCCTCCCTTCAGTGGCCACTAACCAGCCCAAGGATGAGCTGCAGCTGGAGTGCTGAAACCTTCTATCACTTGGTAGACTCTTATCTTCACAAAGCTGTTTTATAAATTCCCCTGGTTCCCCATTTTGATCCCGTTCCTCCTCCCCCTCCATTAAGCAGCAATCCAGCCCCATCCCCTCCCCTTAACTTAATTTTGCTCCTCACCAGTACCACGGATTTTGGCTCTGGTACCCTCTCCGCTTTCCACTCCCCCCAACTGAGCAGCATTCCAGCCCTCCCCCATTCTTCATTTCGCCCCCATTGTCCAGGATTTAGCCATGTCCCATTCGCCCCCACCCCCGACCATCCCAACGGAGCATTTTAGCCTGGATTTCCCCCAGTCCTCCCTAATCTCTTTCTCCCTGCGCTGAGCTCGATTCTGCCTCCACCCCTACACTGAGCAGCCTTTCAGCCTGTGCCTATGTGTCTCCAAACCACTCAATTGAATAGCATATCTGCCTAGGGCCTTCTCCCTGCTGTCCCACCCAACATAGGGGCCCCCAGCCCCTCCACTAAGCAGCATTTTAGCCAGTAACCCCTTGAATCTGAGCCGCCTGCCTTTGGCCATCATATCTCTCTTCCCATTTTCCCTCCCATTGTGAGTGGCCTTCTAGCATTTCCCCCCCATCACTCTCCAAAGAGCATCTAAACAGACCCTGGCAAAATTCCCACCCGCCAGCCTCCCCTCACTACTAATCATCCAAACATCCTCTTCTCACCATCCGCTCCCTATTTCCCCCATCAAACCCTACAATCTCTTCCTCCGTCCTCATTGCCCGCTCTCCCTCGTCCGCTTTCCCCATCGCCAATCTCCCTTCCCATTGCCCCCTCTGCTCCATCCCCTCTTCTTTCCTCTCATTCTCCCTCTCCATTTGCTTCCCTCTCCTATCCTCTCTTCCTCTACCCCTTCTCCCTCCCCCATCTAGATCAAGATGCGGAGATGCCGGTGTTGGACTGGGGTGGACAAATGTGAGAAGTCGCACAACACCAGGTTATAGTCCAACAGTTTTATTTGAAATCACAAGCTTTCGGAGCGCTGCTCCTTCGTCAGGTGAAGTGAAGGAATACGAATCGGCAAAGCATATATAGACAGAGAACAATGCCTGTGTACGTACAATCTCAGACGACTACAGTTAATCTATCTGACTGCCTTTCATCACACCTCAGCAGAGAAACAATCAGGTCAGCCAGGAAGGCACCACATCAAAGACATAGCAAGATACAACTGAGACAATGAGGTGGGGTCACAGGGGGTCTAATGTGTCAAATGCAGTCTGTATGGAAAACCATAAACTTTTGGTTTTCCATACAGACTGCATTTGACACATTAGACCCCCTGTGACCCCACCTCATTGTCTCAGTTGTATCTTGCTATGTCTTTGATGTGGTGCCTTCCTGGCTGACCTGATTGTTTCTCTGCTGAGGTGTGATGAAAGGCAGTCAGATAGATTAACTGTAGTCGTCTGAGATTGTACGTACACAGGCATTGTTCTCTGTCTATATATGCTTTGCCGATTCGTATTCCTTCACTTCACCTGACGAAGGAGCAGCGCTCCGAAAGCTTGTGATTTCAAATAAAACTGTTGGACTATAACCTGGTGTTGTGCGACTTCTCACTTTCATCTAGATCAAGTCATCCACCTGCTCCCTAACTCTGCTTGACATTAATACTGCACTTGTTGCTGACGTCCTGTGTGCACAGGAGATCGACTAGTTTAAATATAATATGCATTGATTGTAATATTAAAATGAGCCTCTCGCCCGTTGTGGGTGAGAGAACTGCAGGCCAACCTGAAAGGTCAGCTGGCAGAAGAAGCACAGAGCATGGGTGGAGTCCCAATGCCAGCGATTCCTTCCCCCACGCCTCACTGGCCACGTGGAATGGAAAACCTATTCTCACATGGCTAAGAGGCCTTGTTGCCTTTGTCCCAGTATTGGAAGTTCTGAGAATTTACTGCTTTAAATTGGATACAAGCAGGGGTTAAAATGTAATCACTGCCCACCAGCGAGCTTTCACTGAGCTATATTTATGTCAGCAGCTGCTCCACGCCACTTCCCAGCTTCAGCATATTCCTCTGCTCTAAAGATGTGATGACGCTATTTGCAAATACTGTAGTGATGTTACATTTTGCCAGTAGCTGATGCCTCAGGTTCAAATGCTGCAAATAACCAGGCACCGTATGGCTTGTGTGGTTAGGTGGGAATATGACTGCTCCTGCTTGACTTGGGCACAAAAGGGGTCAATATCCACGTGAGCTCTCCCGCTCGTCCTTTCAGTGGAAGAGCCACAGATACCACGGGAAAATTACATCAATTTACGTCGCGTCTACAGCACGGAAACAGGCCATTTGGCCCAACTGGTCCATGCTGGCGTTTATGCACCACACGAGCCTCCTCTCACCGGCGTAAATATTGTTCATGCCCCTTTTCCAAGGTTTCTGTGGCTCTGCCACTGAAATTTTAGCGGACGAGAGGGAGAACCCTGTGGAAATTGACCCCCAAAGTCTTCATGCATCTGTTTGACTTGGAATATGCATGTTGGTACGCGGTCACCTTTTCCCAAGTCCAGAAGCAGATGGGAGCAGGGCAGGAGTTGGGTTTGTAGCTTAACCTGTAATGTTTGCCTTTCCTGCTGATGAAAATTCTTTGAAAGCTTTAATAACATTAACAAACGAAGTTTCCACATCAGCAGGCACAGAAAGAAAGTGGGAAAACTGAGTTCTAATTTTTTTTTCTCGAAAGCAGACTCTGGGCTGTTCAGTCAAAACCTGGATAGGTGGTAATCCAGAAGGGATTGGACTCAAATGATCTGATGATTCTTGCCTCATAAAGTGGCACTCAATCTATTATATGTAGGCCTTTAATGTTAGCAGAAGGTTTATATTGTATCTCTCTTTCAAATGTCTTCCTGAAGCGCGCTCCTGACTTACTTACAGTCTACGATATAAGGGGAGGAGTTGAGTCAATATACTCTCAGAAGTGCAGGGAGGTGCCACATACTACTCGTGTAAGAAACTCCTTATAAATCAATGTACAATTCTCATCATAACACAATAAATTCTAAACTTTAAAGTGTTATAAACTAAATTGACGTTTGCTTTTGGAACGTTCCGTATGGATCTCTGATGTGATCTCTTCCAGCAAACTGTTGGTGTTAAATCTTTATGAATGGGTTAAATAAGAATATATTTGAGAATGGAGTCTAGGCTCCAGGCATATTCTTATGTTGCTAAATATCTCTCCTCACTGGTCTGGAGTGATGTTATGATTTATTCTTATAAAAGTGCTTGTAGTTTCCCAACTAAGATATATCTGTGCAATTTCAAACCTGGTGAAATTGCCCTCTCCCTTCTTCTAACATCTTACTAAATACTACAATTATTGGATAAAATGCACTACTGGCTTGTTTCCCAAATTTGATGGTGCAAAAATTGGTAATTACCATGTCATCGTGTCACTATTTAAATAATTAAATAATGGTGTTTACATTGGTTAAATACTGCTGTGAATTCTCTTGGTCATCTCATTTATACAATACATATTTATGATGTTCTCTTGTTTCTCCTTAGCTCTAAATATACCATCCCACATGCTCTTCCTCTACTCTGCACCCTCACTCTCTTGAAATCATAACTCATCAGGCTGTAATTCTGACAGGTCTGGACAAACTAGATGCAGGAAGAATGTTCCTAATGGTCGGGGAGTCCAGAACCAGGGGTCATAATCTAAGGATAACGGGTAAGCCATTTAGGACAGAAATGAGGAAGAATTTCTTCACCCAGAGAGTGGTGAACCTGTGGAATTCTCTACCACAGAAGGTAGTTGAGGCCAAGTCATTAAATATATTCAAGAATGAGTTAGATATATTTCTTAAAGCTAAAGGTATCAAGGGATATGGGGAGAAGGCAGGTACAGGGTACTGAGTTTGGATGATCAGCCATGATCTCATCGAATGGCGGAGCAGGCTCGAGGGGCCGAATGGCCTACTCCTGCTCCTATCTTCTATGTTTCTATGGTTCACCTTTTGTCTAAGTGGCTCGATTAACAATTTCCATATATAGACCGTGTCTCTTACAAACCAGATCCTGTGGCTTTCACTCTTTGCCACACCAAGTTAGTATAGTTCAGGTCTAATGGCTAACTTTGATTACAGTAGATTGGTTAATGAAAAAGAAAGACTTGCATTTATAGAGCGCTTTTCATAACCTCAGGATGTCCCAAAGTGCTTTACAGCCAATGAAGTACTTTTGAAGTGTAGTCACTGTTGTAATGTAGGAAACGCTATCCTATCCCAGCACATGCCAATTTCTCCTTACTTACTCTTCATGATTTTGAACACCTCTATCAAATCTCCTCTTGACCTTCTCTGATCAAAGAAGAACAACATCAGCTTCTCTAGTCCCTCCACATAAAAAGAAAGAAAGAAAAATGAAGAGCGTGCAAGATTCCCACTACACGTCCGGGCAGTCTAGAAGGCGGAAAGCAGTCACAATATTTGACCCCCCCTCCCCTTTAAGGCTAAATGGCTGACTAGATTTATTTAAAAAATTTCAGTGATTTATAGAAGCAGAAACATCAGCAACATAATTGTATGAAATTTTTGGAAGCAGTCCATATGGGGTTAACTTACCATTACCAAGCACCAGTCTTTCTGTGGTTAGAGTGCTAGTGCAGCAAATACCGTTTTTAGCTTTGCTTACAGTTTATTGGAATGGGACAGTTTCCATGAAGGAAACAGGTGGACCTTCTCTAGTTCTTTTGTTATTGGAATGCAGTTGTGCGATGGACCTTTCAAGTAGGGATGTGACGTGTGGTATACGTGAAGCCTAAAATGCTTAAGGAGTTTGATGTGCCTCACAGATAAAGAACACTAAGATGGAACTAAACTTTGTTGTCAAAACAAGTTATTTTTGTCAAGCAAACCAAGTCTCAAATCTTCACACCTTAGTAAACAATTGGGCAATGACTTGGGAAATGTGTTCCATCCCTGGGACTGTCCTACATCTTCACTAGGCTATCCTAGCACATGACAAAATCAGAAATTACATATTAGTCTAATCTTACACCAGGATTAATTTGATTGAACAAGGTCTCTGTTCAATATTTAACTGGGAGATGAGTGAATAATTTGCCCTGCCTCCTTTCAGGAAAAAGCCTGGTGTCAGCTCCAGGTTGGGACTGTAGTGTGAAGCAGAGCATAGGCACAAACCCACATCTTGCCATTCAGTGCAAGTTCTTTTAGAATCTCTGTCAAACACAGTTAATGCTTTGAGGTTGGACAAAACTTGCAAGTGTTTGAAACACACTCATCACTTCTGTATATTTCAAATGATGAATTTTATTGGTATACCCCCAGTAATTGAAAAAAAAACCTTTTTGTTCTTGTCCTTAGCCTTGTGTAAAAGTTAAATGGTCCTTTAATAATAATACTGCATGGGTAATTTTTCCAGGTCTCTTGTGTCATTTGATAGACATCCTGGTATGAATATTCAAGGGCTTCGAAGAAAGTAATATGATCTTGAGGGAGTGAGAATTTGAGATGCTCGTTGGTTTTCCAGGATTTATTTTTGGTACAGGTTAGATACTGCAGTCTTCAAAGGGTTAAAATTCTTTGGTGACTTCACACAGAGAAAAAAATCTCCACCGTTTTGTCCTGATGAAAAGGATAATTTTGGATTAGCTCAGTTGTCTGGAGTGTGGTGTGGTGATTCTCCCTCCAATTTTCCATCCTTTCCTGCAGGGGAGCGCTGTCCTCTGCTGAGCACCTCCTCTTAACAATATGACTGAGATCGGAAAATTATCATGCGAGGGATAATGGAGGGAAATTTCCAGTCTCAACTCTCCAATCAGTTACCTCAAAATGCATCAAAACATGACCTAGAACCTTAGAATTGGGTGGAGGGAAGCGTGAGGGGGAGCTGGGATTACTATTGTGCAAAAACTCAGCCTGGGCAAAGATTACTTAGTTAGTTGTGGCTGTACAGGGTACAAGTAGAGCAGGACTGATTATTATAACTTTGAGTCAGCATATTGTAAGAATAGAGGGAGGAAGGGGCACCTAAACAGATCGAGAACATATAGTACAGGTAAGAAAAACACTGCCTATGGTTTTCTATAGATCACACTGCTTTTCTACCGATATAATTAAATTCTTCCCATTTAGTCCTAACGGTCATGGATTCATGCCAGAGCTACTTGGCAAGCTGGCATGTGCCAAGTATATGGAGGTTTAATGCCTGTACATTAACATAGTGACCCTTAAGGATCACACCTCTGATACTCAAGAGGCTCTTACAGAACATGTCTGACATAGTCTGTTTTTGAGCAGGTTCTCAAATAATTCATAAACACGACAGACATACTGCCAATATATTCTTCTTTGCAGCAATACGTTTGTGTTCCTTACTTCAAATGTAGTAATGTTGCCCAATGTTTCACAGTAAGTGGTATTTCACTCCTCATCAAACACTTGGGGTGAAATGTTTTTTGAAATAATTCAGTTGTAATGAGGGATATTTTCTGCTTTTAAAAATTGGGGTGTTTTTATTGTTTATTTTCATTAGAAATGATAATTACTTCCTTTTTCTGATGGGTGAGTTTGTTCTTTAGGATTTTATTAGTCTTAGCAACAAAAACCTGGCCAATCAGGATCTGCCTGCAGTGATGTTTATCTTGTGCCTCTCAAATTACTTAACCACCACTTAACTCGTGAAGTAACCAAGGACATTAATCTAGGACTGAAGAGTGGAAAACTAGGAAATTAAGCAGAGCAACAAATTTGAACTGCCCAGTGCAATGAGATGGTCATGTACAGCTTTTGGAAAGACTGATTTATATAGATCTGTTGCATTACAACAAAAGTATCTGCTCTTATGTATGTATAAAACACATTTTGAAATCAGAAACAAAGAGTAAGCTACAATTCATGTTTTCTAAATTGTGTGTATTTTCAGTTTGTATTAATCTCCTGGTTGGTTCTGGCCTTCTTGGCACTTGTAATGATTAATTTAAACATCCAAATATTGGGATTTCCAATTTCCCCCTGAGCGAGGGTGAAATACACAGCTGAGCAGCACATCGGGGCTTTTCCAACAGCCAGTAGCCAGAGCACTGCTTAACGTGCCTGTGAGCAGCATGGTGTAGAAGCTCAATGGTAATAGGTGGGATGGGTGCTTAGTATCTGGTAGACTATACACTCCTGGACATCCTCCCATCAGGGCAACACTGAGCCAGTTAACACAGCAAGTGCAGCAGAATCTAAGTTGAACAGATCCTCTGCCAGAGCTTAGCCTTGCTATCGTTGAATTAACTCCACCCAAGCAGGTGAGCTAATTATAACCTCGCCGTTTTAATTTGCCCCATTGGAAATCTGTAGTATCTTTCCCTGAAAGCCCATTAAACAAGGCCTTAACAAGAAACATCAATTGTTTAAAATTATTTTGGTATCAATTTCACACCTTGGGTGAAAAAACAGGGATTTTTTGTACAATAGTTGGTTGAAATCTGGAATTCTTCCCCCCTCCCCCCCGCCCCACCGTCAAAAGGCTGTGGATGCTGGAACAATTGGGGCTTTCAAGGCTGCGATTGCTGGATTTCTGTTAGGTAAGGGTATCGAGGGAGCTAAGGTGGGTAAATGGAGTTGATGTACAGATCAGCCATGATCTAATTGAATGGCGGAGCAGGCTCGAGGGGCTGAAAGGCTGGCTCCTGTTCCTATGATACAAACTGTTGAAAATCCAGGGAATTGGGTAGGGGGAGTGTGGGGGGAGGGGATCTGAAAGAAACAAGGAACAAAAAAAAAATACAGAAAAGGAAAGAAATACAAACATCAGAGAAAAAACAGACACGGTGGAAAACCAAGAAAAAAAAGTCAGAAATAGCAGGGAGTAAACACAGAACTACACAGACAAACAACAGTAAGCAGTTGTAGAGAAACAGAGAGAAGGGAAGCATTTACTGTGTGACAATAAACAGTAAATATTTTAGATAAAAAGAATTCCTATTCCTACATGTACACAAGTCGAAAACAAACAAAACAAATAGAAACAACAACAGAAATTGCTGGAAAAACTCAGCAGGCCAGGCAACATCCGTGGAGAGAGAAACAGAGTTAACGTTTCAGGTCGAAGACCCTTCGTCAGAACTGAGAAAAAAGCAGGAAATGAAACAGATAAAAAAGCAAGGGGGAGGCTGGGGGGGAGGAATAAAAGAACAAAAGGGGTGGTCTGTGGTAAGTAGAGACATTAAGAGATGCTCAAGGCAAGACGAGATGGTAATGGGACAGGTTAAGAAACAAAAGGTGGCTAGAAGTGTGAAATGCTGGCAGAATGAGAGACAGCTGCCGTAGGGGGAGAGAGAGAGAAAAAAAAGGAAGAGGCACAAACCAAAAGGGTGGATAAAAAAATAGAAGGTGCGTTGTCTGTACTTGGTATGATGAGAGTTTGTACGCACAGGCAAATTGACCAGAAAAAATACTACAGGCAAAACACAGGGGACAGTGCGATCTGGAGAAAGAGTCTAATCAGGATGTGGGAATGCTGTGCTTACCCACAGAGCCTTGTTTTAAAAGGATGTACATTCACAGGAAGGATCAGAGCATACACTGAAACAGATACACTTGAGTGCCAAAGTGCGTCCAGTCAGAAGTATGAGCATCAATGTATTCCATCTCTGCAGAGCCATTCTGACTGAATGCACTGACACCAGTGATTCTGTGTGGATGTTTGAATGCCTGACATTAGGTAGGTTAGCTATGAAGTACCACCTAACTGTACTCAGCCATCCGTACACCTGTTGTTTTGTATTTGTGACTACCATGCAAACTGATACCGTGCAACATGATTTAACTAGATTGATGAAGATGCAATAAAATTATTTGAACAATGACCCCAAACTGCAATTAAAGCACAAATTAGGGTTGGAAAATAAGTGCAGATTATGTACAGCAACGGTGAGTAAAATGGTCACCAATTTTATCCTGCTGCACAGGGGACCCCTGACCCTTGCTTTAAATTAAAAGATACTAAAGCTACAGTGGGTAAGTATTTATCACTGATTCTAAAATTACCATCTTCTTTAGTAGCTAAAAACCTCTAGAAACTTAAATTATTTTATGCTGATAAAAATGTGGTGGGTTGGTTCTTTATTTCTGTTATTTTTCCTAGTTCTGTTTCCCTTCTGAGCTCCTCTGTTTCTTACCTCCGTACAGCCATTTGAAACTTTCCTCTGGCAACCACCCATGCTCTACAGTAATGTCTCTGGCCAGTCAGAGAACTGGAGCAGTTCCCCCATTGACACAGCAAGGCACAATGGTATCAGCCAGAGCTTGGCTTCTTTTCCTTGTTATTATGTTGGACAGGAACTTAAAGAAAAAAAAATGTTTGAAAGAACGAAACAAGAAAAGACCATTCAGCTCATCATGCCTATTTATTTCTTCCACAGACTGGGAACTTTTGGCTGTATGGCTTTCTTCTGTCGTGAAACTTGCATGATTTTCAATAAAGAGGAGGAAACCAACTTGCGTTACATAATTCTACAAGAAGACACCTTTAGCAGGGGCTGTGAACAATATGCTCTGTTACGAATTCCATTCAACACATTTATTCTCCTGCAAAGCTCCACAAAGTTTGTTATTTTCCAAATCAAAGTAAAACTCCAAGACAGTCTACATCCTGCATTATACACTCTAAACCAATTGCTTTCCTTGACATGATAGGGTGATTGTCCCCAGCATGCACCCAGGCACAATGGGTCGCCTGGGAGCAGCTGACACTGCTGGTGGACTGCACAGCTGTAAAAGAGCCTACAAAGTTTTCTCCGTTTTATATTAATCCATAGTTAGAGCAGCACAAGAACCATTATTGTTCCCAACACAATTCAGTTACTGCAACATTACAAACTATACTAAATATGGCCAGTGCTCTTCTGAACTTCCCTCTCTTGTTCTTTTCTAAGCTTCAAATATTCTACCTACATGCACTTCCTGCTCTCCCCATCCTCACACAGTTTCCTGCACCAACTCATCTTTTCCCAGGCCCTCATAACTGTGAAACTCTTCATCTTCCTCAGCATTTCCTTCCTCCTACAATCTTCAGGCTTTTAAAACATAAGCTTAGCAAAACCTAGTTGCGACTTTATGATTTACCTTCACTTCTTTTACTTTTTTTGACCTTGCTTCTGTCCTGCAGCATGGTCCTTGGATCCTTCAGCTTGTTCTGTACTTATTCTTAGCACGCTCAATGCTGCTCCTAGTCCTAACCTGATATTCATATGGCTCTTTTTGATGATAATCGACACACTATTACCCTAATACCTATTCTACACTTCCATGGCTCCAGGGGAGAAAATCCTTCTAATCTCAATTTGTATTTCCTAATCCATTTCAAAATGGAAGACTATGGAGCTATCTTGATATTGAAGCTATAAATGTACTCCGATAATCGCACAATTGGTTTTTTATTCGCCAACAGCTCAAGCTGCAGGAGGTATCGACTCCCATGTACGCAATCAAGGCACTTTTCAATACTGACTAATTGATGAAGTGTACATATACCTTTATGCTTCTCATTCAGCTACCTATATACATTTCTACTACATCTAGAGTCACTTGATCTTGATAAAGCTGTGTCTGATTTGAGTGTATCGAATCTTCACGTGCTTCCATATGCATAGAGTATCATGGGGTGAGCTGTTGTCAGTAATTGTTTTAATGGGTGGTGGACAATCTGAATCAGAAGCCCTCACTCATCTGAATGTTCAGCTCTAGTATGCATCTCGGGTCCTTACTTTTTTTAGAAGGTTGAGACTCTGCTGTCGGGCCGTTTTTTTTACATTTTTGAGCATGTGTTTTCCTCTCTCTTTTCTAGCAATCTAATTGCCTTCTTGTACCATTCACTATCTGTAGCTGAGATCACTGCTACCAGACCACTGCCAAGACTGCTCTGAGACTGTCTCCTGGGAGTTAGGTGATGCTGTCCTGTCCGATCCTCCCTTCCGAGGTCAAAGACTATGGAAAGACTGAAGGCACATTTAATGGAGGTCCACCCTCAATAATAACCCAAAACATTGGTTTAAACCTGGTGACATAGGGGAATTGTCATGGAGTAATTATTGTGTCAATCAGTACGAGAGTTGTGTTAATGAGCAGAGTTAAATCTCAAGGGCGCTAAAAATGTTTTTAGTTAATTATAATACCTGTTGATGTAATTCCACTCCCTCACATTGTCAGGTTGCTGCCTCATGTTGTCGGGTTCAGTAACTAATTTTTACCATTTGGGGAGAGGAGGAATCCAAAAGAGTTCAGTGTAACTTTTTCACATTAATGATTTGTGCAAGGATTGTGATAATGTTTTGCAATGTTATGATATTGTTTCAATTTGAATTATATCATTGCCAAATGTGTTGCTCAGCACACTTGGAAAGTATGCCAATAATTTTCCATTTAAGATAACTATAATTTATTATTGTTATGATTGTACCCTGAACAGAACTGGCTGTCAAATTAACAAGAGGAATTTGGGCTTTAATGAAAGAACAAAAATTAAAAAGCATTACAAAACTTAACTTGTCACTTAAGTGGAAGTAGATGATAGGGTAGAGACCACATTGTTCAGCATTAGTAATGGACCTGTTTGTATGAAAATCCTCTGCTAATTTAACAAAGACAGTAATGTATTTAAATAAACACGTTAATGTCTTTGTTAAAATAGATGAAGGAATTTCATCCAACTGTGTTAACATGCTCATTTATTAATGTCTATCAGCACGGTTTTGATCTCATTTGATAATGATCTTGGCTAAAGTCTGATGCTTTCAGAAATTACAAAAAAACCTTAATGGTGGCTATATACATATGTATATATATATATATACACATTAATATATATTGGGTGAGTGAGCCAGAGAGTGATTACTGGCAATTGATTGATATGAGAGACAGCTCTTTTCTACCCCTCTAGCTGCTTTATATTGGGCTTGTTTAAATCCAGATTCTGAGAGACGTGCATGTCTGTGAGCCAGCTCCTGGCACTTAGACCACTAAATGGTGCTCCCTTAACACAGGAACAGACCTGTAGACCCACAGAAAGTTGGACCTGCGACTGGAATAAGGGAGCAGGTAGCTGACTAAATATCATTTAAAATGAGGCCAATAGGAACTTGACATCTGTCTCCGAACTGTTCCATAATGTCACCTGTGGCACGGACATGTGCCATATGATGTGGTACTGAGGTATACAGAAGGTTTGATCCTTGGTCTGTGTGGAGTTAGCTGCTCTCAACTTGCACACCAGCTGGAGCACTACAATTGGCTTCAATGCTTCTGGGGTAGGTAGGGAGATGGAAAATCAGTTAGGGTTCACAATCCAGTCACTCCTGTTGGAAAGGTGGTGTGTGGACAACGTCGAGCTTGAATGTGAAGCGCCTCTTGATCAAATACTACTTTGGTCCAGGTTTTCCCATCATAATGCACCAATGACCCATTCATTATAAATGAGGTACTGCTGGTGGGTAGGGGGCAATGAGTGTCACAATGATCATTTACAGCATGGCAGTATGGGACAGGCTCGATTGATAAGCTTGTCTTTTCTTCTCTGCCATTTACGTATGTAAGTTCTTGTTAATGTCACAATTGGGAAACCCAGGCCTTACTGTTTACACAGAAATACATAGAAGTTAGAACAGGGAAACAAGCTATTTGTCTCAACCAGTCCGTGTTGGCGTTTACCCTCCATGCAAATAGCCCTAATCACATGTACCCACCCAGTTACCATATACCTTTATTCTCTTTTCCTTCATCCACCTATCCAATCTAATCTTGAATGTCGATATAGTTTCTGCCTCAACGACTAACCCTGTTGGTGAATTCCACTGCCTCACGAATCTGAGTAAAGAAGTTTCTCTTCTTTCTGCTCTGAATCTTTTACATTTAATCTTGTTATTCTGGCCCCTTTATCTAGACCCCTCAACTACTGGAAACAGTCTGCTTCTATCCACCCTTTTATCATTTTAAACACCCCATTATATCACCCCGTAATTTGTGCTGTTCTAACGAAGAAAGTCTCAATTTTTCAAGTACTGCTTGGTATTTGTATTTCCCATGTTTAAGCTCTCGTATGAAGAATGCCTACTTAGGATGAGCACCCGTGGAAATGTATCCCAGTGCAGAGTCAACGGGGGGAATTTTAACCCCCCAAAATGGGGGGGTTTGGGTCAGGGGTTTGGGTCGGGTAGGATGTAAATATGTTAAAAATCTGAATCCCAACCCCAACCCGCCCACTTCCAGATTTAGTGGAGATGGGATGGGGGGCGGGCAACCAACCTGCCCCAGGATGTGGGTTGGCCATTTAAATATTATAATGAGGCTGCGTGCCTCATATTTAACCACCATTTAAAATGTAACCCTAGCTGGCTGGGTTTCCCAGGCCTCAGGAAACCTGGCAGCTAAAGGGAGGCGAGGACTGCTGGATCCGCTCCTACGATCGGATCCCCACCCCCCCACCCCCCACTCATTCCGATCTGCCTTCTGGCCTTTGACCTCCTCTGACCCCGTCCTCCGATCTCGTCGCTGCTCCGGCCTCCGATCTTCCTTCTGGCCCCCGATCTCCCCTGACCCCAGCCTCCGATCTCTCCCCCCCTCTCAGCTCCGGCCTCCCCCCCCCCCCGCACTACCCCGGTCTTTCCGAGCTCTCCCTCCTCTCCGCTTCCCGGCTGCGGCTGGTGCCAAAGGCTTATCCACCAGCCAGCCTCTCAATCTGGCAGGCTGCGGCCGGGAAACGGAGACAAAAAATGGTGATCAGGATCTGCCGTTAAATTCGGCAGGGCCTGAGGGAAACCCGTTCTTCTGGGATTCCCAACCGCAAAACTCTCCCTCCCCCCCGCCCCCTCCCCCCCCACCCCGCCTGCCTCGCTCCCTCCCTCCCTGCCTCCGAGATAAGATCAGGGCCATGTCTTCAGGAGCAGGGGAGGAAATTGAGGAGCGGGGAAAAGGCTTGCACACACTGACCACAGATGACCCACAGTGCATTTTTGCAACAAGCAGACGTCATAAAACTTATTGGCGTAAAGTTGCCGATGAGCATTTACGTGGTGTTTTATCACATGGACGGAGCGAAAGCTTGTTAATGTTATGTCTGCTGCATTGAGGATTGTATCTTGGAATCATTCTGAGCAATGTATGTAGCCAGTGTAACTTGCTTATTTAAGACATCAAGTTACACGGGTTACAGACATTGGTTTATTCTGCTGCTGTTAATGAATTAATAAGACACAGCTGTCTCCTTCTATTGCAAATAACTTTATGGAAAAAACATACGTGTGTGTATGTGGGTGCAATAACTGCCAGCAGCAGAGTCAAGTAGTTAAGAGGATTCAATAAATATTTTCATGTTAATCTAATTTAGGAATTCTGTTTGGTGCCTTGAAGCTGTGTCCATGGACATATTCAGTTCTAGTTTTGGGCAGAACGCTGGGTCTGTTTTATGTTACCATAAAACTGTCACAGCAACGAGATTTGTTTGAACATTCACATTTACATTCACCATTGAGGCATGACACCCTTAATCTATTTGCTTTACCTAAAAGGACCAAGATCTTACTAGCCGATTCACGGCTGGATATGCCAGATGCTGTTTATATGAACTGCAGATTGAATAATCGAGGAAGCAAGGGAAAAATTAGGAATTCCAAATAGTTGCAATGATAGATAACTGTCCAATTATGCACTAAATCGATCACTGAATGTTTCACACTATAGAACTGCAACTACAGATACAGGTTTCCTAGTTGGGCTGAGAAGGACATTGTTGATCGACTGATGGCTCAATGGGTAAATGCATCTTATGGTGTGTCCTTGAATTGCGCAGAACAGGAAGGTCTCAGGTTTGATCCCTTCTGTGTGTTGATTTAGCTGATCTCAGTCAGAATGGTCCTGGGCAGAAAAGGGCAACATTTAAAAAAACAAACAATAGCCTCTCTCCTTCCCTATGCCGGAGAAAGAAAATCGGGCAGTGTTCCTATTCCTGATCACTAAAATGCTCCACACAAAGAATTACTGTTGAAGTCCAGTGACAGTTGTTATGAGGGCAACAGCAGCGGACCACAGGGGAAAACTCTCTGCTCTTCTTTGAGTAGTGCCATGGAATCTTTACTGTCCATCTGAACCCCAGAAACAAACAAGACAAGATCTTGGATTAACATCTCATCTGAGGGACAGAACCTCCACCACCGTAAGGGTGACCCTGAGCTTCCGGTCGCCTGTCACTTTAATTCTCCGCTCCACTCCCACTCAGACCTCACCGTCCTCGGCCTCTTATACTGTTCCAATGAAGCTCAACGTAAGCTTGAGGAACAGCACCTCATCTTTCGATTAGGCACTTTACAGCCTTCTGGACTCAACATAGAGTTCAACAATTTCAGACCATAACCTCTGCCCCTATTTTTTTTTCCATTTATTTTATTTATTATTTTTTTTCTCTCTCTCCCACATGGCAGCTGTCTTTCATTCTGTGCCATTTACACTTCATCTAGAGCCATCTTTTGTTTCTTAACTTGTACCAGTACCATCTCCTTTTGCCTTGCACCATCTCTTAATGTCTCTTAATCTCTCCTGCCTTCCATCCTAGCACAGACCTTCCCTTTTGTTCTTTCCTCCCCTCCCCCCTTTCCCTGCCCCTGCACTTGCTTAAAAACCTGTTCCATCTCCAGCTTTTTCCAGTTCTGACGAAGGGTCTTCGACCTGAAACGTTAACTCTGTTTCTCTCTCCACAGATGCTGCCTGACCTGCCGAGTATTTCCAGCATTTTCTGTTTTTACTCCAGCAATACTTGACTGGAGAGTCTACCTCAGCAAGGAGCTCAAACTCTGGTATGGGGCTTGAACCCTCAACCTTCTGACCTAGAGATGAGAATACTACCAACTAAGCCAAGCTGACATTTTCTCTCCACAAAATGGTGGTGATCCCCTACTAAAATATGTTGCAAATAGTCAGAACATTTGCAGTTATATTCCTGGTGGCACCATGGATGTGTTTGTGAGCTGAGAATGGAATTGCCTCTGTGTGACTGAGTACCGAACTATTGCACTTGTCATTAGAAGCCCACGGAAGTACAAAATAAAATTAGCTTTTGTCAAACTATTTAAACTCATAGCAAGGTCGATGGTTTAGCAGTTAACATCAGCTGCATTTAACTTTCAAACTGAATAAGAATTATGCTGCATTGAAGATAAATATGTACCACACTGAAGATCAACGAGGAGCAGAAGCATGAAGAAGAGGAGGAGGAGGAGGAGGAAGTGGAAGAGGAGGAAATTGTCATTCATTACTGATTGTTCCCAGTGCAACCTTGAGCAATTAAGCTCTTATTGTTCAGTGATTTTTACATCGACTTGGGATTGCATTTATATCAGAAGTCTCCTGTTGAACTGTCTGGAACCTAGCTGGTTAATAAAAAGGGATTAGAGATATGAAATTAATTCTGGGGAATGTGCACCAAGTAACCTGACTTGCCACACAATTATATGGTACATAGGAAATGCTAGATGAAAAAAGAACAAGGTCCATCCTGGCAGTTATCCCTCATTTATACCAGGCTGACTGTGGTAGGACTGAAGCTGGGTACCAGTAAAATATTGTCCACATTTCCCTGAACTTGGACTCTGGTCAAAAGTTCATGTTGGATTCAGTCCACTACACGCTCCATTTTCGGCAAAGCCCATTCCAAATTCCCTCCATTAGACATTCCATATAGAGTGGGGCACACACAGGATTTAGTCTGTTCCAGTTTCCATTTAGAGCGGAGCTCATACTGGATTCAGTCTGTTACATGTTCGTATGGAGTGATGCTTACAATGGATTCGGTGTATTCCACATTGTGTGGAGCCTATACTGGGTCAAGTCTGTCACATTTCAAATGGAGTGGATCCCAGAATTGATTTGTGGTGTTACACCTTCTATATGGAGTGGAGCATGCACTGGATTCATTCTGTCACACATTCCATATGGAGTATAGACTATACTGGATTCATGTGTTACACATTCCAGAAAGAGTGGAGCCAACACTGGATTAATGTGTGTTACATATTTGATATGGTGTGGAGCCCACACTGGATTTAGTTTGTTGCATACTGCACACCTTGCAAGACACACATTATCCAGTGTCATTCGAATACCAATTATGTGCTTCCGCTTCCTCTTCTGGTAGGAACAGTAAGTTTCCACTGTCTGGGGAAATGCCTCCATGTTGGAAATCCAAGGGGAGCTAAATTGAACAGGGCCCGAAAACGGGCGCGGGGATCGCGATGTGGGATTAACCCGCGCCCGTTGCTTCTGATGCAGGCAGCACGACAACTTCAGCTGGTTGCCATATAGCTGGTGGCAAGGGCTGCGCCCTCATGATGGCGAGTTGTGCAGCATGCAGCAGACCACCACGAATCTTGACACGTGCTCTGCCGAGTACTGCAGGATTCCTCCAGAGCGATCCAGGCAGCGGAAGCATTAGTTCAGCACCCCAATGGTGTGCTGAAAATGCTCGATCACATTTTGTGTGGCAGCATGGCTTTCATTGTAGGCAGCTGCCCACGTGTGCATGGGTTGCGCACCAGAGTCATGAGCCATGTCATCAGCGGATAACTCTTGTCGCTCAGTAGCCACCCTCTGGTTTGTCGTGGTGGCTCAAATGCAGATGGGACAGCAGACTGCCGCAGAATGAAGGCATCATGGCTGCTGCCAGGATACTGGGTATTGACCTGCATGATTCGCTGCCTATGGTCGCACACCAGCTGGACGTTGAGAGAGTGGAATCCCTTTCAGTTGTGGTACATCACAGAGTTGACATGTGGCGCCCACACGGCGATGTGCGTGCAGTCAATGGCACCCTGCACCATGGGGAAGCCTGCAATCCTCGCTAAGCCGTGTGCTCATTCTGCCTGCTTGTCTCTGGCAAGAGAGAATGAAATGTATTCAGCTCTCTTGGAACAGAGAGCCTCAGTGACCTCTCTTACGCAACAGTGGATGGCAAATTGCGAGATGTTGCAAATATCTCCAGCTCCAGCCTGGAAGGAGCCACACTTATAAAAGTTCATGGCCACGGTCACCTTCACAGCCACTGGCAATGCGGTCCTCGCCCTGCTGAGGTTGCAGTTGCGGCTACAGCAGGTGGCAGATTTCAATGAGACGTCCTTAGTGAAGCGCAGACATCTGACTCACTGTTCCTCGCTGAGGATCAGGTAGGAGAATTGCTCCCTGAACACCCTGGGCGGATATGGCTTCCTGCTGAGAACCCTTCTCCCCCTCCTCCTCCTCCCTCTTCTAGCAGCTTGCCCTGCTCTGTGTCGCCTCTGAATTTTGCGGCCAAAGTGGTCGAAGACCCAATCCTGAATCAAATTTGTGAGATTTTCATCCATCAACCTGACCAAACCCTGGTCACAATAATGGATTTAGTTTATTTTTAAATGATCCTGGTCTTGTGGTCTGTACATTATAAATGTCAGCTGTTATAGTTAGAAGAGTAAAAGGCTATTTTTGCTCTGCTACTTACTAAGCTGTGCAGATATTTGAGCTGAAAGTTCTTATCTGAGGATGTGCTTCCATTTTAAAGGAACACTAGTCAGAAGAAAGAAAATAGTTTTTACTGTTTCACCTGCACAGAGCTTTGAACAAAGCTCTACCGAGGTGGCAGGAGCCTAGATTTCTGTTCACACTGCTGACTTGGTATTTAAACTTGCAAATATGAAGTCTTTGAATTAAATTTGACTAATTGGCAAATTAGCTCCACTGGCAGGAGAGTCAGTAACCAGAGGACACAGACTTGAGATAATTGGCAAAAGAGCCAGAGGGGAGATGAGGAGAATTCCTTTACGCAGCGCATTGTTATGATCTGGAATGCAGTGCCTGAAAGGAAGGTGGAAGCTGATTCAATAGTAACTTTCAAAAGAGAATCTTGAAAATAAATACTTGAAAAAGAAAAAATTACAAGGCTGTGCGGAATGGGATGGGGCTAATTGGATAGCTCTTTCAATGAGCCGGCACAGGCATGATGGGCCGAATGGCCTCCTCCTGTGCTGTATGACTCTTTAATGATGTTAGCAAAATGGAAGAGAAAACCCCAGCAATATTCAGTAATTTAACAGATAAACGTAAGAGTGAGGGGCAATGCACAGACAACCAGAACTAACTGCTGTTCTGTGTCTATCTGTTGGAGCAGAACCAACTTTCAAAAGGGTTAAGTATTTTATAGAAAATTTCCTAATGCAAAGCAGTAGCTTCTTCTGCAGGTTTACTTTGAATTACATTTTCCATAAATAACATTAGTTTTTTTGCTTTAGATCACCAGCGACGTTGTTGTTTTTCATAGTTTTTGACTCCTCTGAGGAACATCTTGTTTAAATGTGTCAACTGTGGAATGAACGGCTTCATAAAGTGGGATATAGACACAACTTGAGTATTTCAAACAGCGTTAATTCAAACAAATCTCTATGTAAAAGGCAGCATCCCTACCGGTGTAAGGAGAGACAGAGCCCAAACCCCTCCCTCCACAAACCACCTAAAGGATAAGTCTATATATGGTTAAGGTTAAAACTGAAAAAAAAAGCTGTAAAGTATTTTTTTTTTAAAGTAGCCATCAAAACACACTCTCTCTCTCTCTCTTTCTCTTCCCAGCCCCCCTTTGAAGGATGATTCAGTCTCAACATTTTTAACCAGATCCTGGGGGTCTATTTATAAACCTGTTGGTGCGAGTGTAAATAGCTGTCTTTAAAGGCATTCATGCACTGATAGCAACTAGTAGAGAGGACACGGTCTAAACGGCAATAGAACCGAGATTCAAGGCACTGAGAATCGTTTCAAACCTGCGCTTGCTGGAAAGATTTCAACCTCTTCTTGAATCGTGACGGCAAAACAAAATCACATCCACGGGCGAGGAAAGCGAACTCCCCTCGTAAGTCGGGGTCCCTCCGCAGAGAAGTTTCCTTGATCATCATCTTGAAAAGCCTTGCTCAGCAATGCTTCTCGTGTGTGTGTGTGTTTGAGCGTGTGTCCTTTTGTGACGCGGTAAATATAGACTACAAAGCACTCAGGGTCCCAATTTACAGAGAAGAATGAGAATTGCCTTCTTGAAAGACTGCACTGTTTCCTGTATTCTCACAGACTGACAATGCCCATGCATTGTACCTCACCACCGAGGTCAGAGTCCAGTCCTGACATTCAAACCATCTAGCACTCTAGCCTTTGACTCCCGACGCTCGACTGCTGTGTTGCACCCAGAAACATGACCTGCAATGCGATCTGTTCTATCGGAGGGCTTCACGACAATTGATCTGTCCAGGACTGGTACGAGTGCATTGTGGGAAAGGAAGAACCCTCTACCAGAAGAGCTAAAGTTAGCACTTGCTGAAGAAGACCCAAGAATAAGCTTGCCTGCTATGACACTGTTTACACTAATAGACTCTTAACTTAAAATATGAGGCACGGACTTCAATAAATCACATGCCTTTTTCAGAAAGCAGAACAACGCAAAAATTAAATAAAGGCTTATCACAGCCCGAGAAGCCATGTGGAATAAATCATTACACAAAATAGTAACAGAAAAATAAAATTAATTTTTCAATAAGTAAACTGAAGAAAAAGTTATGGAAAAATTGTCGGAACTGTTTTTCAGGCATAGGTCTGACCAGGAGCGCCTATTTGATTTCATAGATATCTTTTTACAAATAGTTGATCCACTGTGGGAGACTAACATGCCCTAAGGCACCCTTTCTTCCCCCTCCCTCCCTCTTTTGCTCTGCTTCATCCCAGCTCAATGTATAAATAACTTCCACACTTGCTGTTGGCACTGCATCCTGACATTTCAGTTCTACTGCATTCCCAGATTACTCCACCAATCAACAGCAGCTGTTTGGAGAATATCAAACACATCAAGATTCCTAAGCACCAATGTGTATGGCCTCAGCCACATCCCTCCATCCCGTTCTGCCTCTGTGAGCAGCTTCGTGACATGGGCAGCTACTACATTTGATTTTGGCTTTTAGAGATATTCACATGAAGACAAGAGCTGAATTCTACAAGAGCTGGAATCTATTTCTAACATAAAGGGATATACTTTGAACTTGGCCCGTTGACGTTGAACTCAATGGAAATTAAAATTGGCGTTTTCTACGATGGGTGGCCGATCTGATCCACAATGCCAGTTTTACACCACCATGCCAAGTTGAAAGTGTACCCCTGAATGTTATCCAGACTGCATTCAATAGGTACTTGTCCAACCCCTATTGCTACTCAATCATGCTTTTCCAAAGGCTATTTTAGTGTCGGGTTGTCCTGTGCTCCATTTTCAGTTTGAGTTACGATGTCCCTGAATAATTTCAAGCATCTCCTCTGTTTCCACAACTATTTCTTTACCACAGTGCAATGACCCTGGTTTACTCTACAGCCACTGCTCTGGGCTGAACTTGGCATGGATTCAATTTTAGAATCAAAGTTGAAGCATATGCTGTGCTGATGTATGCACTCTGGCGTCACAATCTCACAAACACACCCACAGAGTAGGAATAACTGGGATGACTCAGGAGTCAGAGGCAGATAATCTGTTACCCAAAGTATCTCTAGGATGGACTTTGGGCTTACTGACATCCAGTAGTACTGGGAGGCCCCCCATTACTTCATTGTGCACATACAGTTATATTTATCAGTCTTTGCAGCTGTAATGCAAATTTACTAGAATGGTACCAGGGATGAGGGACTTCAGTTATGTGGAGAGACTGGAGAAGTGGGGATTGTTCTCCTTAGAACAGAGAAGGTTAAGGGGAGATTTGATTGAGGTGTTCAAAATTATGAAGGGTTTTGATGGAGTAAATAAGCAGATACTGTTTCCACTGGCAGGAGGGTCATTAACCAGAGCACACCGATTTAAGGTAATTGGCAAAAGAATCAGAGCGGCGATGAGGAAAAATATCTTTAAGCAGCAAGTTTTTATGATCTGGAATGCACTGCCTGAAAGGGCGGTGGAAGCAGATTCAATAGTAATTTTCAAAAAGGAATTGATATATACTTGAAAAGGAAACATTTGCAGGGCTATGGGGAAAGAGCAGGGGAGTGGGACTAATTGGACAGCTCTTTCAAAGAGCCGGCACAGGCACGATGGGCTGAATGGCCTCTGTCTGTGCTGTAAGATTCTAGGTAAACTCTAGCCTTTATTACCTGCAGTAGCTACACTGAGCCCTGGTGACATTTCTCCACCTTGCCCAGGCTCAACTTTGTGGGGCCTATTACCAGGGCCACTGGTTCACCATGACTAGACAAGTCAAATTCAATACTTATTAGATATGGATCCAGGGTTTTTAGTCTGTGTTTTAGGGATTGTATTCCACGATTCTGTTCATTTTCCTGAGAAAATGAAAACCAGGAACCTTGCCTATTACCTTCAGCCACTGTCTTTGGTGTCTGAAAGGAATGACAAATCCACTGGTCTTACCCTGCAGCTTTGACCTCTTTTTCACATCTCCTGCGTTAAGGCTGCATGGGTGGGACTTCAAGTAATCAATACTTGGTTTGAAGTGGTCTGAATTTTTTGACAGTAAATCAGCATTTCACGTCACAGCAGAGCAACAATAGTGGGGCAGATGCGCTGTTCGTGCACTGTTACCGTTAAGCCACATCAGGACGTAACAGCCCACACATCTGACATCCAGCAGAGATTTCTGGGATGGACTCCAGGCTGGGCTCAGAGCTGCGACTCTTTTTATTCTCTGTGCAGCGCTGCTGATTTTTTTTAAAACAATGTCATTACAGCAAGAAACAAATAGGGTTGAAAGCAAGTTTAAAAAAAAAAGCCAGAAGCTTGGAAATTCCTGTCGGTGATTGCAGCAAAAAGCATTCCTCAACAGCATGGGACTTATTGCCGATGAGGCACAAGTGAGAGGCCTGAACCGTAACGGTTGGAAGGAGCTGGTAGCGGCAACGTCTTCTTACGGACAAGCCCCTAGACGACGAGAATGATTGCAGACAAACGCTTGATGTGTTCGTCTGACATGTCTCTGTCTGTGAACAAAGGATTACCACCTGAACCTGTTAAACATGTGTCAGTTATTATTGCCAATATTAATTTCTAGGCTCCTCTCTTCATATAATTGTATGAATTTATAAATCAGAATAATCCAATTTGGTTGTGGTGTTACTCTGCCAGTCCCATGTGTGCTTGTTGTCACATTGGTAACTAAACCACCCAGACAGTTGACACACCACAGTGTAGGAATTGCTAAACGAAAAAAGACCCAGGTCCATCTCGTTCGCCTTCTAGCCTGGTAGTCACATGATACAATGATAATTTGTTGACTAATCATAGGCTCAACAATGGAGATTTTTCTGATATTGGGATGGGGACCAAGGTGGATGTGGTACCATGGTACATTAGTGAGCTGGGGAGAGGGTAAGGGAAACTCTTTAAAACGTTTGATTTTGTGTTTAATCTTTTTTATTTCTTTACCTTGTGCTTTAAAAAAAATATTATTCCCTTTTGATGATCTCATTCTTTTTTCTTTGCATGATTTAAAAAAAAAAAATTCTTAAAATTGTTCCTTTGGAGTAGACTTACTCAGAAGATCAGCTCCAAGTAAAGTTCTGTCCTTTGCACTCACAGCCGCCAACCAGAAGGTAGGGGGGGGGGGGGGAAGTACTTTCATCGTATTCATTCTTGTTTATTTGCTGATTTTGTTACTAAATGCAATTCAGATTTAGAGTTTCGGACTGTCCTAGTTCAAGTAAGACCCTAGCAACAGGTCAGATGGAGTCCAGCGTGCTTGAGGAGTCAGTGTAACATTTCTGCAGCACAGGCTGCTACCATAAAGTCCATAGGCTGACATACGTACCAGACATCTGTTTCTCATATTATGTGAAAAGACCAGAGGCATGTGCAGTCCTGATGGACATTTAACTTGGATATTATGGCCCGGAATTTGCTGTGGGTAATAACAGCGAACGAACAGCAACTGACTGCAACTTCAGGATTTAGCATGTGCAACCTAATGCGGAAATCCTGAAGTTGCGGTCAGTCATTCACTGCTCCGACGCTGGCTGCGCTGTGGTCCCCCCACCTCCCCATAGCCGGAAATCAGTGTAATCAGGGAAATCAGTGAAACTGATGAAAACATCGGCTATTCTGCGGTAATATTGCTGTTAAATACCCCATTAAAAGTTAGACCCTTTTGGATTAGGTGTAACTACGGTTTTAACTGCACGTTATGGCCCTGAAAAACTAATTTTATTTTTGAGGAGTGTCAAATTTATCCATTTTAATAAAACCCAAAATTTCTAAGAAAATTATTTTTTGTGAAAGTTTGTTCATCTTTATTTCAGGTTTGCCTTTTCCCCACGTGAGAGCCCCAGTCTTTGTTTTGCTCTCTATAACATTTTTAAAAAGTTAGAATAAAAGGAGCTTATTCACTTCCTGGTTCCTGGTCTGTGAGAATTCTGCATTGTGATTGGCTGCTTAGACAGCTTGTTGATGTCACAGCAGTTCGCGTTAGGGATTCCCCATTAACTTACACTGATTTCAACTGAACATCAGAAAAGCCGAACTTCTCGCCACAGAGATTGGGAGATCTTTGTGGGAAGCTTACTTTGGGACCGTTGCTGCTGACCGCAAATTACGGGCCATTATAATTGATTGGTATTTTGTTTCTTTGGGGGCTTTTCAATGCTAACATGAACGTCTAGTTGCTTGTGGAATTGTTGATCAATTCATGCATAGAAATGTAAAGGAACCTCACTCATGATGGGTGAGTTACTTCAGTTAGCACATTAATGGCACCCTGGAAATGCTACTGTCAAGGTTAGTCAATGCACTGACACCTCCTAGTATTAAATCTTGAGAGCACCGTTAACAGCTTCTGGTTATGCAACATAGTCTGGTGCGGTGTAACCATCCCTGCTTACATTGCTGGGCATATTCTACGGCACTGGGGAGGAGAAACACACTGCACTGGATGGGGGAAAGATCTGTCCAAGCCTATAAGGGTCAGAGATTTGAAAAACGCATCACTGACCTTTATGGGCAGTCTGTGCTGCTCAGTCAGCTGGTATGTTTGCACAGCGCATTTATGTAGACCTTTCTGGTCCATATGGTTCAGTTCCCAATCAGACAGCACACTTACCCACTGAGCCATTTCAATGATGCTGTTGAAGGATATTTGTGATACCTCTGGGAAACTGCATTCCACTATCCTCTCAAACCCTGAAAACCAACAGGTTTCTGTAGGAATAGAAATTTCTGGCTTGCATGGCAGATAGCCTTGGTTTTTTCCCCCATATTCGAAGCCCTTCAGTCTGCCCACTGTATAGAGATGTCAGTTTCCGTCTTAAAAGCTTCTGTTTGGAAGATGACGCTGCCTGTTTAATGGTCACCCTCCTAATAGGAAAGCATATTTAAAAGGAAGCACCTAGGGCACCTGCCAGCCTTAACATTCTGGAAAGTCCTGCCCATCCATTGATTCTGGGACATTGCCATTTCCTCTCTCTTTCCCTCCTCTCCCCCCACCCCCCAGAAGGAACTTGGATGCGCCCCCAGCTTTTATAAGTGGGGGAACTTTAAATTAATTTTCACAAATTCTTGATATTTTCCCTTGAGGCTCCAGTCCACGGTCCTGGCCTACACATCCAGGTGGGGGCCCAATGTCACCATTCGGTGGACCGGTGTCCTTTACTACTGCCGATGACACACCACGTGCGAACTCCCAGCGTTGAGTGTCCCTGCCACCCTGCCCGCCCTCTGCTGCATCATCAAGGCTCTTCCCCACCTCTCCACCCCCCCCCCACTCCCTCCACAAACCATTGAGGGAACTCCAATGCAAGGCCGGGACTTGGCATAATGAGGTCCTGGTCTAATTTGCCATCCTTCTGGCTTGCTCCCACCAGAGGTACAACAGGAGTGTGCCAGAGAGATGCAGAGTTTTGGCCTCAGCGTGTATAAAAGGGCACCATTGTCCAGGAAAAGTGTCCCCATGCACACAGTGTGATTAAACGGTGTCAAAACACTTCACTACCTCACTTACGCGTGACACCATCATAAGAAAAATGACACTTGGCTCCCCTATTCCTTCTTGCTCTCTAAATAGATGCAGAGTTTACAGATACCTTTTCATGAAGTCAGTATCCCTTTAAGAGTTAACAATCAGATAAAGGACACATTTTAATCAAATGAGGAGGAAGCTACAGCTCCAAAATATAAAGGGAAAAGGCAGAAGACAATGTTATTTTGGCTCGCATTATGATACCTAAATTAAACAGTCGGTCAAGAAAAGAGCCTTCCCCTTTAAGGGTTTTAAATCGCCTGCCGCATCTATAAAAAGCTTCAAGCCATGCTCGGACTGCCTCACAAATGATCATTACTGGCATAGTTTTAAATTGCAAGCTTCGGCTTCTCCAACCGTAAAGTAATTTTACTGAAATAACACCACAAAATGGAGGTTTTTACCAGTCGTGTTCGAAATCATTAGACGACAGCTGTTGTGTTTATACTTAGAACAAAGGTCGCGCATTACAAACCAACAGACTCTATTTGCTCTGCCAACCATGCTTAACCAAGGAAGTATTTAAGGAAGTCGAGCGCTGTCTTGTGGTGGGCAGCGCTGACCTCTGATAGGAGACACATAACTTCCTACAGCTTAGTGACAAGGACATGCACTTTCAACACAGCAAGCTGTTTGCTGGCGCTTCGCGGCAAATGTCCTTTCTATCTGCTAATGAACTTAAGAAAAGAATGTCAATACTTCCAAAGCTTTATGTGTCACACTTTTAAACATGTTTTCAGTCTCCCTCTATCCAGCAACCCTTATGGATCATTTCAGCAGCTCAGGGTGTGCAGAGAAACTGAGCTTCTGCATACACATATAAAGAGGGGCAAGTCTGTCCAATCTGACGTATTTCTTTATAAAATCTTTAGGACTTTTATGTAATTCAGATTTAAAAAAAAGAAAGAACTTGTATTTATATAGCGCCTTTCACGACCCTAGGACGTCCCAAAGCACTTTACAACCAATGAAGTATTTGTAATGTAGGGAAACACAGCAGCCAATTTGTGCACAGCAAGCTCCCACAAACAGCAATGAAATAAATGACCAGATAACCTGTTTTAGGGGCTGGTTGAGGGATAAATATTGGCCAGGACACCGGGGAAAACTCCCCTGTCCTTCTTCGAAATAGTGCCACGGGATCTTTTACGGCCACCTGAGAGGGCAGACGGGGCCTCGATTTAACGTCTCATCCGAAAGACGGCACCTCCGACAGTGCAGCACTCCCTCAGCACTGCACTGGAGTGTCAGCCTCAGTTATGGGCTCACGTCTCTGGAGTGGGACTTGAACCCACAGTCTTCTGACTCACGAGGCAAGAGTGCTACCAACTGAGCCATGCTGACATCCAAGATGGGAAAGTATGTCCAATCTGATGGATATCTTTCTAAAACCTTTATTACTTTTATGTAATTCAGATGCTGGGTATGTAAGTGTCTCTAAACCATCAGAAAGTCCTTTGGGGTGACGATGCGTTACTGCATTTGTACCAAGTTCCTCTGCTATTGTAATGAAGCTCTTTACATGCTAATATTTCACAGCAGGATTTCACTCCATTTATTTGTTGCTGAAGACTGTTGAAATCTATACTATTGAACAGTTTTACACATTAAGATCAGCAGCCATTACAGAATTGATTCAGTGCACAGGCCAATCTAGAAAACTAGCACTAGCTGATTAAACAGCTTCACAAAAAGCTGACACAGCACCAGAAAAGCTGACAGCTGAAAAACAGCCATGAATTTTAAGCCTTAGACCAGGGTTTCTCAACTGGGGGGGTCCGTGAGAAGATTTCAAGGGGCCCACGCTTTGGGTGGACGCGCCTCACTGCTGCTGCCTGTGGGTGGCGCCCTGCGGGGAGGTCGGCAGCCGGGCCTGGGCTCCCCGGGTCTTTGGTGGCGGTAGAGGCCTGTGGGTGCTCTGCGAACCAATCGAGAGTGGCAGGTGGAGGAGGATGGGCCGGAGCTTCTGCGGGAAACCAAAGACTTGGGGCCCGTCACACTCTGCAAGCCAACCCGGGAGCTCGATCTCTGTTTTAAATCGGTGCGGGTGGGCCTGAGGAGAAAACCCCCACAAAATTACCCTGTTGGAGCCATGGCAAAGGTGCAGGTGAATAACGTGGTGGTGCTGGAAAACCCGTCGTCATTTTTCAACCCTTTTCAGTTCAATATCACCTTCAAGTGCATCGAAATTCTGTTGGAGGGTGAGTGAGACCCGGGGCCTGGACGCGAGGGCCTCCAGGCACCGTAAAGTGGGTGGAAAGTTATCCCTGTTTGTGTTGAGGGACCGAGACCTAGTAAACTTTGATGGTTGCTGATGGCAACCATGTGAGATGAAACCCCATCCCTGCCCCCCCCCACATCCCCTTCCCCCCCACAGGGGGTCCGTGGAATTTTTATAACATGGGAGGAGGGCCTCAGAAGCAAAAAGTTGTGAACCCCTGCCTTAAGCCATCTGCAGATGAAGGGTGGCACTGAAAGTGCAGCGGAACATGGGCAGGTCATAACTTAAGCTAGAGATATATTTGTTCAATTTTATCGTAGTGGAAAATTCCAAAAGTGCACAGTTTGCAGCAATAGTGAACTTACAAATGACTGAAGGAGTGCAGCAGGTGTGAGATTTATTTTCCAGGGGGATCTGGGGGCATATCTTGCACCCCTCTCCTCCCAAAAGGTTTTGGATTTTTGATACTTTATTTAATGCATTTTCCAGCAGTTTGAAGCTCACAATACTTCTGCCTGTAGTCCTACAGACTTCACACAACTTTACAGGTTAAGTTCAAATAATGGGTTAATCTCTTCCGCTAAAATAACAGACAGAGCAACATCACACGAATACGTTAAGCATCCGTCCATTATTATTGCCGACAGTAATTTCTAGTCTGCATTCCTCTACTAGGAATACAAATCGTTGCAGACTGCAATCATTAAAAAAAGTAAAGTGCATACAGTGTGGCTTCAGCGGAGTTTCATGCTCTCATGACAGACTCCAGTCTGGAGGTGGCAATCTACAACAACAACAACTTGTATTTATATAGCGCCTTTAACATAGTAAAATGTCCCAAGGCGCTTCACAGGAGCGTTATCAGACAAAATTTGATATATAAACGAGATATTAGGATAAGTGACCAAAATCTTGGTCAAAGAGGTAGATTTTAAGGAGCGTCTTAAAGGGGCGAGAGAGAGGTAGAGAGGCACAGAGGTTTAGGGAGGGAATTCCAGAGCAAGGGCCTTGGCAGCTGAAGGCACGGCCGCCAATGGTGGCGTGATTATAATCGGAGATGCGTAATAGGCCAGAATTGGAGGAACGCAGAGATCTCGGAGGGTTGTAGGGCTGGAGGAGATTACAGAGATGGGGAGGGGCAAGGCCATGGAGGGATTTGAAAACTTATACTCTTATTGATTATTATCACTCCTCATATTTCCATGACGTTGACTGCTGTAATGAAGGTGGTGTGGATTCTATCCCAATTATTCCACACGAACAAAGGGACTCGACTGTGAGCAAACTGTCAACAACTAAAGCCAGATGTTTATGCGCATAAACAGGAATTGCTAGACGAAAAAAAGACCAAAGTCCCCCTAGTTCGCCTTCTATCAGCCTGGTAGTCCCGTGATACAATGATAATGGGGTTGTTGACTACTCATAGCAATCAATCTCTATCAATTAGTTTACAACAGACCCAGACATGAGGCGTGGAAAACCCCAGTGGTGGAGAGCTTTGGGCAACATAGGTCCAAAGCCACCAGTTCCTCCCAAGCATGTGACACTTGCTACGTGTCATGTCTCAAATTACTCATATACTGTATCCCAAAATGTTATTTTCTGATTTGAATTTTAATAAATCAATACTAACTCCTTCCATCAGACTCTTTAGGCCTGATTTTAACTCGGGGCAGCAGGGTAAGGTACATGCTGGGTTTGGGGAGGTGTGTGTGTATTAGTTGAGTTCAGTGACTGCAAGAAAGTAAGTAAGACTTGCATTTATATAGTGCCCTTCATGACCTCAGGGCACCCCACAGCGCTTTATAGCTAATTAAGTACTTTGAAGTGTAGTCACTGTTGTAATGTAGGAAACATGGCAACCAATATGCACACAGCAAGCTCCCACAAACAGCAATGAAATACATGACCAGATAAACTATTTTAGGGATGTTGGTTGAGGGATAAATATTGGCCAGAACTCCCCTGCTCTTCTTCCAATAGTTGCCACAGCATCTTTTAAATATAAATGCAAGTCTTTCTTTCTGTCCACCTAAGAGGGTAGACTGAAAGACGGCACCATCTGACAGTGCAGCACATCCTCAGTATTGCATTGGAGTATCAGCCTAGATTTTGTGCTCAAGTTTCTGGAGTGGGGCTTGAACCCATAACCTTCTGACTCAGAGGTGAGAGTGCTCCCCCACTGAGCCACAGGCCATACTGGGGTTTGGGGAGGTGTGTGTGTGTAATGACTGAGTTCAGTGAGATTTGAGGAAATGAATCAACACATAAGCGTGTGGCATGTTTGCAAATGCTGTTGACTGATTTGATTAGAATCAGTTTCCTTTTACTGAGAACACTGGTTTCCCCAATACTTTCCCATCTCAAGATCTCCTGCAGCTGTCTCCTGCTGCCGCCCTGCCTCATTCAGCAGGGAGAATCAAATGAGATGGGATGGGTGGCTCTCCATGGGTCCACGCGGTGTGCGACGACTGTATGAAGCGATAGTCTGTGTGGGTGGGATAGGTCCCGCCCATTGCTGGACCACGGCCCCTCCCCCACACCAAGATCTCCAAATAGAGTACTTGTGCGCCACCTGCTGGCCTGGCTGAAAGGTGGCATCAACTCCTGAATACCAGTTATGCATGAGGTCCAATTTAACATTGCTGGGGGTCCAGAGTTGACTTATCTGTACAGCTAAAACTCGCTATTTATTTGAGCAGGTAAATGCTGTCAACTCTGAGACAATGGCCCGTAATTTCCGATGCCTACGGGTGTGTACGAGCTGACGAAGGAGCAGCGCTCCGAAAGCTTGTGATTTCAAATAAAGCTGTTGGACTATAACCTGGTGTTGTGCGACTTCTCACATTTGTCCACCCCAGTCCAACACCGGCATCTCCACATCATGTCAAAAGTATGAAGGGGGATTCCTTTCTCCCATTGGCTCGCCTGACACACGTGATCCCAGGGACGCTTGCGAACCGCCTGCGCCCCCGGGATACCTGCGCGCGCACCAGGAGAGGCCCAGGAGTGGAAGAGTCCGGACCTCGGGAGCCCTCAGGTAAGTGCGTAGATTTTTTCCCGATAGGTGGCATCCGCACGCAGGATGCCTCCGATCGGAAATTACGGGCCATTACATCACAGCACCAACTACTGGACTACATGTCTTTCGCAAAGAAGAAAGATTCATTTTTCTGTATATTACCCGCTCAATATCATTCGCTGTCATGGAATCTTATACAGCACAGAAGGAGGCCATTCTGCCCATCGTGCCAGCGCCGACTCTTTGAAAGAGCGATCCATTTAGTCCCACTCCCCTGCTCTTTCCCCATCGCCCTGCAATTTTCTTTTGTCGTTCAATGCTTTAATTCTTTGAAGAAACCATAGGGTCGATTTTTGCAAGACTCCACTGCCAGTCCCGACCCTCGCTGGTCAGGGGCAGGAGTCACAAAATCGGGCACTGAGGTGGCACCACTCCAAAATTAATAACTGCGAAAAGGTCTACCAGCACGAGCCTCCATATACCTCACATACCTTTCTGCTGAATCTCATGACTTGGGAAAGGCTTTCCTGTAACAGCACTGCTTGCCCGTGTGAAATGGGTGAATGGCCTGAACTTTAGGAGTCGGCTTCTTAAAGGTGAATAAGCAGCTTCTTGCTCCTCCTCCGTTACCACCTCACCTTGCACTCTATTTTAACAGGTACTACCTGATGCTCACTGCGTAGCTGCGCCGGTGCTTGCAAGCATTAGTGAGAGAGGTTCAGGATCTTACAAGGTTCTGTGTTTCCCTGGGCCGGCAGGGCTGACAGGCCATTCCTCCCGGTTCATTATGACAGAAAGGGGATAAATATTAGAGTGCTAGCTCCCCATCATACCTTCAAATTGAGCTTGTGTCGCAAGATACTGTGTGTGATGTTTGAGTGGCAGTGTGTATGCCTGTTTAGGAATGAGTGACAAGAGGGATGAGCCATAAGACCAATATGATACCAAGCCTGAGCTTGGGGGAGTCCTGCTACTTCACCTTTCCCTACTCCCTTCATGTCAGGATGCCCAGGGTGGCCTAGTCCCAAGAGGATCAAGGGCCTATGATTTATGAGCCTATCTCCAGTTGAGACCTGTTCTCATGAATTTTGGGTCATCTACTCGTGAAAGCAGAATTTTAATCTTAAAATGCTGTAAATTGAAAGAACACAGGCATAGTGACAGACATGTGTCCAGTCTGCAAGCCAGCCTCTGTGTTAGTAAGAGACATGTGAGTGACATGTGTCCAGCCTCTGTGTTAGTAAGAGAGCATGCATCGTGCAGCGAAATTGTGTTGTAATGATTTGATGTGTGAAGTCCTTGGAAAATATGAGTACAGTGAGGCAACTGTATATTTCATCTGGACTGTGTGCTCTGCTAAGGTATCGGAAACGCATGAGATGCAATGTCAGAGATGGAATATCGTGTGAGGGCTTGATATGATTAAATAATAAATGTGGAAGAGGGTCACAGATAAACAAGGAACAAACTAGTGCCTTTCATGACCTCAGGACGTCCCAAAGTGCGTTACAGTTAAATTAAGTATTTTTGAAGTGTAGTCATTGTTGTAATGTAGAACATGCAGCAGTCAATTTGCGCACAGCAAGGTCCCACAAACCACAATGTGATAATCTGTTTATAGTGATGTTGGTTGTGGCATGAATGTTGGTTAGGACACCCGGGAGAACTCCATGATATAGTGCCATGGAATCTTTTACACCTACCTGAGAGAGCAGACGGGGCCTTGGTTTAATGTCTCATCCGAAAGACGGCACCTCCGACAGTGCAGCACTCCCTCAGCACTGCACTGGAGTGCCAGCCTAGTACTCAAGTCTCAGGAGTGGGACTTGAACCTACAATCTTCTGACAATAAGCCGAGGGTAATGCTTTGTGGCATGCGCTACCGTCTTCTGGGATAGGTGGCCTGGAGTAATAAACAGATCAACCCTCCTTGCACCCACATCCACTTTACCAGTCATTAAACAGGGGATCCACTGTGCCACTTACCCACACACTCCATTTTGTGCCTCAGAGTTTTCTGTCCTTTCATTCTCAGCCAACACTTCTCCCTCCCCCCATCAAATCTTTGCAAAGATTGAAAACTCGTCGAAAGCACTTTGAACCTTTATAAATGCTCCAACATTTCTTATCCTCATATTCAGCCATTCCCAATATTTATCCCTCAACCAACACAACAAAAACAGATTATCTGGTCATTATCACATTGCTGTTTGTGGGACCTTGCTGTGCGCAAATTGGCTGCCGCGTTTCCCTACATTACAACAGTGACTCCACTTCAAAAAGTACTCCATTGACTGTAAAGCACTTTGAGACGTCCGGTGGTCGTGAAAGGTGCTATATAAATGCAAGTCTTTCTTTCTTCTTTAAGTAGTCTCTTCTCTTTAATCATGAACAGCAGCCCATTAAGGATTGTGTGCTTGTACGAATCCCTCCCCAAACAGTTACGTTCCGTGTGCAGTGAGCTTATTTAAATGATATTCATGAGCTTCTGATATCCAGCCAGCCCAGCTCCTCACTGTTTGACATGTGCAGTGCCCCACATGCTGTAGCCCAAGGTACTTCTTTAACTGGCTTCGCAATCATTAAGTCATTATTAAAATCAATCAATATTTTGTAGTGATTTGATGGAGCTTGCATTAACCATCTGTCTATAAAACATTTTTTTAACATAAGTATTTCTTTCAAGAGAGCAATGTTAACTTGATCCCTCCTAATGCTGCTTGGACCTTCAGTTTGCATTTATGATTCCAATTGTCCAGGCCATCCCATAACGTTATACACAATATTTTCCAAAGTTGGATAGCAATCCAGAGCACGGATACTGGCTGATTTATCTCCTTTTAGTCCCAATATTAATTACTGTGTACAGACAAGAGTAGGATCAATGATGCAAGGACTGATGGAATGATGCTCACGACACAGGACAGATGCTAACGTGAACTGCCACATCTCCTACCCCCAGCTCTGCCCATTGGCACACTCCTGTTATATAAATGCAAGATATTCCCTTAATATCAGTTTACAAATGCATGCTCTTTCTGCTATTGAAATCCCCCCTACGCCATAGCTCCCCTTCTCTCATTGATGGAAGAGATTGACTCCACAATGCTCATGGTCTCAAGGCGTGACGTGTGGCAGAGCAGATTAAACCACTCGCTTGCAAGCAGGAGGTCTTGGGTTTGTAGCCCAGTGGTTCCCCTCCCAGAACCAAGAGCTGACATAAAAAACCAGAGAACATAGGAGCAGGAGTCGGCCATTCAGCCCCTCGAGCCTGGTCCGCCATTCAATTTGATCATGGCTGATCTGTACCTCAATTCTATATTCCTGCCTTGGCTCCATATTCCCTGATACATGTACCTAACAAAAATCTATTGGAGAAAGAAACACTGGCTCACGAGCTTCTGTGTCATAGAACAGTCTGAGTATTTGGCAATGGCTTCATGTTCACCATGGATACTGCAAGAAGTTTCAAAGTTTGGATTTGCATTTTGTCTCGCTGTACGTCAGCCTTCAAGTACAGCAGAGGGAAGTGCAATTTAAATGGGAGATGTTACACAGCTGGTGTGAAATGTTGCACAGCATGTTTGTGGCAGCTGTTGTGCGTCCGTCATTAATGGTGCTCTTCTCAATTAGCAAATGACGCAGAACTCCTCTGACTTTCCTCCCTCCCAGGAGGTGATGACGTCCAAACACTCAATGCTGGGGACCTGTTCCTATCAATCTGTAAACGCACCTGAATCTTACGCAAAGTATTTGTCGGGAAGGCCCCCGAGTGGTGACTGTGCCAGTTAGGCAGCTGCCATTTAACATCATTGATCTTCCGTGCACTGAGTTCCCGATCCCAGCTGTTCCACCGTGGGGGGAGGCACCGAGAGGAGGACAGACAACTCTCGACATCGATGGAGAGACAGTCAGAGGTAGGGTCACCCCGAGCCCCTCTATCGCTCCTCCGAGCGGCTGGTATTACAGCAACAGTGATCCAGGACTGAGAATGGCAAGCCTTGCCACCCTCGTGACTGCATACAGTTTCCTGAACTACAAGAGATGTGAAACAAAGCAAGTCTCAATAAAAAGGAAGGAGTCACAGTCTCAAAAAGTAATTAAAAAAAATGATCTTCAAGCAAATTTTTTTATCATTTCAAATGGGTTTGGGCTAAATGTCTCCTTATTTGTTTCAGTAGGTGCTCCTATTGTTAAAGTGATACAACATTGAGAGAGGGGAGCACTGTCAATGTACATACAACTGGGGTGAACAGCGCTGTGTGATATTAATATACCGACATCTTAATGTGTTCATTTGAAATACTGTCATTTGCTATTTTAACTGAGCATTAACAAGTTGGTTAAAGTAGTGGGCAGGGGAATTTCATACAAACATGTTAACACTTTTATGTATTAGTCGGTTGCCTGGGCCCTAAGCTCTGGAACTCCCTCCCTAAACCTCTCCGCCTCTCTACCTCTCTTTCCTTCTTTAAGACGCTCCTTGAAACCTACCTCTTTGACCAAGCTTTTGGTCACCTGCCCTAATTTCTCTTTATGTGGCTCGATGTCAAAAAAAATTTCTCATAATACTTATGCGAAGCACCTTGGGATGTTTTACTACGTTAAAGGCGCTATATAAATACAAGTTGTTGTTGTTGTAGTATCACTTAGACCTGAGGGGAAAAAATTGGGTGGCGCCCATTTTGGGGCGATAACGTCGCCAGGCGCCCCTGAAAAAGTTAGCACCCCTCCGCGGTAAATTCAGTAGTAGCGCCCCAAGCAGGAGGTGGGGCGCTACTGGAAAGCATTCCCCCTCCTGCTTGGGGCACTACTACTGACTTTCATAGCGTTATGTCATTGCTGGCCTCCTCCCCTGATTAAAGGGGAGGGGCCTAGTGCTGCGCGTACCGGGGCCCTGCTGGACCACCGGGGAGCGGGGTGCCGTGAAAACTGTGCGATCGCAGCCGGCACCCCATTAAAAAAGTAAAAGGGGGCAGGTGCTGGCAGTCAGCCAAAATAAAAATGGCCGCCCGACACCTGCCCTTTAAGTAGCGCCGCCGCCGCTGCATCATATTGTTCGGCAATAGGTCAGGGGCCGCAATGATGACGTCATCGCGGGTGGCGCAGGGCACTACCGGCTACCGCCGCCGCACTCGGGCACTAGGGGATTTGCGCCCCGTTAGCGCCCCCCGGGGGTGCTAACGAGAGGTGCAAACCAACCCAATTTTTCCCATGAGGGTCCTTAATAATCCAGCATTGAATCATAAAGGGAAAACATTATTATTGAAAACAATTTTACTCTAGGGCAACATTCACAGGGTTGAAATTGGTCTTGGGTGGTAGCGCATAACGAGCGATAGTGAATCGGCCGCCCGTTTTGACTTCAATGGAAAAGGAAAACGAGGCGGGGGTGTAGAACAGGCTGATGATTTACTATTGGCCAAGATCAATTTCACCCCCATCAACTCAGTTTCTGCTCACAAGCTCCATCTTGCACATCTCCAGATGCTTTTAACCAGTTGATTAATTGACACATCGAGGAACCTCTAAAAATGCTCAAACTCAGACTGAAACATAAACACTTACTGATATTAAGGGAATCTCTATAAATTCTCATCGGCAATCTGATATATCATTCCAGCAGCCTGCCGGGCAGTGGCTGTGTCAGTTTTCACGGTCAGAAGACAAGCCTCCGCTGATGTACATGGGGGTAGGAATCAATAGTTTGGACTGGGCATCATAGTAACCTCTAATCTGTGAACAAATCAACTGGGGTTTTTTTCAGTTCAGTGGGATAAACTTGAACAACATTTTTTTGGCAAGGGGATTGCACGTTCACCAAGGCCACTGAGTTTGACAGAACAATTGCCAAAACTGAAGAATTCGATCTCCAATATATACTGGTAAGAATTCCAAAATCCCATGCAATAGAAATGGAATTTGACTAATTATGGATTAGTGGCCCTATTTGTAAACAGGTAGAACTGTGAAATGTGATGCCTAAAACACTGGTGAAAATCAAGTAATAAAAACAGAGTCTGCACTATTCAATCACTGTAAATCAGTGGCTCTGATCTCGGTCACCAGTGTCCAGAACAAAGCACCACCTTGTTGGTGAAGCTTTTAAGTAAATTTAAGGCACCGCACTTTAGGAAGGATGTGAAGGCCTTCGAGAGGGTGCAGAAAAGATTTACGAGAATGATTCCAGGGATGAGGGACTTCAGTTACGTGGATAGACTGGAGAAACTGGGTTTATCCTCCTTGGAGCAGAGAAGATTGAGAGGAGATTTGATAGAGGTGTTCAAAATCATGAGGGGTCTGGACAGAGTAGATAGAGAGAAACTGTTCCCATTGGCAGAAGGGTCGAGAACCAGAGGGGACAGATTTAAGGTGATTGGCAGAAGGAGCAAAGGCGACATGAGGGAAAACATTTTTACGCAGCGAGTGGTTAGGATCTGGAAAGCACTGCCTGAAAGGGTGGTGGAGGCAGACTCAATCAAAGCTTTCAAAAGGGAGTTGGATAAGTATCTGAAGAATTTTTTTTTGCAGGGCTACGGGGAAAGGGCGGCGGGGGAATGGGACTAGCTGAAGTGCTCTAACCATTCTATGGGGGAGAAATTCAGTATCGCCCCATTTGGGGCGCAATTATCGGCCGGGCGCAAAGATTAGCGCCTGGCGCTAATTATCGCCTCCGACTGCAAACTTGGCTTTTATCGCCCCTGGAGGTGATTGGAGCGCTAAATCAGGCGCTTCACACCTGTCTTAAGGCGCAAAGGCCAAGGAGCGAGGCGCTACCTCAGAGCGCTGGCGAAGCTCATGTGATGTCAGTCAGCAATGGAACACACACACAATGGCGCCGGCCAGTTCTTAAAGGGGATGGTTGATCTTGCTTTCCATCCACATCCTGCTCATTGCAGCTTTGAATCTCGGCCTGGAGAGACCTGTACATCAAATCTGCTGGAAAGAACAATGGAGAGAACCAGGGAAAGAGCTCAGAGTGCAGTCCCCACAGTCTCTTCTAAATCGATACAAGGAAGGGCAAATCAAAATGAACCTGCAAAGTGCTGCTCAGTACCCAAAACTCCTTCACACAGCGTTGAATCTTTTCAGAAGTCTCTCTCTCTCTCAGAATGCGTGGTTCAAAAATGTCACCAACAATAAAAGGCAGGAAGCGGTCGCCTTTAAATAGCGCTCCCCCAGTCCCTTCCTGACTGCAAAACGCTCCCCTCAACCTGTCGTTGCTAGCGGCAGGCGGTAAGGCAGGGGGCGCCACTCAATAGCCGCTCCGGGGCGGTACCGGGGCGTTGTGCACTCGACTGACGTCACGATCTGCCGGCGCAGGAGATGGTAGTGGTAGTGTTTAGCGCCGCCGCAAAATGTCTAGTTAATTTCGCGAGCGGCGCAAACATCGCCGCGCTCAGGCGCTAGTTGCTTTGCGCCCCATTAGCGCCCTCTTAAGGTGCTAACGGGAGGTGCAACCAACTGAATTTTTCCCCCTCTGATTCTAAATACTTTGATGCAATTCTACACTATCACCACTGGATGGAGACAGAGATTAAGACTTTGCATTTTAGATTTGCACCAGTAAATCTGTATTATCATCTATTATATATACACAGAGTAAAGCTTAATGTGCCACATTTATGTGAATGTGTCATGATAGTTCATTTGATGCTCCAGATGAATTAGTCTATTCTCCTTCTTTCGTACAGTAGTAGCAAAGCAAATCAAATGTCAATATCTAAGTCAGATATCCAAGCCAAAGCTTCCGGTGTAACAGCATGGATATCTTGTAGGCTCCCTGCGAATTTCCTCTGAGGGCAGTGCTCAATGATGCGCTCCACTCTATTTACTGGATTTTTTATTACATATTCCATCTATTATGGATGTTTTCCAAACTGGATTGTTTCATAATGACCTTCATCAATTAATGCAGCAAAAAAAAACATCAGATGTACTTATCGATCTTGGGAATTCATTACTCTACCAAACACGTACAACATGTAAAATGTTGCTTATATCAAATATCTTTTCTCCATTCCCTTCCCCTCTTCACGGTTTCCCTGTGTCGTGCATCATCACTGCAGAAGAGTCAGAGGGGAGCAGTCAGCCTGTTCCAAAGCCTTTCCCATTCTGTGACCAGGTGCTGGTGGGTATGTGATAGAGGGCGATTCAAGTCAGTCTTCTATGTGGAGAAGCACTTATGCCTCTCGCATCCCGATGGTGACATGGCTGAGATTGAGAGCTCACTGGGTGGATAATCACTGGCACAGCCCATCATGGGTTTCGAGACCAGTCTTGAGTGTGTTAAATGGGATCGGTAGCCGTGTGTACTAAGGATGGTGGGATGAGGGGTCAGGAGGTAATACAGGTCAAGGTTCAGGTTGAGTCAAGTCGGAAGATTCTGATCAGACAATACCTGGATGGTTTTTCTAGTTGGAACTTGTTGCCCTGGTGGAGTCTTCTCCATTCACTTACAGTACCTGTTGTCTAACTGCAGCTAAGATACTAGAAAGAAGCCTGAAGTCTGCGACTATCTTACGGAACCATTCTCACTGTGCACCAGATGCAGATAGGTTGTCCTGCCACAGAGAGAAAGGGCAGAGGGTTTGGAGCTGTGATTCCCCATGCACTGAACTACACTGGCTCCCGGTCCCTGAACAACTCCATTTTAAAATTCTCATCCTCGTGTTCAAATCCCTCCATGGCCTCGCCCCTCCCTATCTCTGTAACCTCCTCCAGCCCTACAACCCTCCGAGAACTCTGTGATTCTTCAACTCTTGCCTCTTGCTCATCCCCGATTTTAATCACTCCGCCATTGGCGGGCGGCCGTGCCTTCAGCTGCCTGGGCCCTTAGCTCAAGCAGCTGAAGGAATTCCCTCCTTAAACCTCTCTGCTTCTCTCTCCTCCTTTGAGACCCTCCATAAAACCTACCTCTTTGACCAAGCTTTTGGTCACCTGTCCTAACGTCTCCATCTTTGGCTCGACGGCAATTCCTACGTTAAAGGCGCTGTATAAATTCAAGTTGTTGTTGTTGTGCTGAGCCCGGGATCATTGGGAGAGATGGCGGGTGAAGGCCAGAGGGAAAATTGAAGCTCTATTGGCCAATTTATTGAACAGTATTGACAGAGGTGTCCGAAAAGGTAGGCTCAACGAGTGCGTGAAGCTTCTCCTGGAGTGGGAAATATTCTCCTAGCTGAAGGGTAGAGGAACATGGTAAACACCAGGATGTGTAACAAACAGGTTTTATTCACCCCACGGGCAGCCTCACCAGCAAGATTTGGCAAGTGCTCAAGGCTGGGGCGGGGCGGGGCGGGGGGGAGGGTGGCAGATGAGGGGATGCCTTGTTGGGTTATTATAAAGAGGAGGAAGAAAGGGAAAGAAAGAGAAAGCAGGGCAATAGCTTGAAGGCAAATACGCCAGGAGAAGCATTATTTAAGTTGAACTCCCGAAATAGGAAGAGTTTTAAAACTCCTCCTCCAGCTAGGTCTTCAGTGGAAATCTGGCCTGAGGCCTATGTCTCTGTCACAGATTGTGTGTGTTGTGCAAAGTCCCACAAAGTTGGGGAGATCCAATGAATTTCACAGAAGTTTTCGAACATCTACCTTAAAACACCCGTCTAAGATTCACTGGGTCCCCTTGACTCGGCAGCACTCCAGAGACCGTGTATGGAATGTGCGGCCTGTGAGAAACACTCAGCCCTATTCATAGACATTGAAGGAAAGCCCAGGGTATTATTTGAATGCAGTGTGTGCTGCACACACTCGTTTATCTGTCCTGAAAGTAGTGGCATTCTATAGAGTTAGAGTTACATAGTCTACAGCACAGAAACAGGCCATTCGGCCCAACTGGTCTGTGCTGGCGTTTATGCTCCACACGAGCCTCCTCCCACCCCTCTTCATCTAACCCTATCAGCATAACCTTCTATCCTCTTTGTTTATCTAGCTTCCCCTTAAATGCATCTATGCTATTCGCCTCAACTCAAAGACAATGTTAACATTTAAGAATAGGTTAGATAAGTGGTTGAAGGAAAGGAGTTAAAGGGATATGGGAACAGGGTGGGTGATATATGGAAGATCAACACCAATAGCTTTAGGCTGCATTTGGGTCGGGGATTGTGGGGAAAATGTGGCCCTCAGCAGCTCCCCTCCCATTCTCTCCCCTAATTACTCCACCACGTCCCCTACCCATACCTTCCCACAACCATCCCCTTCCTACCACACCCTCACTCCAATCACTGCCCTTACCTTTTCCCCTGCTCAACCCCTGTATCATTCCCTTCCTTCTTGCTTCACTGTTACTCATCTCATCATAACCCTCCATCCACTCTCACCGTAATCCCACAAACTCCCGCAAAGGCGGACAGTGGGAGGCCACAGCCCCCCTCAACCGTGACCTGGTCCCCCTTCCCCTTGACCCTCCAAGACTGACAATTTAGTGCTAATTTGTGAGCATGTTTGTGTTGTAGATTGGGGTTAAGATTTCTCAAAATCATTTCATATTGAACCCTTTGCAGCCAGCAAAGAGAAAAGACTTTTACCTCATCAAAGAAACACTTGCATTTATCTAGCGCCTTTCACGACCACCAGACGTCCCAAAGCGCTTTACAGCCAATTAAGTACTTTTTGAAGTGTAGTCACTGTTGTGATGTAGGGAACACGGCAGCCAATTTTGAAACAGCAAGCTCCCACAAACAGCAATGAAATACATGACCAGATAATCTGTTTTAGTTGATTGAGGGATAAATATTGGCTAGGACACCCTGCTCTTCTTCAAAATAGTGCTATAGGATCTTTTATGTCCACCTGAGAGAGCAGACAGGGCCTCGGTTTAACGTCTCATCTGAAAGATGGCACCTCTGACAGTGCAGCACCCCCTCAGTACTGCACTGGAGTGTCAGCCTAGATTTTTGTGCTCAAGTCTTTGGGACTTGAACCGACAACCTTCTGACTCCGAGGCAAGGGTGCTACCAACTGAGCCACGAGGGGATTGATTGACACCCAGGTTCAGGGACAGCACCCCATATTTTATGCTTTCAGTATTTATGATTAAAATGTATCAGTTACTATATTTTAAATATGCTTCTTGCTTTTATTGCATCGATTGATATCCTGAACCACATGCAATTGGTTTCTGTTCTGCACTATTGGTTTATGCCGATCACAGAACAAAGAGCTGGTGGTGTGGAGCAGACGTCTGTGACATTTGTAAGCAATATTAATATATACACTTCCAAGATCAATTCTGCTACAGCAATGTAAAAATCAAATTAATGTGTCAGCCCTGGCTCAGTGGTAGCACTCTCACCTCTGAGTCGGAATGTAATGAGTTCAAGTCCCATTCCAGAGACTTGAGCACATAATCTGGGCGGATACTTCAAAGCAATACTGAGGAAGTGCTTCACTGTTGAAGTTGTCGTCTTTAGGATCAGATGTTAAACTGAGGTCCCGTCTGCCCTCTCAGATCTCAAAAAATCTTTGGCACTATTTGAAAAAGAGCAGCGGAGTTCTCCCAGTATCCTGGCCAATATTTATCCCTCAACCAACATCACTGAAACAGATTATCTGGCCATTTATCTCATTGCTGTTTGTGGGACCTGTGTGAAAAATTGGCTGCCGCGTTTCCTACATGACAAAATCACTTGCGTGGTACGTCACTGGCTGGAACTCTAACTTATTGTGATACAAAGGGAGGCAAAGGTATTTGCCTGCGACTCCCCAACATAATGAGTCTGAGACCCTAAGTTGTGCCATTGGTCGAAGGTGGTGAGCAGGGGTTAAGTGCTTTCCACAGGGGAGAGGGGAGAATGGTGGCAGAGACATCCTGGGAAGCTTTCATCTATTCCATAGTAGATGGTGATAGAGCCAGTAGAAATCAAGGAGCAATCCATCTCCCTGGACTACCTGCTGGGCCAAACGAGTGACCTGGGCAGATCCGAAAGTGAAGAAGGGAAAGAAAAAACCCTGATAAATAAAATAAAATAAAATTAAAGTAAATTAAAACTAACAAGATTGGGGTATGTGGTGCACTTTACTGAAGTTTTCAAATACAGTTGAATCTTTAGCAAATCTTCACTAAGTCCCAGTATGTTCCTTATACAGTAAGTACTAGCCTAGATCCATTTCTGGTTTATGCAAGTCTAATTAGAAACAGCTTTCGTACCTTGAGACCTTCCAACCTATTGCATATAACAGGATTTCATGTTAATTGTTAAGGTTTTTAATGTTGAAAGCCGTGCTGCTATTCATCCTCAGTGATCAAACCGCAAAACTAGAAGAGGAAATTATTCTATTAGGATCAGAAAGTTGAAAACACTCTTCACAATAAGGTCACAGCACACATGATCATTGTTAAAAACCAGATTGATGAAATATGACCGCAAAATCATTGCAGATGTGTTTCAGAGTCTCATCACAAGAGCTAGTTGGACTTGTGCCAATCCACATGAAACCTGTTTCTTTGGATGCAGCTATGGACACTCTCTGCTCCTCTCCATTACTCCCGCTCGCTCTTCGGTTTCTGTGTAATTCCTTGTGATCACACTCCTCCACCCTCCAGTTCTTCGAACTTCAGTTGGAACTCTCTTTGGACATACTGGCTGGGATTCTTCTCCGTGATGCTGCCTAAAATGGTGTGGGATCGTGGCACAGAATCACACTGCCCATTCTGTATTACCCTCCCCTGCTCCCGCCAGGACTGCCGCTGGCATCTCCCTACCCCAGCCGCTGCACGTGAGTGGCAGTGGGAGGGCGGGGCCAGGGTCTCCGGAGAACTTTCCTCCCATTCACCTGTGGTACTGCTGCTTCCCGGGTCTATACCACGGGGAAGGTGGTGGTAGGCCCAAGGATAGCGGTAGTAATGGTCCTGAGGTCTGCCCGTGGAGGGAGAGGGTCTTATCGCGGGGTCTCCTCACCCTGCAGTCTAGCTCTCAACACTTACCTGCTGAAGGCCCTGATCTCAGCCTGAAGCCTTTAGTGGGACAGTGATTCCAATCTGCGGGTTGCCTCTGCTCCGTTAAGGTCTCTCGCTGACTGCGCTGGTGCTACAGTGACATCCCTTTCTGAAGCTCCTCCTCCTCACAGCGGTGGGCTTACACTTGGCAGCAGAAATCTCGCAAGAAGCCTGCTGGAACTCTGGCCCGAACAGGAGAATCCTGACCATTATTTTTCCAGATGACAAAAATGACACAGCGCAGTCCACACGGAACAGATCTCACTTACACCGAAATGTGCAAATGAGCTGAATCTCTGCTGTTGTCCTAAGGTCATATCAGCTGCTGCTGGCACTATAAGACTACCATTTTACTCCGTTAAATATAGTAGGAGCTGCTCAATGTGACCACGTGTGTCAGACATTGGATTAATATAATTATGCTTGGTGTGATGAATTCTCCATGTGATTTTCTTGCACTGGTCAGCCTGTACCAATTAACCACCCATATGCAAGAAGGTTTCGCTTTGTGTATTTTTGTACACTTGAGGACATAACAAAAGAATACAATTGGCAGCAACTGTGTCAAGGACATATGTTCTGTGTCATCGGCCTTAGTGTTTGGTGAGTGCGCAAAAAGGCCTGCAGCATCTGGGCTAAAGCGCCAAGCACCAAGTCCAAACCCTTCCCATGGCCTAAGGCAATGGCATCTGCACCACTGGAGAGATATGGCTGGCTTGTCAGTCATCTAAAAGAATATTTCACAGTAGCAGCACAAAAGTTGCCAGCATTTCAGCTAGAACTCCATTCTTATGCCCAGAACACATAACTCCAGTTTACCAGGTGATGGTTAACTCTGGATTTGTACTGGGAGATTGTTTCACACAGTGTGCAAAGATTTGCTGCTGGTATTCCAGATGGATTTTTGGGAATGATACAGAATGTTGTCTAAGGTGGCCTCTCTATTCCAATCATCTCAATCACAGACAAGGCCATCTCTGATCACTTCCTTGTATCCTTCACCATTCACATCCCCCTTCCCCCTTCCAACCCCACCACTTCCCTCTGCATCCGCCTCTGGAAAAAACTCCTCCGCCCCCCCGCCACCCCCTGCCAAAGTCACTTACAACGGCACTTTCAAACTCCCAACTGTCCAGCCTTTGGCCCTTTGTTCACTGCGATACTTCTGTAGCTATCGATCTGTTCAATCACACTCTCACCTCCCTCTTTGATGTCCTTGTCCCCAATAAGACCCTTACTCTCAACCACCCTGGTTGTTTCCCCTGGTACAGCCTCCATCTTCATTCCCTTTAGTCCAAGGGTCACAGACTTGAATGTATATGGCGCACAACTGGGTTAGCCATTTATCACCAGATCTGGCTGGACCACTACAAACACAATTGGGCCCTGCTCTCCTCTGCCAAAGCTGCTCAATATCCCAGGATGCAAGCTCCACAGTCTATGCTGACATCCAGTGAAGCACTGAGAGAGTGCTACACTGTTGAAGATGCTTTCTTTCAGATGCAATGTTAAATTGAGGCCCATTTACCATTGCACTTTTCCAAAGAACATGGAGTTCTCTGTGTCCTGACCAACATTAATTTCTCAACCAAAACCATCAAAACAGATGAAATGGTCGTTCAACTCATTGCTGTTTCGTGGAACCTTGCTGTGCACAAGTTGGCTGCCGTGTTTGCCTCCAAACAAGTGACTACACTTCAAAATAATGCACTGGCTGTGAAGCACTTTGGGACATCCTGAGGTCATGAAGGCCACTATATAAACACAAGTACAAAGGCTATTCTTGGCTGTTTGCCCAACTCTGTCCATTCTCAACCCAGCTCTTTAAAAAAGAAAATCTCATTAAACCAAGTGCAAAAATTATCTTCTTGCCTCCCTTTTTTCAAATGTAAAGTAGAATTAATCCACAGACATTTTATAGAACGTTGATATCTTCATCATTTATAGATGTCAATTCATGTGTGCAAAACATTACATCAGTCTGTTGCACCCAGCAAGGGTATGTCACATAGTAACGGCAAAGGAATACTTGGGAGTCTAGAATTTAACACTGACCTGACCCTTCTACATGATGCTGGAACATATTACAATACAGCCTAACTATTGCTACAAAAATAACCTTTGGTAAGTATACATTGCTCACTATGTCACGGAAGGCACATAGTAGGGTGTGCCTGTATGGCAGTGCAGTGTTACAGTGTCCACTGTTGGAAAATCAGTGCAGAGTCCTGAAGATACAAACATGGTTTGCTGCCTTTAAGGTGAAACATTTGACAGATTGAGTATTAGCAGGGAGAAGAGGCCAATGGATAGAGTGATTATCTACTAAGCACCACTTTATACCAAGGCCCTCTGAAGACTGTAGCAATTTTAGGATCAGCTTGGATGTATAGATGTACGGTGGCCCTGAAGTGGTTAGAGTTGCGCTATCGCTTTCTCCTGAGCAATCCACAGTACTTCTCTGTTTCAGTTCCATACATGCTAAACCAACAGAAACAACTGCTTATTTCTGTGGAGGTCCTTGCTGGTACAGCATAGAAGTAGCGAGCAAAGGACTTTTACAAGAGAATTAAGCATGCCTTCTTCACTTGCACAAAGGCACCAGAGCATGACTCTGAACATTATAAGATACCCACTGCTGCAAATCAAGGCAGTAAACTGAGCAAGAGGTTCAGCTGTCACAAAAGAGACACTCCAATACAAATGGATTTGTCGAACGATGAATGAATGCATTTATCTAAATGGGCTATTGTGATCAATAGCCACACATTTGACCTTAGACCACAGGTCTTCTTACTCTGTTCTTTAGAGTGCTTAACATCCATGAGAAAGAGTCCCTGAGTAGTCCGCTTGTTTGTCATGGGTGTTACAGAATCCCGTAAGAACAAAGATCAGTGAAGGTGATAGCAGTAGATACTGGCCACATGTGGAAGCATCTGGTAACATCATTTATAACCTAATGCGCAGACAACATTCTGAGATCTGTCAAAATCCAGCAACAATTCAATAAAGTCTATAATCAGTCACTAAATTATACAATATAAGTAAACGGGAAAGGCTGATGAATAATTTACACTTTGTGGTTGGATCCAATTTCGATGACAATGTAGCTGATATATTTGAATAAACAGGGAAATGAAATCATTATCTAAAAAGCGGACAACAACCTAGTCTCTTGGTCAGGGGAAATTGTTCTCGGTGAAAAATGCATTAGCGGGTCAACATTGAATTCCTGCGTGTGCAATTTTATTTCATTCATTGATCTATTTACTTTAAATAACACATTTGCTGCAAATACCACTGTGCGTAATTTCACTCTACACAAACCCTGTTATTTGCAAACTTCCCTTTATAGTAACCTCCTGCTGTTTTTGGCTGAAGCATCAGCAATATCAAGAAGGAGCTTGAATCTTGATAAGATGAGGCTCAGTTAGAACTTCTACGATGCCGCCCACTTGTGTGTTGTAATCAGGTTTGACTTTATGTACTTCTATGTCGTTGCATCTTTCTAGTCACTTAGTTCCTCTGTTCCAATACCTGTGGCGTAAGTTATACTCTCGATCATAGTTGGGTGGCGCTGGAGAGTCACTTTGCTGCTGTAGATTGATGTGTGTATCTGTGCACAATTTGCTGGTGTTGTTGATGGTTCAACCAAGTGCTTATAAAGAAAGTCATGTTTTACAATGTAAGTGATTTTTAAACCAGACAGAAATAAGCATAGTGTAAGTTATTCATTGAAGTTACCTTTGTATCTTAATGTCTGGTATACCAATGTTAATTAGTGTTTTTAAGTTCAGGTGTAATTATTTTTCAAACACATTTCAAGATTTGGCATAATTGATATCGAACATCATCAAATTTCATAAGGTACTAATTGATTTCCCATGGTGAAGATTACAGATGAGAGAAATGGTTCTCTCTCTTCTTGTAACTGTCTCTCTTTGTCTCTAATTCTTTCTGATTCGCTCGGTCTTTCTCTTTGTCCTCCACTCGTTCAGTATCCCATTTTTCCTCTGTCTCACTCTGCATGGTTTTCATATCCGCTTCCCTTAGAGTAGGGTAGTGAATCATGTCACCTTGTAGTTCCAAATATCACTATCTTTCTGACCATCGTTGTGTGGGCCTGGAGGCCTCTCTTATCTGGTCTGGGCAGGTTAGAAATGGTCCGGGTGTCACGGTGTGAATTAAGAGTAGAAGTAGACCGAGGTATGAAGAGTGGAACAGAAGTGAACCTGATGTTGGTCCTCAGGAAGAAATCTATAGGAGCTAGGGACAGAGTCCACAGAAGCTGGACCAGAACACTGTGATTAGCCACAAGAGGGAGTGTGTAGGTGAGCACAGAGTGGCTCGATCTGGCAGCTGAGGGTGAGGAGGAGCAGACTTGACAGTATGAGCATGTCTGTGGTCTAATGCACATAACTTCCTCACACATGTGTTTTGGAACTTGGGCCAGGCTTTGGACTACAGTGGCAAGAGTGAATGCCAGCAGAGGAAAAGGTATCCAGAGTTGACACTGTTGAATTTTGCATGGGGGTGGGGGTGTCAAAATGATAGGAAAGTGTGATGGGGAAATGTGATTTTTTTTGTGTTAATGGCATGAAGATTATTTTTAAGTTTGATGGAGGGGTGGGTGATGAACTGTATGTCACAGAATATTTTCTTGGTATAATAAGATTGATTCAATCACAAAAAAATACCAATCACTAATTACACTACTGAGATGGCCTGGGATCAATTGGGGATTTTGCCATTTAGGGTACATACCCATTCTTTGTTCTTTTACCCAAAATATACCACTTTACCTTTGTAGTGTGATGGGAAGAGACAGCACCTCCCAAATCCGTGGCCTCTACCACCTAGAAGGACAAGGGCAGCAGGCGCATGGGAACACCACCACCTCCAAGTTCCCCTCCAAGCCGCACACCATCCTGACTTGGAAGTATATCGCCATTCCTTCATCGTCGCTGGGTCAAAATCCTGGAACTCCCTCCCTGACAGCACTGTGGGAGTACCTTCACCGCACAGACTGCAGCCGTTCAAGAAGCTGGCTCACCACCACCTTCTCAAGGGCAATTAGGGATGGACAATAAATGCTGGCCTTGCCAGCGATGACCACATCCCATAAACGAAACAAAAAGAAACAAAGGGGTGGATGTAATGGCTAAGTTCAAAAGGAGAAATAAAATCAGACAGAATTCTGCAGAACCTGGAGTGCGTTAAAAATACTGTGGTCTAATCTCATCAGGATCAGCTAGGTTTTATTCTTTTCCCCTGTTAATAGTTTCCAAAAGGAATTAGCCAAGATGTGTCTGGCCTTATTCCTTGAGAAAGAATTATGCTTATAAAATGCACAATAGATTTGAACAATAGTAATGTATGAATGCATTATAAACTGATTGCACATTTCTATTCTTTTCCAAATGTTCTGATTGATTAGTCTTTACTCTTTAAAAAAAATCTGTTTACATACCAGACAGGTAAGGTCTTTCAAAACTTGTCCCTGAGCCTATATAGAATTTCAGATCTGTGCTTTGTTGTCTTATTCCATATTTAGACACAGTTTGCTTGTATAAAAAAGTTTAGACAGTTTCTCCCTAAGGTGCGATACTGAAGCATTTTCTGGGCTACATAATAAGAATGCTCACCAGATGTGGTTTATGACCTTGAATCAAATATGTATAGTTGTGTGATTAGTTTATTTTGGTTTGCCTCTTTCAGCAGATTATAATACTTTGCATTCCTTCTTCCATTCCTTTTTATCCAGTTTCTAAATTCACAGTATGTGTTGACCCTTTGAAATACTGCATTTCCCCTTTGTGCATTGATATAAAGTGACATTTTCCATTCCTTTACCAATGACGTTTCCAGTTTGAAAATATTGTAAAGTAATTTTTAGCCTTTTGATTGAATTTTTAAAGGGTTATGTATTGTTAGTTCCAATGTGATTATCCCTAGGTAAAAGTCCTATGAGTTTCAAATACCGATGACATGATGGTAAAGTTTTATCCTTGTTACACACTTCATCGCTTTACTGGGGAAGTGAGGGGAGGGGAGATCATTTTTAATAGCACCTCCATATTGAGAGTACCTTCTCAAAAAGACTTCCTCCACTCTGCATGAAAGGAATTTTGGAAGAGGCACTGTCAGCACATGCAATCAAAGCGCTTCCAAGGGCCCTTGAGTTTTAAAAATTACCTTGGAGAGTTGCTTTGAAAATTACTCTTCAGCTGATTGTGTATTTTGCAAGGAATTATCTGCTCATTTAAAATATTGTCTGAGGTGACAAAGTTGGGCTCCTGATTCACTGGGAGAGCTATGACACTTTGCAATAATCTCTAAATCTCTTCTTTGTCTTCCCATCTCTTGCTGCTCTGCTCCAGGTGGCTGACTGAACAATCCGAGCCATGGTCTCTGTCCAGATATTGCGATTGAAAAGATCATGAAGAATGATATGACACTATTCCTTTAAGGGACACTATCAGCAGGGTAAAGTGCTTGGCAAATCTTTTTTGTTTACTTTAGGGAAACGAAGGGGCAGAAGAGGATCTCATTATTTAAGTGCTGTGATGATGTATTTTGACACAATTTGTCATCCCATTTTGTGCTGCTAAGTAACCAATAAAGATTTGCCAAACCTACCTCTTTGGTCACCTATTTTAATATCTCCTAATGTGGCTCGGTGTCAAATTGTGTCTGATAACACTCCTTTGAAGTGCCTTGGGATGTTTTACTATGTTAAAGGCGCTATATAAATGCAAGTTGTTGTTGATTATATCTCACTGGCACAGGTACAAATTCATTTTCAGGAGCAAGACCTCAGAGATGTCAACTTGCTGGATTTAATAAGACTCTAAGCTTTCATAAAATTTTGGGGGTTCCGAGCGGGTAGGTGAATTGGGTCTCTCGCCCCCACTCCCCCCACCCCACGAGGAAACTTAAGTGCCCCTATGGTTTAGTGACAAAATGGGCCATCTTAAAATCATGTAAAAAAAATCATCCTCAGGGGTCCAGCCCATGAACCTTGCCTGGAGTTTTAGATGGACCCCAATTATTTTGGTTGGTTGCCAGTACACCTGTTCTCACCAGGTGCATTAGTGCTGACTAGGGTTGCTAAATAGGCCCATGATCCAGGAACTCCAACATTCGGAGTCCCCGTCCCAGGCCACACCCCCTCCTATGCTGATGACCATGTTTGGTGTGGACAGAGGATCTTCCCCCCCAGCTGTCCATTCAACACAATTGGGCACTAGGTCGGGACCTGGTGTATCTGGCTGCAACTTGGGGAGGAAGTCACAGGTTCAATCTATGACCATTTGGGTTCAGTTGTTCTTTCAGGCTAATTCTGAATTGACTATTACCCACCAATATTTGGTCTTTCTGGGTGCAAACCGCATCAGATTGGATTGGTAACATCATCAATCAATTGCAGGAGATATAATTGAGGTTCAAACGTGGTACAGAACATGATCTAATACAAAAAAAACAACCGAACATCTGAAAGTGATGGGCAGGAAAAGACCAGCAGGTCCATTAAACCTGCTCCACACTCAAGATGCATGGAGCATCCTGACTAGACACGTCCTACCCCGCAACACCCCCATCCCCCCACACCACACCACACCACACCATGTAATCTCCTGGGAGAGGCAAAAAACAGAAAAAAAACTCAGGGCCAGAGCCAATAAGGGAAAGAAACAACTCCGGAAAATTCCTCTCCGACTCTTCAGATGATCAAAATCAGTCCAGGAGAACACATTGACCTTCAACCACCTGATTGGATTTAGCAATTCTTATCAACTATGCTATCCATATAATTTTTCTTTCACAGTTCCAGCGATAATACATGATTTCAACATGTATAAGTCAAGCAACAGGGCCCCATAGATTTTAATATGATAAATATCTTGAAGCAAGTCTTTAAATCTATAAATCTTTGAAACTAATAAAGCTGGCATTTTCCTGAGTGACCTTTTGTTTTTGATGGCAGACTTGCTTTCGCTGAAAATTCAATAACCATATTGCATTGTTCCTAATGATGTTGCATTATTCATTTTCTATTACTTGGCTGGGAGCCCTGGCTGTTCCACCTCTTCAACTTGTTGCACCCAGTCAATGATTATGCATAAATAGAAAAATATAGCTAGCTCAGTAACTAGATTTTATTTTTTGCAAGCCAAGCAATAAAGTATGGAAAAAATAAATGAGTTTATCATAAGTGATATTGCTAAACAAGATAGCAGTTCAGCCTATAGGTGTCCTTGACCTTTTCAACTGAAACACTTCACGTGAAGTCATTATAAATTGTTTTTATGTTTTCAAGGCTTGAGGGGAAAGAAAACTATAGCTGGTAGGGCAAACGGAAGTTTGCTTTGTGAATCATACTGCAAGCACACTTATTTTAGGTTTGAATCCATTGACCTGTACAACTGGGAAATGCTATTTGGAAAAATGACTCCTCAAAATCCATCAGCTGGTAATGAGTTGATCGAGTCAAAAATAGTTTTATACGTAATCTTATTGTGTTTTCATTGGCTTAAAGAGGGAGCTGATTTGATTGCAGCCTATTCTGAATAATTAAGCATTATTTCCTGCGGGGGGGGGGGGGGGGTGCTGGTGGGGAAGGTGGTGGGGGGGTGGGATAACACTCTGCATAAAAGATCACAGCAGCAGCGACCTTACTTTCAACTTAATATCTCTGGCCAGATCGTTCACGCTCCATCCTTGCCAAAAATGTCCTTTCTGACAGCTTTTCAGCAGGAATGTATGATTTATAGCTGTTCCTCTACTTTAGTATCCACGTTGGGAGTCCCTGTCACCATGGTAATTAATGAGCTGTTCTGACAGGTGCAGAAAGGATGTAATGCCTTGTCAGCACAGTCCTGGCCTTCGAGGGACGCTGCCCTGGTCTGGGTGGGTGCCTGTATGTTAAAGCTGTACTGTCTAGTTTCCTTTAGTCCTACAAAGACCCATTTGCACTAAAGTTACAGTGTTGTGTGCAATAATGCGCAGTATAAAGAACCCCTTATGAACACAGATTGCTTCAAGGCAGTTCTTTTGATTTCGTAACGTCCACTTTAATCCAATGGACAGGCAGTCAGGGCATCGTGTGATTCAGCAATCCTGTGATTCTGCAATCCTGTGCTCCCAATGAGGCGTCTGCAGTCACAGGGAGCATGGTCCAGGTTGCAATATCCAAGCACATTACAATCCCAACCCATTGAGGCATATAGTAGAGGTTGTGGATTCTTGGTGAGGATTCCTCACATCACCAAACTTCTGATTGCTGGCAGCGTGGAGATGCTGAGCAGAGGTCAGGCTCTTCCCGACAGGACTGGGGGACATGAGGAGAGAGAGATCCCTGATTATTCTCATCCACCTAGTGCTTGGTTCAAACGGCAATGCTAAGGGTTTGGGCTCAAACATTCAACACCTTGAGGTGAGAAGCCCAAGCAGACAACAATAGGAGGCTTACTTTCAAATATAAAAAAAATCCTCTTAGCAGTGTAGTCTTCGCAGAATGTTTATAAAAGTAGTGCAGAGTAGGTTGCTTTTTTTAAATAAAAGTTAAAGTGATCATAGATTAGAAACAGGTTTGCAAATCAATGACGTTCCTGGTGACTGTTATCTGTAATGGAGATTTAACTGTGACTAGGTCATTAAACATGTAGAAGACGTTAGATATATTATTAGCTTCTTGATGGCTTCATCGGAGATTGACATAAAGCAACATAATCACTCGTGGTGGGGGGAGGGGGGTGCTGGTGGGGGAGGGGTGGCTACACTCTGGAGAAATGAGAAGGTTTCAAGTCTAGGATAGTTCCTCTCAAGTTGAAAGTAATCTTGTATAAAATGTCCTATCTTCAAATACTGCTACATTGTACTGGAAGCTTAACAACATAAGAACAAGCTGTTGGGTGTTGTCAGTTAGAGCCTTTAACATAAAGAATTGTTTGTACAATTGGCACAATTTCCAAACATGTGGAAGCATAGTTCTATTCAGTAGGAGCGTGACAGCCACCTTTTGGGAATTAACTCTGACCTTCAGACAGTCTGACCTCAGATGCAATAATTGCCGTTCAACACCTTAACGAGCAGGAAATGAGCCCCCTTGACCCCTATAACCATAATTCATCCAGTGGCCTCTGGGACACCTGATTCATCCAGTAATCCAGATGCACTGATTAGAAACTTGCATACTGTGACTGCGTAAATAAGAGAAGTATGCTTGGCACACACAAAAATGTCCATCAGCCACGAGTTACTATCCAGGACAGAAAGCACATCGTCCTCTATTAACATGCCACAAAGCGTGCCAGTTAAATACTATCCTCAACACCCAAAGAAATTGACATGAAGTGAGAAAAAGTTCCATGTAAAGAAGAAGAAGGAAAGACAGGAAGCCCCACTCAAAGACAGTGAGCCATCATGGTGACTGTTTGAGGCTGCACACCTTAATTCACAGAATCACAGAATCCCCACAGTGCAGATAGAGGCCATTTCGGCCCATCGAGCCTGCACCGACACATATCCCACCCTATCCCCGTAAAGCCACGTATTTAATCCCCCTACCACTAAGGGTCAATTTTATCATAGCCAAATCAACCTAACCCGCACATCTTTGGACTGTGGGAGGAAACCAGAGCACCCGGAGAAAACCCACGCAGACACGGGGAGACAGTCACCCAGGCCGGATTCGAACCCAGGTCCCTGGCGCTGTGAGGCAACAGTGCTAACCACTATGCCACCGTGCTGCTGTAATTGATCTGTTAGTGGCTGTCTTATACTTATGTTAATGGTTGCAACTTTGTAATGCATTTATAAAATATGTTTCTTCTGTGTTTTATGGACTTTTTATAATTGCTGCTTTTATATCCATACATTTGCCCACACAGTACTTCAAAAATAACTGGGGGTGAAATTGGTCTTTGCCAGCCGTGTGAAATGGGCTCATATGAATCGGCAGCCCGTTTTACACTGTGCCCCATATTCTTCTCCACTTAAGTAAATGGAAAAGAAAATCCCCATTGGTGTAAAATGTGCTGCTGATTCACTATGAGCCCGTTTCGCACTGCTGGCGGAGACCAATTTCACCCCCATAGTATGAACTGCTTTGAGACACTTCGACCTGATCAGGTGCTTTATTTGCTGTAATTTTGTATCTCTGATGCCTCCCGTGTCAACTGACTATTGTGCTGTTGTATTTCTGAGATCACACACCCACGTCCTCACCAACCACTTCCTCATTTCTGCTGTCAACTCACTCGGACATCATATCATGGAATCGAACCAAGGAAAGAAGAATGTATAAAATATATAAAGCAGTTCTTATTGGGGAATTGCAAATAAGAACAGGGGCCCTTTAGTTTGTTTGGTATTTGTACATACATTAGGGTTTTCTCTCCTTCGTAATCATCACCTGGCCGAAATACAGTTATTACATTTTGCTTGCGTCTAAAAAGTAGTTTTAAGTATCAACAAGATGTCTGAATTGTAAGATCTCTTAAATATTAACAACAACTACATGCATTTGTATAGCACCTTAATTGGAGCGTACTAAGATTGATCATAAAAATTGATTCTGAGCCAAAGAAAGAGACATTAGAACAGGCGACTAGAAGCTTGGTTAAATAGATAAGTTTTAAGGAGAGTCATAAAGGAGGAGAGAGAGAAATGGAGAGGTGAAGAGGTTTAGGAAAGGTATTCCAGAGGCCGAGATGGTTGAAGGCATGGTTGCCAATAGTGGGGCGAAGGGAGTGGGGAAGGCACAAGAGTCCAGAGTTGGAGGAATGGAGAGTTCTCAGAGGGCTGTAGGGCTGGAAGAAGTTACAGAGATAGGGAGGGGCGAGGCCGTGGAGGGATTTGAACATGCGGATTTTTAAAATTGAGGCATTGGTGGACTGAGCCAATGTAGGTCAGCGAGCACAAGGGTGATGGGTGAACGGGATGGTGCGGGTTAGGACACGTGCAGCAGAGTTTTGGATGAGCTCAAGTTTAAGGAGGGTGGAAGATGGGAGGCCGGCTGGGAAAGCATTGGAATAGTCGAGTTTGGAGGTAACAAAGGCATGGATGAGGGTTTTAGCAGCAGATAAGCTGAGGCAGGGGCGGAGATATCAATGGCATCTGCTTTTGTAAATAATCTGCTGAAATAATTCAACATTGTAACATTATCAAGTATCAATTTTTTTAATTCCATTAATTTATGTTGATTGATCCAAGGTGCCAAACCCAACAATGCAAATATTGACAATTACAGTGGAACTTGGCTTTAAGAAGTCTTTTGTTACAATCTGTTTCTTTTTGCCTAGCTCCCAAACACCATGTTACTGTACAATGATTATGTGCTGTAATTTGATTAAAAGGCCATTTTCAAAATATTAATTCAGTAATAAGGCCTCAATATCTAAGCAAGGGACTTGTCCCATGGAAAAATGTGTACTGCTCACACTTGTGTCAACGTCATGGTTAAAGCTATTATTGACAGGTCAAGAGGGCAATGTTTCTCGGATTATTGTGCACGCAACAAGCTGCTTGTTAACTACTGAGATTAACACGTCCGGTTTAATCATAGGCATAAGGCACTGTAAGAGGCTGCCAGCATAAGTTTTCATACCTTGCTCATGCCAAAAGCAGATCATATTCTGAGAAGGTATTCTAACACCCAGTAATGACCTCAGGAGTTGTACGTTTTGTTTTTCACAGTGGCGACAGTGCGTCTCCAGTGGAATTCTGTACTACACAGGGATTCTTCAGCCTCTTCATCAAGAGTCCATCTATTTTCCATTATAGGTCAAGTTAGAGAAGCTATGAAATGGCTTGAAGAGGTGCTTACTGATCATAAACCTACTCTTATTTTATGTCCCTTCATTTTGATTTAAAGTATACACAAAAAAGTTAAACATCAAGGGGGCTAAATTCGGATGATTTGTGCCTCCTGTTAGCGCTCTAAGAGGGCGGTAACGGTGCGCAAATCAACTAGTGCCTGGGCACGGTGCCGCTAACGCCTCCCGCGAAATTCAGCGGGAGGTTAGCAGTGGCGCTAACTGTTAGCGCCACGCTGCCGGTGATGACATCATCGCTGTGCGCAACGCCCCGGCTGTAATATTGGGTGGCGCCCCCTGACTTACCGCCGGTCGCTATGTCCGCTGGGGTCAGGGGGGGCCTACCTGCGGCCGGGGCGGCGCTAGTTAAAGGGGAGGTGGCGGGCGGCCATTTTTGTTGCTGGCTGCCTGCCAGCAACTGCCCCCGTTGCTGTCCCCGGCCCCCGTGGGGTGCCGGCTGCTCTCTGTGAGCCCGGCACTCCCGATCCCTGGTGGCCCAGCTGGGCGCCGGGACGTGCTGCACCAGGCCCCTCCCCTTTAATAAGGGGAGGAAGGCCTGCAGTACCTGCGGCGCGACATGCCGCAGCGCCATCGCCCCAAGAGGGATGCGGGGCGCTTCCAGTCGCGCCCCTCCTCCCTCTCGGGGCGCTACCTGGGAAAATCGGCCACGGGGGGCGCTAACTTTTTCAGGGCGCTAAAATTAGCACCCCGGCGAAGGTAGCGGGGGCGCTACCCAATTTTAACATTTTATTTAATTAATTGGTCATTTCATTATTGGTTAGTAAACATTGAGGTATGTGCTAGGGGAGTTTTTATCTTCAGTAAGTAATGTCATTGTGCAAACCCAGAAATTGCTGTGGAGACGCACATAGGGCATTAATGGCTCATTTCAAAGTGCTTTTAGGAACAGGCCCGTTTGGCTTTTAACTTCTAATATTCCCAGTTTAGTTGGCATGTGCATTTTGCGTGAGCTGCTACCCCACAGAGGCTGGCCAATGGAGAAGTCACGCTGGTTTAACAGCTGGCGATCAGTTAGACATCTGCACTCTTACCTGGGAGAACAGGGAAGGCGCTTGTGCTGCAAAATTGGTAGAAAATGGAGGCTTCTTATCAACATTGGTTTAGAAACCATGACGGTTGGGAGAGGGTCACGGGGGGGGCGGGTTAAAAAGTGAAATGCGCAGGATGCGACCCAAACCTGCACTCGCCACCATTTTTACGGCGGTGGATATCGGGGCGTCCGAGTGCCTCGCCGTGGAGAGGCGGGATGCTTATTTACATATTTAAATTGGGCTCCTACAGTACAATTGGGAGCCCAGTTGGAAGTTAATTGCTGCTGCACGGGATTCCCCTCACTCAACAGTGAAACCGAGGCAACAGTTGTCGTCTCCCCAAGGTAAGTGGCTGTTTCAGCACTCCTTGTGGGCCAGGAGGAGCAGGAATGCTCCCCCCAGGCCCCTCAAGGAAGCCTTCAGCCACCCCCAGTCCTGATCGCCAGCCTCCTCCCAGCCCCCTCCCGATCGCAGGCCTCTCCTCCTCCTGATCGCAGGCCACCCCCTGCCCACCTGACTGCCGATCTCTCCTTCCCCTCCTGATTGCCGACCGTCTCCAAGGGTCCCCAGCTGTGGCCTACTCTCGCTCGTGTTCCCTCCTGTCCATTTGGCCGGCTGCCGGGCGGGAGGCGGAGCTGCAAGATGTTAATGAGGTCCTACCGTTAAGATCGGCAGGATCTGCATTCCCAGCTTTTTTCGGCCTCACCCATACCATAATGTCTGATTTGATGATGCAATCTTGGAGCTACTGACCAGGAAGCATGTGAAAGGAGGACTGTCCTGCATGGGACTGTGGGGAAACTCCCACAAAAATAACTGTACAGCTACATTAGCAGGTGATAACAGGTGGGCCAATGTTGTCCACATGAAGAAGAAAGGCTTGCATTTATATAGAGCCTTTCACAACCTCAGGCTGCCCCAAAGCACTTTACAGTCAATGAAGTATTTTTGAAGTGTAGTCACTGTTATAATGTAGGAAATGCAGCAGCCAAATGGTGCACAGCAAGCTCCCACAAACAGCAATGTGATAATGACCAAATAATCTGTTTTAATGATGTTGATTGGGGAATAAATATTGGTCAGAACAATAGGGATAACTCTCCTGCTTTTCTTCGAAATTGTGCCATGGGATCTTTTACGTCCACCTGAGAGAGAAGACTCAGTTTAATGTCTCATCCAAAAGATAGCACCTCCGACAGTGCAGCACTCCCTCAGTACTGCATTGGAGTGTCAGCTTAGATTTTTGTGCTCAAGTCTCTGGAGTGGGACTATGAACCCACAACCTTCTGACTCAGAGGTGAGAGTGCTACCAACTGAGCCACAGCTGACACAAAGGTCCTGGATCTAAATCTCTCATGAATGCTTGGGCTCAAATCTAAAAGAGGCTCTTCTGTCTGCTTTCAACCTGTTGGGGGAAATCCTTGATGCAGAGCTTCATTGCTGCCCTCAAGTGTGGTCTGATGCAGATCAGAGAGCATTACGAGGGAGTGCTCAGTAGTCGGTGCATAGCTGAAGTAGGCGTGCACCTCAGGGCAAAGCCACGGCGGGCCCAATTAGCACCCTGGCAAGTGCCAGTGGATGTGCCAGAGAGTGGACAGCACCAGTATGCCCACAGTAGCAGCAGACATTGCTGAGTCCCAGCACAGGGCTACCTGAATCCCACATTGCTCCCACTGATAACCAGCAGCCAGCCAGCACACATTATATCCAGAGGGGAATCACTTAGAAGATGTCACAGGTTAGGAGTTAGAAGTTGCTCATAATACACCAGCACTAAAAGGAAGGACTGGGAAAAGAGACCAACATCACTCACACATGAATAAAGTAGGTGAATGAATTGCTTACACTTTAATTAAACTATGTCGACAAAAAGTTTGTGGAGAATAAGGTAGCAGTGCTGTAGAAAATGGGCATTGATTGTAGCGGAGAAAGTGCAGAGGACAGTGTTGGAGAACATGTTTAGAGCCACTTTCCTGGTTACGTGTGGACAGTAGGATTCCTTAAAGGGACCTTTACTGAATACTTTACTGAATTGCTTTGTCTTAACGCTGACAGCAATTTCCAGGCTATAATTCCTAAACAACAAAATTACTGAATAAGTTATAGTCAACATCAGGAGCCAAATTGAGAAGGCTTCCATGAAACTTTTGTTTCTAACAATCATGCCATGTTTCATTTTAAAGAAATTATTAATATTTTTTTAAAAAACTGGATGACAGGGACAGTGCTTCATTATGACAACTTTACAGTTCATATAATTTATAAGTTTTTCAGCGAAGATTCACAAGGCTGATACCTGGGATGGCAGGAATGACATATGAGGAGAGATTGGGTCGATTGGGCTTATACTCACTGGAGAATAGAAGAATGAGAGGGGATCTCATCGAAACATATAAAATTCTGACAGGTCTGGACAAACTAGATGCAGGAAGAATGTTCCCGATGGTCGGAGAGTCCAGAACCAGGGGTCATAATCTACGGATAACGGGTAAACCATTTAGGACAGAAATGAGGAAGAATTTCTTCACCCAGAGAGTGGTGAACCTGTGGAATTCTCTACCACAGAAGGTAGTTGAGGCGAAGTCATTAAATATATTCAAGGATGAGTTAGATATATTTCTTAAAGCTAAAGGTATCAAGGGATATGGGGAGAAGGCAGGTACAGGGTACTGAGTTTAGATGATCAGCCATGATCTCATCGAATGGCGGAGCAGGCTCGAGGGGCCGAATGGCCTACTCCTGCTCCTATCTTCTATGTTTCTATGTATGTTTCTATGTTAAATGGAGGATATATGATGACCACCTGGAAAACATATGGTAACTTGCATGCATGATACATGGTAGAAAATATTGATCTGTGCTGAGTTTGCTGAACTAGCGGGTGGAAAAGTCAGTCAGGGTTCCCACTCCAGTGGCCCCAGTTGGTTAGTGTACTCATGTGGATGTCAGATAATGGTAGCATTGGGCTTGGTTGTACTGACCCCCCCAGGCCAAGTAACCCACTCACATTCACTGTCTAGCTTCATAGATGAAGAAATGGATGAGGAATTAGAGGGAGGTTGGCACTAATTGCACCATACACAAGCATGAGTCTATACCAATTGAGGAGGGGAGAAAACAGGGGAAAACTTGCAAAAATAAAGAAAAGAAACCGTGAATGTTTGGTAGCAATGGGAAATTGCAACATGTATGGGGAGGAGGTCCCCTGTACTTCATTAGTTTGAGCTTTTCGGGTGTGTTAGGGGTTTCACCTTTCGGACTGATAATGGTCCAAAACCTCATTCAAACTGATGCAGCACCGTTTATGCTTTAGTAATTGACTTGTTAACCATTCACAAAATGAAATGCCTGGGTAATTCGTGAGCAATGAAGTCTTGAGTGAGTCATCTGGTCAACCGCATGTCTGTAGAGATTTATGATGTCTCACTAATGTCCAACACATATTAACCATGCATTTTATCTTAGAAGTCTTTCAGCAAGGATATGACAAGTGGAAGTGAGAACGCATGTAAAATGTCTCCACAGTTCCCAGACCACAGATTTGATATAAGATTTTGGTGCAATAGTCTGGAGGTAATTTAGATTAGGAGTAAGATAGACTCTGGAAACTTTTTCTAACAAAACAAGTACAGATATTCAGAAAAGCATATTTCCTTCTAATAGTTGTTGTTGAGGATTAAACACAATAAATATTTTATATGAATCAGAAGATTAGTTTGATTTTATTGATCTGCAATAGGTACTAGTCAAGAAAGCAAAGAGTTGTACCATGAATTTGGTTCTAGGTTCATTGCGGGCATTGGTGATCGAGTAATGCAATATGTAAATTGTAAGGAGACCTGGCTACTAAAGGGTCATTCAGTTTAGGCTCTGTTTTTAGATTTTCAACGGCCTTCATAGTTTTAGAAGAATATCCAGGCTGCACATTCAGAGGTAAACAAATAGGACTCACAATGCTGCAAATGAGTCTGGCAAATCGTCTGTATAGTTACTTTTCCATCAGCTCACAAGTGATGCCTTTCAGAGGTACATCACATGCACATCAACGTTGGGCACTACCTTTTAGTCTGCTTATTCTAAACTATCTCCCTCAAAATGACCATCAGATGTAATGCTAGTGCTGTACAATTGCTTCTTGTGCCTACAAGTGATTGTCAATCCTTTGTTTGCGGGACCTTACTGCGTGCCAATTGGCTTCCGCGTTTCCTACATTACAACAGTGACTACACTTCAAATTGGCAGTAAAGCGCTTTGGGACATCCTGAGGTGGTGAAAGGCGCTATATAAATGCAAGTCTTTCTTTCTTTTGGGGGAGGCCAAACCAACGGTGGTAACCGCTGTAGATGCTCTAGTTCTACTGTACAAAGTGGACGGGTTTCTCACCACAGTGTAAGTGGGCTACATGACCATGCTGCTCAAAAGTTGCAAAAGGAACTCCACACATACATACTTAAATGTATGCACACAGCTCCGCTCAGCAGCTTCTGCCTGCGAGTGAAATTACTAAAGTTAAAGATAATCAGCTCTACCATTAGAAGATTAACACCAGTTCAGAAGACTGCCCGAGTTCTCCTTTTAAACTTCACCTCCGCAATAATTGCAGTTCTATTGCAATCGATGCCCGGTGTGAGCACTGGGAGGCCACCTCTTCAAGGAGGTTTCAGTACCAACAAGAAATTGTCATCATTATACTACACAGTTGTCACCTGTGTAATGGAAAAAAAAATACACTGTACTGAAGCCAACTACACAGAATAATTGGGACATAAGAGATATTTTAGTAATTATTTTGTGATAAAATAGAATCCCAGCATGTACTGAGGGATGTCGTGTAAAGAATGTTGTAAAAACAGTCCTTTGGCAATCCAAAAGAAAATGGCTACCGCAATGAATGTAAACATTGCCAATGTTTTATTGTTTTATAAATATATTAAGAGTAAGAGGATAACTAAAGAAAGGATGGGCCTATTAGAGATCATGAGGGTAGTCTGTGTGTGGAGGCGGGAGACGTCGGTAGGGTTCTTAATGAATACTTTGCGTCTGTTTTCACAAAGGAGAGGGGCGAAGCAGACATTGCTATCAGGGGGAAGGAGTGTGAAATATTAAATGAAATAAACATAGTGAGAGAGGAAGTATTAAGGGGTTTAGCAGCTTTAAAAGTGGATAAATCCCCAGGCCTGGATGAAATGTATCCCAGGCTGTTAAGCGAAGCAAAAGAGGAAATAGCAGAGGCACTGACCATCATTTTTCAATCCTCTCTGGCTTCAGGTGTGGTGCCGGAGGACTGGAGGACTGCTAATGTGGTGCCCTTGTTTAAAAAGGGAGAAAAGGATAGACCAAATAATTACAGGCCAGTCAGCCTAACCTCGGTGGTGGGAAAATTATTGGAAAGAATTCTGAAGGACAGGATAAATCTTCATTTAGAAAGACACGGATTAATCAAGGATAGTCAGCACGGATTTGTTAAGGGAAGGTCGTGTCTGACAAACTTGATTGAATATTTTGAGGAGGTAACAAGGAGGGTAGATGAGGGTAGTGCGTTTGATGTAGTTTATATGGACTTTAGCAAGGCTTTTGATAAGGTTCCACATGGCAGACTGGTCACGAAGTTATAAGCCCATGGGATCCAGGGCAAAGTGTCACGTTGGATTCAAAACTGGCTCGGAGACAGGAAGCAGAGGGTAATGGTTGATGGGTGTTTTTGTGACTGGAAGGCTGTTTCCAGTGGAGTTCTGCAGGGTTCAGTACTAGGTCCCTTGCTTTTTGTGGTATATATCAATGATCTAGACTTGAATATAGGGGGTATGATTAAGAAGTTTGCAGATGATACTAAAATCGGCTGTGTGGTTGATACTGAAGAAGGAAGCTGTAGACTGCAGGAAGATATCAATAAATTGGTCAGGTGGGCAGAACAGTGGCAAATGGAATTCAATCCAGAAAAGTGTGAGGTAATGCATTTGGGGAGGGCTAACAAGGGAAGGGAATACACATTAAATGGTAGGACACTGAGTAGTGTAGAGGAACAAAGGGACCTTGGAGTGCATGTCCACAGATCCCTGAAGGTAGCAGGCCAGGTAGATAAGAAGGCATACGGAATGCTTGCCTTTATTAGCCGTGGCATAGAATACAAGAGCAGGGGGGTTATGCTTCAACTGTATAAAACACTAGTTAGGCCTCAGCTAGAGTACTGCGTGCAGTTCTGGTCACCACATTACAGGTAAGATGTGATTGCACGAGAGAGGGTACAGAGGAGATTTACAAGGATGTTGCCGGGAGTAGAGAATCTTAGCTATGAGGAAAGACTGGATAGGCTGGGTCTGTTTTCTGTGGAACAGAGGAGGCTGAGGGGAGACCTTAATGAGGTGTATAAAATTATGAGGGGCATAGATAAAGTGGATAGAAAGGACCTATTTCCCCCAGCAGAGGGGTCAAAAACCAAGGGGCACAGATTTAAAGTAATTGGGGGAAGGTTTAGAGGGGATTTGAGGGGAAATTTCTTCACCCAGAGGGTTGTGGGGGTCTGGAACTCACTGCCTGAAAGGGTGGTAGAGGCAGGAACCCTAACCACATTTAAAAAGTACTTGGATGTGCACTTGGAATGCTCTAACCTGCAGGGCTACGGACCAAGAGCTGGGAAGTGGGATTAGGCTGGATAGCTCTTTGTTGGCCGGCGTGGACACGATGGGCCGAAATGGCCTCCTTCCGTGCTGTAACTTTCTATGATACAGATCTCAATTCAAAACCATCAAGGTATGAAGATTGTTGCATTACACATTGATGCCTTTCCATATTGACACGGAGGCTACGGTACACCGACTTTAAACAGATATATCCAAGTTCCAGTGCTTCATTTACTCAGCTGTTCTGCCATTCTATGTCGCTTGCTTCATTGAGCCAAAAAAAAAACAAAGATGCGGCATTGCTCGATCACAACAGGAATTCCTCAACTAACAGCTGCCTCCTTCAGCAACATAAATGGCATCAGTGGGATTGTGAATAGATCTAATATTACAACACTGCTGAAAAGTAAACAAATCACACCTTAGCAGAAAGATTGAGTAATGGCAATAGCAGAGCTCACCCTATCAATGGTTCTGTTTGCACATCAAGCCACATTAAAAATAAGAAACCAGCAGCACCTTCCCTATACAAAATGTACACAATACTTTTCATGCAAAGTTACTCATTTCAATTTACAAATGAATGAAGGCCAAATAATACATTGCCTCTCAACACTTCTGGTTGTTACCAGCATTGCTCGAATGAGAAAACAACATTTGAATCTGGCTGTAGTATGATCTGATACTTGGGGCTGGATTTTCAATGACCCGTGGAGTCGGGTTTGGAGGCGGGGGGGGGGGGGGGTGGGGTTAAAGTTGCAGATTCGGGGGTCCCGACCCCATCCCGACTCCAATCCGCCTCCATGCCAGTTTCTCTGGCGGCGGGTACCCGACCTGTTCTGAGACCCGACTCCCCGAGGCAGGAAGGGATTAGTGACAATTAACTGCCTGTTAACAGGTAGTTAACAGGCAGTTTTTTGCATAATCCCTATTTTAAAAAGAAAACTGTGGGCTTCCCGACAGGTGGCAACCACTCCAAGTTATCGGGGCAGGCCGTGGGTCTGCAGGGGTTGGAGGGGTCGATATGTCCGGTGGGCAGGTGAGTGATGGGTGCATGTGTGCAGAGGTAAGTGTGTAAGGTAAGTGCTAAGTGTTGAAAAAAGTTTTACTTACCTTAACTTCCTCCTGCAGGTGTCAGCCCTTCAGTTCTCGGGAGTTAGAAATCTCACCGGCACAGAAAGCAGGAAAGCCGTGGTTCTGTCAAAAACTCCAGCCTTCTGTTTTCTGTGCTGGAATGATTTCTAACTCAGCCTGAAAGGAAGGACTGAAGTTAGAAATCATCTTGTGAGTGTTTGACAGCTTCACAGAGCTGTCAAACGCTGATATTTCATCTGTCAAAAGCTCTTGACAGATGAAATGTCAGTCTGTGACGTCACCTGTTGCCAGGTGGCCCTTAATCGGCCTGCTGAGCCCACTGGGCGGGCTCAACAAGGTCAATCAAGGGAAAATACAGTGGGTTGGCCACATCTCGATGGAGGCGGGTTCACAAGCCAGAATGTGTGATTCCCGACCCCAACCCGACTCCAACTTCAAAATCCAGACCAATAGCTTCCAAATTTGATCAGAAATTGAACAAAATTTGCACAATTCAGATATTCTTGAAAAATGCATGACCGTTTTTTTCCAGTCACTGAGAATTTTACAGATTCCACCAAGCTGCAAATCCAGTGCAGGGACATTTCCACTTAATCGTCCATCTTTAACAAGTGAAATATCCTGGAATATGAACTTCTCTTTTGTATAAGCTTTAATCTTATTTATGGTCACATTTACCAGGATGCATTACACAGTGTGTAGCAGGGGATAATAAAATGTCTCAATGTAATCTGATTGCTTTCCACCAAATCCACAAGATGACAGGTGCAGGTGTAGCGAGTGTTCCTTGCGATTCTTGAATTCTTTCAGACCATGCCTGATTATTTGGCTTTTAATGTTCGGTTGGGTTGAATATTAAATCATGTCAGCATTAGGAATATCACTGTCTAATGAGGCCAATAAGTCTAACTGTTTGTTAGACAATTGTTTCTCTGTGGCTACAGAGGAAGCTACAATGCACTGTAGACAATTTTGATCAACTTTGTGCGCTTGATAAATACAGGATAACAAGTGCTTGAATGTGTTGCTAACTAATTATACACGAATGATTCAGAGAATGTCATAAACCAAAGGAATGCACCTCAAGTGATTTATCATCATGTAAACTCTGTTATAGATTAAGGCTTTATTCTATTTTTGTTGGTGATTTTCGAATGACAGATGGCAAACTCCTGTAATTGAATTGCGCAAAGAAATAAGGTTCTATTTCACTTTATGCATCAGAGCAATAGCTCGTCAAAATGTCTCAAAAAGTGTTTCACAATTCATTACTTTTGAATTTCAGTGACTCCTATTATGTAGACAAATACACAAACCTGCACATCATCATACAAGAAGCTCGTTTTCCTGCTGCTGATGGCAATACCTGCTGATCATTATAGGCTAGATAGTGGATTCAGCTCATTAACGATGTCATTATGCTGCAGTCTACAAAATTACACTTGCTGCTTCCAGCCCCTCAACAGAAAATGAATCAATTGTATTTTAACTTTTGCCACAGGCTCCTGCTAGTGACGTCACTTGAATTTTGTTGTCTACTTGGTCACTGAAAATTCAAACTCGGAGTTGAGTACTGGGGAGCTGGTTGTTGATCAATGGGGAACTGGACGTTGATTGAAGGCAGGTGGGGCATTGATTGCTGAGGGACTGAGAGTTACCATAGGTTAAAGCACTGTCCTCCTAAAATTTGCGGCTTGGATTCAACTCTAGCAAAGATGGAAAAGCTCCATTCATTCCAATACTGTAGCTGATAAAGGGAAAAAAGGTTTGGGTTGTATTTAAGGAATCTCTAGTTTGTATCGAAAGCATAAAGCCACACTCAAATTTAGCCATATTGATGCGAATCCCCCATTTCAGAGAAGTTATAACAACACCCACTTGCATTTATATAGTGCCTTTAATGTAAGAAATGTTCCAAGGCACTTCATAAAGAAAAATCAGAACCATACAAAGAAAAGAGAAAACAGATGCAGAAACATTTGGTGTTAGCTGAGATACAAAGAGAAAAAGATATAAAATTAAATGTTTTAGTAGCTTACAATAAGGGAGCTTTGCAAAAGCCAATGGTGTTGACATCCACATAATTAGAAAATAGTTAAATTGATAATTTTTTGTAGTTTATCATTATGAAAACCATTACTGATTAAAACCATAGGCCTGGGCCAAGTACCTACGCCAAAATAACTGGCAAATTCATAGCTTGCTGGATTAAAAATTTATCCTGCATGGGCTATGGGTCAAACAGTAAAGCTATGACTTGTGCTGATTGTCATCTGCATAATGACCCTTGGCATAATTGTCTGTTTCTTCACAGATTATATTGCAGTACAAACTGGAACTTGATACAAGGTAGCAAGGAATGAGCTAAAAAAAGAGCTTAGGAGAGCTAGGAGGGGGCATGAGAAGTCCTTGGCGGGTCGGATCAAGAAAAACCCCAAGGCTTTTTACTCTTATGTGAGAAATAAAAGAATGACCAGGGTGAGGGTAGGGCCGGTCAAGGACAGTAGTGGGAACTTGTGCATGGAGTCAGAAGAGATAGGAGAGGTGATGAATGAATACTTTTCGTCAGTGTTCACCGAGGAGAGGGGCCATGTTCTTGAGGATGAGAGTGTGATAAAGGTGGATAGGCTGGAGGTGGTAGATGTTCTGAGGGAAGATGTTTTAGCAATTTTGAAGAACCTGAGGGTCGATAAGTCCCCTGGGCCAGATGGGATATATCCTAGGATTCTTTGGGAGGCAAGGGAGGAGATTGCAGAGCCTCTGGCTTTGATCTTTGGGTCCTCACTGTCCACGGGGATGGTGCCAGAGGACTGGAGAGTGGCGAATGTTGTTCCTCTCTTCAAGAAAGGAAATAGGAATGACCCTGGTAATTATAGGCCGGTTAGTCTTACTTCGGTGGTTGGTAAGATAATGGAAAAGGTCCTGAGGGATAGGATTTATGACCATTTGGAAAGGGGCAACTTAATCAGGGATAGTCAACACGGATTCGTGAAGGGTAAGTCTTGCCTAGCAAATTTGATTGAATTCTTTGAGGAGGTAACTAAGTGTGTAGATGAAGGTAGAGCAGTTGATGTCGTATACATGGATTTTAGTAAGGCGTTTGATAAGGTTCCCCATGGTCGTCTCATGAAGAAAGTAAGGAGTTGTGGGATAGAGGGAAATTTGGCCGATTGGATAAGTAACTGGCTATCTCATAGAAGGCAGAGGGTGGTGGTGGATGGAACATTTTCGGACTGGAGACCAGTTACCAGCGGTGTGCCACAGGGGTCGGTGCTGGGTCCTCTGCTGTTTGTGATTTTTATCAATGACTTGGAGGAGGGGACTGAAGGGTGGATCAGTAAATTTGCTGATGACACCAAGATTGGTGGAGTAGTGGATGAGGTGGAGGGCAGTTGTAGGCTGCAAAGAGACATTGATAGGATGCAGAGCTGGGCCGAAAAATGGCAGATGGAATTTAACCCTGATAAGTGCGAGGTGATTCATTTTGGTAGGGCAAATTTGAATAAGGATTACAGGGTCAACGGCAGGGTTCTGAGGAACGTGGAGGAGCAGAGGGATCTGGGGGTTCATATCCACAGATCTCTGAAGGTTGCCACTCAAGTGGATAGAGCAGTAAAGAAGGCCTATGGTGTGTTGGCGTTTATTAACAGAGGGTTTGAGTTTAAGAACCGTGAGGTTATGCTGCAACTGTACAGGACCTTGGTGAGACCACATTTGGAATATTGTGTGCAGTTCTGGTCACCTCACTATAGGAAGGACGTGGAAGCATTGGAAAGAGTGCAAAGGAGATTTACCAGGATGCTGCCTGGTTTGGGGGGGAGGTCTTATGAGGAAAGATTGAGGGAGTTGGGGCTTTTCTCTTTAGAGCGGAGGAGGATGAGAGGCGACTTAATAGAGGTTTATAAGATGATGAGGGGGATAGATAGAGTGGACGTTCAGAGACTATTTCCTCGGGTAGAGGCAGCTGTTACAAGGGGGCATAACTATAAGGTGCATGGGGGGAGATATAGAAGGGATGTCCGAGGTAGATTCTTTACTCAGAGAGTGGTTGGGGTGTGGAATGGACTGCCTGCTGTGATAGTGGAGTCGGACACTTTAGGAACTTTCAAGCGGTTATTGGATAAGCACATGGAGCACACCAGAGTGATAGGGAGTGTGATAGCTTGATCTTGGTCTCGGACAATGCTCGGCACAACATCGAGGGCCGAAGGGCCTGTACTGTGCTGTACTGTTCTATGTATCTATGTATATATGATTCCAATTAAACTCAATGAAGGCACTTAGGGGGAAAAATTCAGTTGGTTGCGCCTCCCTTTAGCGCCTTAAGAGGGCGCTAATGGGGCGCAAAGCATCTAGCGCCCAGGCGCGGCGATGTTTGCGCCGCTCGCGAAATTAACTAGACATTTTGCGGCGGCGCTAAACACTACCGCCACGATCTCCTGTGCCGGCAGATCGTGATGTCAGTCGAGTGCGCAACGCCCCGGTATCGCCCCGGAACAGATATTGAGTGGCGCCCCCTGCCTTACCGCCTGACGCTAGCAACGACAGGTTGAGGGGAGCGAATTGCAGTCACGAAGGGACTGGGGGAGTGCTATTTAAAGGCGACCGCTTCCTGCCTTTCATTGTTGGTGCCATTTTTGAACCACGCATTCTGAGAGAGAGAGAGAGAGAGACTTCTGGAGAGCTTCAACGCTGTGTGAAGGAGTTTTGGGTACTGAGCAGCACTTTGCAGGTTCATTTTGATTTGCCATTCCTTGTATCGATTTAGAAGAGGCTGTGGGGGCTGCACTCTAAGCTCTTTCCCTGGTACTCTCCATTGTTCTTTCCAGCAGATTTGATGTACAGGTCTCTCCAGGCAGAGATTCAAGGCTGCAATGAGCAGGATGTGGATGGAAAGCAAGATCAACCCTTCCCTTTAAGAACTGGCCCGCGCCATTGTGTGTGTGTTCCATTGCTGACTGACATCACATGAGCTTCGCCAGCGCTCTGAGGTAGCGCCTCGCTCCTCGGCCTTTGCGCCTTAAGACAGGTGTGAAGCGCCCGATTTAGCGCTCCAATCACCTCCAGGGGCGATAAAAGTCAAGTTTGCAGTCGGTGGCGATAATTAGCGCCAGGCGCTAATCTTTGCGCCCGGCCGATAATTGCGCCCCAAATGGGGCGATACTGAATTTCTCCCACTTAGTCTTCAACAGTAAGTTATGGAGGCTCAGTCGTTGAGTATATTCAAGACAGAGATCGATAGATTTTTGGATATTAAGGGAATCACGGGATATGGGGATAGTGTGGTAAGGTGGAGTTGAGGTAGAAGATCAGCCATGATCTTATTGAAGGACGGAGTAGCCTCGAAGGGCCAAATGGCCTACTACTGCTCCTATTTCTTTCGTTCTTATAAGAATGAAATCTCGCAATGCTCCCACAACTTTAATATCCTTCCTTTCAGCTTTTATGCTTGTCTCATTTGGAAAGGAGCACAAGACTTGTGAAGTAAAGCGATACAGGATACAGCACTAACTCTGTTGAGTTTCCAATCTCAGCTGCTTCGTGCAGGAGCACCTGATAAAGGCTGGATGCTTTATACGAAGGGGAAGGGAAAATGAGCTTGTGCTGTTTTTGTGTGCTGCCTAGTAGACAGTTGAGAGAGCAGTGTTGGCTGCCCGCCCTATCCTTTTGGCTGCAGAAATGCATGGCCCAGGGAGAACCTTCAAAGCGTGAAAAGAAAAGAAAGGAACAACGCCCTTCATTGGAAGGTAATGTATCTCAAAATAAAAGGGATGGCAGTCTAATCTGGGTAATGGATGTTGTAAGGGCAAAATTGTCAATGAATTACATAGCTCAAGATAAAACATTTTGGCCACCAAGGACATGTTGCTCTGTATTGGCTGACAGTAGGCATAGTTTGTTCGGTTGGATGAATCTCTTTACCTATATTTTTTTCTCTCATTGCCAGCCAACCCAGCTGAGTACTAATGAAAGTTGCCCATTGAGCCTAACGGAGTTTGAGGCAGTTTAGTTATTATGTGGTGAAATCTCCATGTGTATTTTGAAAGTTGGCAGAGGAACTGAATAGACCAGCGATTAAAACTTCAACTTTATATTTCACCAGTGCAATTTGATATCAATGAACATGTTAACAATGAGAACCCAAGGAAATGTACTGTAAAAGATATTAAAGGATTACACAGCATAATCATTTGGAATTTACGTCTGTTTAAATTTGTTTGAAAATCTGAAATCAAATAGCATATGATCTTTGAATAAAATGACGCCTGATGTTTTAATTTGTCTCCAATTCCAAGTATTTATGCAGAGCTTAAAATATTAGAATTGATGGGAATATTTAGCTCAGCTTTTACTTTCAAAGTTTCTCCTTACTAACAAGAGACACATTAAATGTGTACATAAATTTGCAGTAATATATCTCTGAAACAAATGATTGTATCAACATAGAGGCAGCAAATAATTCTAATAATGTCAGAGTCAACACTTTCTACTGGATGTAATGACATATCCCTCTTTATATTCCTTTGAGATTGTCATAGTATCACTGCTTATCCCAAACCAATATATATATATCTGCAGCTCTGAGTGATGTTCCTTTACCATCGTTATTAGAATTTATTTCATGAATTTAAATTAAAAATTAAACCACAAAAGCAGATGAGTCATACTCCAGAAACCACTAATGTGGGGAAGATTTCCTCCTTTCATTATTTGTCACAAAAATCCTGAATATGTGTATAAAGAATGATTTTGATACAAATTGAGTTCTTCCACTAATGCTCTTCATAATCTTCAAGTTGTTTAGTGGACTGTGTGAGCGATGGACAGCCTTTGATCATGCATGTAGCAGTGTTATGAATAAGTAAAGAGCTACTGTTATAGAATCATAGAAATTTACGGCATAGAAGGAGGCCATTCAGCCCAACGTGTCTGCGCTGGCTGAAAAAGAGCTATCCAGCCTAATCCCACTTTCCACCTCTTGCTCCATAGCCTTTAGGTTACAGCACTTCAAGTTCATATCCAAGTACTTTTGAAATGTGATGAGGGTTTCTGTCTCTACCACCTTTTCAGGCAGTGCGTTCCAGACCCCCACCACCCTCTGGGTGAAAACATTTCTCCTTAACTCCCCTCTAATCCTTGTACCAATTATTTTAAATCTATGCCCCCAGTTATTGACTCTCTACTAAGGGAAATAGATCCTTCCTATCCACTCTATCTGGGCCCCTCATAATTGTATACACCTCAATCAAGTCTCCCCTCAGCCTCCTCTGTTCCAAAGAAAAAAAACCCAGCCTATCCAATCTTTCCTCACAGCTAAAATTCTCCAGTCCTGGCAACATCCTCATAAATCTCCTCCATACCCTCTCTAGTGCAATCACATCTTTCCTGTAATGTGGTGACCAGAACTGTACGCAGTACTCTAGCTGTGGCCTAACTAGTGTTTTTATATAGTTCAAGCATAACCTCTCTACTCTTATATTCTATGATGTGGAGATGCTGGTGTTGGACTGGGGTGGACAAAAGTGAGAAGTCGCACAACACCAGGTTATAGTCCAACAGCTTTATTTGAAATCACAAGCTTTCGGAGCGCTGCTCCTTCGTCAGGTGATGAAGGAGCAGCGCTCCGAAAGCTTGTGATTTCAAATAAAGTTGTTGGACTATAACCTGGTGTTGTGCAACTTTTCACTCTTATATTCTATGCCTTGGCTAATAAAGGAAAGTATCCCGTATGCCTTCTTAACCACCTTATCTACCTGTCCTGCTACCTTCAGGGATCTGTGGACATGCACTCCAAGGTCCCTTTGTTCCACTACCTTTCTCAGTATCCTACCATTTAATGTGTATTCCCTTGCCTTGTTAGCCCTCCCCAAATGCATTACCTCACACATCTCCGGATTGAATTTCATTTACCACTTTTCTGCCCACCTGACCAGTCCATCGATTGTGTTGTGTGTAGTAGTCTGATGGGTGAATGTGTGCAACAATCTCAGTGGAGAAATGTATTTCAAGTGTGCTAGTAACAAAGTGCTACTGGCAGCCACATTTATATGCACAGGAGGAGATGGTGCAGTGATCACAAAATAGTGACTGCATGGTGAGAAAAAGCTCTGCTTCCCCTCTCATTATATAAAGCGTTTTGAGAAGATTTGATGTGAAAGAGGATATATAAATACAAGTTTTTTTTATGGCCATATTCTTCAAAACAAAGTTTTACTTGAAGTCAGAACTGTGCGGCACTGCCTTGACTAGGCTGCTGTACTGGAGGTTTAGATTTTGTCATTTTAATGTTGGATAATCTGAATCTAAAGTCTGCACTAATAGTCATTCCCAGACCAGGTACAACACAGTCCTGACGTTCCTTAGTGCTCTTTTTATAGCAACACAACAAACAACCCAATTTTTATGTTAAAAATGAGAGTTTTTGAAGAACAATTTTTTTTTTGGAACTCCGTTTTAACTTTGCATTTTCGTGTGCCATCTGAGTAGTTATTTTTTTATCTCAGAATCGTCTTTTATTCATTCTCAGGATGTGGGCATCGCTGGCAAGGCTGGCACTTATTGCCCATCCCAGTTGTCCTGGGAAGGTGATGGTGGTGGGCCTTCTACTTGAACTGCTGGGTGGTGGTTTTTATACAACTGAGTGGCTTGCTAGGCCAGTTAAGAGTCAACCACATTGTCACATACAAGCCAGACCTCGTAAGAACAGCAGCTTTCCTTCCCTACAGGACATTAGTGACCAGTTGGGTTTTTATGACAATCTGACAGCTTTATGATAAATTTTACTAATGCCAGCTTTTATTTTCAAATTCCCAAACTGCAATGGTGGGATTTGAACTCATGGGCCGGAATTTTCCCATTAAAAAAAATGGGTGGGTTTGGAGCGTGGGGGCAGTTAAAGTGTTAAAAGTGGGATGCCCGACCTGATCTCATCTCCAACCCGCCCACTTCCGGTTTTGCTGGAGGTGAGGCAGGACGGGGCGGGGGGCGGGCGACCCACAAGGCCTTCGATCGTCCCCCCAGGCCCCCACCCCTCCCCTCCCCTTCCCCCCCAACGATGATGAGGCCAGCCCCGATCCTCCGGCCCCCCTGCCGATCCTCCGCTCATCCCCCCATGATCCCCAATCTCCCCCGCCCCCCCCAATTGCCTGCCGATCCCCGACCACTGACCACCCCCATCCCCTGCCGATCCCCGACCCCCCCGATCCCTGATCCCCTGCCGATCCTGCAACCCCCCCCACTGCTGATCCTCTCTCCCCTCATCACCGATTGCCCCCCCCCCCAGCCGATTGCCGACCCCCTCCCGCGATCCCTCTTCCGGACCGACTCCTCGCAACTGAGGCCTACCCGTCCGCAGCCAACCAGCCTCTCAAGCTGGCTGGCTGCGGGCTGGAAACCGAGGCCTCACATTCAAATTAGGCCTTGCTGGTAAAGTAGGTGAGAGTTGAAATTTGTCTGTGGCGGTAGCGTAAATACGAGTGATGGAGAATCGGCAGCTCGTTTACACCGCGCCCGATTGTCTTCTGAAGTCAATGGAAAAAAAAAAGCCAGGTGGGCTGTAAAACATCCGTTTTGCACTACCACCCAAGACCAATTTCACCCCTGCCATGTTATCCACACTTGACACATACTAACTCGTCCTTTTCCCATAGTCTCGGGCAGTTGTTCAACTGCAATTAAATACCATTGAAGTGTGTGTAAACTACACTCCTACAACCTTTGCACATCTTTTATTATGACCATGCGCTGAATAAAGAATCTTATTTCTCAAATATATTTTGTGCCTGTCAAAATGAAAAAGGATATTTCCATTTTTAATGGCCTAGAAGAAATCAATTTATTTCAATTTATATCTTTCCGTTTTAGCAACACGATGAAATTCTACAATAAACCAGTGGACCAAATCTCTTCCATTTGTTCCGGTTCTGTGGAACAGCATTGCTCGTGACCTCTGCTTTCTAAAAGTTGTAGCAGGAATCTTGTTGCAACTATAAATAAATTAGGAGTTCCAGGTCTGAAATAGAAAGAATTCTGCCATGTTCCTGGAAGAATGTAGTATGATCGTCACTTGCCAGATATGGCTACTCCACATACGACAATGGATAACACCCTACATTCAAGTTTAAGGTTCTAGTTTTGAAACACAAAATTGGCTAATGCACTCAAGTGAGCTGGCAAGGCATCTAATCACCACCAATGAGAGGACAACAAAATAAAAAGAAGTAGACCAAAGGGGTGGGGTTATATACCATGGGAAAGGCAGAATCACTCAACATATGTCTGAATTAAAACAAATTGAAGAGACGGAGTCCTTCTGATTTTTCCCTTATTGATAATTTGGGCTGTTTAAAATTATGCTGAAGATAACAACTGAATAAAAAGCTGTATGTCATAAATCAAATATTTGAGTCTTACCTTGATCACCTCTGGTGTCTGCTGAACTGATAGGTGTGAGCCTGTGTCGTTAGCTACAACTGGCTGTGATGAGTGTGCAGTTTTGCAAGACTCAGAAGCCTGTGATAATGTGTCTTGGAGTATCCACATTACTTCTTTTTCTCTTGCCAAGACACCCTTACTACTCCCACGTTCAACCAGCTCCTGAGCAAAGCCCTCAATACTCTCGAGGATGCGTAAGAGCAGGGCTGCATCATCCTCTTCATTTTTATTATTTTTATTTACATTGGTTCCTTTTGTGGGAGAAGATAATGGCGCAGTTTCTCGGAGTGTCACTTCTAAGTGTTTACTTCCTGACTCAGTGGTCAAAAAATTAACTTGTCCTGATTGTTGACTATAATTCTTCAAGTCAATACCATTGTTTCGAGAAGAATCATATTCCTGCCTGGTGTCTATGGTCTGAGAAAAGGATTCCAAATCCATCAGTAGCTTTTCAATTTCTTCTTGTTGGCTCACCTTATCATTTGCTGTTTTAGTTTTTGATCCTGTTATCGAGGGCTCTGTAGAATCATGGGTTCTACTTACATTATTGGAAAAGCCGGGAGAGCCAGAGGTTGTCTGCACACAGAATCTATTTTCTCCCATATTATTTCTAATTCCAGCCCCGACATCTCCTGCTCTCTTGCAAGCATCAGCAGGTGAGACCTGTTTTTGAGGCTGAAGGTTGTTTTCAGCCATTCCAAAGCTGAAATAACCTTTCCCTCTCAATTCCTGGTCCAAAACCTTGTCATCATCACAATCCTCCTGAATATAAAGAGGCTCCATAGGTATCTTAGAAATACTGTCACTACTCCTGGACAGGAACGAATCTCGAGAGGAACAGCTATCAGAGGGATTTAGTGGAATTACGTGAGGTAGTACACGGGGTTGATTTACAGCAGTTGAACCTTTTTGTTGGATACCATTGTTTTGAAGACTACCATTAGACGAAGGGCCATAAACACTTTCAACCGGTTTCATACTGTTACAATTGGTAGCTCTATGGACAATTTGAGTATCCACTGGAGGGAGAGGTAGATTGGTAGATGGGGATGGTGATGACTGGACAACATCCTCATATCTGGGTGGCTGGTCATTCCCAAATGGAGGATATGGCATTTGCTGTAAGTTGTGCAGGCTGTTTACCAGTTCAGCAAGATCATGCTGATTACCTCGTCCAGATAACCCATGTTCAAGTTCGAAAGGCAACTTTTTCAGGTAGCTTGAAAGTCTCGCCATTACATTTTTGTAGATTAGATCTGGATTGTTGCTGGCATCACTATCATCGTTATTAAGGGACTTGCTCTTAATACATTGCTTAATAATCTCGGTGCATTTCTTTAGATCTTCTGAGCATTTCAGCAGAATATCTAGGCAAACCTTTATGTCCTCTCCTGAGCCTGAACTATCTGCTTTGTGTTTTTCTAAAATTTTGGCAATTAAATTTTCTTCCGAGAGGTTTTGAAGGTACAACTGTGTGGCATTGCTGATATTTTGTTCATGCAATGTGCTAAGGTTTGCCTCTTTTTCCTCAATAGCTGTTTTCTGTGCAAAACCAAAAGGAGGACAGTTCTCATTGTTGCCAATATGGTTATAAGTTATATCAAAGTCTGCAGACTTTCTGCTGGCCATATCTGGTTTCACTTTCCTTCCTTTCCTGAAGGTCACGTGGCTTGTGGGGCACTTCACTTTTTCGAACGAAAACTCTTTAATTTTGCCACTCGCCAGATTTATGGCATCACCGGTGATGTCTTTTAAACTGCATAAACCTTGCGTGCCCATTCCCTTTTTGACCCTGGTAACGCCGGGCAGAAGCTGGTGACTATCATCAGCAGCGACTTCAGCAGAAGCTGCCATGTTTTCAGCGGTTAGAAACTTCTGGGTCAAGTCCTGAGTACCCGCGAATCTTGGGCTGGACGAGGGAAGGGCTGGAGGACTCAGCAGTTCCGAACAGACGGCATGGTGGACCACATTGCAGTTGATGCCAGCAGCAGTCGGGAAGGCTTGGCAGGACCCATTACAGTAGTGTACAGTATGCTGGAAACGTTGATCAATTATAATGCTGTTATAACAGTTCACGGTGCTAACAACAAGTCTGTATGTTGCTGCCATGGCAGAGTATCACGGGGAAGTTTTCCCCCGACCGTTTATCACAAGCTGACTAATAGTCTCTGGCTACAGTTATGCTAAACCATTAAATTGATGGCCTTGAGGGTTCCAGCTGGGTCATTCTCAGTAGAAACCTGAATATCCTTAGAAGTCCTTTTTGAGAACAAATCAGGTTGTAACTACAGATGTAGGTTCTAAGTGCTTGGCTCTTACAAGCCTTTTGAGGCTTGCAATTGAGACGTGCGGTCAAATTGCAGCTGCTGTTACTGTGTTAGTCAAGACTTCTCTGGGTCAGACGATCACATGTCATTCGTCAAAGTTATACTCTTCACTCAGGAAATTGATGCAAAGTTCACCGCAGCTAAGGCGTCAGTATCCATTCTCAATATCTGGGCATATGGCCTAGACATAGGCTTGTCAAAGCATCTAAACGGCATCACAATCCACAAAGAGATATTCAAGCGTGAAGTAATTGTGTTAAGGGATGGAGTCTCCTGCTGAGTTCTGAATGTGTGCGGCAGATGTGCTTCAGAATTCAACAGACTCGGTCAGTGTCAGCAGCCTTCGTCCTGTTTCTCAAGCACCGACTGGAAGAGAGAGAGAGAGAGAAGCAACAATGTGACTTGTGAAGCCATTGACTTGTTACATGATAATAAAAATTGAATTTAGTGTTTCATTATTTAATCATGTCAGTGCTAGTCAATCAGAGTCTAGTATTAGCTGTGTAAGACATCCTTTTATATTGTCACCATGCCAATAAAAATGTAATTATTTGAGTGCACCGATATTGCTGGTGGGGGACGGTAGAGATAGTTACTTCGCTGCAATTAAAAAAAAAAGTATCTGAGCAAAATATTGCTTTTTGAATAATTAATTATAGTGTTGCAAAAATACATCATGGTAGCACTGACCACAAGAACACAAAACAGCAAGGAAAAGATCTCTCTAAATTGTAGATAAAACAGAGTAATGGGTTCCCGCTTCTAATTGGCATAGAGTCATTCCTTCTGGTATGGGAATGTGCATTAAATTACGTGAGAACAGGATCGGATGGGGTGTGATATCCTCATGGTCAAATTGCCTGCTGACACTCTGGGGTCAAAATTCCTCAGGAGTTCCTCCTTGGCACCTGCTGAAACTCGTGTGGGAGATTGTCAGAATCCCCCCCACCCCCCAACCCCCATCACCCCACTGGAAAATGGCGAAGATCCAGTTGCGTCAGGTCTCCGCGGTTTCTGGGAGCTTCCAACTTGACTTGTAGGTGGTGCAACCTCCACCTGTTCTTTACGTCGGGGCCAGGGAGGACATGGCTGGGGTGGCAAGTGGGCCTGAGCAACCCCCCACCAATAGTGGGTGGGCGCTGGCGTTTCCAGCTGTATCGGGCAGCTGGGCACCAGTGATAAACCCGAAGTGACATTTATGCTAGCCTGCCCAATGCAAATTAGGTGCCCTTTCTTGACATCATAAACAACAACTTGCATTTATATAGCACCTTTAATGTAGTAAAATCTTCCAAGATGCTTCACAGGAGCGTAATCGGACAAAACTTGTCACTGAGCCAAATTAGGATAGGTGACTGAAAGCTTGCAATTTATATCAGGAATGGGAAGATTAAAATTGGTTAAAATTGATAAATTAGCAAACGTTCACAAAAATGATATATACATAAACCCTTGGATTATTCTTCTGGTTTCTGACAGAATTAGTGAACTGTCTTGAAATTAGGTGTAAATTTTCTCCAACATGTATTTTGACTCTTATTTCTTGATCATCAACTCACAGAATCACAGAATCCCCACAGTGCAGATAGAGGCCATTTTGGCCCATCGAGTCTGCACCGACACATATCCCACCCTATCCCCGTTAGCCCACGTATTTAATCCCCCTAACACTAAGGGTCAATTTATCATAGCCAAATCAACCTAACCCGCACATCTTTGGACTGTGGGAGGAAACTGGAGCACCCAGAGGAAACCCACGCAGACACGGGGAGAGTGTGCAAACTCCACACAGACAGTCACCTGAGGCCGGATTCGAACCCGGGTCCCTGGCGCTGTGAGGCAACAGTGCTAACCACTATGCCACCATGTTGCCCCCAACTGTTGATTATCACTTCATAAGCTTGAGGTGATCATTTCAAAATCATTAATCCCTCATCATGCACCAATGACGAGCTGCAAACGAGCTATTGACATCTGTCATGAACCACTGTTCTCAAAAGAAGACTCCAAAGTGAAATAAAAATGATCTGATGCACTACTCAGTACATATGGTAAATCTGATGGGCAGTTATCCGATCTCAGAGTTCAGATGATGGATATATATTCAGGCTTCAATCTCTTGGTTTATGATGATATCTGAACCCTGAGCTTTGCATTCAATCCCAGGTATCCATTACTCTCTATGGCCTTGAAGTTATGGCATGGGATACTAGATTGCTATCTTAAGGAGGCGCTAACCCGTGCAAAATAAACAGGTTAGCGGCGCCATTAAAATAGGTGGAAGGGATTTCATACAAATGTGTTAAATGTTCATATGCTGATATCCCAGACCATAATTTCAAGATCTATGCAACAATTACCAGACAGAAGATTTTCTGTGACCAACTGCAGATTGTTTCTTTGTAAACCTGCAGTAATGGAGACTTGTTGCAAACTCCCTTTGAATATTTCCCAATTAGTAATGTGTGAGAGTGGATTTATAAAGAGCATTTCTACTCGTCATAATATGAAGGTCATATTGTGATATCAGGAATAGTGGACAGTGCTCTGGTACCAAAGATTTGAGGCTCTGGGATTGATAGATTTTTGTTAGGTAAAGGTATCAAGGCATATGGAACAAAGGCAGGTAAATGGAGTTGAGGTACAGATCAGCCATGATCTAATTGAATAGCGGAGCAGGCTCGACGGACTGAATGGCTGACTCCTGTTCCTATGTACATTATAATACACTATCATTCAGGATTTGAAACGGAATCTCATACAAAAATCTGGCTAGTAGAGTGATGCAGCAAAAGAAGTAGTTCAGAGTATGAAGAGTTCAAGTAATATGTCAATAGAGAATAACATAGGCTTTATTATGAGATTTGGCATAACATGCACTCTTCAGGGCATTACAGTTTAGTGACACTCCGAGAAGTTAGATAGTCATGAACCACATAAACTGTTTAATAAATTCTGAAAAAATATGGCTTTAGTTTTTAATTTTCATGTGGAAATAGTACAGCAGCCCTCAAATGGTTCAGTAGAATGCCGCTACTTCACCTCAATCTTTTTATCTCACAATTAATATCTTGTTCAAAAGTGTCACCATATTGTGCCACATGATACAAATGTAATGATAGCAGTTTTCAGTTGCTATAAACAGTATGAGATTCTATGAGAAGGGCTTTTGAGCAAGTAATATATAGCACCTAGAAGGGAACATACCAACTAGGGATGAGGGAGCTAACTTTGATTCAGACATTCAGGTCAGTTTGACCTGAACTGACTCAATCCATTGAACTCATGCAAAAATCTGAATTGCAAAGGACTGTTGGTTCAATTTTACTTCAGGTTTGTATTTTATGCGAAACTGTTTATTAATTTATAATAAAAGGAGTCCAAATGGAGATAAGTCTAACAGAGCAACCACCTAGTTTGAGAGAGTTTGAATTTTTCACCTGGATATCAGGCTCAAACTCGAATTCTAAGTTGTCTATCTCAGCCATGCCCATTTATAGAGCTGAAGAGGAGAGGCAAGGCACTTCCCAGTGGAGGGAAAGAAAAATCAGAGGGAGGGTTAGCACTTGGGAGCTCTCCTGAGCTTCCATCTGCATTGGATGAATCCTGAGACCTGCCTACCTTAACATCCAGTGTGGTATGTAGCCCAGAGAGCAGGGGAACGAGGGAGAGAAATGTCAATTTTGAATGCTATAATATTGAGTGTCAGCCTTAGCACTCTTGCCTCGGAGTCAGAAGGTTGTGTGTTCAAACTCCACTCCAGGAGTTGAGCACATCATTCAGTCTAACATTGGAGTGCTCCACTGTCTTTTGGATGAGATGTTAAACCAAGGCCCTGTCTAGCCTCTGCGATGGGCGTAAAAGATCCAAGGCATGGATAGAAGATGAGCAGAGGAGTTCTCCCAGTGTCCTGGCCAAGATTTATTTCTCAACCAATATCACCAAAATAGATTATTTGGTCATTTATTTCATTGTTATTTGTGGGAGCTTGCTGTGTACAAATTGGCTGCCATGTGTCCCTACAATTACAACAGTGACTACACTTCAAAAGTACTTCATTGGTTGTAAAGCGCTTTGGGATGTCCTGGGGTCATGAAAGGCGCTATATAAATGCAAGTTCATTCTTTCTTAGAGAAGAACAAACCAGCACCACAATCAGTGGGGAGATGGAGAACAATACTAAGATTGACAAATTCAGTGGATATAAAGAAAACACACTTGATTTTATAAAGATTTGTGAGGTGGCATGTATTAGAAATACATTTTGGATTGGGCTTTCTGGGGGAAAATGAGAGAGACAGGATAGACGGTGCTTGCCGGAGTATGAAGCGAGAGAAGCCAACAGATACAAAGAAAGAGAGATACTGATACAGCAAAAGTACAGTATGAATGTTATATACAAATTACTTTGCCTGCATAGTATTCATTTTCCCCAGTAATTCTTCCTTAGCTTTATGTATATTTGCCTGCAAATGCACACTATGGATCAAGATATCCTAACTGTTCAATCATTTCCATGCATTGCATATTGTTCGTTTAGTGGTTGTGCAAGAAACAAAACACAAGAATCATCAATGGAATGCAGCAAAAAAATTTCCGTGCTCAGGAGAACTCGGATACTGATCTGGAAACACTGTCAGTATTTCAATAACTGTGGAGAGAAGCAGCCGATCTCTGCATCCAGCCGATTTAATTCATTCAGCAAGCTAATCTGAACGAAACCAACATAAAACACTGTACAGAAACAAATTTAACACCAAAGTGATTAATTAGACTTCTGTAATGTCCTGCTGGCAGCAGATTGACTACATTTGGTGTAATGAACTTTAAAATCCAGATAATTGAGTAATGTTTCATCTTGGGACAGGATTTGGTGTTTAAGTGTTTTGTTTGGATCAAGAATTATGTAGAACAGAAGTGAGAAGGAAGTGGTTTAATAAATTCAAATTGTATTCTTGGATTGGAACTATGCTTGGGTAAGGCATGTGTTTATGTGAAGCTGACAGACCTGAAAGTAAACAGATAAATACTGTGTGAATTGCACCCTGGAAACCATTCAAAAATAATTCTGGGATTAGGTGGGGTATAGCTAGGATATAGATTTGGGTTCAAATTTAACCCAGACTGATCTTTCTGCAGCACAAAAACTTACCATTCGTCAGAGTCTGTAGGCATATGTAGAGAGACACGGGTATGGGAAACTAAAATATTACACTGTTGCAGTAAGGGGTGCTTCACTGAAATTGCTGTTAAAAGTACATTTTTTGGGGCGGAATAGATGAGGCTTATGCAACTCACCCATAAAGTACTTTCTTTGGAAGTGCTTGATGCTTATACTGGGTGCAAGACTGGAAAATATTTAATTAATTAGCACTGACATCCCTTAACTTAATGAGCACAAAAGATAATCCCAAAAGAATTTTGTTTTAAGCAAATACATTATTGCAGACTCTTGTGTCAGTTCCATTTTCAATATCCCTGCAACTGGATCCAGCTTATGCACAAAAAAGATCAGTCAGGGTTCTTGCTCCTGAGCACATTTAGTAACGCCATTGGAAAGTGTGTGTTTTTGAATATCTCGGAGAACAAGATCAGGCTTGGCCTTGATGACTACTTGGTCAAATTGTTTGCTGGCATTCACTGCCTAGGATCACACTTGAAGAACAGCCACTTGATTGAGGTACTGAAGGGCGGCTGGTACCTCTTGAATTGTACCTTGGCAAGAGTGAGCACCTTCAGGCGAGGAGGGAGTGTAAGGGGAGGGAAAACTGGGGGTGGGGGGAAAGGTTCAATTGGCATTAGATTTCAGATATGGACATAAGATAAATTTTAGAAATGTATGCATAATGTGTGAAGGAAAAATGAAGGAAAAGACAGAAAAAAAAGGATCGCATTTGTTTTAAGCAAATACATTATTGCAGACTCTTGTGCCAGTTCCATTTTCAATATCCATGATCGCATTGAATGGCGGAGCAGGCTAGAGGGGCCGAATGGCCTACTCCTGCTCCTATCTTCTATGTTTCTATGTTTCTATGTAATTCTGATTAAAATGAACAGAAAATTTGATCTCCATTGACGGGGAATATTGTGAACGTTCAATTTCTATTGTGCATATACAACACCGATGGAGCAACTCCAAGATCTGCAGCTACTGTTACTGACAGGAAGTAGTGCTGTTGTTTGGAAAGGCAGCTTTCCTGAATATCTGGACATTATATTGGCCACTAGAAAGTTTTTTTTCCCACAGTGGTGTAGCACTGTTGGGAACATCTGCAGTTTGATGTACATATCCTGGATCTACAGAATGGAAATGTGCTAAGAGGGAAAAAGAGAACATGCATACAAGGCAAAAGCGTTTCACACCGACAGTCAGTGTTCTTGTGGGTCTGGTGAGTATATGCTGAATAATATTAGTGCAGATCATAATCTCCTAATCTTGCTCCTTCCCGAGTCCTGCTGGTGTTCCACTGGATTTGGTCCCTGTCTCCTCTTGGAGCTGTGCTAGCACTAATGCATGGATTGGGGCCACTGTAAACTGTAGGCAGGAACTCTAGTGAGAACAGGAGTTCCTGTCTACAGTATACAAAGGCCGCAATCCCTGCAATTAGCATTGAGGGGTGGGAGATACATAGAAGCCAAATTCAGGTAGTAGTGAGATTGAGCTTCTCGTTCGAGGGGAATGGAAGATGGCAATGAAGAGGAAGGAAATGAATGGCAATAGAGAAAAGACAGAAATGCATGGTAATGAAGGGGAGAGGGAAGTGGGAAGAAACTGGGAGCATTGCTTTAGGTGGGAAGGGGGAGAGTACTTTGGGGTAGGGGAGGAATGAGTGCCAGCATTAACTGAGAGGGAATAGGAAGGGAGATTGCTGGCATGAAATCAGAAGGGGGTGGGGGGTGGGGGGAGGGTGGTGTTGGGGGGGGGGGGGGGTGGAATGTCAGCTCAAACTGAGGAATTGAACGAGACACATTAAAGAGGAGCCTATACCATGAATGGCATTCTGACTGCAAACAAATTATTTGACTTTTACAACCTGTTAACATCTGTAATGGCAACAAACTGTGATGGCAACAATCTTGAACTTATTTTCATCAGCATTGCCTAGAGGTGAAATTTGTTTCGGCAAGTTCTTTTTTTTGCTTTGGCAGCCTCTAGTAATCTGTAGTATGCTAAACTAGCGATTTAAAGTATGCACTCTAATAAAAGTAATCTAGCAACAAAACAAACAAAGGAGTTCACTGGTAAACTCAATTTAACGACCAAATGCAAGTAATTTAACTGATGGTAATTTATAACCCCACACTATTAAAGCACCAAAAATGTGTCTCAAAATGGTGGTTATTTGGAAAATACTTCCAAGTACGGACAGCTTTGTTGGTTATAAAACTGTTGAGTAAGTCACCACACAGCTTCAAATGATGTCACACTTTGGATGGAGAATATCAGATATGGTGTAATTCTTTTGGCTTCATTCAGCAATGTACAGATCCAAGCCTGTCCCAAGCCTGCACTAGTTCTTTCTCATGAGGTGGCTGTTTCTCAGGCTCTATAAACGTCCCGCACTTGCCAATTGAAAAAAATATACTAATTTTGTAACTGTGTGTGTGTAGTTGGGTGGGCGTCTGGCAAATGAACAGAGCTCAATGTGTTTGTCAGTTGACTGCAGAAAAAGTCACCTAATTGTTGCATTGTAAGTTTTCACAGGAGTTTTGAGTTTCCAGTATTTCCTTGAACAGAAACAAATGTGGTTGGCCTTGTTTTTGTGCTTGTACTTAAACTTTTATTGTGCAAAGGAGACTGGAGTGGTGCTGTGGGCTGGGAATCTGTCCATTCACCTGTGGATCTGAATTCAGTCCAGACAGCTGGGATGGAATTCTCTGACTGCTGCTCTCTCTGATGGATATTAAAGAGGAACTAAACCCCAGTGGTGAGGTTTGTGCCCTCATTATCTTATTCTCTTTGTACTTTGTTTAATTAGTATGGAGTATATTTACCTCTTTGTTTGAAAGAAGGGTTACAGTCCTCACCACTTAAACCGGCCGATTGGGTAAATAGCGCTAATCATTTGCCATGACCATTATTGTCAATAACCAAGTTGCTGCTTACAGCGTGTTCAGCGCACCAGCTATCTCGGGCAGACACGGGCACTCCACAAGTAGTCTGCACCTTGTTAAGGTGCAATTACCTATTATAGTTCTCTGTTATGGAGTCACACGGGGAATTCATCTGAGGTGAAGCTGTGCAAAGTTGACTGATCTGCAGACAGCATCAGTATGGAAACGAAAGTGAGGCGTTTGCGGTCCTTGGCCTTGTCCTGTCAGTGTGAGAATTGAGCAGAGCATTACACAATAACCATGGTGTACATTGCACCGGAGCAAAGTACGAGCGGGTTGGAATGATAGAATGCTAAGTTCCAGCAGCACCTCCCCTGACCTTGATTAGTACAGGGTAGTTCAGGTACAGTCAGCGATGAGGTACATTAATGGGCTTCAAACAGAACACTTTGAACTATAAACTATCCAACGGTTATAGAGGGAAAATCGTGTTGGCACCAACACGCCCGCTATAAGCGGTGGGGACAGTAATTACTCTTTTCAAATGGTGGTTATGTGTCATTGTTGAAATATGATTTAATTATTGGGATGAAAGGGGGAAAAAAATTAATTAAAACAATCAGCCAATCACAATGCAACTGGTAATAATGGACCTTTAATCATTTCCAAGCAGTTAAGGAATCATTTAACTTGTACAAATTATGAGAAATTAATGAATACAATGTTAATCTTATTGAAAAATTAATAAGAAAATTGAAAAAAAAAACTATTAACCCTCAAGGTTCTGCATATAAATTCAAATCAGATTTATTAAAATGTATTGCACAGTAATGCACAGTCTCCTCTGTTTGTGTATGCTGTTGTTTCAATATTTCAATGCCACTAGACTTCCTTATATTCTTGTTCTCTGAGAGGGGCCAGAGTGATTTTTTTAATGTACTGATTGTTTTTAGAAATATCATAGTAAAGGGGAAAAAACACATGGGAACCCACCCACTGGCCAAAAAACTATATTTTTAAAGTATTTATTTCCTTGATCTTATTTTTGTATAGGAACAATCCTCCACAGCGATAGCAGCGCTGGCCTTGGAGATGCAAATATGGAGAGCGTGACGTCAGTTGGCGTGCAATGCCGACTTAACTTCACGCTCTGCAAACTTGGACCTTAACGTTGAGTTTAGCGCTGGGGCCTAAGCTCGCTCTGAAAAACGAGCGTGCAGCAGACTGACATAGACGCTGTCAGCATTTCTTAAAGGGACACACACATCTTTCAGGTAAGTTTGCATTTAAGCTTTTGGACTGGATTTTTTAAATATTTCATTGAAGTAGTGGCTTGGTGCAATACATGTTAAAAGTTTTCAAGTGTGCAGGGAGGGCTGCTGGATACTTTCAAGGCCTCGGATGGTAAAGGAAGGCCTCCGAGAAGATGGAAAATGCTGGAAATACTCAGCAGGTCAGGCAGCATCCGTGGAGAGAGAAACAGAGTTCACGACTCATGTCGAGATGCTGCCTGACCTGCTGAGTATTTCCAGCATTTTCTGCTTTTATTTCAGAATAACAGCATCCGCTCACAGAGGGAAGAGGGAGATGCAGAAGAGGACCAAAGGGTTGTGGATGCTCAGTCTTTGAGTATATTCAAGGCTGAGATAGATAGATTTTTGGACTCTACGGGAATCAAGGAATATGGGGATTTGGCGGGAAAGTGGAGTTGAGGTCGAAGATCAGCCATGATCTTATTGAATTGCGGAGCAGACGCAAAGGGACGTATGGCCTACTCCTGCTCCTAATTCTTATGTTCTTATAAGAAACAGAAGAGGAGGAATCAGAAGGAAGGATGCAATCTAGACAGCCCCTTCCTGGCCGGGATATCCGGGACGGAATGATCCATCTGCGGTACCAGTGACCACAACCCCAATTCCCCTTTCAAAATTTGTCGTACACCATACTTTCCCTCTGTTACTGACCATCACAGCGTTCTCTTGGCCACAATGCTGTAACAAAAGCCATCACAAAGTAAACTTTCCAATCCAACTTTATAAATCTATCCATCCAATATGACATCAAGAAATCAACTCATCAAGGAAGATAACATACGAGGATACCAGCATCTTGTATCCATTCAGCCCCTCCGCTGACCAAGGGCTCACCCATGCCCCTGCCAAGAATGGCCAACACCAAGGGGGTGAGGTGAAGCTAGGAATGGGAGGTGTTCCTCATGTTTGGTACAGATTGTTTGTAGGTGAGTAATTGGGGGAAGGGGGGAGTCGTGCATTGAGAAGTATGTGAGGCTAGTGGTGCAGTTGGTAGGAGATGGCTTTTGAAGATGGATTCACTGACCTTGACCACTGGTCTGAGGTCATGAAGCTTCTTTGGGGACTGGAGCCAGGTCGTGGGGGCGACACTGCTGGCAGTGACGGCCTTAGTGATCTGGTCCCAGATCCTTCTTTCTGGATGGCCGCCTGGCCCCTGTGGGTAGAGGACCTCACTTGCAGTGTTGACCCCCTGCACAAAGCTGGAGTGCTGCGTGTGCGACCCCGAGTGCCCCTTCCCTGGCTTGCTGAGCCATTTGTGTTAACACTTTTCCCATTTTTTTTAGTTGCAGAAGGCAATTCAGCTTTAAGAGCTGAATATTCCCATTTGGGAATTATTTTTAATGTAAATTTTTTTTCAGAAGGCAGTTGAAGGGCTAAAAACTGCCTAGTTTTAAATGATTTTAATTTTTTTCATTTTAAAAGGCAGTTCCCCTTTAATGGACCGAACTGCTTTCTGAAATGAAAGCCTTGCTTTAAGAGAAGGCTGTTCTTGCTGCAGTGACACTATAGACATTGGGGCCTCCTGCTGGGACTAACGCCACTAAAATGGTCTTGCATGCTAAGTTTAGCGATGGGTTAATGTTAATGAGCAACCAGCGCCAATTTAACGGTCCTGCCAGTGCCATCAATTTTGGTGGCTGTTAACTCCGGTCCACAGTGGCTCGGCAGGTTTTTAGCGATCTCCAATTTCTAGGCAATGATTTTAATTTTTTTCATTTTAGAAGGCAGTTCCTCTTTAAGGGACCAAACTGCTTTCTGAAATGACAGCCTTGCTTTAAGAGCAGGCTGTTCTTGCTGCAATGACACTACGGCCACGTTACATTGGGGCCTCCTGCCGGGACTAACGCCACTAAAATGGTCTTGCACGGTAAGTTTAGCGCTGAGCTAATGTTAATTAGCAACCAGCGCCAATTTACCGGTCCTGCCAGTGCCATCAATTTCGGCGGCCGTTAACTCCAGCCCGTGGTGGCTCCGGCAGATTTTTAGCGATCTCCAATTTCTAGGCCAAGAACACTTGCCTAACTGTACAATATAGTACATCCTTCAAACCTCCAGTTCATTCTTCACCAAACATTTGTCCAGCTCTATTTTAAAGGCAGTAATCCACATAGTAATACTATGAAATCATGGGATACTCTCTACACATTACATTCTGTTCTCCACTAACAAACAATAAATCAACTTGAAAAGAATCCCTTGCTTGCCAAAACTGTTGATGGGCTCATATGAACATAAAACATATACACTGATATGCAAAGTTCTACTTGAAATTTATTGGAGATCTGACAAACTGTCATGAGTTGTGACTCCAATTATATCCTTTTCATTGTTATGAACTGGTCTGTAACACATTACCAGTATTTGAGCTATTTGAACTGCTTGTAGTGTTATCTACGATGCTGGAGTTCCCAGGTATGTTACTGGGGAAAGAGCATACTAAGTGGTATTGTCACAGATGGTTAAGCAGAAGAAGCATGATTTGACCTATTACTAGAATGTTGGAGAGCCAACTGCTTAATATAACGCCAAGGTGGGGAGGTTTTGTGCTGTGGATCCACACCGACTAGGAGCTGGGTTGCGATTGCCCAAACAAGGCATTTCCAACCCACAGATGAGATGTTCATCCCTTCAGACTGGACTAGATTCAAAACCCAGGTTGTAACAATGAAACTCCTTGCACTGTCTGTTGTCCTAATTTGGAAAAGCAAAACAATTCTCCACGTGAACTACTCGTTGTATTCTAGCAAACTCTACAACGAGTCCCGAATAAATATAACACAGTTGTGAGTAATATCAAATGCATTCAATACAGTATAAAACATTGAAAGTTTTAAGAAACAAGGGGCCAGATTTTGCTGAAAAAACAATGGCATCTGAATGACGCTCACCGTTATTAATGTGCAAATCAGCCAGCAACTAGTCGCGAGGAAGAGATACCCTGTGAATTGCCACAAGTTGCTGGCTGATTTGCGCCGCTCTGCCGTTAGCTTTGCGAAAACGCCATTACGTGTGATTTTCATACAGTTGCTGCATTTGCACATTAATTGCCCTTTAAACTCACCACAGAAAGTTAAGCCTAGTAATTAATAGCGCAAGTACCCTTATATCGTTCATGACTGCCAATCAACCTCTCTTGCCTAGAAAGTGGACAATTAAAAGTGTGGACTCTCATTCCTTTAGGTTGTGAATTGTTTTAGGAGATTTAAAAAATGTCAAATTTTAATATATTTCCTTACTTTTCCTTTCTGTCTCTTTTTTTTTATCTCTCTCTTAATCCAACCTTTCTTTCTCTCTGTTTAGGCTGAATTTTAATGGGGAAGGGCAGGTTGGGGGAGGGGGGGCTCCGATGTGGTTGGGAAACCTGGGAGAATGGTTAAATTCGGCAGAGCCTGTGGGAAACCCACAGGGCCTGATTTGCATGGGAAGCCTCTGTTTCCCACCCACAGCCAGCCAGATTGAGAGGCTGGCTGGCTCCGGGCGGGTAGGCCTGCGGCACTAGGCTGCAGAGAGGAGGGAGCATGCGATCATGTGGGGGCCAGGGGCTGCCGGAGGAGCACGGGGGGATGGGGTTCCGAAGTAGATTGGGGGCCGCAGGCAGTCGGAGGAGGATTGGGGGCTGAGACCAGTACGGGGGAGGTGGGGGGGGGATGGGCGCTGAATGATCGGGGACCGGAGGAGCAGCATGGGGGGGGGGGGGGGGGGGGCAGGAAGGTGTTCGAAGGAATCGGTAGCCGGAGGAGCAGAGGGGGGGACCGGAGGAGCATGGGGGGGGGGGGGGGGGGGGGGTGGGGGGGGGGGAGGCCCCGTGGGGGGATCGGAGGCTTTGTGGGGGGGTCTCATAGGAACGTAAGAACATAAGGAGCAGGAGTAGGCCACACAGCCCCGCAAGCCTGCTCCGCCATTCAATAAGATCATGGCTGATCATCAACCTCAACTCCACTTTCCTGCCGATCTCCATATCCCTTGATTCCCCTAGAGTCCAAAAATCTATCTATCTCAGCTTTGAATATACTCAACAATTCAGCATCCACAGCCCTTTAGGGTAGAGAATTCCAAATATTCACAACCCTTTGAGTGAAGAAATTTCTCCTCATCTCAGTTTTAAATGGCCAACCCCTTATCCTGAAACTATGGCCCCTAGTGCTAGAGTCTTCAGCCGGGGGAAACAACCTCTCAGCATCCCCCTCAGAATCTTGTATGTTTCAATGAGATCTCCAGAGAGTATAGGCCCAATCTACTCAATCTCCAATTGCAGGGAGTGGGTTAGGTAGGGACACTGGATTCAGGGGGTAAGTGTAAAGGCACTAACCTCCTGGATCCAGCAGTCCTCCCCTGCCATTAGCTGGTGGGTTTCACGAGGCATGCAAAACCCGACCAGCTAAAGTTAAAATCAAAATGGAGGTTAAAGCAGAGTCTTCCAGCCTCATTATAATATTTAAATAGACGACCCGCCTCCTGGCAGCAGATTGGCTGCCCACCCCCCTGTCCTGCCTCCGTTAAGACTGGAGGTGGGCGGGTTGGAGGCGGGTTCAGGTCGGGATTCAGATTTTTAACACTTTAACTACCCCCACGCCCCCAACCCAGCTGTTTCTTTAGGTTAAAATTCCCCCCTTTATTCCTCTTTCTTGTAATTGATTGGACATTGAATTCACCCACTCTAATTAACTCCTTCTCAGTCCTTTCGCTGTTTATTTCATTGGTTGAGAAGATACACTGTTAGTCATCATTCGCCAAGGTCCCAGATGCCCTGTTGCCCTCACTGCGCTGTTATCAGCTCTCGCACTTCCAGCAACTTTGTGGGTAAATCATTTTGAACATGCACGAACAAGTCTAACTAACGAGGCACGTGGGATGTCCCACTCCAGCAAAATTTGGCCCGTACTGTTTCTAATTTATTCTTAGCAGGACTCAGAAATCACCATGGCAACCATGACAGTTTAATGCTGGGAAAGTATGGCTTTAGATATGGAACTTCCTGAACATTTTGAACAGCCAGATCAAAGAAAACTGAGATGACAGTTCAGAAAGGAAGCCATTTGTCAATACTATACTATTATTACATTCATTCAATGATACACTTACACCAGTGGTCCAGTCTTCTGTCTCCATATGGTTGATAACATACAACTGGAGCTTACAGGAAATGTCGTTGGTTTCCCTGGGCAGCAGTATTTTGTTTTTGTTGAACAGAATCCAAAGTAAATTTAGAACGACAACACTGAGAGCTAAAATGCAGTTCACTGATCAGTTTAATTAGACTTGGCTCTATCACACTGTGAAGCAGCACTTTCTTCCTGTTTTCAAATGGGCAAATATTGAATATTTTTATATAAAACTTATATGTAATTGGAGTAAAAACAAGTTTCAATTGGGAGGCGCAGGATATAATGTCCCAAGAAAGCCCACTGCGGAAGCTTGAAAGAAGTCTCGAAATTAATACCCGATGTTCTGCCAGCAGAAGCAAGGTCATAAGCTTATAGTGCCACACGAGCTAGCCCCTGTCCCAAAGGCAACAATGTCATAAGGGTCACTGCTTTGAGTTTGCTATGGCTGTTCTCCTTATGATATAATATTGAGCAGATAACACTGTAAGTCAATCGAGCTATATATCAGTGTCTTCACTGATTAATTACTAAAGATACTGAATGAACAGAAACATATATAATTCTGGGGAAGGGGTTGAATGACCTTCAAACATGTTGATATATACGTTGATGAAAAGGAAATGCGGATTAAGTTCCCGTGATGTTGACATATGTCGGCATACTCTCAGCAAGGAATTCTTCTACGTACTCTGATAGCCTTTGGCAGCACCTTAGAGATGGTCTTGCCGAGACTTATTTGTCATCCTTCAATTAAACACTACATCTGAGAATTTGCTGAGTGTCTGAAAGAGTATCTTATGTTTTGATTGGAAAGGAACCAATGGGGGGAAAAATCTGGATAATTCTGAAATCTATTAAGCACAGCGACACTTGCATTGGATTCTGACAGGGTTGTAAATTGCTTGACTGATAACTTGCAGTTAAAAATAACTATTCCCAAAATCTGAATAGTTGGACTTGAATAAATACAGTCACACAGACATTATCGTGTACAGTGCTTCTTCTTTCCATTAAAATACATAGACGTCCCACTATCAGCCATGCCTCTACTTCAATGTGAAAACTGGCCCAGGAATAAGGGAATGACTACCAACTGCTCACCAATTACTGCATATTTGAGTTGTAGCTGGATCAACTTGATGGAAATGAGTGTTTCAGTGATTTAGAATACCGACCTTTCACCTTTGAGAACTTACTCTGAATCCAGCCAAAACTGATGGGATAGAAAACTTCTTATTCAGCTGACTGTAAGAGTCCCACTTGAAATGAATTTGCACAATCTCAATTCTAGTGAGCGTGAGTGCAAAACACAAAGCTGTCATAATTTGCTATTAATTGGCATTAAGTTGGCAATATGACACCATGATAGCCGGCATGAGAAACTGAAGTGTTACACTAGTGCCCTGTGATGTTAGATGTCACACTCTAGCCATAGGACTTTGTTAGAGATGCAAAACAATCTTTATTTTAAAAAAAAGAGAGAAAGAAGGTCCATGATAAGACCTTCTGATGTTGGGGAGGAGCCAGGGATTTACAACCAGCTGCAAAACTCAAGAGAAACAATCACCCTCTAATTGACCTCTGAATGTCTGTAGAAGGATTTGACCTTTAGTTGACCTCAGGACTTAGTTACCGCAATTAGATCTTGTGGCCTTAAAGGGTCACGGTTCCACCTTAGCAGCAGAATAATACATTGTGCTTGACATGATTTTATTTAAAAGCTCCTGTTCTTACAAAAGTTTATCCTCCAACTTGCCATGAGCTATTATTTATTCTAAAAAATAAGAAAGATTTCAGAGCATTTTGAAAGATATCAACAGTCTTGGATTATTTTTGTAATTACATTGTCACCAAACTTATTGAGTATGTTACAACCTTATCCCTAATAACCTATTTCCATATTACTCTATTAATTATGTCTTTGTAGTTCTTCATATTCGTATATCAGAATATAAAATTATTTTCCTATAGTTATGCATTTCTGACACCACATGCATTGTGTTGCTGCCCCTCTGATATTATAAGCCCACTGTTGTTTGTCACTGTTGGCAGTCTCTGTGTGGTGACCTCACTCTGAAGCAGAGCTAGACAATATTACCAATTTAAAAATAGTTCTATCCTGTTGCAATTAGGTACAAATATCATATTTGTTACTGTGTGCAAGCCTTCCACCCAAGATGATCCACCCCTTTAAGAATATTTTCAATGTCATTGCATCCTTCTTTGGCTCTGGGATGAACTTCACTCTCAACGTATTTTGTGCCATGCCAGTTTACTACATATTGTACATATCTATGATATATTTATAATCAGAAGCAGGTCTGTGGCGGGCGAGGTTGGTGGTGGGTGGCGGCCTTGCTGTTGGCTCCATCCCGGCCTCCGACACGACTTTCCCCTGATTGGGTTTGTTAAGCCCGCCCAGCACGTTTCCCGGTCAATTGAAGGAAGCGGGTCTGATGATATAATTTGATGATGTGTCATCAGCTGGTTTCCTTAAAGGGACCATGCGCTAATTTACTTTGACAGTTGTGCTGTCAATGTTCTACAGCATTGAGGTGCTGCAAACACTGACAAGCACTACAGAGGTGCACAGCTGCACCCAGACTCTCCGATGACTCCCTCCATCTGCTTATGGAGGGAGTCACAGCACACAGGAAGGTTCTCTTCCCTTCCAATGGGCAGAAGAGACTTCCACAGGAGACCAAATTGCACATTGCAGAGGAGGGCACAAGTAGAGATGTCGTCAGGAGGACCAGGCTGCAGTGGCTCAAACCTTTCAATGATCTCAGTAGATCATGAAACGTTACTGCAAAGCCACACTCAACCTCATCCTGCTGTGCCACTCATCATCCCCATCACTCTGCCTTCCCCAACCTACTCCTGCACATCCTTACTCACACCAACATACCTTGCACCTCCGCCCATCCCTCTCTATCTACATTATCACATCTCCATCTCACTAACCACCCCTCACACTCACCCTCATCCTAGTCCAATCATACCAACTAACCACACACAACGGTAGGCACTTGTGTGTTTTAGCCAATGCTCATGTGAACTTTCTGTTAATGTGGTGTCAAACATTGAAATCTTTATTTTCAACACTTTGCTTTCTTGGACAGATTTGTGTGCACTTTTGAAAGTGGCTTAGTGAGTTGCAGTGAATGGTGAGACTAACGGTACCCCCGCAATACTGATGAGTGTGTAAGGAATGTCTTGGGTATTGTAGGGATGCTATATGTTGTTTGTGTGGGGTGGTGCCAACCTGGCACATCATGTGGCAGCCAGGGTGTGCAGCGTCAAGTGAAGTAAATGTGGCCATGGTGAGGCCATCCCTGGCGTCCCGGACAGCAATGTGGTCGGGTGCTGATGCCTGTGTCCTGTGCAGCATCAGGTGATGGCGAAGAAGGTTGGAGTGGTTGTTGGTGCTGGTGATGCTGGTGTTGCGGTTGATCGTGGTCAGATTCTGAGGACTAAGGTGAGAGAGTATAAACCGTACCCATGCTGATGGAATAGATGGCAGATGAACTTGAGATGACAGAAGCAATCTGTCAATGGTGAGAGAGTTTGTTCCAATGAGGTGACACTGGATTGAGAGTTTGCTCCAAACACTTGCAATCTGCATAAAGCTCAATCTGTCTTCCAAATGCAGTAAGCAACAGCTTCTGAGGTTGGAAAGTGAACAGTTGTGAGATGGGAGCTTTTATAGCACATTTCAAGCTGTCACAGAATCACAGAATCACAGAATCCCCACAGTGCAGATAGAGGCCATTTCGGCCCATCGAGCCTGCACCGACACATATCCCACCCTATCCCCATAACCCCACGTATTTAATCCCCCCTAACACTAAGGGTCAATTTATCATAGCCAAATCAACCTAACCCGCACATCTTTGGACTGTGGGAGGAAACCGGAGCACCCGGAGGAAACCCACGCAGACACGGGGAGAATGTGCAAACTCCACACAGACAGTCAAGTAATGAGATGATTCCATGGCCATTCAACTCCCACCCAGCTTAGCAGACGTGATCCCCGAGCAGCGTGGACCCTGTGGGCGAGCTGGTAAATTCTAAAGGTGAGCTCAAAATTGTTGTTAATCCTCTGTCAATAAGGTCATAATGACCTGAATTGCCTCCCCCACCGCTGCGTGTTGGGTCTGCTCAGCGCTGACAGACCCGACATTTGGTAAAGGCGCGTGGCAGCGGGTTGAGAGCAGGGTCCCGATCCGCTGGGAGAAAAAAAACTTTCCCACCCGACCCGCCACCAATCCCGGCTGCTGACCTCCTGGAAAATTCCCCCCATGGAGTCAGCTTTTGTTTATAAAGAACCAGGCTTCAGGAATCAGACTTGCTTTGAACTAGGTGGCTAAAAATAAAAGGCCAATGTTCCTTGTCCTCGTGGCAGTGCAACCAGCCCTTTTCATATATTAGAATAGTCTTTTTATTTACTTACTTTATTAACATAAAAACAATACTCTGCCCGAGAATAGGAAAGTTCACCTCCATCTGGTGCTTGTACCATGTATATGTAGAACTTTTTACTGTCTCCTTCATATATTGTGGTAATTTTCATTGAAGTGGGTGAGTGTAGTTTGCCACTCAATCCACATTACTCACCTACTAAGAATATTTAATGTAACATTTCGCTTAAAATTACATTAATGCGCTGACTACTAGAATGTGCATATAATTAACGTTTTACTACATTAAAGGCACTATATAAATGCAAGTGGTTATAAATGCAAATCTTTCTTTTTAAATCGTGGATGCTAATGACATCAATAGAGAACTAGCTTTGGAAAGGTGCTGAACCTATTGTGAGGGAGCTGGAAGCTAAATTAACATTCACAGTCAAAATAACAAGCTGCTTATTGAACCTTGGGCTATAGATGTCTACAGATGTTAATTTGATTTGAATCCTGCGCATTGCTCAGTGATTCCTCCTAGCCTGTTTCCCCAAAGATGTCCTCACCACTTATTCCTTCAATCAAAAATCAAATGATTAACAAATACAAGTTGATCAAATGTAATTATAATTATTTTTAAATATTTAATTGTTTTAAAGGGGGTGTGGATGCTGAGCAGAAAAAAAAATCTGCTCTGATGTACCAAAGCTCAGTGTCACGGAACGGTTTGTATTCCCAATATTGCCCAGGATGTCAGGAGAAAGCACTGAATGGAACCTCGATATATTCCCAGAGGAAGGGAAAAGCAGAAGGCAAGTCACTAGGGAATGATGCATTGCGAGTGGGGAGTAAAATACAATAAAGTGCTAAGGGAAGAAAATGACAAAGAAGCACTGATGGTGAAATTCTCTCGAGGAGTGACTCAACCATTGTATGTCACATCCCTCTCTCTCTTTCTCTGTCTCTCGCTCTTTCTTTCTCTGAAGGTTCATTTGAAATTCTTCCCTTCAAACTAGTCTGGGGAAAACATCAATCACTAATGTAGAAGAAACAAATGCATTAACTCAGACATCAGAATAAAACTACAGAGTGTCCATTGACACCACTGTGGCAGCCAATGAGTTGGAGGGGGGTCAGGACTTGTGGCAGGACTCACACCTAACAGTCTATTTTACAGCAAACAAAGTCTATTTACTCAGCAAACAGTCAGTTTAACAGCGCACTCTAGCAAACAGTCTACAGAGTCTATTTAAAAAAGAGTCTCTATGAACCACAGCAAACAGAACTCATGACCGAAACTGCAGCAACATCTCCTGATAAAAACAGGGTGATTTGTCCATGAAAATGCAGTCAGTAGAGGACAGTTACATAATACAAATTATGTACATGATATTCAATCCCAGTCACTTACAGCATTGTGATTGATGGGGGAATTACCCAATCATCTCCATTCTGCCCGGGAATAGTCACTATAGACAGCTGTAAAACTAAGCCATACTTTTAAGTGACCATGTAAGCTGCCTGCGAAAAGATTTGTTTGCTAGAGTTGTACAATTACTCAAAACTGTGATGACATCTCCAAACAGCCATATTGTGTAATTAATGTGGCAAATTAACATTAGTGTTATTAGTAATCTCCTTAAAAACATCAACTTCCTGTTCTGCACTGAAAATGCTTTCAGGCTGCTGAAAGTCCTTTATTGACCTTGCATCTGCAATTTGTAATCGTGACATAAATGCCACTGTTTCAAGATTGTTGAATTTGCAGATCTATCTGTATTATTTTTCAAGCGTCAATAAAACAGTATAATCTCTGTGGAAAAACTTTATCCATGACATAAACTAAGCTCTAAAAAAAAAATTGTGTTAGTTACAGGACTACATTTTGCACAAGTATGTTTTTGATGCTTAAAAATTCTTGTATGCTTGAGGGCTGGTGCCAACACATGGTTGGAATGATAGAATGGGGACTCACAATCAAGATGCTGGACAAGGTGTTAGATTTCAATCTCAGCCAATCTGTCAAAGGGAGATGGCAAGCAGAGCTTTAGTACTTTCTCCACAGACATGCCTGAGTGCAGAACTTCCTGTCCACCACTTGTGCCAGGTGTCTGACATGTAGGGATCAAAAAAGGTGGGTGGGGGGAGGAATATCCTATGGAACCGGGGGAAATATATATATACTTTTCAAAAATCTCACACAAAGATGTTCCATTTGAGCCATTCATGCAACATCTGTACTGCAGGTGACTTCCATTTACTGTTACCAATGATCACTGACAGGTGCACTCATCATTAATTACCAGCGCAGCGTCCTATCCAGAGCAGCAAATGGAGTCACAAAACTGAGTGACCTCCTAAAAGCCAGACTGCGTGATGAGGAGTATGGGATTTGAACTTGTGACCTTCTGTTTGTATGTCAGGCGTTCAGCTGTTTTAGCGACTGGGCTACTTGCATTACGAACACGTGACTCAAACCCTGCATATATTCTCTCTTTAGTTTTCTACTTTTTTTCTCTTATTTCTCTTCTTTGGGAGGAACTGACCCACAATGAGGTTCAATTCCATGGGCCTTCTGATCCCTCATTCTATTCGAGGCTAGACCGTGAATGTTGGCAAGCTATTCAATCATTGGAGAGATCACAACTAACCCTAATCCTGACTTCACCTGACATCCAAACATGTGCCCTTTCGAGCAGCATTTAGAGAGTGATCAGGAACTGGAGCTCTGATTGAGGTTTTGCCCCTCTTGTTTGCAAACGTTGTACTCAATCGGCGTGGCCCCCAGTTTTGCCCTGCCCAGATCAACTAATCCAGCACAGGCTCGGAATGAAACCTGAACCTGTATTGCTCAGTATGACAACAGTGGCTCTATCTTGTCTTAACAAAAATGTGCTGCCACCAGAACCACAGAGTACAATAAGTGTCAAAGGTTACAAAGGTGACTGAGCTATACTTGTACTGCAGAGGAATGGAGCAGTTATACAGCTGGCTATGAGCAGGTTTAAATGCTGCGGGGTAGATTTTCATCTTGCCACCCTGGAGTAAAACTGGCATTGCGGATCGCCTCCGATATGTAGACCGCCCGAATTTCATTTCCATTAATAGCGTTTTCGATCCGCAACACCAGTTTTACATCTGGACGGCAAGTTGAAAATCTACCCCCGTAAGTGCTAACAGTGGAAGGTGTGATCGTCCAAAATTCCCGAGATTCTAGACCAGTCCCAGCGGATTGGAAGGTAGCAAATGTAACCCCGTTATTCAAGAAAGGAGGGAGAGAGAAAACAGGGAACTATCGGCCAGTTAGCCTGACATCAGTCGTCGGGAAAATGCTGGAATCCATTATTAAGGAAGTGGTAAAAGGGCATTTAGAAAATAATAATATGATTAGGCAGAGTCAACATGGTTTTATGAAAGGGAAATCATGTTTAACAAATTTATTAGAGTTTTTTGAGGATGTAATTAGCAGGATAGATAAAGGGGAACCAGTGGATGTAGTATATTTGGATTGCCAAAAGGCATTCGATAAGGTGCAACATAAAAAGTTGCTACGCATGATAAGGGCTCATGGGATTGCGGGTAATATATTAGCATGGATACAGGATTGGTTAATGGACAGAAAACAGAGAGTAGGGATAAACGGGTCATTTTCCGGTTGGCAGGCTTTAACTAGTGTGGTGCCGCAAAGATAAGTGCTTGGGCCTCTGCTATTTACAATCTATATTAATGACTTAGATGAAGGGGCCGAGTGCAATGTATCCAAATTTGCTGCTGATACAAAGCTAGGTGGAAAAGTAAGATGTGAGGAGGACGCAAAGAGCCTGCAAAGGGATATAGACAGTTAAGTGAGTTGACAATAAAGGTGGCAGGTGGAGTATAATGTGGGGAAATGTGAGATTATTCACCTTGGTAGGAAGAATAGAAAAACAGAATATTTTTAAATTGGGAGAAACTATTAAATGTTGGTGTTCAGAGGGATTTAAGTGTCCTCGTACAAGAAACACAGAAAGTTAGCATGCAGGTACAGCAAGCAATTAGAAAGGCAAATGGCATGTTGGCCTTTATTGCAAGGGGGTTGGAGTACAAGAGTAAGGAAGTCTTACTACAATTTTACAGGGCTTTGGTGAGACCACACCTGGAGTATTGTGCATAGTTTGGTTTCCTTATCTGAGAAAGGACATATATGCCTTAGAGGCAGTGCAACGAAGGTTAACTAGATTGATCCCTGGGATAAAAGGGCTGTCCTATGAGAAGAGATTGAGTAGATTGGGCCTGTACTCTCTGGAGTTTAGAAGAATGAGAGGTGATCTTATTGAAAAAGATAAGATTCTGAGGGGGATTGACAGGGTAGATGTTGAGAGATTGTTTCCCCTGGCTGGAGAGTCTAGAACTAGGGGCATAGTCTCAGGATAAGGGGTCATAGAATCTAGGAGCAGGAGTAGGCCATTCGGCCCGTCGAGCCTGCTCCACCATTCAATACGATCATGGCTGATCATTCAAATCCAGTACCCTGTCCCTGCTTTAATCCCCACAGTACACATATCCCACCCTACCCCCGTAACCCCACGTATTTAATTCCCCCTAACATATCCCATCCTATCCCCATAACCCCACATATTTAATCCCCCCCTAACACTAAGGGTCAATTTATCATAGCCAAATCAACCTAACTCGCACATTTTTTGGACTGTGGGAGGAAACCGGAGCACCCGGAGGAAACCCACGCAGACACGGGGAGAATGTGCAAACTCCACACAGACAGTCACCCGAGGTCAGATTCGAACCCGGGTTCCTGGCGCTGTGAGGCAACAGTGCTAACCACTTTGCCACCGGGTCAGCCATTTAAGACTGAGATGAGGAGGAATTTCTTCACTTAGAGGGTTGAGGATCTTGGAATTCTCTACCCCAAAGTGCTGTGGATGCTTAGTCATCGAGTATATTCACGGCTGAGATAAATAGATTTTTGGACTCTATGGGAATCAAGGGATATGGGGATTGGGCGGGAAAGTGGAGTGGAGGTCAAAGATCTGCCATGATCTTATTGAATGGCGGAGCAGGCTCGAAGGGCCATATGGCCTACTCCTGCTCCTAATTCTTATGTTCTTATGTCATGGTCACACTAAACCAATGGCTAATTTACACTATGATTCTTCCATTGAATTTGCGTTGGCACAAACCTTTGCCTCTATCAATGCCAAAAAGTACGCTTTACATGTGTGTGTCTGGGCAAGATATTTGGAGAGAAAAATAAGTTCTCATATCTAGTAATGGATCAGCTGAGGAAAAACTCCCTCCTGTAAAGGGCAAGAGCAGCAATGTCGATGGAAAACCATCATCTCCAGGTTCCCCTTCAAGTCACATACCATCCTGACTTGAACATACATTTCTGTTTTTTCATAGTCACTGGACCAATATCCTGGAATTCCTCACCTAACACCATTGTGGGAGATCATCACTACAAGGACTGCCGCAGTTGAAGGAGAAGACCCATCACCACGTTCTTAGGGCAGCTAGGAATGGGCAATAAATACGACCTTGCCAGCGTTCCCACATCCTGAGAAGAAATAATGAATTAAAAAAATACCCTGTACAAATTGGGCCCCCAAACTTGGAGCCGATGTAGACTGTACCTGCCTGCACGTGTGCAGTCACATGCTGACTCCTGGGGTAAACTGAAGCATGGCTATGTGTAATCTGGCTGGCACAAGTGAGGTGGTGAATGAGCTTCACTCATGCCAATTAGGAAAATAAACACTAGGATCAATCATATTATGTGGAGAGGATGTTTCCTCTTGTGGGAGAATCTAGAACTAGGGGTCACTGTTTAAAAATAAGGGGTCACCCATTTAAGACAGAGTTGAGGAGATATCTTTTCTCACAGAGGGTCGTGATTCTTTGGAACTCTCTTCCTCAGAGGGCGGTGGAAGCAGAGTCTTTGAATATTTTTAAGGCAGAGGTAGATAGATTCTTGATAAGCAAGGGGGTGAAAGGTTGTCGGGGGTAAGCGGGAATGTGGAGTAATGAGATCAGCCATGATCTTATTGAATGGCGGAGCAGGCTCGAGGGGTCGAGTGGCCTACTCCTGCTCCTAATTCGTATGTTCGTATAGTACATTTTCATTTTAAAACTTGTTTTAAGTGGTAAACTCACAATGAAGAACTTGATAAAGATGTTAATTATCTTTTTATTAATTCAGACTAGAAGGGTATGAAGTGATTTTTCACCATATGTGCCAGTCAGTTTACACATCCGCCAATCCAGTATTAAACTCCCTCCCACCCGTAAAGCAATCCATTTTTCCTATTGGAATGTGTGGGGAATGAATCAGTGCCTGAACAAATTTTTCCTTGAAGCAAACATTCCCGATTAACAGCGTGTCCACTGACTGGCACAGACGGTGGAAAGTTTTTAGTTACGAGATTATTGTCTTTTCCTGAAAAATTATTTAAGATGTTACGCGCTGTCTCTCCCTCCTTCCCCCACCATATATCTAGTTAAATTGTGGTGACCACAGGACCAAGGAGCTCTACATTTTCCACAATTACCTTTTCACTGACCTGGTCCTGTGAAACCTAAAGGATCCTCTTTAACAAACCTGCTGAGCATGGGCTAATTACATGAGCTTTTGGGCAGTTGCACAATGAATTGCTGCCAAGTATGGTGAGCACATATACTTTAAATCGGAACAATTGGACAAAGGAAACACCTTGATAGCCTAAGTGCAGTAGGGCACACTAGAGGCAAAGTGACTGAATTAATATCTGGTTGCTTTCCGTCACTGTAAATAAATATAAATAACTCATGTATGGAGGAGAAAAAGACATAAGAAGTAATATCTTAATTAATTTTACATGAAATGGCATTAACCTCCGAAGTGCTCTCAAGATACAGGAACACAACATAAATATCCTGTTACAGCACATTACTCAATTTAGATATTGACATCTGATTTGCTTTGCGAACGAAGACTCAATTTTGCCATTTGGCTGTTCGGAAAACAGACAGTACTGCCTCAGACAGACCGTACACCAGGGTCAGCGTGGAGTGACTGCCTGCTTCCATGCCAGTGATGCACTGTTAAACAATGCTTCTTTTCCATTAAGTAAAAAAGCTTGTGTAGAATCTGTGCCAATTTTAGAAAGGAACCTCCATTGAATTTACTTTTTCATTGTGAAATTACGCTTTTTAAAATAAATGTTATATTATTAATATCTCTTCTCCTTTCTCTTGATCTCCCTCCTGCCATCCACCATCTCAGCCAGTGAGCAGATAGTTGATCTGTTCTCAGTGGTCTGCCATTCCAGTGCTGCTCTTCGAGTCCATTCTAGCAAATGTTCTCTACCTCCTTGTCTGGCTTGCACTCACTGTAGGGACACAACTAGGGTGAGAAAATCTTCATGCTAATAATTGTGGGCACAAATCAGCAGTTGGCAGCCCCAAGGCACAGAACGTTGAAGCTCCATTTATCAATCCTCGGTACCACCATCACTCTATGGAGTTGATTTTAAACTTTGGGGTGGCTGAGTGGCGGAGCTGACCCGCCCGATGCAGCTCGCCGCAATATTGTTTTGTGGGGCTCGAAGGAATGCTCTTGCTCCTCCTAGTCCCACAAACATAATTTAAATCTTACCTGTTCGGGGCCTCTTCGGCTCTGTGCAAATAAAACTAGTCGGAGAGTGCACGGTGCATGTTCCGACCATTCTTGCCCTAAAATGGCAATCGAGGTCCTATGTACGTCTTATGTAAAATGCCGTACCGCCCAAAACAGGCGGGCGCTTCTGCCAACCAGTGATGGGCCCCTGTAAAAGATGGCAGCAGGCAGAAGCACGTCAGAAGCGGTGCGGGACATCTAACAACCCCATTTAGAGGCTGTTACTGCCCCGTTAACGCCGATTTCAGCAAGTTAAAATCGCCCCCCATGTGGCTATTTGTAATTCTAAAGCATCACATAAGCTGAAAACCTAAGTCCTGTATCTGCACAATCTAGTCATTCAGTCAGTCATTTATAACCAGGCTGCCCGTGGACAGCACATTGCCTTGCCATCACATTCACCCCTCTGCCACCCACTGTCCTTTCCCCCCCAAAGGCCCAGTACGTAAAGGCAATGCCCTGTCTGGTACTACAGCATGTAAACAACAAGGACACAGTTTCGATTCCCGGTCTGTGCTGAGTTAGCGGGTGTTGCTATTGAATTGTTTTTGTTACAAAGGACATGTGACACTGCAGCACTGGAAGAGGCGGAAGCCACATTAAAGAGTTCAGCAGATCTCTCACTGAGGCCTTCAGCAGGTAAGTAGGGTGTGTCAAAATAAAAGGCTGCTACAAGTCTCTCTCCTTCAATCAGGGACTTAGGGATCTTTCCGTTGGGTCTAGGAGCTACCACCAGGCTTTACCTGGGCAGTGGCGTCTACAGGGGTAGATGGGAGGGAGATCAGCTGGGTAACCAGCACACTCATTCCCCCCTCCCCGACAGCATTTGCATGCGTCAGGCAGGGAAGGAGTAGCATGTGGTGGTCCCGGCAGGACCAGGGAGAGGGAAATACAGGTCAGAACGGTGAGGTTGTGGTAGGCCTCTTGGCCCAATTTTGTTCCATTTTCTGCTGCTATTTAACCAACCTATCTAGGCCCACACATGAAGATTTTCTACTCAACTGTGGTATTGGAGGGCTGATGGTGTTTGCGAACCCAGCTTAAGTCAAAGGCAAAGGGAAGATATTTCTTTTTTTAACTTGTCGTTCTTGTAGGATCCTTGGTTGCCACTGAGGATGACTAATTTGCTGGGTGCTGAAGTAAAGAGGTGGAGATTTAACATTAGTTTCGTGTGGTCAAATAGAGAATGTTTTCTCTTGGGTTAATGCAGTTGCTGAATTGAGACACCAGACCACCTGCAAGGGCAGCTTTCCGATTCCTGCCTACAGATGGACGAACCCTCGGGCCAACACACCAGAAACAATTTGGAAATATATTAAGCCGTCCAAGGTAAATCTGAGTGATATATGATGGGAAGATTTCTCGAGGAATGTTTGATGTATCTTATTATATTATACCTTGCCTCCGAGTCAGAAGGTTGTGAGTTCACGACCCAATCCAGAGACTTGAGCACAAAATCTAGGCTGACACTCCCGTACAGTACTGGAGGAGTGCTGCACTGTCAGAGGTGCCGTCTTTGGATGAGACATTAAACCAAGGCCCCGTCTGCCCTCTCAGGTGGACGGTAAAGATCCCATGGCACTATTTCGAAGAAGAGCAGGGGAGTTCTCTGTGGGGTCCTGACCAATATCTATCTCTCAACCAACATCATTAAAAACAGATTACATTAACACATTGATGTTTGTGGGAGGTTGCTGTGTGCAAATGGGTTGCCCTGTTTCTTACATTACAACAGTGACTACAACACTTCAAAGGTAGTTCATTGGGTTTATAAGTGCTTTGGGAAGTCCTGAGGTCGTGAAAGATGCTATATACATGCAAGTTCTTTCTTTTCTGTTTAAATGCAATTTATACTGTATTGAGTGAATTACAGTAAAGATGTCTACCACACATGAATCTGTGTTATACAGCAGACAAATTATTCTGTTTAATTTCTGAATATAGTTATTCAATATTTAACAATATGTTCTAAAAATGTAATCTGACAGATGGTGTTAGTGAAACATTAGCTGATGATGGGGTTTGTACTGTGTGTCGGAGGTCCTCTTCTCTTTTTTGCTCCAGTTATATTTCTTACTCTTGAAATTTTATTAAACCAGGATCTAAATATTATGTGTAACCTTATTTTATTAATAGCTAGTTCATGTGCCATATTCCTGAAGATTAAGGCTGGAATTTTGCCGGCGCTCAGCGGACGGGATGGGTGGCGGGTCAGCTGTTAAATTTAAAATGATCGACAGTGGGTCGGGAACCCACTGTCAAAACGCGCACACTGGACTTTCCCGATGTTGGCTCTGCCAGCGCTGAACAGACCTGACATGCAGCAGCGGGAGAGGCAATTAAAATTATAAGTGGCTTGTTTACAGTCACTTATCAATGGTTTTTTCCCAGCTTTTTGGATTTGACAGGTCACCCATCGGTTTCCCGCTGTGCCTAGAGGAGGGAGGTCAGTGGCCATTGAATCAGCTGATGAGGTGACGGCTTCAAATGTCAAGTCAAAGCTCCAAGCTGATTGAGATATGTTCACTTGACCACTAGCTTCTCTAGACTGCATTTCCACTACAGATTCAGGATGCTGCAAGTCTTTACACAAGTCTCCATTCAGTTTGACCTCATTACCTCTCCCACCATTGCCGGATTGCTTCTGTCATCTCTACTTCACCTGCCATCTATTCCATCAGCATGGGTGCCCTTGAAACTCTCTCACCTTGGTCCTCAGAATCCCACCACGATCAGCCCCAACACCAGCATCACCAGGCACACCAGCAGCACCAACAGCAACACCAACTTTCTCCGCAATTACCTGATGCTGCACTGACAGAGGGCATCAGTACCCGACCACATTGCTGCCCGGGAGGCCAGGGATGGCCTCATCATGGCCACATTTAATTCACTTGACGCTGTACACTCTGGCTGCCACACAATGCGCCAGGTTGGCACCACCCCACACCAACGACAAAAAGCATTCCTTTCACACTCATCACCATTGTGGGGGGTACCATTATGTCTCACCATTCACTGCAACTCACTAAGACACTTCCAAAGGTGGACACAAATCTGTCCAAGAACGCAAAGTGTTGAAAATAAAGATTTCAATGTTTGACACCACATTAACAGAAACTTTACATGAACATTGTATAAAACACCCAAGTGCCTACCCTTGTGTGTTGTTAGTTGGTATGATTGCACTAGGATGAGGCTGAGTGTGAGGGGTGGCTAGTGAGATGGGGAAGTGATAATGTAGATAGAGAGGGATGGGTGGAGGTGCAAGGTAAGTTGGTGTGAGTAAGGATGTGCAGGAGTAGAGTAGGGAAGGCAGAGTAATGGTGATGTAATGAGAGGCACAGCAGGATGAGGTTGAGTGTGGCTTTGTACTAATGTTTCATGATCTACTGAGATCATTGAAATGTTTGTGGCACTGCACCCAGGTCCTCCTGACCACATCCCTGCTTGTGCCCTCCTCTGCATTGTGCAACCAGGCTGTGTTGATCTCCTGGGGAGTTCTCTTCCACCCATGGGAAGGGAAGAGGACCTCCCAGTGTGCTGTGACACCCTCCATAAGCATATAGAGGGAGTCATAGGAGAGCCTGGGTGCAGCTGTGCACCTCTGCAGTGCTTGTCAGTGTTTGCAGCACCTCAGTGCTGTAGAACGCTGACAGCACAAATGTCAAAATAAATTTGGACATGGTCCCTTTGAGGAAACCGGCTGAGGACGCATCATCTAATGACGTCACCAGACCCACTTCCTCGAATTGGCCGGGAAATGCGCTGGGCGGGCTTATCAAGCCCCATCAGGGGAAAGTCATTTCAGAGGCCGGGCTTGAGACAGCAGCGTGGTCAGGACCTGCCACCGACATTGCCCGCCACGGACCCGATGAGGTTCGTAAAATTGTGGCCTAAGATAATGCCCATGGCACAAGAAAGAGTTCAGTAGTATGAAGGAAGAGTGTAGGGAATTAGGGCAAGAAATAATGGCCCAGAAATTGATCTCGCTCTGTTCCCGCGGGGGTAAGCCTTCCCCGCGTACTCTCACCTCGCTTGTGCTTTTTCAGTTCCAGCTCGCACGAACTTGATGTTCCAGACATCAGCCGGGCAGTGCTTGCGTATCCCACCGGCGTAGTGAATTCGTGCGAGCTGTGGGATCACGTGACTCAGTTAGAGCCAATGGCAGCACACCATCTTCCATTCATAAGTTTCACATACGTGCTGTGAAATCTATGAATCTTACACCCCCCCAAAATAACAGCTAAACCTCAATTAAATTAAAAAAAAACCATCACATTAATAAAATAAGTATAGTTAAATAAATTAACCATTATAAATAAAAAATTAAATTTTTGAAAAAATTTAAATCTTTTAAAAAGTTATAAAAATAACTTACCTGTCTTTAAAGTCTCTAAAAAAGATATACCTGTAAAAAAAAATTCAAAAAAATACTTAATTCACTACTTACCTTGTTAAAAGTGGGTCTTACTCCTCCTTTTTACATTTCTAAAATCTTCAGTACTTACCTGCGCGTCCAAAGCATGAAGTGCACAGCGTGCGCGCAGCCTGTAGCGCGCACGCGATGCACCGAGGAACCGCCCCCTTTTCAAAAGAGCAATTGCCGGTTTTCAGCGCATGCGCAGGGCATGCAGAAAACCGGCAATTGCAGAGGGAATACGCGAGAGTACGCAGTGCGTACTCTCGCGCACCGGGATGAATTTTTGGGCCAATGACTCCATTCTGAAGAGTACAGTGGTACAGCAGTAATAATGCTTTCATGATTCTGTTGTTACAAATGTTCACCAGCAAATTTAGTCTGGGAATAATTCTCAACTCAGAACATAGGTTTTAGCCAACCTGTTAGCTATTTCTAATAACCAACTTTTGAAATCTAAAATTGCTTATTTCCCATTATTAATAACTTACGTTTAACACATTTTAATGTATAACTTATTGGCATAGTCCACCCACCTGAAGATCTTAATATCCTATGATGATTACCAGAAAGTAAGAACCATACATATAGCTAACTCTACAAAAGTGCGTTCTGGCAACTTAATTGAAACCACAAAATGACCATTACTGCTTAGCCAAAGCCTGCTCGCAGTAATATGGAGCTGCAGTGGGCAGTCTGAGGTTTATTGGGATTGCCATATCACTATGGTTCCGTGCTCCAAGAAAATGAAGCAGAACATAAAACAAACAAAAAGGCCAGTTTTCAAACTTTTGAACTAAAATGCAGGTAAATGGGTTTCAACACTTTCCTCCTCCCCCCGCACCCCCTGATCTTCTCTATCCATTCAACTGAAAGCTCTGCTTCATGCTAGGATACAGTTCCACGATTGCTAGCAGCCCTAAAGTACCTTAACCAAGTGGCAATTGGGTATTTTTAGTTGCTAGAGCACTTTGTACTTTCCAAGTGGCTGCTTTTATTTTTTTATACCATTTTTAAGCGTGAAACAGAAATTTGCAATGTGACAGAGAAGTGAGAGCATTATTTTTATATTATGAGCAGATCGCATTTGTCAGTACTCAAGGATAAGTTGGATGGTACTGTATGTTGCTTTGTAAGGATAGCAATATTATACTTTGCAATACACAATGTATCAATCTGCTGCTGAGGTGAAACTGTATCCTTTTAAGGCCACAAATTCCAATTGCTGTTAAGTAAACACTGGGTGAGGTCAGCGTTCAAATGATTTTCAGGTTATAATTTAGAACCCTGGCATTAATTTTAAATGTGATCGGGGTCCTGGAGATTGTGGCTGCTGTGCAGAAAGCTAAAGGCAGAGGTGCGTCCCTTTTAAAGCAATAAAATCTTAAGTAAGCACAACCTTGGGTCACTCAGCATTTAACTGTTGTTTGTTGAAGAAACTTGCAAATTGTAAGGTGCTTGTCAATTTTGGCTCCAGGTCAGAAGAACCCAGCATTAGGTAACTGGCCTTTTTAAGATTGTTGGGATCTGTGATAAAATAGGATGTCTGGAGTGTGATGTCTGGCACAAGCTGAAGTACTCTTTAATATATATTACTCGCAAACCTCCCATGGCGATACTTATGGTGAGTCAGAGGATGTAACACATTATAAAGGACAGGAACATTATACCACAATGCATTGTGCTTCTGTTAAAGCAAAGCCGTACATCCCTGTAAGGTTACAGAGTGTAATAAACAACTGAGCAAATTTATATGGAGGTCGATTAAAAGCCTGCAGGCATTCTGGCCCCAGTATTTTGTATCCCTGGGGAGTTCAATCTTTTATTACACCTTTTTTGAAATGTTACAAATAACTATGAGTTTGACAGGGCAGAAATGTACGTCAAATGCATCATTTTTAGAAGCTTATTTACTACTTAATTGCTCTTTAATAAACATTATTGCTCTTTTCCTGTATTTGTCTCTTTCTTTATTTCCCATTCCTTAATTCCTTTTGTGTTGCTCTCTTTTTCCTTGACTTCCACCTTTCCTCCCTCTCTCGCTGCTTTATCTCTCTGTGCCTCTTTAGGACCTTGATAACCTAGCTGCTCTCTAGGGTGGGAAGCAGGGATTTACAAGTCAACCGCTAATCTACAAACAACTTCTCTCAACAATTAGCCTCAAGCTGACCTTGACCTGCATGTACTTAGACCATTCCTTCGCTATCTTCTTTTAGACTGATGGGCTAGTCCAAATTTATCATGGCACAGGGTGTGTTGGCTACACTAAAAGTTTCAATCGCTAGTAGTTATGCACAAGCTCTGTTACCTAGGATCAACTGCACCAAATAGCTTATCTCTAGATAATGAGCTAAATTCTCGCATTGGAAAGGCAGCAACCACATTCGGCCAATTGATTTAGCGAGTGTGGAATAATAGTAAATTAACATTGAACACCAAGATATAGGTCGACCAAACATGTGTTATGAGCAGGCTGCTGTATGGCAGCAAAACCTGGACCACCAATAACAGGCATGAAAGAAGACTGAACTGTTTCCACACCCACTTTCCATTGTCTCGGCCATGTTCTAAATGTCCAGTGGGAAGACTAGGTCCCTGACACTAAAGTACCATGCAGACACTGAGACAACGTATGAGCAGACACCGCGCAACAATCGCCAGGCAGGATTGTTACCTCCCAGTCGGGGAACACTTCAGCAGTCAAGGACATTCAGCCTTGGATCTGCGGGTTAGCGTTCTCCAAGGCGGCCTTCGAGACACATGACAACGCAAAATCATCGAGCAGAAACTGATAGCCAAGTTCCGCACCCTTGAAGACGGCCTCAACCGGGATCTCGGTTTCATGTCACGCTACAGGACATGACTAGAGTCCAGACTAGAGTCGTCGTTGTCTTGTTCACAGATGTGATTTCCAGTTTTAAAAAAAAGTAAAAAGCTTAACTGCAGACTGCAGCATTTGACACGTTGGACCCCCTGTGACCCCACCTCATTGTCTTAGCTGTATTCTGCTGTGTCTTTGATGTAATGCCTCCCTGACGGATTGTATCTCTGCAGACACATTGTTCTCTGTCTATATATGCTTTGTAACTGATTTGTATTCCCTCACTTTACCTGACGAAGGAGCAGCGCTCCGAAAGCTCGTAATTTCAAATAAAACTGTTGGACTATAACCTGGTGTTGTGCGACTTCTCATTTTTGTCCACCCCAGTCCAACACCGGCATCTCCGCATCATGACTAAAGTACTTGAGGAAGCTAAATTGCCAAGTCTAATAACTTCTCAGACATAGGCACCTCCGGTAGCTTGATCATCTATATCGGATTGAAAATGGGGCATATTTCAAAGGATCTTTCTTATGGAAAAACTGAAGATGTTTCAAAACCACTGGGCCGACCTATGGCTCAGGTTTAAAGATGGTTGCAAGAAGGACTTGAAAACTTTTAACATCAGTCCCACAAGCTGGGAAGAGGTGGATAGCAATAGGCTACACTGGAGGGCTGCGCTACATCAGGGAGCCAAAGAGGCTGAAGAGAGGTGGCTGAGAGAGAGGAAAGAGAAGATAGCAAAGAGGAAAGCGCATCAGGCTTCATCATCTGGCCCTGTGATTTATGCCTGCACCATCTATGGCGAGGACTGTTACTCGAGAATTGGACTCTTCAGCCACTCACAATGTTGCAGCATTGCAAAGTAACTGAACTTCTCTGGTGCTCACACCTTCGTCTTTTGTGACGGACGGTTGCCATATAGACCATTCTATCACAGGGAACACCTGAGTGATGGCCTTAAAGGGACAGGCAGGTTAAACACAGCTCCATTTTAGCAGCTATGTATCACAACCGTACTCCAGATCCCAGACTACCTGTGTGCAATGGGATTGGGAGATCAACTTATATATGTATAAAACCTGAAATATTCAGATATAACTCACAATTCGAATGTTCTCCAATATACCCTCCACCCCTCATTTTAAAGCTTTCACTGTAGAACGTTTTTGAAGTAGAATGGAGATAAATAATTACATAGGATTACATCGTAGGATATACAGCACAGAAATAGGCCATTTGGCCCAACCAGTTTACGCCGGTAAAATAATCTTGATGGCTTTCAAATCTTTTATGTGTCATTTATGCTTTGAGAATGTATTCAATGGGGATGAGAGTGACTATGCTCTTGTTTTTAAACTATCAGCCTGACTGTCTGCACATATTTGCTTGCAGGCAGTGTTTGGAGATTCACAGAACACTAGTGTGATACAATTAGCATCCTACTTTCCAGCTTGCTGCAAATTTCTGGATCCAGACATGGGAGATTTTATTCGAAAGAATCAAATGTAAATAACTCTGTCCCACGTGCACTGGAACATGTACTGAAACAAGCACACTTAGCAGTTTGCTAGAAATGATGATCAAAGGAACTGTTCCAACTATATCTACTATATAACTATATTTAGGTGTCAGCCAGGAGCTCAGTTGGTAGCACCCGTGCCTCTGAGTCAGAAGGTTGTGGGTTCAAGTCCCACTCCATGAGACTTGAGCATGAAAATCTAGGCTGACACTCCAGGGCGGTGCTGGGGGAGAGCTGCAC